>JAODXP020000008.1:7812906-7822779 GCA_027497455.2 Sardinella longiceps | reverse complement strand
CAGTAAATAGCAGACTAACTGCTTTAAAGAGTGATTGGTATAGCCACTAAAATTCCTATTACTGAGGTCTCTAGAATAGGCTCTAGAAAAGGTTATGCATGCCCCTTGGCTTTGATCTAGTCATAAAGTTACCTCAAAACCTACAGTATGTGTTTGCCTCCTCTGACCTCTCCCCCTTCCCCCTGTCCACCCACCCAACCCCAAAACACTCACCTATGCCCACTGTAGCCACTGGGAGTCTGTGCCATGTCTGGAGTGGACAGCCTGTCCTTGGCACGCAGCTTGGCTGCCCCTCCCCATGGCCTTGCTGCTGCTGTGCCCTGCTCTCTCTATGCCACGCTGTATCCACAGAGATGCTGACAGCGGGTGACACCCCAACGTGGCGCCCAGCAATGCCCACCTAGTGGATAAGTGCCAAATCAAAGCCAGATCCCCTGTAGAGTAATCCACCAGTCTGGATGTGATCAGTGCCTCCTAAGGACCTTATAAGGGCCAACACTGGACCAGATCAATGCCAGACGCCCTGCAAGATAGCTAATCCCCAAGTCTGGATATGAACCAGACCTCTGAATCCTGTGTTTTTTTTCTCCCTGCTTGCCAGCCAGCTGCCCACTCACCCATACAGTCTGATTCCCTTTGTGCAGTTTGTCAGGCTTGCAATTTTCACTCAGGATATAAAGATCCTCCACAAGGGCAAAGCAAACTCTGACTGCTGTAATCTGTTTCTACAAGAGCCCAAACACTTCAATTTGTATAAGAAGTTGAGTAGGCGGTCAGAGCAAGAAATGCTGAACAATCAATTGACTGGACGCATTGCCACTTGCTAGGCATTTATCTAGCCTAGTCCACACCAAACATGTAAAAAAATTGCATTCTACCATGCATGTTTTTGATTGTTATTCATTATTTCTTACACTTGTTACTGATGCTCTCTGGCAAAATAAAGCACGTTGATGTAAAAAAACAAAACAAAAATATGGACTACCACACTAACAGTTTCTCAGTCACCCATGTAGCCTACAGTTGACCTCATTGCACTTAGGATGCACCTCAAACACATCATAAATCAAAATAAAATAAATAAAATGAACAAACCATTATCCAAACTCTTTCTGTAACTGCCTGTGCAGAGAGTTGCTGCATCTTTTAAAAATATAATCAAATCACATGGCCATGGTGCATAAGTATAACAGTCTGCTGCTATTTTTGTACCCGTAAATAAATGTTGATGCTTCACGGCTGGTCACTGCAACAAAGCTCCTAGTGTGTGTGCCCTTAAGAGTGACCCTCCCACTGGTGTGTGACCATTTGTGTCTGGACAGAGTAAGTGTGCGGCGGCCGCAAGTTTAGTGCTGTTCGTTGGAGGTGCTGGCGGGTTTCGAGAGGCCCAGATGGCTGGCCCACGATGCACTTGGCTTTTTCACATACTCCTGCGGAGGAAATCACATGTCTGTCCGACATGCCTGGCCATTCCGAGTCAGTCTGTGTTTGTGTGTGTGTGTGTGTGTGTGTGTGTGTGTGTGTGTGAGAGAGAGAGAGAGAGAGAGAGAGAGAGAGAGAGAGAGACTACATCTACAACTACATCTAAATGCTGTGTGTGTGTGTGTGTGTGTGTGTGTGTGTGTGTGTGTGTGTGTGTGTGTGTGTGTTTGCAAAACCTGCACTCCGGTGCTTCTGCATGCAATGTGTAAAGAAAGCCCAGTCAAGGTGCCCCCACACTCTCACTCACTCTCTCACTCACACGCTCCCCCTCGGCCCACGGGCCATGCCATAATCCACCTGGAGAGTTCGAACCTGGTTGAGGATGCTCAGCTGAGCCAAAGTCCACATGCTTGGCATTTTCCTCCCAAACTCCCCTGCATTCGCATGCAGCTCTTACATTCTCCACCGTCTATCTCTCTTCATCTGACACAGATGGGCCATTCTGCAGCTCCACAGTCTCTCACAGGAACAGCACCAGCAGAACACAGGCGCAGAGAAACGCACACTATTATTAGACTTTTGCCATGTTTGTGCCAGCGAGAGCTGTGATAGCATCTTTTGAATAAAAAGGGGAAAAAAAGAAAGTTGAAAGCTTGTTAAATGGGAGCACCTCCTCCAGTGTAAGACATGCCTACACACACACACACAGACACACTAACACACACACACACACACACACACACACACACACACACACACACACACACACAGATATACAAGCACATGTCCGCACAGACAGAAAACCACACACAAATATGCATATAATTGCAAAGAGAGAGAGAGAGAGAGAGAGAGAGAGAGAGAGAGAGAGAGAGAGAGAGAGAGAGAGAGGGGGGGGGGGGGTGGGGGAGCTAAAACATTCAAAGTATTAGGTCCATATCCTGTATCAAAGCTCTGATATTAACGCACATAAAACATGCGTACGTTTTTGGCACAGGAAAATGAACTTCTCAGCGAGCACTCGTCCCCAGCTCCATATAAAAATGCTCTTGTATATTGTACTGTATAGAAAAGCTGTTTCCATGCCATAAGTTCTACTGAAAATCCAAACCATATGAAAACCACATTTTGTGAATGGGGACAAAGGCCGGCTTTGTATGGGAAGCTTTTGAGTTATGATCATGGGAAAAGAGGCAGAGGAACAAAAACTCATACACACACACACACACACACACACACACTAGAAAACTTTTCTGCAGTGCCACAGAACCCACAAGCCTGTTATTTTAGAGCCTAGTATTACAGGCAATCTATTTTGGGTGCTTTTAGGGCTAAAATAAGCCCAGACAACATGAAAGAGCAGCCAGGGTGAACGACAGCTTGGCTAAATGAGATTTACTTCATCATTATGGAGGTGGTGTGTGACTCATTCTCTCTCTCTCTCTCTCTCTCTCTCTCTCTCTCTCTCTCTCTCTCTCTCTCTCTCTCTCTCACTCTCTCTCACACACACACTCTCTCTGCGTGTGTGTGTGTGTGTGTGTGTGTGTGTGTGTGTGTGTGTGTGTGTGTTTGTTTGAGAGACAGAAAGGACAGGAACAGTCTTTTATGTCGCTGAAAATTGTTTTCCAAAATGTTGGAAAGAATATTAGAAAAAAAATAATAAACAAGCGGGCGAACAAATCAATCAGTCATCCAGACTAATTGATTTCACATTCAGCATGTGCAGCTGAGATGCCTCTCAGTGAGTGCTAAGGCCTGTTAATAGAGTTTTAATGACAGCTACAGAGCCAGGGATTTGGATTTGGAAAATGGCTGATGCCTTACACCTGCGCTGGCTATTTATAGAGGGAGATACAAAATCCATTGAAATTCATTAAAATGCAGAGAATAGATTGAATAAAAACAGAAAAAAACACATCTGATACCTGTGTGAGATTTTTTTTCAAGGAGTTTGTTAAAAGATTTGTTTTGTAAAAAATGTTGCCAACACTCTGAGAATGGCTCTTATTTTTAGCAGCTACCAGAAATAACCACTAATGGTGTTTATGGTTTCAAAGTCACTTGTGATGAAGTGAAAGTTCATGCAATCCTTGCCAACCATGACACTGTTGAGTTACAGGCGCCTTCAGTAAGCCACTGTAGAAAACCACTGGTGCACCACACGTTTCAATTAGACATATAAGAGTCAAATGAGAGGAAAAAAGACCAGTTTAAATATAACAAAGTGTTAATAAATCTGAATTAAAAGACCATAAGTGTCAAACATGAAAATATGGGAAACACAAATTTCTATACCACAGTAAGGTTTTACTTTGTGTCATCTGTCAGGTAATTTATACCTTGTGTCATTCACATATGTACTTTCTGGCCCTTTTCAGACAAGCTGGGATCCAATATTTACTGTATTTTCACAGATGTAAAAGAGTGAGTTCAAGAAATGCAAGTCACTGGAAAAGTACAGTTGTGAATAAAAATGTTCAATATGACTCAAATACACATAGCCTCACAGCCTCTTTGGCCTATCTGAATGGTTGAGAGTCAGTTGAGGGCCTAAATGCTATTCTGAATAAGCCCATGATATACCAGATACATTTATGCAAACATTTCTGCACAACATGAAAACAGGTATTTTGCCTACAGTGCAGTGTATGAAAGTTGATTTGCTTGTACTATCAAAAAGAAAAGCTCTGTTCATGTTTCCTTAAAGAGAATACATGTCAGATTTGGCATAGCCTACTAAAGAAAAGGTACAAGCAATCCTGTACTGCAGGCCACAGTTAGCTTTAACTGAACCAAACTCTAGACTAGAATGCCTCTGGGCCTGCCTGCAAGCGGCCTCCATGTCTGACTGCCTGACTGTTGGCCTGTGAGGCTCGTGGTATTTTCCATTTAAAAGCTGTGCGGCAGTAAGCTGCTTTGTCTCGGCGGTAGACAGGAGTGTTGATGGCACGACGACGCTATAAAAGGGAGACGGGCGCTTTATCTTCTCTCAGCCGTGAAATAAAGAGACAATCCGGAAATCCCTTTTTACACTGGAACCAGACATGGTGGAGGGGGATGGGGTGCGGGGGACTCCTCTCTGTTGGGCTAGACTAACACTGCACACACCGACACACACTTGTGTGCACACACGCAAACATTTACATACTGTACACCCCACACAGAATCCCCCTAACTCAAACATACACATACTCATACATTCACTCATAGAGGTGGAGATATGGACATATAGCCTAGGCTAACCCCCCCCCCCCCCCACACACACACACACACACACACACACACACACTACACACACAACACACCTTCTCTCAGACATAGAGACACACAGTCAATTCATCACGCTGCAAGTGTGCAATGTGGGCTTGTGTCTGCTGCTGACTGGGCTTGGCTGAGCACCAGAGCAACGACATGGACATGGCAGGCACAGCTGGAAGTAACAGGATAAACTGTGCACACCCCCCCAGCCTATCAGTGTATAGCAGAGGCCCAGACTCCGTTTGGCACCTCCACCCCCTGTCTGATCCGACTGTCACCCTCTGCTAAATGTCACCCGTGGAAAAAATCCCATTTCCGCCCTCTCTCTCTCTCTCTCTCTCTCTCTCTCTCTCTCTCTCTCATAGGGGTTATGTGTGGTTCTTATGGAATACCCTCTCTTTCAAGCCGTCCTGAGCACATCTTTGCTTTGTATTTACATAATATAGCAGCCACATAGGCTTGAATGTGACATTAGAGGGTGGAGGTGGTAGAGGTGCCATTGGGCAACCAGAGGGTTGCAGGTTTGAGCCCCACTCCCTCTGACCCCGTCAGAGTGTCCTTGAGCAAGATACTGAACGCCAAACGCTATATAAATGCAGTCCATCATTGGAAAGATGAGCTGATGCTAGTTGATTTGCATGCCAGCTTCTGTTAGTTTTGACATGGCATCAATGTGACTCTTCACACTCTTGCGTTTCTGGATCATCTTTTGATGTTTGATTCTAATGGCACTTATTACGACCGCCGCTGCGTGCAAGCGTAGCGGTCATATAATGATTGTCAAAGTTTTTTTTTTTTTTTTTCTCCCGTCATCTACTTCCTGAATTTTTGGTCAACGATTCCCGGGACACCGTAACACCGGGGCACATGAAACTTGGTGGGCATGTAGCCCCTGTAGACTTTTACGGAAAAATTTTGTTTGGTCCCTGGGGGCCACTCCATCTTTGCCCCAAAAATGCAGTTTTTCCTAAAAAACTACCTGACCCGTGACATTGAGGATGATGAAATTTTTATGGAATATTGGTCTCAAGAGCTCACATCAACTTAGCTTATAACCAGCCATTTGTGATTTGCACCCCATGGTAAAAAATGAAAATGCAATATTATACTGCTTTAATTGCCCCTATCTTTACATCAGATGCTCTAAACTGCACCAATTAATGTTATATGTGCATTTAATGACAGTACCACCACTGACCTAACGGTGCTATTAATGTGCATGATGAACCTGACATCTTGTGGGGAATATGTCAAGTTTTGTGGAATTTCATCCATGGGGGCTATAAAATAAATGAATTTATATGTACATTTAATGACAGTACCACCACTGACCTGTAGACGTGTGCTATTACAGTCAGTTTAGCTTTCTCAATACTGTGAGGCGCTAGACACTATGACAGGTGGGGTCGCGAGACATCTGGCTTTGCGATTAGTAACGGTGTAGCATCCATACCACTCGAATTCACAGCTATTTGTCAGATATGCGCATATGACAGTAAATTTAGCTTTCCAAATGGTGTTATGACAGAACTAGTTGCTGTGAATGATTGTGTTCAAGGGAAATTTGGCTATTGAATTAGTAACATGCAAAGATCTTTAACACTGAAATAAAATGTGCGGAAATTGAAGCCTTTCAGGTGAGAGCATTGAAAATCTTGACTGCATTTCCAAATGTAGGGAATGACAGAAAAAGTTTGAGAACCACTGTATTAAGTGAATGGTTACTGGGTTACAAAATTAAAATTGAATACATTTAGCCTACATCATATGTGCTCTATGGCAAGACGTTCAGAATGAAACCTTGAATATATTGAATGAAACTCCGAATATATTGAATGAAAGAAAACCTTGAATATATTGAATGAAGTCCCGAATATATTGAATGAAAGCAAAACGCTTGAATATATTGAATGAGAACCTGAGAATATATCTTGAATGAAGTCTCGAATATATTGAATGAAACTCACTGATTGCAGTTGCAAGGTGAAACAGTTTAGCACTCATCTGAGGTCAGTGCCGGTGGCCATCTTATGTGTGTCACCAGTATGGAAATCGACCATGACCAGGCAGTAGGCCTACCGCTTGGGTGGAGTGAATGAGTAAATGAGGAACAAATCTTAAATAAATTATAGTTTTATTAATAATTTCATTGATTGCAGCTGCCAAGGTGAAATAGTTTAGTGAGTAATCCAGCTGCGTTACCACCTGTACAGCACTAGGAAGCTGGCAACGATCCCACTGAAGGTTGGCGTACAGCACAGCTAGCGGCAACGATCCCGAAGGTTGGCATAGCAGCTAGCTGGCGACAATCCCACTGAAGCAGCGACGATCCCACTGAAGGTTAGCGTAGCAGCTAGCTAGCGGCGACGATCCCACTGAAGCAGCTAGAAGTGGCGACGATCCCACTGAAGGTTGGCATAGCAGCTAGCTTCAGTGGGATCGTCGCAACTTCCTGTGCTGTTCACTGGTGGTGGTAACGCGGCTGGATTAATTACTACTCGGCCAAAATAACTGACTGTGACTTAACTAAACTATTTTACCTTGCAGCTGCAATCAATGAAATTATTAATAAAACTGTAATTTATTTAATATTTTTGCTTCATTTACTCATTCATTGCCAACCACTCCACCCAAGCGGTACTGACTGGTCACAGGCATTTACTGACACACATAAGATGGCCACTGGCACTGACCTCGGATGAGGCAAGTTTCATTCAATAATTCGGGACTTCATTCAATATATTCGGGGTTTCATTCATTCACATTTATAACATGAGAGAGATACAAACAAGTTGACAAGCATCATATATATGCAGACAAGCATCAATATATGCAGAGAATGTGCAGAACTGAGCGGCGGTCATATTTTGTACCGCCATGCAGTACATCTAATTACTGCTGTTTCAGACTGTCACTGTACACGTCTGACGATAATTCAAGGAGTCAATCTTGATTGGTTGACGGATCTGTTTCTACCTGAAAAGATTAACATTTTTCAACAGAGCTGATGGAATGAACGGACGCACAATTCATTTTGAGAAAGCTCCATGCAAAGTAAATGGGATCCGTTGACGGACGTCTACAGCCTGAAACAGCAGCAGTAACTTTATTACAATAAATGGTGGAAAGATCAGGCTCAAGTGTGGGCCCACATCGGTGTGGTTGCGGCTATTGGGTGTGAATGTACATCACTGGGAGGATGGTGCTGTGGTGATGATTGAGGGATACTGGCTGGCCACCCATTCTTTTCATAAATCCATAACTTGTTTGTATTGGATGGATAGACAGATGGATGGATGGATAGATAGAGAGAGAGATGTTCATCTTAGACAGACAGACATATCCACCTTTAATGAACACACAGACTGTATGATTTGAGGCAGGGTAAATGTATTGGTTGATGTATTGGAATTATAGGAAAATGGATCACTGAACAGGCCCACACAAATATGATCATACAGTATAAGAATGCCGCTACAGACATCTTTATTTTACATTACTATAAGTCATGTTTCTTAGTGTTTCTGCATGTCGATTAGCCAGGCGAAGGTTGCCTGCCGGCTCCGCTCATTTCATTTCGTTCCACCAGACAGTCAGGGACAGAGGGCCACATTTTCGTTTTCATCGACACAGATCTGTGCGGGCCAAATTCAGCGAACAAAGTGAGAAACTGAAGCCACAATATTGTGCCCGGACATCACTAACCTCGCGTTAAGAAAACGAAACATTTTTTTAAATGCGTTTTCTACGAACTGTAGCAAATTCTTTCAAAACATTGCATAGCGCATAGCGCCCTCTAGAGAGGAAACGATTGCCAATGGAGATGTTTCAGACACTGCACGAAGTGAAACGATGTGAAAGCGGATGATCAAATCAGGCTATGTCTCTATTGCCATTTGAGTGAAAATGGTCCTGTCTGAAAAACACTTGACAGAAACCAGGACAAATTCCTTTTTACATAACAGGAAAGGCCCTTGTACAAACTCTTCAGCAGGCACACAGTCAGGCCATGCTGCCGGCCAGCCATGGATGTGTCGCTCCATCCCCTCCTCCAGTCCACCTGTGTCACTAAGGAGAGCAAACAGGTGGTGTGGGTCATGCACGCACACACACACACACACACACACACACACACACACACACACACACACACACACACACACACAAACACACACACACCTGGCACTAGAAAGCTGAGTGAGAAGAGTACACCTCCACACCTCCTCATATTCAATCTGCTGACGTGGTCAAGGGCATGAGATCTGAAGTTGAGTACTCACTCCATGTGGGGACGTGATGAACTGTGTGTGTGTGTGTGTGCGCGCGCGTGTGTGTGTGTGTGTGATGGAGGTGGAAAGAACAAGAGGACAGATGTGAGATGGGAGGAAATGTAAATATTGACAGATAAAATGGGTGGAGGGAGGTGCTCAGGCTCTCCGGCCTGTTTCAACAAAAGTGTCCTTTCCATGGCCAGAGTGGAGAATGTTTGATGAGCTGAATGTCTGTTTGGTGGAGAGAGAGAGAGAGAGAGAGAGAGAGAGAGAGAGAGAGAGAGAGAGAGAGAGAAATGGTAGAGAGAGAGAGAGATTAGAAAGTGATGAGAGGAGTGGGAGTAAGTGAACAGAATGATATGCATTGAGGCCAGTGGTGTGTGTGTGTGTGTGTGTGTGTGTGTGTGTGTGTGTGTGTGTGTGTGTGTGTGCATATACATTTTAAAGTCATGCGGCTGGTCGGAGAATAAAAGAGAATCACAGGGCTCTGAGCATGACCAATTGGCTGGGGAACACTTTAGCCTTTCTATTCTATTCTTAGACGCCGTCATGATTGTCAGGTAAATTGATTCGCTCCGCTGGGCAAAATTAGATGCCATTTCCAAACATTTTAGTCTAATGCTGTCTTGTGAAAAGCAAATAGAACCTGAAAGACAGTGTTTGATCTCTTGGGCCTTTTAGTTTGGCTGCAATCCCTTGTTAAGACTGGATAAACACTTTGAGATAAAAACTCTGAATTACCACCCTCGCTTGGAAACAAAAGCATCTCAAGGTTAATGGTTTTCTTAGATCGAGACTTTCTGGCTTCTGAAGGTCAGGCAATCTGTGTAGAACACACCAAAGCTCAAGCTACTCTTGGTGAGACTCTTTTGATGATGCAATCATGACTCATCAACACTGGACACCAGTAATCCTGTCACAG
>JAODXP020000008.1:7770406-7807906 GCA_027497455.2 Sardinella longiceps | reverse complement strand
GTGTGTGTGTGTGTGTGTGTGTGTGTGTGTATGTGTCTGTGTGTGTGTGTGTGTGTGTGTGTGTGTGTGTGTGTGTGTGTGTGTGTGTGTGTGTGTGTGTCAGTGATAGAGAGAGAGACTCTGTGTTAGTGTAGGCCTATGTGTGTGCCAGATTTTGGCTTTATCAGAAACAGGAGCCTGTTACTCATCGTATCCCTGTCAAAACGTATGAGTGGTCTGTCTGTGTTTTGATATTGTGTCTTTGTTAACATGGAGACAGTAACCCCTCTGGATGAATTTTAAAAAAGGAAAGCAGAGTGGAATTAATACTGCTAGCAAGGGGACTAGCGCTAGTGCTAACTTGTAAAATCACAGACAATGAGTTTTCCTGCAGCCAGACTGATGTCACCGGATGGGCCCGTGGTGATTTTCATAGGGAGAAAGCTGTGGAGTTATTTCTTCATGTGGTTAGCTTGACACTCCTCCACTTCTCCTCACAATGGTTAACCTACAACCCAGCGAGACATGACATTGAAGCTAAATTAAGAAACTTTTTTTGTCTACTCTCTCTCTCTCTCTCTCTCTCTCTCTCTCTCTCACACACACACACACACACACACATCACCCCTGTCCCCCCCACACACACACACACACACACATGCATACAGTACACACATGATGTCACATCTGAAAGTCTGTGGTATACTGTTTAACTATTGAGCCCTATAAACAGATCTCTGGAGCAGACAAAACAAGTGCACTGAAAATGTGAAAACAGGAAGTCTGTGGCCAACAGGAAATACCCCTTTCAAAGCTCTACAACGTTGCTTGCCTTATTTGGAAATTCCTAAGGGAGCCGCATTTCCATAGAGAAGGTCTCTTGCTACTTACTGTATAATATTATCGCAGATGAAAATTATAATAAAACGAAACCACATCTCCTAAGCCATGGTCCCATCGCCCACAGTTCAATTTTATCAGTGAGAAAAATAGACTTCAGTTTTCCTTAGAATTTCATGGTCTAGGGGTGGGTTTAGGATGATTCCAAGGGCCTGGCACTGACAGGGGGGCCCAGAGAAATGTTTTATCTTAAAATTAATATTTGAGGGGCCCAAAATCATCTTTTGCCATAGGGCCCAATATTTATAGCAGCGCCCCTGATATGTGTGCTGTTATTTATTTGATTATTTATTGACAATTCACAATTTTCTTTGTAATTTGACGGTCTAGAATTTCTGTAAGTGATTGATAAATAGGTCATGTGAAGGGGCATGATGAGGATTCAGTCCACTGATACCACCACCATCCTCATCAACAAAAATGTTGATGTAATATAGCTTATTACTTTGAATTCATTTACAAAGCAGATACAGAGTTTAGAACAAAAGCCGTAGAACTTTACTTGAGTGCATAACACATTCATAGCAGCTGCCATAGATTGTTCACAAAGCACTCATAACTGTTTTATAAGACATGACTCAACATACATACATATGTAGTGGCTACATACATACAGCACATCAATGATAGGCTACAATACATGAATGTGGATAACAGAATGGACATACTTTTTCAAAACAAAAGTAAACATCTCAAATAAGCAGAATTGCCATTTAATCTTACACCTGTTACCTGATCATGTCACAGCTAAATATTTCATGAAGTCCACTTCAAATGTCACTATACTCTATGTGTCTTTGTCACTATATTTGTTCATTCTGAATCACATTATCTGGGAGGTAATCTACATATAGATGACTGCGGAGCTGTTGGATTTGTATTCAAGTGTAGACAAGTACTTCATCAAAAGATAATAATAACCTCCAAAGGTTGCATGTTTATTAAACATTTAAATGTTTAATAAACATGCAAAACGTTTTGTTGACAGTGATCAAGTAATAGGTTTAGCCTAAACCAACAATGCCAATGCTGCTTTGAGACCAATAGACAAGAGCAAGCATCATTTTCTATATAAAACATTCAAGTTATGTTTGCTCCTGTCTCACACTTCGAAGCATCATTGAAGTTTTGACTGGTCAGAGTGACTAAGTAAATTGACATTTGAAGAAGACTTGAAGGGGAGATTTTCATGAAAATGCTTTGAAAATTTACTTTTATTTTGATAAAGTTATTTCCATTCTGTCTTCCACACTGATGAATGGTTGTGTGTGACAGTATTTTTTTTATGAATGATTTGAATGAAGTCGTGACAGCTGATATGAATGTTCTATGTACTCCCCCGTCAATTTTCATCATTTCTCCTTTTCTTTTTCTTTTTTTTAACTGCTGCTCCTGAGTAAGCATTATGGTGCCTAAAATAGTTCAGTGGCTCATGGCAACTTTTGTCTCAAAGGATGTTTGCCAATGAGCACAAAGCCGCCTCCACACAGGGCAGTCTTAAACAAGGAGATCTATGCCTAGACTAAATGCCTACCCATTATTGAGAAACACATAAGTCATCTTCAGGATTTAATTTTAGAACAAGAAGTCATCCATCCGGCTATTTGATTGAGTTCCTTCTCTGACCACAGCTATGGTCTTACGCCCTTGACCACATCTGGGTTGACCTAACAGTCATGTGGTGAACACACACCGGCGCACAGTCACCTCGTAGACATGCACTGTCACTTATGTGCGTACACACACACACACACACACACACACACACACACACACACACACACACACACTCCTACTCCCTCCCTCTCACACACATACACACACTCACACACACCTGCTCATACCCACACAAAGGAGCATACATTTATTGCCAAATCTAAATTAAGAACTTGACACACAAACACACAGAAGCACACTATCATTAGGTGGACACACATACACACACACACACACACACACACACACACACACACACACACACACACACACACACACCAAAATGGCCATGCAGTAGACGCAATAACCTCCCTCTGTCCCTACAGACACACACACATATGCATCCAGCAGATGCAATTTCCGTCCTCTGTCTGTCCACACACACACACACACACACACACACACACACAGGCAAGCAGTAGAAGTAATTACCTCCCACTGTCTATGTCTTTGTATATGTGCACGTGTGTGTGCACCCGGGGGAGTCAATATGCAGGAGGCGGACAGACAGAAGTCATAAACTCTATAAACACGCCAACCACATCCACTTCTGTGTCAGTAAAACAGTAAAACACAGCCAGCCTCTCAGCCAGCCAGCCAGCCAGCCAGCACTGCTGTGCTGGGGCACCAGGAAGCCATGTGTGGGCATGCTCAGTAGCCTAGTACCACATATACCCACCTCTTCCTGGGTCTGAAGGCTCAGTGCCACACATTATCATACTGTACCCCTGTACATCAGGAAACTCAAAGCCATAAATGTACTCACTTAAAACAATAATCCGGAGTGAATCAATACATACCCCTGCCGAAACGCAGACCGAGATAGAGAAATGTCAGGTAACGCTAACAGAGCGGGGCATATCAAAAACGAAACCAAATCGATTAGGTTTCGCTTTGATATATCTGGTTTCTTTTTGATATGCCCGCTTCTGTTACGATTAGCTGCAGTTTTGGTATCTCGGTCTGCATTGCACGAATTTCGGTCAATGGCTATAAATAGCACTTAGCGCTGTAAAACATCAGGGCTTCGTGTTGATTCACTTCAAATAAATATTTTAATTCTTATAGCCTGGTCGCTATCTGGGATTAAAGCCATTGGATGAACTTTGAGAATGGAGCGCGAAAATACAATAGGCTATCAGTTAAGGGCTGATTAGAGCAAGCAATTATTTATCAATAGCTGAGGTTCCAGACCCTCTAATGAAGTGAAGCATAGACTGAGGGGCTGGTTACGACCAGCCTAATTCTTCCAGGGTTTGAAGCTAATGTTACAATACACCTACCAAGCCCAGATAGCGTAAGTCTCCTGAAAGCTCCAGGTATATCTACTTGTGTTTGATCCAATCTAACTCTGTGAGCTCTGTTTTAATAGATGGCAAATAATAGTTTTAATATAAACACCAAGAAATACAAATATATTAGAATACAAATTCTAAATATGGGGAATAAGCATAAGCAGACCTCTGAACGGCATATGGTAATATATGTACTTTCTAAGGGTTAAATGGTGTGATCTAACAAGAAATCAAAGCATGATTACCAAAGGGGCAATGATCTAAATATACCTGCAAAGCAAGAGCTAAATGTTGATACTTGAGTGTAAAGTCAGCAATGTTGAAGTGTTAACATTACAACACCAAATGTGTGCTTTTCTTTTTCCATGAGTGCTATTTTTAGAGTCTACAGAGGTGTCTACATGAGCATGACCTGGCTTCTCATGACTGTGTTTACAGAATTGCTCAGATTTATCAGACAGCCCCATGCTGACATGGACCAGATCCTCACGTGATGTGCAGTTGCCATAACACAGCCAGACCTGCAGATGAAGAAGAAAAAAAGATGGATGGATCTGTGTTCTCTGGGAATGATGGGAAAGTGTTTGAACCCAAAGCATGTGTGAGTATGTAAGGCTTCAAGGTCTTTAAAAGGCAATGTCCCCTGCAGAGAGGGATGGCGAAAGAGTTCAAAATAGTCTCCCAGACCGTGTTGAGCTAAGCACTGACCTCATGCACACAGAAAATCTCCTGACATCACACTCCCGATGCCATTGATCAGATTCATCATTCTGGATGTTTCTAAAGAAGAGAGACCACTCTTCCCCTCTTTCTAAATCTTAAAAAAAAAAAGTTATTTTGAGAACACTGCTCGATGGTGAGATGATGTACACTGAAAAATCTGTTTTCAATCTTTATGTTTACATAAACAAAACAAAGTGGGCCTACAAAAAAAATTCACAAGGAGCCTGATCCCAAATCCGTGTATTTCCAGAGCTATAATTGTAACAAGGCAATGGGGTCCACAGCTCTGAAGTGGATGCCCAGCCGGCATCGCTTTTCTTCAGTTAGCTTCAGCCCTTGAGGACCAGTAAAGGTCAGTGCTGGTTGCGTAACACTCTAACAGTTAACCTTCATCACGGCTGGCAGTGACCTCACAACTCCCCCAGAGAGAAGAGAGAGGGATTGAAATGAGTTTTTAGGCTCAGGAAAAGGCCAAATGGGTCTGTTTATTTTCCCAATAATCAAGTCGTAATTTCTATGCTTGGCTATTGATAGGGGGGCTATTTTTAAGTGTGTTGAGGGAGTGTTTTTATGTGTCCAAAGACCATGGCTTTGATGACGGCCAGAGTTGAGTATATTTGCTTAAACTGGACCTGGTTCAGACTGAAGTAGTCTGTCTGTGGCTGGCATGCATCTCAGTAATGCAGAGCTTCAGGGTGCCATTTTTCAGAGAACATATTGATACCCCTCCCGCTGAAATGAAGTGAAAATGAAGTGATTAAAAGGAAGCTCTGGAGTATGACTGTTATCTGTGAGTTTTTCTACACACTGAAGCCAACTGAAAACGCAAATGATAGAATGAGGTGTTAAGAGGAGAAGAAAGACAAATACAAAAGAAGAGAAGTATGACGAATGTGATTAGGCTTGAGCACATGGAATTTTCTTCCTCCAGACTTTCACACTTGCATTGATAGCTCCACGTTTACCCAGACTTTTTTTTCCAATGATGTGGAACACACCAAACAAAACATGTGAGCGGTGTGTATCTTTTCCATTTTTAACATCATCTTGGAGCTGAAACAACATATTTTCCAAAACGTGTACAGGCGTACTCGATGATATAGAGAGCTTCCTGTGATGGAAAGGCCATTAAATCAAGTCTCACGGTAATGCGGTAAAGCACAACAGCTGGGATTGATTTCAGGGAAGGCCCAAGTAGTTCAGAACAGGTGAATCTTTAACTCGGATCAGAAGTTCATCTCCAACACACTCTGTTGCACAGACTGTCTGAAGTCAGTGGTGAACATTTTAGGGCAAACGCCTTATGACTCTCCAAACTCTCCTGCTGAGATTAAAACAATAAAAAAAGAAAACAATATGAATGATGTACAAGTTCATATGCATTACAGCAGATCATTTGATAGGAGAGGCTCCAAGCACAGAGGGTGTATCCTGAAAACAATCCATCAAACAACAGTAGGAAAATCACTGAATTAATTCCTAGATGTTAGACCACGGTATTACATGGAGCTTGAAGCTGTAGGCCAAAGCTGTAGGTACACACAAAGTGTAAAAAAAAAAAAATTGTACTGGTTACTTGAAAAATGTGTGGAAACTTGTTGCCTCAAATGAATTAAGTAAATATGACTTTTCTTTGTAGATGTAAAGTTCTTTTAACTTGAAAAAGAAAAGTTGTATTAGCTTAACTCATTTGAGGCAACGAGTTTCCACACATTTCCAATTAACCATTACAAAGCCTTTTTTACAGTGCACATGTACAACACATATATTGTACCCCCACTCCCTTCAACCCCAATGTCTATGTCTGTAATCTATTCAGTTTTTTAATTGCTTTAGATGATACTGTACATAAAGCTCATCTACATTGACAAACTGTATAAGCTTTTCCAAGATATAGTATAGTATATCTGATTTAGACTATGTTTTATTCTGCAACAATATTTGTCCTACAGTCTTGGCTAAATTGGGTTGGCAGTGTCCTACATCTCCTGTGTTTTTCACCTTAATGCTGTGTGAGGTGTGTGTGTGTGTGTGTGTGTGTGTGTGTGTGTGTGTGTGCGCGTCTATGTCTGGCTGCCGCTGGGCCATTTGTTCCACAGGTGTGTGGGAATGACACATAGAAAGCAGACCACAAGTCAGACACATCCTTCATTTTGCCCTAAACACACATGCGCGCGTGCACTCATATACGCATGCATGCGCACACACACACACACACACACACACACACACACACACACACACACTCATACTGAAACACACAACCATGTGTGTACAGACCAGCCCCCCCCCCCCCCACACACACACACACACAGACACACCTCTTGATACCACACAGCTCCAAAGCCACATTTGGACAGCTTTCTGAGATGTAGGTCAGGCACTAGAGAAAATAGAGTTCTTGAAGTCAACTCTATTCTCCTCAGGGCCTCTTCAGACACAGGGGGAGACAGGGGTGAGAGGGGAGTGGGACGACCTTCAGTGAGAGTGGGACGACCTTGAGTGCCATCGCCCGGCAACAGATAAGCTATTTAGAGCAGCCAGAAAAGAGGGCTGCTTTTCCACCAGCGACAGAGCCAGGACCATTTAGTGGGAAGGACTACACTTGTTTGTAAACAAATCTTTCCAACATTTTTTGTCAACCACTAGTCTCTAGTATTTACAGGTATCAGTATACTGATACTTTTCAGTAGAATAAGCACAATCAATAACCATTCAAAATAGACTTTTATGGTTCTCAATGTGTATGGCACACAGTGATTTCCTGAGGCATCAATGTATTTACTCCCCCATTTATCCTTACTTTTCCCCCTTCTTTCAGCCCTCTTTCTTTCCCTGCAAATACAGCAACATTTCCTCACCTGACTGCATCATCCATTGGAGGCTAGTCTGTCGCATGCCATAGAGACAAGTGAAACACACACACAAACACACACACACAGCACCTGTTGATGGAGAAGACAAAATGATGATGACAGTTTCACTTGATGTCAAGTGATGTCAAGTCTTTCATCTGTGCCTGGATGAAAAGAAGAGAGACAATGGTCTGGTGCATCAGATACCGTTGATGGAATGCATGTGGTGGCCTATAAGGAAACAGTCACCTGTGACCTGAATAGGCCAATAAACTCTCATAGAAATGGTGTTTTTGGAGCATACTTTTTTCAGGCATCATAAAATTTAAAGGAAAATACCAGAGTGAATTCAAGCCTAGCCCTGTTGAAAGAGCTTGCTAAATGTGCTAGTTCGCGAGTGGAACAAAATCAATTGGTACAGCACAGACCGAACGCGAACGCAGAAGCGAACAGGCACTTTACACTGAATAAATGGGACCTGACTGTTGGAAATCGAAAGTAAGATCTGAGGTTACATTGACTCAATGTGAAGACAGTGTTTCGCGTTCGCGTTAGGTCTATGCTGTTCGAAATTTTTTCATTTCATGCGAAATTATGTTGCTGTTAGAAGGCTCGTGCAGCAGGGCTATGCTTGAATTCACTCCGGTATTTTCCTTTAACACTGTGAAAGTGTAAAACACGTGTGCATTTGCAGCTGAAACATAAAAAAGTGAATAGATGAATAGGAGTAAATGTATGGTACTGAAGCTATAGGTTTTATAAAGGAGACATAACAAAGATGTAAAATATAATAACACTTAGCAATGCTGTAATTTAACTAGCACAATACAGTATGTGTTTCTCATGTAACAAACTGAAATCAATGTCACGCTGATGTTGAAGATTAGCTCTCACATTCTCAGTCATCAGAGGAGGTAAAACGAAAGGATATTGCATGGTATCAGGCTGCCCTCTGCTGTTTGAATGCTGCACTACAATACTATCAATTGCATGATTTACATGTACAATTTTAGTATTACCTCTGCCAAGGAGGATATGTTTTCACCAGAGTCTATCTGTCTGTGTAGAAAATAACTCAAAAATAATGCACGGATTTGGATTAATTTTTTTGACAAGTGATAACTGATTAAATTCTGATGCTTATTGATTTTCTAGTTTTTTATTGTAATCCTTAAAGCAATATACCGGAGTAAGTTTAAGCATAGCCCTGCTGCACTAGCCTTCTAACAGCAATATATTTTGCATGAAATGAAAGATTTTCGAAGAGCACAGACCTAACGCGAACGCCAAAAAACTTTACATTGAGTCAATGTAACCTCAGATCTTACTTTCGGTTTCCAACAGTCATGTCCCATTGATTCAGTGTAAAGTGCCTGTTCGCTTCTGCGTTCGCGTTCGGTCTGTGCTGTACCAAATCATTTTGTTCCACTCGCTAACTAGCGCATTTAGCAAGCTCCTTCAACAGGGCTACGTTTGAATTCACTCCGGTACCATCCAAGATATTCTCCTGGAGCACTTTTTTGCTTTAATCAATCAATCATTCAATCAATCAATCAATCAATCAACCAACCAACCAACCAACCAATCAACCAACCAATCAATCAATCAATCA
Organism: Sardinella longiceps; assembly: GCA_027497455.2. Lineage (NCBI taxonomy): Eukaryota > Metazoa > Chordata > Actinopteri > Clupeiformes > Clupeidae > Sardinella > Sardinella longiceps. The sequence continues at coordinate 7,798,826 of JAODXP020000008.1, read as the reverse complement.
AAACATTTAGTCACCTGTGGTACGAGCAGGGGAAAAATGCCATCCAATCATAAGTATAAACCTCAACTGCCATTTTATTTGGCCTACCCTCCTACACCCCCTGCACCATAGTCATGTTACTTGTTACACTTCATGTGACATAAGTGGAATGACATGACTGTCATGGACATTTATCATATTTATTACACAGTTTATCACACAGTGTGTGCGTGTGTGTGTCTGTGTACAAGATAACTCGAAAAGTACTGCACGGATTTGGATGAAATTTCCGGACAACATGTGTATTGGGACAAGTAAGAACTGATTCGATTTTGGTAGCGATGGGTGATCCAGAACACCATCTGTGACCACATTGTCTTGGTGGAGGTCTGCGCTCTCTAAGTGCTTTTCTAGTTACCTCCGCCAAGAAGGTTATGTTTTCGGTCTCGTTGGTTTGTCTGTCTGTTTGTTTTTTTGTCTGTTTGTCAGCAGGATAACTCGAAAAGTACTGCACGGATTTGGATGACATTTTCGGACAATGTGTATATTGGGACAAGCAAGAGCTGATTAAATTTTGGTGGTGATCGGTGATCCAGAACATGATCTGGAATGTATATTGTGTTTGTGACCATTTGCCTTGGCGGAGGTCTGTGCTCTCTGAGCGCTTTTCTAGTTAATTAATGTTTTTGACAAAAAAACTTAATGATAACAGTCATGAACATTAAAAAGTATCATTAAATGTACATGACATGTTGACATGGCATCAACTAAGGTGCTGGAAAAAAATACGTTTTAACTCGTGATTAATCACAAAAAATCAGATTTAAAAACAATAAACTCAGATTAATCCTGATGGATATGGTTCCACTTTTATGGCATGAATTATGTTCAATTTCAAGTCAAACTAGACAAAGGTTATGGCCTGCCTTAATGTCCAACAACAGCAGAGGGTTGTCCATAGGGGAAGGGGATACTGTAGGTGTGAATTGCCCCTTTTATAAAAGAACAAAACCAGCTATTTAGTATAAGGGTCTTACGGTCTTAATCGTTTGGCAGCACTAGTATTAACTTTGCAAACATGTGTGTCCTCTGCTTTTGCCACAGTGATCCAGCAGATTACTGTGTCACTTACAGTAGGAGTTGGGCAGGGGTCTGACTGGATATATGATGGTAGTGAATGGTGCCGTTGGTGGTTGGGTGGATGTATTTCTTTAGACACGCTTAATATGACTGTCATCATCATTGAAGACTGACAACAGCCAAGCAAGGCGACACCATTTTTTTTTTCTCATAAACACACTGTCATCATACTTCTATTTACAGTAAGCACACACAATGAGCTTCTCTGTTCAGGCTTTCATGTGATGAAGTACACTATTTACAGCAAATAGAACATAAATGGACTTCTGTCATCTCTCTCTCTCTCTCTCTCTCTCTCTCTCACACACACACACACACACACACACACACACACACACACACACACACACACACACACACACACACACACACACAATCACTCAACCAATTTTCATTTCTCCACTTACAGTATATGTCACTTTAGAGACCTCTGGTGGTGAAAACCTAAGCAGATATCCAGTTCAGAATTTAAGGACTCCAGTCAACAGCTTAGATGTTTTTGCATGTGGTGGGTATGTGAAAAAAAAAATGGTGCTACTTTGAAGTAGCTACATGCTAGAGGCAACAAAGCTACAAAGCTACCGATAGAATTTACTCTTGTTATTGTACTTTTGTTTGTACTATTGTTATTGTCTTCCCCAATAAGATAGCATTGAAGCATTTAGCATGACAGCCACCTCAAATTAGCACAATTCTGACCTTTTTCTGCAGACTGCATTCAAAGATCTGTATCAACAAGCTCCAGGCTGAAATGGGCATGGACTTTTTCTTTTTAAGGTTTCAAAATGTATCCTACTGTATGCTGCTATGAAAGTAGTGGCCGGGGTGTGTAATCATTGAATAATACAAATAACAAATATAGGCCTACATACTTACATACAGTAGGCTACAAACAAAAATGATGTAGTGTAATTCTGTGTCTTTTCAGCATGATGCACCAGGATGAGAAATGAAGTTGTTTTTTGAGAGAAAAAAATTATTTAACTATGAAAGCATTTTGATTGACAGTTCACGGTGGCGTGGTGACGCTGGCATATGGGTACGAAGTGATTATTACTGGTGTGATAGTGTGTATGTGCAAATGTGTGTGTGTGTGTGTGTGTGTGTGTGTGTGTGTGTGTGTGTGTGTGTGTGTGTGTGTGTGTGGTGTGTGTGAGAGAGAGGCCCCTCCTTCTTCAAATCTATTTCTGTGGAGTAGGCATTCACTGCCTGTCTGACATAACAGACATAGCTCAAAGTGTTTTTTTTTTCTCTTTTCATTTGAATGGATATGAGATGTGCATAAACAAAATTAGCACATTCTCCAGGACAGCTACATAGACATCATTGCCTGTAGTCTTCACTCTCACTCTGATATTACAGGAAATGTTTGAGTTTTGTCATCTGATAGCTACTCCCTATGCACATACAGTACACTGGATATGTGTGTGTGTGTGTGTGTGTGTGTGTGTGTGTGTGTGTGCGTGTTTGCGTGCACATCTGTGTTTGTGTGTGTTTTTGTATGTGTGCATCTGTGTACAGTATATAAGGAATGTTCATAGACCATCATTTGTGAGAACTTGATAAAATCTGATTGCTTTGACCGACGATTGTTATAGAATGTAAGAAGAAACAATTTGCTAAAATTCCTAGACAGAGTGAATCATAAAACACATTCAGTACGCACAAATTGTGAAAAGATTGTAAATGTTGAAAGAACCTCTATAGAGTTAATGCTGTCACTGGATGGCACGAAAATGCAGTGATTTCATTTAAGGTTCTGAAGTAAACCATTCCATTATGGCATATGTCTAGAGCATACACAATAAAAACACAAGAACCTGTGTTTTATCCCAGTTTTTGTTTGCCCACTGAGCTACCCCAAAAGATTGGAGTTCATTACATGAATTATTATCAAATAGATAGGGATAACGTCATTATAAAGTTGAGGTCACAACGCTTATAAAGTTTCAAAGTTTCTTGGTTCACATGGAAACTGTTATTCTGTAACAAAACAAGGGTTTGTCTGTACTGTAAAAAGTTCAGGGATATCCTGCATGTTCCAACCCACAGGTTACCCAATCTGTATTATTTCATGTCCTGTCATGATCTTACAACAGCTCTTGGAATGTCAGACATATTTTTCATCAGTAACAAAGATATCATTTGCAGATTACTACTATACCATAGCCGACTTTCAACTTATGAACTAGAACTGTAATAACCTCTGCAATGGGCCTCATTCACCAGCCACAACATGGGCACACAAAAAGAGAATTGTACTTCTCTGTGGCCGCACAATCTTTCTTCTTCTTCTTTTTTTTTACCATCAAAGACAATCGCATTCTCTCTGAATCCATCCATTCATCCATGAAAATGTTAGCACAGTAATTTGATTTGAATGATGATAATTTTCCAAGTCTTTTATCCATAGACTATTATGTTTCCCTAATGCATGCACGGTAAATGGAGGCTAAATGTAAATAGGCTGCATTAGGACACTCTTTTTATTTTGTCCTCATTTGTCCTCATCAGAGCGCTTTACACTGTCATGCCTCACACTCACACACACATCCAATGACACACTCATACTGATAGCAACGGCTGCTGTGCAAGTTGCCAGCAGGTATTGGCAGCAGTTTGGGGTGCTTATTCAAGGACACTTCAACAAGGTCAGAAGAACCAAGCTCAAACCACCCTCCAAGTGCTAAACGATCCCACACCCCTCATGCCATCATCATCGCAATGCATGTATGGCAGAACAGGACATTGGTTAGTAGATCTGACTGCCCACAAGAGTAGGAGAGAATGTAACCCGTTAAGATTGTACTAATCAGGCCACACAGGTTCACACCCCTCCACTGAATGGAGATGTAATTAATATATGGGCAATTCCACAACCTCAGGTCAACCTCACCTTAGAAATGAGAGTCTCATCTACATGTATGTACACAAGTACATAAAAAACACAAACGGTGTATTGTGTAAGAATTGAAGTTTGAAATATGAAAAAATAAACAAAATGCAACAGGAGAATGTGAAGAAACAAATGCAGTCATCACACAAAAAATACGACCATGTACTCAGCTGCTGAGATATCAACCCAAATTAGCATGCTAAAAATTAGCCCCGGCCCTGATGCCTATTTATTTGTATTGTAATACCAATTTTAATAATACCTCCGATTGTTGACGAAGAAATCGCCTGTGGTTTAGTAGCACTTGGCTTGTAGTTGAAATTAATCTGTCAGAGTCCATTTATGCCCTGTTAATGTACATGTTTATGGCTATTACACATTTTCTGGAGTAGCTGTCAATTCTAGGGAAGATACAAAGTCCCACGTTTCCATCAGAATGGGAAGTTAGTTTTAGAAAAGGAGCGTACAAGGATTGAGCTGTACTCAGGGCCGGTTCTAGGCATAGGCGAACTAGGCGATCGCCTAGGGCACCAAATATCAAGGGGGCATCGAAATACATTTATTACTTTATTTTCTTTAGTTTTTCACTCTATTTCTAGAAAATAGGGGGCAACACTCAAATCTGGCCTAGGGCAGCCAAAAGGCTAGAACCGGCCCTGGCTGTACTGGATTAGCTGAAACTAACGTCAACCCCACCACCACCACAAGTTATGGGAGCCAGGAACACACTCATTGAAAAGTGAAGATAAGAACCGATTAAACTGGAATTAAACCATCGACATAGTTTGAAAACCATTCATGGCAGCTGGAGCATGTAGGCTAAAGGAAGATGGTGGAACTGCAATGTTTCGTCTGGACAGGTAAAAAGACTAACATAGGCTACCACTGCCCATGTCAAAAGTTATGTTAGATAGATAGCAGAGCCCGTAACGTTACAACTATACGTCCTATGGTTAAATGTAGCGGTATGCCAAGCTGATGTTTGCTAACACAGGGGCTTGTGTTAACGAAATTGATCTGTTTATGCTGAATACCACCCCCTTGAGTGTGGTATATGATTTTTTGACAGGAATTCCACATAGCACCTTTAATGTGAGCATGGGGGGGGGGGGGCTTATAATGGGGCAGAAAGTGGGTGATAACACACACAAGGTTAAAATTTTATCAGCTATATCTTCTATTTTTACATTAGTATTACAATCGTTACAGGTTCAAATTCACCATTCACAGTTGTTTGTATGTTGTTGTATGGATTTTGGAAGGTTATTTCAGACGTCAAGTCCATAACGCTGGTTTTCCCAAAATAGCCACTATCAATGGGATAATATTTATGTTTCTCTGTAAACTTCACAGACTTCACTGGGAAAACTGTAATCTCCATAAAAGCATTTCTTGTCACGTCCATAACACAAATTGAAAGGCTCATATTTTCATGATGTAAATCATTATGATCTTTTTGTGTTTGCCTGTATTCGGCCATGGAGTTTGCATAAGAAAATGGACAAAACTGTGAAATACTGCTTGGCTTGCAGGGGTTATGTGGCATTTTGTTGATCAATAATAAAGGAAAATGTCATGTCAATAACGCTGGAATTGCGTATTATTAAGTGAAATTGCTTTGGTCATTTTTGACTGGAACACCAAAGCTGCAACATAAGAAACGAACACAACATGTACGCCTTTGTAGGCTACTAATATAAATTATGATGCACTATACTGCAGGTACAAGTGAAAATGACTGAGAAGTGCTATAGATGTTTGTATCATTCATTTTTATATAAAAAGGAATACTTCTGCCATCAATAGGCTTTCAGATTGTAAGGTTCAGTTCAGGTTTACTGGTCATATGTATATAAGTACAAGTAGCCTACTACAATTCAATTCAATTCAATTCAAATACAGTGCATTGTCTCGTGGCGCTTTACAGACAGTACTGGAAGCATCCATGAGTGACAGGGCCAGGGGCAAGGAAAAACTCCCTTGGCTTTACTAATAATTCATTTCTAGGAAGAAACCTTGGGCAGATCCACGCCTCATGGACTCTGCCTACCTGCCTGGGGCCTAATAAAGTATCAGTAGAGTCAGTAGTCTGATGCATAGATTAACCATGGTTTACATAGAACAGCATGAGCACTGAATGTAGTCTGAGTTAATATACATATAGTTTGTGTGACAGTCAATAGGGTAGAAGGGTCAGGGGATGGAGTCAGTAGTTGGGGTGGCATTGGGAGTTCATTGGGTGTGGGTCGCCACCTAGGTAGTGGTCATCAGAGGGCCGTCAGGTCAGATCCATCATGGGGCCTCTGAGGGAAAAGGGAGGATGGTTTTGGTTTGTGGCTCCGGAGAGGTTGGTCGGCATCCATAGTGGGGTAGGGGTTAGGGGTAAGGGTTAGTGGCAGGGAGGGACGGGAGGTTCACTGCTCAGCCAGTGCGTTGGGGCAGAAAAGGCAAGAGTAACAAAAGAAACAAAAGGATGAGGCCAGTCTAAGAGGATATCACTTCATGATATAAGTGTGTCATTGTATGTCAGAGTGAGGACAGGGAGAGAAAGAGGGTTGTACAGGATGGCAAGTGTGCAGTAAGTGGCAGCACTAGGCTATCGCAGCATAACTAAGGTATGGTTGTATGGCATCTTACCAGCCCAGAAGGGGGTGGTCAGTGGCCACCTTTGAAAAAAACAACAGAGGTAGCCCTCCCAGGAAAGACATGCCATGCACCATTCCTAATTATAGGAAAAGTCAAAGAGGACGTTTTTAAAGGAAAAAGCTGACGTGAATCAAGCGAAACGGCAGCTAAAGGGGCCTTCACATGACTACCATTGAAAAGCTCAGCTCGTCCTTAACGTGACGCTTGATCCAAAATGTTAATTCTGCATTTCTGCATATACCAGAGGCTAGGAGAGCTGCAACATAGATGAAATAGCCTGCTAGTTTATTTATGCTAAAAACACTACTTCAACGCTGAAACCATGTTGAACTTTGAGCGCCGCGTTAAAAACGCAGACGCTGAGACCCAAGCGGCAGCTTTTGACGCTTCTTCATAGAGAAATCGTTGCCCAACGCGTCACAAGCTTTTTGAAGCTGTTCATGTGTAGGCACCTTAACGTAAACAGAATGGGGCATTTCAAAACAAAAGCAAATCGATTAGGTTTCGTTTTTGACATGCCTCATTCAGTTAGTGTTAGCTACCGTTTCGCAAACTAGTCTATGATGCACGAAATTTTATCATTGAGGTGGCTTTCAGTAGCACTTAGCAGTATAAAACAGCAGAGCTAGGTTTTGATTCACACCGGATTATACCTTTAAGTCTAGACTTAAAAGTATTAAGAGTGTCCACTTCGCGAATGTAGAGAGGAATAGAATTCCATAGGAGAGGTGCCCGATAGGCAAAGGATCTTCACCCAATTGTAGTTTTAGATAGTCATTTTTTCAAGGAGACCAGCATTTTTAGATCTCAGAGGTCTTCCAGGATGGTATGGAACAAGTAAATCTGTAATATATGCTGGAGGTAAGCCATTAAGTGCTTTATACGTCATTGGAAGGATTTTGAAGTTAATTCAGCTTTTGACAGGAAGCCAGTGTTTACAACAATTAAATACAGAGTGCCTAGGAAATCTCTCCACACTACCATGAATAATAATGAAACTATATTTATAATTCCATTAAATCACCTAGTAACTGACTGTTTTTATTGTGTGGTTTTGGTTTCCACAGACATGATAATCATTCAAATTCGGGCCCTGGTGCCGAATGTTTGCGGAGGTCTGCGCTCTCTGAGTACTTTTCTAGTTTATTAATATTTATTAATTTATGTGTCTTTCTTTCAGGGCCAATTGAAGTCAACTTTCTGTCTTTCTTTCTGTTTCGGAAAGAGAAAAACTTACATCCAAGAATTAGCTTAAAGACTACTTTGGGGCATAGGCCAAGGTAATTAATTAACATTGAGAAAATGACCAAATAAACGCCCACAAGGTCTGCATGGCATTGACCTATGAGATGAGAATATTTTTGTCATACATAAAGTATGTAAGATGTGCATTTATAAATAACTGCCACATTATTCATGATGGAATGGGTGGTCTAAGAAAGGCAACGGCACATTACAAATGAATACATTTCTTTTTGTTAACAGACTGACCTGTAATTTTCTGCAGCAGCATTTAAATATGATGCAAATTATACGTTTTCATATACGTATGTGTACAGTAAATGTATAGGTTCTTTGCATAAACATTTCCCTAGTGCTACTACCTACAATAGTTGGAGTGTATAAAAACCCAACCATGAGCTACAAACTCTGAATGAAAATGTAGGCATGCTGTTTGTATTAGGTGTTGGCTGAAGTCCTTGGTGTATTGACGATACAATTTCAAATACACCTCACATACTTCTCAACACCAATTTGCTTCTTCACCTAGCTGCATTACTGTAGTCCTGAAGCCCTAAAGCAGAGTGAAAATCTTATTGGTTGTAAATGCAGCCCCTCTGATGAGGACATCTCTCCAATTTTCCTTTTCCCCTTAGGTTGTGGCAGTCAAGTTGTTATTCTGTCGAATTTTTAACATTTCCACACTTTTGAGCATACTTCGAGCTGGGTTCTGCCATTAGCAGGCTGTCCATTCTCTGGCACATAGAGACAGAGTGGAGGTCAGGAGGCAGGACAGAGAGACTTTATTGTTGCTTCATGATATCACTACGTTGAAAAAAAGAAGTTTCCGAGAGTTGAAAATACCAATGTGACCAATGTGAAACATCAACAAACTAACCACTTGCTGGGCAAATATGTAAGGTTGTTAACAGGACAGGATTCAGAATGCACATTCTGATGAAGGCAGGGGAGATGAGCATTTACTTGTTATTCTTTGTCCGTCAGTCTCTCCTTTAGGGTTGTCCCACTCTCAGCACACAGTTGCAGCATGGCAGAGAGAGCAAGCTCTCAGCTCAGAATGAATCCCTGCAGCCACTGAGAATTTGGAGATTGCCTGGAGTGCATCAGAGAGTATAGAAGAACAGCTGTTCCGCTCTACTATACTGGTATATGTATTCCTCTATAGAGGATCCTAGTCAGGACTTGGAGTACAGCTTTAGATGGGAGCATCCAGCTGGAGGCGATCACTGCCATAAAAAAGTGACTCTGTTACCTTTTGTTACCTGATATGTCAGCAGACAAGCCTCATGTCTAATTATCTGCATGATAATTAAAGGGGAGGTTCGTTTTTTTAACACATTTAGCCCCTTTTCTAGAGTGTCTAGGGTGCAATAGAACGATTGACACCAAAATTTGGATGATTGGTCCTGTCTCGAGTATACGGCTATTTCAGAACCCCCCCTTCCTGCTTCAGACAGGCTAGCTTTGTGCATGTCTGACAATATTCCCTAAAACCACCTAAAACATTGTTATTTTCAAATATGCTACTCACCGAGTCATCAGTGCTGTTATATGGGCATGCAAAACAATTCTCGTCGTGAAAAACCATTCCTGTCGTGTTTTATTTAGCATTTTGAAAATGCTGGAACTATTTTCTCCGACATCTCCGACTTTATACTGAACTTCAAAGGCAACTTAAGGCGTTATCTGATAAAGATCTCAGAAGACCAATCACTAAGAAGCAATGCCTAGCATAAACTGCAAACCACATTGTCTCACTTCAAAATCTCCAGTTTACTGGCGGTCAATTATTTTATCTTGCATGCAAATCTAGCAGGTGATGTCAGAAAGGCCAGAAGCAAGACTTTTGCCTTGACTTTAAGAGCAAGGTATTACCTGTTTCTTTACACTTGGGATGCAATGTCAGGCCAAGGACAAGAACATCTACATCCTGTGGACTTGTTACAGGCAGGGACAGACTGATAAACTGGCATACATTGCATTTATCTGCTGGGCCTACATTCTATTTGGGCCGACAGTCCTCACACCTGTTGATTTATGCCGAGTTACCCAATATTAGCCACGACACGACAAAACACCACACGTTTGTAAGCTATCCAGTGTTCACATTTGGCGACTCGGATTTTTAGTATTGAGAGTCTCAGAGTCGGGCACAAGGCTGATTTAACTACAAGACTTGGCACAGACAGAGCCTAGGCTGCACTGAGTGAATGTGCATGTTCACCCTATACATAATAGGCTACATATACAGGCCACCTTTGTCTGCTGAATTTGTTTGCCTGCTTTAATCTTTAGATAGCCTACTCGTTATTTATCGTTATAAAGTATTTTAGAATTATTCACGAGGTGTCTGGATAGTCAATTTTATCTTCTGATCGCATTACTGCACTTGCCCAGCAGATCAGCAGCCAGTTTGATGCAGTCTTATTTTTTTGGCCTCAATGGCGCCTTCCAGGCAGCACTCAAGGCACTACCCCCTCTCCCACCAAATCAAGGGTTAGGTTGAGAGTTAAGGGGTTAGGCTTAAGGTTAGGGTTAAAATAGTGCCTTTCAGATGGTGCTGCCTGTAAGGTGCTGTTGAGGACAAAAAACACCATTGAGCTTTTGACGCTGACCCACATTGTTACACAACAGCCCATTTTACTCTGGTCCACCTGCATTCAGAAGAAAAAAATCAGCCCAAGAGTTAACCACCAGCTTTTAGCACACACTGGTCTGTGCGGTCCATTGGTTTTCTTCTTTACTGACAGGGGCTAGTCCACTCAGGAAACACCTATGCTGTGCATTGTATGATGAATATGAATGTTTGTTAGGATCTTCAGAGATGGATAGAAAGTGTAAAGGAGGTGCAGAGAAACTGCGAGAAAAAAGTAATTTGCCCTTCAGGCCAGTGTAATGACGGCAATTATGTGAAAAAAAAATCTCATATGTAAACTCATATAGTTTTACTTTCTAGCCATCTCAAGCTGTCTAAATTAACAAGCACCCCATCAGTAGGACAATGGTGGATTTGCCGGGCTGAGGAGATGGGTCTGGTCAATGCTGACAATATCTGTAAAGTTCTGTAGCCTCCACAATCACTACCACAATCTTTGTGTTTACTTCACTCTGCTACTTTACACAGCGCCACACAACAGAGGAGACGTCTTTGCAGCCAAGCTGTCTAGGGCATTGTGCTACAAAGATCCTCATGATAGCATACATACACCAACAGAAAAGTTCTTTGAAGGTGTACAGTAAAGGTACAAAAGGCTCATCATGGTGGCTGAGGTTTAAGGATTTTTATGTGATTACAAATTACAAGTTTCACATTGACTAGTCTAAGAAATAAAAAATGCCTTAATTCATTGTACTTTGTATTGTCATTTAAATTAACTTGATATGTAAAGGTGACCTTTGTCTCTTGGGAATTTCCCTCCACTTTGCACCCTTAGTCAGTGATAAAACTGGTTGAGCAGCATGTTCCAGCTCCAACACCATGCAAATACTGAGAGCACCCTTGCATGAATTTTAATTTTCCGAGGTCTCCTTTCTTGGGTCCCCAGAGAGGCACATACAAACACACTAGTTTGTGGCAGAAATCCGGCCTAATACTAGCAGACATTTTTGAAATAGGAATCTTATAAAACACAGCCCTACATAGGCCTAGTAGATACAGTAAACAGTAAAAATACAGGCACAATTGGAATTTGTAAAATTCGAATACTAAATTCCAAGTTGCAAGCACCAAGCTGCATCAGACAGATGTGTTAAAATGTATTCAACAAACTTATGGCTAGGGAGAAAAATAACTGGAATCTCTAGATGTAGGAATGCTTCAGAACCTCCTGCCAGAGGTCAGTAGGGTGGACAAACCATAGTGGGGATGGGTGGGGTCAGAGGAGATGCGGTGGGCTCTGGTCAGACAGCGCATATGCCCAACGTCTTGGATGGAAGGCAGTAGGGACTCCATGATTTTCTCCACCTCAACATTCTCTGTAGACTTTCAGCCTGAGGTCTTGCAGGCCTTAAACCAGACAGACGTTAAAATTTAACATGGTGTCTTAGAATATTAACGTCTTTCAATTTGTATTGAGGTATGCAATGATTAAGTTATGGGAAGCATGTAATGATTAACACATTACCAACATTGTTCTTTTGATCAAGAAAACGCAACATTCAAACGACAATTAGGAATAAATCACAAAAGTGTGTAGGTAGCCAGTGGCGGTCCGCACCACACACGGGTCTCAAACCCGCCAACCCGCAAGCTACAAACTCCCGGCGTGGGAGTGGGACACTCTAACCAACTGAGCTAAAAGGCCGAGCTTCTAACTCAGCCGTTAGAAGCGCCCATGGAATTGGGTGATGACGATTTACACATACTACCACCGAGCTAGCCGACCTCCGTTACACTCACCTTCCAAATCCTCACTCCCATCCGGGTCACCGCACCAATATAGCCGGTGGCGATCCGCACCGCACACGGGTCTCGAATTCTCCACCCCGCAAGATACAAACTCTCGGCGTGGGAGTGGGACACTATAACCAACTGAGCTAAAAGCCCGAGCTTCTAACTCAGCCGTTAGAAGTGCCCATGGAATTGGGTGATGAGGATTTACACATACTACCGCCGAGCTAGCTGGCCTCCATTACATGTATACTAAACTTCTGCATCTTGGACTTCTTATTGAGCTACATTCGAGCTTGAAAGTAGTGTTTGTTTAAAGTAGCCAACGTGATGTCAAGCCTTGTTTTCGGATTAGTCTGAGCGAATTAGGGTTGAAGGTGGAAGTAAATATAGCCAAAGCATATTTGGTATCAATGGAACCGCATTTTACGTAGATTTAGGATATCAGGTACCTGCAGAGCCAAGAATTTCCAGAAAAAAAGTTATTGAGCTTTGAGTGGACCATTAGTCCAAATGAATTGGATTCGGGTGGATTTTGTACTACTACTACTACATTTTGGCCTGAAGCATGAAGGGAGGACTAATTTCACCATATCCCATACATTTTCTGAAAGCAAACACCCTCAAGATATTACATAGCATGATATGTTTGACATTGAGGTATGCCCCACCCTACTCATTACAATAAATCCCCAAAATTAAGAAATTTGGCATTTGAAAACTGGGCAATTTTTGGTGACATTTAGGCCAGTGGCATGTAGGGGAAACATATTAGACTCCATAAACTAGGACCTATATATTTTCTGAAAGCTTATATGCCCAGGATTTCACCTGAAAAATCTTTTCCACATCCTACCCCCCTTATTATTTTAAAGCTTATGTCTATTTTGGTGGAAAATTAAAAAAATATGTGCATGTCTTGGACAAAAGTGCCTATGGAATGTATTAGAAAGTAATAAACCTTGTCAAGTAATACTTTTCTTGAAAGCAGGGGGCTTTAGGATCTCAGTAAACATAAATTTAGACAGGTTCCTACGATGAAATACGATGGTTAAGATTGACATTTTGACAAATGCTTGTGTTCCGAGATTTTTCACTTGTTGCAGTAGTGTCTTAACAACAGCCTATGAACAACTCACCGAGTGGTCTGTAGTGTTCACTGATATGCTGACATAAATATTACCGCAAAATATGACTTCTCGCAGCTTCTGTCAATGTCAATCTTAACCATCGTATTTCATCGTAGGATATCCGAAAACAAGGCTTAACATCACGTTGGGTGAACCTATACTTTAAAACACACCAATAGGATGCAACACAACACAATTAACAATGAAGATAGAGCCGCACCATTCTATTGAAGCAGTTTTGAGTCAGCACTCTGATGCCAGAGCCATTTTGATATGGATCGGCTGGCATTGCCACTTGGAGTTGGGAGGTCTATGGCTTATTGCCAAACCCAATCCTCCTCGATGTGGGACAGGTTCACAGGCTTTGGCTAAAACACCAGACTGTATTTGAACAAAAAATCACAAGGGCCCAAAGCAGGGGTACAGTATTATCAGAGAGGATTCTTCCATGATCTTTATATTATATTGGGGGCCCGCGGCCACATAGAGAGTGCCCTCTTGTGGCCCAACTGATTCTCCAAAATGTTGCTTTCCATAGGTTAAGTTTTGTCATTGCTTTTCCGATTATTATTATGTTTGTTAACATTTGTATAAAGGTGTAGCTTATTAAGCTACCTGAAAATTAACAGGCTGCCAGTTTCATCCAGGCAGTAGTTCTCTGCATAAAGAGCGCACAAGTTCAAATTGTGTTTGGCCGACAACTGAATGCTTCAGACAGTCTGAATGAATGTCTGTCATGTTAAAAATAAATTGCGCTTTTAATTGCAGATGATACACTTTCTCTTCACTCTTTCCGAAGCTGTGGAAAGGGTAAATCTACTCCTAGGATAGTGTACAGTTAGAGGAAACCAACTTGTCTGGTCTCATCAATTGGTGCCACTTGTAAATTGATCGCAAGTAGGGTGTTAAATTTTAAGTTTTATGATGGCTTAATATACTCCAAATATAATACTGATATATGTACAGTATGTTATTAGCAAGTAAAAATGAAATCCAACCTCTGCTGTCTTAAAGACATAGGCAACCTCCACGCTACCACACAGTGTGGCCAAGCTTGTAAGGCCAATCTGAATTAACTCATTCAAATATGAAAAATGAGTTGTGTTATCAAATAGTAAGATTCAGTTAATCTAATTATTCAGATAATTAATTATTCACATAGGCTATAGGCTGCTAATGTTTGCCAATCAAACCATGTGCAATGTTGAAAATGGATGTGTGCACGATGATAGGCTATGTGGCCCAGCTTAAAGGTGCAATATGAGTTCCTGCATGGTTTCAGCGTGATCATGAGCATCTCTCCTTGATCCGCTAGCTGTCTGCCTCCTGAATACACTGTGAAAAAGTCTGGTCTCAGAAGACAACACAGGGGCTGTAAACGTCAAACAAACACATGGGCACAGGTTGTGACCCTTCCAGCCAAAGACAGCTGGGGGAAGATGGGAGTACAGTAAGTCTGCTTACTCCCATCTGAGTTCCCAACCATCTTGAGAGGGATTGGCTGGAATGTGAGTTGTTATATATTTTTTTGTTTGCACTGTTATGTATAGGCCAGTGTTTCTCAAACTTTTTGGGATCGAGGACCACTTCAAAAGTGTTTTTCAGGGACCACCTGAGATCAAGTCACATGCACAGGTATTTTTTATACCAGTAGGCCTAGTCATTTATACAGTAGGCACTTCAAATGCTTTACAGTAATAAACAGTGAATTACAGGTATGCTCTTATATTTAGTTAACAACTAATCTTTGGCCTTCAAATAATGACACACAGACTAAATACACATATTTTTATGGTAATCAACTTGCGGACCACTTGACCACCAGTGGTCCCCGGACCACACTTTGAGAACCACTGGTATAGGCTATTATTTATTTTGTTTTGTTTGTTTGATTACAGCCCCCGTGTTGTCTTCGGAGACAGGATTTTTTCACAGTGTAGCCTATGCCTATTTAGGGGCCAGACAGCAGGTGAATCAACGGGAGATGTCTTCTATTCAAAATAAAGGTAAAATCGCTCTGAGTCTGAAATGCAGGAACTCATATTGCACTATTGCACATTGGTCTTAAATTCTGGCACTGCAAATAGATTTCTAAATGAATCAGCAATTTCCATAGGCATAAACTCCTCTCATTCTAACATTCCATGGTAGTAGACTCAACATTCTATCATTGAAATACATTGCATTTATGGGCTACCTCTTTCTGACTTGAGCTGGGTAATCTCAAATGGGTAATGACATTAAAAACATGTCCTATAGATTTAATGCATCTAACATTGCATTTGGCATAGGCTATAAACTTACTAGGCTATATTCTAGAATACTGGGTAAAAGTTGTAACTAATTTCAAACTGTTGTAACTAATGTTAAAATATTTTGTTTACTGATAGCCTAGGTCTTGCTGACAGAATGTTTGCCTCCTGAGTAATTTCCACAAATTTGGTTTCACTAGCTGCATATGGAAACATTATTGAACTCAAGGCAGGATTAATGCATTCTTTCCCCCCATTTTGCTTTCGACAAAATTTCAAAGTTACAAAGTTTTTTTTCCCCCCTAGCTGCAACCCAGTGTCCAAAGCAGCATATTCCTGGGGAACTTTACGGTCGTGCCTCGCCGGAGTATTCCGCGTATTATTTGATGCATTGTAGCTAGCTAGAGTCAGGCGCTGCGAATTGGGAACCTGCCCTTGCATGATGGCGGATGAACGTTTTTACAGGACAGAGCACCACATACACCCTGCGAGAAGGGAAACGGTGCCCAGAGAGGCGTGTTGTGTCTATCCCGCTTGAAGTGAAGCACCCGGAGACGTTCCGGAAGAACACAAGGTTGCGGGCAAATTCATTGAGAGAATTTTGAAATCCAAATGTTCCTTCACTGCCGACAGCGCCGTCACCCCAAGGTTTAAGGAGGAGGTTTCGAGGATCCAGCGACACAACCCGAATGAGCCGCATCATTTTGGGAGGGAACGACACACGGTACTTGGGTTTGACTGATTTTTAGAAATCTCAAATTTAGAAATTTCCACTGGCCACTCTCTCACGTAATTAGCCGAAAGATTTGCTTCTAAACGAATTCATGTACGCTTGCACCAGGCTAATTCAGTCTGTTTCGTTGGCAACAAGGGAAATGTTATAACCTGCACCGAAAGCTAATCTGTTGAATTTTTAAAAGACTGATTTAGTTTAAGTTTCAATAAGCGAATGTAGTTTGTTTTGCATGCTAAAGAGTGGTCGATGCATTCCACACTGTCATTTTATGCTGCTTGTGAAATGAAGTTGATTGTTCAGAGAAATGTTCGGGACGGAAAACATGAAGGGTAGGGAAAGAATCTGAAAACACAAAACCCACTCGCAGCCATGTTTGGAGAATTTTCTCAGAATTTCTGACCAATTCGGTATTTGAAACACCCAAGTGTTCGGTGTTGGCATATTGTCACGGAAATGTGTAAACGCGTTGACATTGCTGTTACAGTTTAATCGTTTGCCTGTCAAGGTGTATATTTTTTGGACAAATTGTGGATAGAACGTCTCCTAGTTTGCTTTAGTTTTGAACTTGGCGCCACCTGTCGGTGGATATTTTTTCAAAATTAAAAAAAACAAAATTACAATTAATTTGATTGTGCATTTAATTCAAATTTGACAATGTAGCTTGCAATGATTTAGAACTGCTATAGTTTTAGCATGAACTTAATATCATTGTATACACTCATCAGTTAAAATGCGCAGACCATGCTTTCTCTCTCTCCCTCTGTGCTTGTTGTGTGTGTGTGTGTGTGTGTGTGTGTGTGTGTTTAGATGGTAGAGAGAACTAGATCAGGATATTAGTTTTGTTGTCATTGTTGTTTCTGATGCGGATGGTGACAGTAGTGATGATTGTTTAAATCGGAAAATACTAATTCTAGCCTATCAGGTTTTAAGCACAGTGAATTTAATTAATTTGATCACATTTCTGCCGTCATGTGGGAGTCATTATGAAATCTATGATGGATTCTGTGCTCAGAACTTGATCAGTAGCCTATTCCTCTGTGGAGGCATTGGTTACTGCCCCCTTCTCTAACCCATATAGAATGAGCAGTCTGAGCTTGCTTCATTCCGTACCTTTTGTAAGGCTAGGAAAGACACATCTATACACTTTTTTTTTTTTTTTTTTTTTTTTTTTAGCTTTTGCGACATATAGGCCTAATTAGGCTGTTCTTGCCTCAGACTTTGCTGGAATCTGCTTGGTGACCTAATTCTAGATTCCATTTAGTTTTCTTCAGGATTGTTGGGAAATTTACAAACACTCATACATAGTATCTGGGCATGTGACCAAGTTCTGTTCCAAATTTCCCTTAAGAACCCGGAACGGTACAGTGAATGTCATTTTTATTTTTGTTCCCTCCCATCTGTTTTATGTCTGTGTGTTCAGTTTTGAGGAAGTGAAGACAATGTGCAGATGCGGGCCTACATTTTCCAAAATGAGATGCTGGCAAAAGCCTCTTTTGTGCTGAATCTCAAAACAAAAAAATGAAAATGTACTGACCAAACACAATATGAAAGCTTACCCATATAATGCAGTGGGAAGCCTTTTTTTGTGTTCATCAGCAGATCCTGCGAAGGGACGGGGGGGAAAAAACAACAATCCTAGGTGATTTCACTGTTGTTTACATTAATCTTGTAGTCACACAAAACAATTTCCCGTTTCTGTTGGGGGAAGGCTGCATTTTTGTTTTCAGTCAGCAATCCGATCTGGCAAAGCCTTCTGTCATTTCAGCGTTGACCTTTTGCATCTGCTCAGATTTCAAAGGTTGGTTTCAAATTTGTCTCTGCTGCAGTCAAATATGAATTTGACCTTTGACCTCTGCTGGTTTCAATCCCGGCTGGCAAACATGGTGCAGATATTGGAAAATTAAATCAAAACAAGAATGATTTTTATATAGGCTATGTGGAGGGAAGAGATTGGATGGGGGAAAAGCAACATATAAATGCAGAGAGCAGACAGCAGATGTGGTGAAGATTGCGCTGCGTGATGTATTTTTATAGGGCATATTTATATTGCCTGTGACTGTTTATTTCTGCAGCTTGGCATTTGAAAATTGTCAGGAGAGATAAAGGTATATCGCCTCAAATCATTCACGGCTGTGAGCAACGTTTTTTTTTTTTTTGTTTTGTGCTTGAACACTAAAGAGAAGTGTAGGCAGGTATGATGTTGCATAAAGTTACCGCCATTTTGTTTTCCTTGTAAATGATTAACTAGAATTGCCTGCCGTCAGAAAGGAGCCATTTCAGTTAAAATTGTTTCTGTCGAAGGAAGGCAGCCAGGGAGGCTCCTGTTTTAATAAACACTGTGCTGAATTTAGACTCTTCCTGACGTTTCATTTTTGCCCACAGTGACTAACAAAATTGCTTCTCCCTTTTTTAAAAAACATATTAATGTAAATTTATGACTTGTGCTGTGGAAAATGTTTCCGCCTTAAAAGGAGAGAGCACAAAATGGTGGAGTCAGTGACAAAGTGAGGAATTCAGTGTGCACTGCTCTGTAAATAGATGCCCATTTGTGTGGCATTCTCTGCTTTTCCAGAAGAATAGTCATTGTTTGTAGTGTGGTTGCAAAATTAGGCCTCAGTTGTGAATTGCCACATCCTCTGGAGAGTGAAAAACAAAGAAGGGGAAAATTGTGTAATTTTTGCAGCTCATTTCTGTTCCAGAGCAACTTGAATTGTGTAATCCTCTGCGTAGAAAATTAGGTGGTGAAATTGATACCAAATTTGAAAGCTTGACACTGACTGGATGGTGTATGCCCAAGTTAAAAGAAACAGATCCTGAAGTTGTAGGACTGTTCCCTAGAGAACCGTGCTGAAGAAAAGAGAGTAGCTAAAAATACTGCCTTCATCCTCCCAGTGCTACCCAAGACAAACACAAAACCTTTTTTTTTTTTCTTATTTTGATTTTGACCATGAATGTTGTTATTCTCAAGGAAGCAGTTAACATAAAGTAGGCTATACCACACATTTTACTTTTTTTTGTAGAGCAGGCAAAATAGAGCTAGCATTTTCTCTCAGTTTTGAGACATCCAGTGAAAGTGCTGTCGCTGTGTCTGTCCGAGACACACTGCTATCTCCTCATATGCGAAAAACACTTAAAGCTTTCAGTGGAAATTTCTGCCCTCCCAACTACTACCACCTTGTCCATAAATTCTTGAAACTTTCCGTGAAGCAACGAGTGTAAATTTCTGCTGTAAACTTCCACCACTCTTTGCCTAGGGTTAGTGTAGCATGAGGCTGAATGGCTAATTTTAACCCATCACACTCATTCTTCCAGATCTCTCTCTCTCTCTCTGGCTCTCTGGGAGGGCAGTGGAATTGGACTGAGAGAAGCTCTGACCAGACCCTAGACCCCTCCAGGCTCCGACGAAGGAGAGGTAGGCCTCCTCTCTGCCCTCTCAAATAACACCCAGCCGAAAGCCTGGAGTCAGGCCTAGATTTCATTTCCTTTTTTATTAAGGGGAGAAGAGAACATGACGTCACCCCCTGCAACAACTTAATGTCTGTTGTGCTTTAATAGGAAACCACAACTGTCTTATCTCGAGCCCTTTTTGAAATTAACTTCCGTCTCGAGTCACCTCCTCTGTGTGTGTGTGTGTGTGTGTGTGTGTGTGTGTGTGTGTGTGTGTGTGTGTGTGTGTGTGTGTAAATGACCCTGCTTGGTCTTTTCTGTTAGTATCCTAGTATTGTGCGTATGCTTGTGTTGATGTAATTGACCCTGGCTTCTCTGCACCTTGCTTCTGTGCTTTTTCTACTGCCATTACATTAATTCCTCTGTTAAAGTATGCTTGTGGGTTTATGTGTCTTGGTGTAGGCGGACCTTGCTCTTCTGTTTTTCGTGTGACCTCATGCATGTATGCACCTAGGCTATATCATCATGCTGAGGACGGAATGCTGGGAATCACCCTGATTTCCTAATAAGTGGTACAACAGAAGCCCTCAGAACTTTCCATGATCTAGCGCACCCACAATGCTTAACACTCCCTCTCCACCAGTACCCATATACATTTTCTTTTCTTTCTTTCTTTCTTTCTTTTTCATGTTTCCACTGTCAGCTATACTTCCATGCCCTTGCTATATGTTGATAGTGGTCTATGATGGATGCTTTATGAAACGCTCTGAAATATTTTTCAGATGTGGTGATATGGCCTCAGAAATGTAATACAAGGGAAATGAGTAGATGTAGTGCTTTCACATGTTTTCAGTGTGTTTGTTCTGTGTTGAACAACTGGTAGAGGCCTTTTTGGTCTGCCTTTTTCTGGTAATATAAAATCAAACCTTTGTTGGTTTCATGAATTTATGCATGAACTGAAAGAATTGCTGTTGAAAACAGATGCCGAAACACCCTCCTTCCCCCCCACCTCACCTCCTCCCCCCAACTACCCAATACCCTTGGTTTTTACAGCAGCCTCTGAAAAGTTCAGGCTTTCTAAAAATGAAAAATATGCAGTTGAAGGTAATTTATATGAATATTTTGTGTGTGCGTGTGTGCGTGCCTGTGCCTGCCTGTATGTGTGTGTGTGTGTGTGTGTGTGTGTGTGTGTGTGTGTGTTTGTGCTGCCATTGTTAGAGAGAAGAGAAGTCTGCCTTTAGTTTAATGGATCTATACATCACAATAGGGCAGGTCTACTAGCCTGCTCTTGCTGCATAGCAATTTTGATTTTCATCAAAAATTTAATCTGGCAGTGTTCAAGGGCTTAGCAGCAGGCCGGATGCTGCCCTGAATTTCTAATTTTAGTCCTCTCTTTCAGGATTTATATTTGTATAATTCAAGTCTGAGTTTCGTTTCAATACACCCCCCTCCCTCCTTTATTAAAATTTAATTCACATTTGCATATAAATTGAAAAAAAGGTTTTATGGAGATTGCTATGCTTTTGGATTGGAATTTTTAAGACATGACATTTTTTTTCTGTTTTCAGACCACTCTGGATAATGGAAGTAGGGGGAGGGGCAAAAAAAGGAACAAATATTTTTTTTCCTCTGGGATGTATATTTTTGCATTATTGCCTCCAATATTTTCCAAAAGCAATTATGGTGATGTAGATAGGGGGGTGGGGGTGGGGGCGGGGGGTAGTAATATTGAGGCTGTTATTGAGAATGGGAAGGACTATAATCACTTTAAGCTTTGTGCTGGAATGTTATAATAATAGAGCCTCATTTGTTATTGAAATGTTGTTTGCAAAAGTAATTTCCATGACTTACAGTATCCTTGTTTCCCACGTACATTATACAAGACCAAGTAAATTTTAGAGCATGCACCCAAATTGTCCGACATGTGTCAAGTTCCCCTACAATGCCTCATAATCAAAGTTATGAAATGATGTTTGCACATTATATTCAAATGCTTTGAAGGTTTTGTAAGCTAAATAAACATTCCAGCCATGATAAAATAGAATCATCTCTCTGTGTGTGGTAAAGAAAGACTGGATTTTTTTAGGACCTAATATGTTATTTATTTTTTCTGCTGCTAAAACATTCTTTGTGGTGGCAGGGATCCAATCTTTTTGCCTAATTGAAGTGTGTAGCAAATTATGTGCACCCTTGACGCCATTAACGGCATGCCAAAAATTTAACCGTGTCGGCACATGCAAATTCAGTGCGATTCATCTCACTGTTGAAGTTTCATAATTTATTCTCCTGAGACTTAATGAATGTGAATTTCATCAGCTTTTTCACCAAAAGTAGCAGCGCCCATCTTTTGTCATGTCCATCTCGCTCAATGTAGCCTATTCAATGCCCTTTTCCCTTTCCTGCTCTTATTCCCCATATTGAAGATGATTTACTTCTTTATGTTGGACTAGCATGAAGCTAAATCAGTGGGTTCAATAAATTCCCATTTTGCAGTTGATTGATTTCTTTCATCTCTTTTTGAAATTGTGAAGGAGAGAGGGAGGCAGAGATCTATTGCCCTTAGGCTATTCTGTCTTTTATTGGTTCCCAACCCGTGCCTTGGTGAAAATCGAATTGTAAGACAGATATTTCCCATACTGAAATATGATTGGTTCAGTTATATTTTAAAGCTTTTGCCGTTAAATGCTCTGATAATAAAGTCACACGTGACCACATCTCAATTTTGATTTAATATAACAGGAAATGCTGCTTTTGTGGTTGTGTTGCTAGGCAACTGAAGGCTATGCAACATTGGTTTGTTTGTTAGTTACTTTTATTGATGGGCATAATTACACATATTGATTGGACAATAGTCTAGAGCATTATGTTGCAGAGAAAATTGTAAGAACTATATGCAAGAACATTGGTGCACTATTTTAGCACTTCACCAGATGCTGTACGGAAATAATTTTGATTTTGCCTTCCATTGTTGAAAGCTGCAGTGATGGCTTTTTGATTTTGATACCATAGTTAGTATGGAAGTGCATACAAGCCGGTTTGCTTTAATGCCATGATAGTTCAATTGGACCTGATGTATTAAAGAAATGCGTCACCTTTTAGGCTATTTTAGTCTTTCCACTCCCTCTAGAGTTAAAAATTTGAGTTTTATCTTTCTTCAGTTCCTCCAGCTGTTGACTCTGCTGTTGAGTCTGACTGTTACTGATTGAGTGACAGTATCTATTTTCTTGTTCAGCTGTAATAATCAAGGAACAGTAGCTTGGACTATTTGGTGTGTGGCTTGAACCAGCTGGAACTACATAGACTTTGATTGTAGCCATAGTTCCATGCCATATCGGTTTAGAAAATGACCACATTTCATTTTCCATTGTTCTTAGTATATCTTATAACTGCATGCTGGAATTCTATGGACACTTTTATACAAGACGCTATGGGTGAGATGCTAAGCTACTCCAAAAGATACAATGATTTAACTTCAAGCTAAAAACACTACCGTCAGACTAAGACAATGGCTTGAACAATACCAAATTCAAAGTGAATTTTTAAACTCAAGGGGAGTTGATAGATATGATATCCTTTAAGGTGAAACTACCGTGTGTATCCCTTAAGCCACACCTTCTTTGAAAGCACACACCCACAGGGTGTCATGAAATCCACCACGACCCATTCTCTGCATCTATTTGCTAACCATACTGCATTAAGTATTAGTAATATGGGTATACAGCCAATGCATTTGGACCTGTGACAAAAGGGAGTCCTCAGACCATAGCTTTTTTAAAGCTGGCCTAAGGGTATTAGTAAGCATAACCCTCCTTCTCATGATTGCTATACATAGGTTATTCAGTACTGGTGACTTGAGCATAGGAGGAGGGGGTTGGGATAAAAAAAATATTATAGGTCAAATCCTGAGGGTAAAAGCTGTCAGAATATGGGTTATGGCGTTAAGTTGGTGGCAGAGGGTGGGGAAGAAGGGGGGTTTCAACAGCAGTTCTTTCAGTGTTAATTCCTGAAACCAACAAGGGTTTGATTACCAAAAAGGTCTCTAGTAGTAGCCCAACACATAACAAATACACATAAAAACATTTCATCTACTCATTTTCCTTGTATTATTTCTAAGACCATGTTGTCACATCTGAAAAAAAAACAACATTTCTGAGCATTTATAGGAGAGATCCATTATGGATATGTCCCCATAACTATACTGGAAATAGAATAGCCAAATTTTTACCCACAAAATGATGGGCTGTATTGCTACAAGGAGGGTGGGGCATGCCTCACTGTCATACCCTGCCATATTATATCACATCATGAGGGGGTATGCTTTCAGGAAATATGAGATGCATGGTGAAATCAGTTTCTCCTTCATGGTTCAACCCAAAATGTACTAGTTGTACTGAATGTCCTAGCACATTTCCTCTAAAATTCACCTGAATTACATTCTTTTTTATTTTCAATTATTAATAAATTAACTTTGCAAGTTATACAAATTGCCCAAGTGTAGCAAGTAGATTCATACACAAGGCCTGTATGGCGCTTGGGAAGTATTCTGCTTACCTGGCCACCATTCAAGCAGTCCAGTGTACACCCTTGCCATAGAAAATGGTGGTTTGTTATCAGCCTCATTTTCATAACACAGAGCAAATTAACATGGGAAAATGAAGATGTCACAAGCTTTTTCCCCTCTACACCGCTGATGGCAAGAAATTATGTCTTTGGCGATATGAAGGCGGAAACTTTGAGAATCTTGTGTAGGATTCCAATGTAAAGCCGTCAGCATGGCCTCCAAAAATGGTGGCGATTGTGTCTAAAGGCTAGGTTTGATGACGTCAGGTCCCAAAGCTGTAGATGACATTTCTGTAATAAAACTGTAAAGTACTGAGTCTAGTATGGGGCCCTATGGAGCTTACGCTGGATTATATTGCTAGTAGATTCGATTAATTTAATTGACATAATTGATTTGGATTAATAAACTCATTTATGTATTTATTTATGTATTATTGGCCGTTGATGTTTTGTTTGGTTTCACCATACATTGCATTGTATTGGTATGAAACCTCTGTGCGCGCACATACACACACACACACACACACACACACATACATGCACACACTTTCCTTTAGCCTGTTGTGTGATTTATAGCACTCTGAGATTGTGTTTCACATTTATATCCTGCTCACATTGAGTTAATTTGGAGGACAGTAATCGTGTTAAAGAAACAGAGGGCTTTCACAGGATGAGTATTCGGGCTAAATTAAGCTGATTCAAGCCAAGCCAAACCAAACCATAGTCTCTCTTTGAGACATTCTCAACCCCTCTGACTGTCTGAGGTCTTGTATCAACGTTGGACTCCAAATGTATAATAATAAATGTGTAATATGCCAAATGTGCCATAAGCTAGTTTGTAGTTTTTCAGCTATCAAAGCTATTTTTTCCCTGTAGGTGTCGTGTTTGTAGAATTAGCCCTCAACAGGAATAACAAGCTCCCTCCGTTCTATGCTGTTCATTGCACTTCTCAGAGATTGGATAGTTGGGCTAAAGCTGAAGAACTGAACCTGAACACCTTCCACATTCCATTGTATTGTGCTATTTCAATTTGCTGTTGGTCTCTCAAAGCCATTGCTTATGTATCTAGGCATTGGATAGTTGATTAACTTTTGTTTGTGTTTTTGTGTGTTTGTGTGTGTGTGTGTGTGTGTGTGTGTGTGTGTGTGTGTGTGTGCATACTGCATGTGTGTGTGTGTTGCTTCAAATCTTTGTGCTAATAGAGGATGTGTGAACTATGTTCCTTTTTGTCCTCAGATGTACATTATACATTTTGCGCACCTCTCTTTAGGTTTGTCACACTGTCTCTCGCCCATTATACACAAGCCTGTGTGGTGCATTTAGCCTAGGCCTATATTTCTGAGGTCTGTCCCCCTCCCACTCTCCCACACACTTCTTTCTTCAGTCCTCAGACTTGCTGGTACAAATTAGCACTATATCCTCACATCAGGGTTCCCACGGGTCAGGGAATTTCTGGAATATCAGGGAATTTCAATAAGGGCTGTTCCAGACAGGGAAAGTCAGGGAATTTGATCATTTTGTATGAAAAGTCAGTTAGGGCCTAAGTGTTAGGAGGTACTGTAGACCCAAGGGAGGACGATATAAATGCTTTTTTTTCTGCTCAACGCCCAATTGGAATATTAGACATTTCTTGTACGGGAGGTCATGGAAATTCTGCTTCTTGGTCAGGGAAGGTCATGGAAAAGTCAGGGAATTTTAAGTCTGATCTGGAGTGGGAACCCTGTCACATGCAGTCTGTGTAAGATTTTCAACACATGAACTCACAAATGATCTAGATAAGAGGTGGAAACATGATGTTAAGATTAAGAAAATAGCAAGTTTATATTACTGAAGGTAGCATAGTATCTAGTGATGCAGTGGTACTGTGTGCCCATGCGGTCTATCACAGTTTCAAACCCCTCATCACAGCAACTATAGCAAATAACACCATTGGAAAACTCAATTTATGCGAATATCTGACAAATAGCTGTGAATTCGGGGGGCATGGTGCGACCGTTGGTTTATCGCAAAGAGATGTCTTGCGCCCCACCTGACATGTGTCTGCGCCCCAACTAGTGGAGCCCGCCCCACAGTTTGAGGAACACTGATTTAAACCATGCTATATTCCATCACAGCAGTGATGCTGCATGTTGTCCTCAGCCACCCTCTCCCCCCTTCCCCCTCGGGGAAAACAATTGGGACCATTAACTTGCATTTACATGATGACTTATTCACGTGACAAGTTTTAAGTGTAAAGTGTAACTATTCAAATTACTTTAACAATCTAAGATGACTAATTCCATTTGGTTATGTTTGGATTACCAACACTGCACATACACCTGGCAATTGAGTGGGTCTGGTGTTGAATCATTGACTTCCCATTTTCTGTGTTAAACGTTTCCACCATGACAATTTTAGGTGAAACTGGTCCGTTAAACCTCTTGCTATATCCTCCCACCACAAGCGCAGAAGTGGTCGGTTTTTGGCGATTAGGACATTAACACCAGACAGACATGCACAGCATGCTGAAGTTTGCCTGTCTTCAGTAAGAAAATGATACATGAATCTTTACAGACTCAGTGATGCACTTGTCTTGAGTTGTAATACACTGGAGAAAAGGAAATATGGAATTTTCTCGGTTGTTTTCCAATCACTAGTCAGTCGCACACTCAGCTTCTATAGATTATTACTGTAGGATACAGAGGCTTGGTTTTAGTGATCCTAGTGACTACAAGGGACCTTTTTTCCCTCTTTCCAAAGCTCAATAGCTGTCTACTTGCCTCTTGCTCCATATTTTGGAATGTTGCCTCATCCCATGATTTCTAGGTTATATGGGCTAGTTCAGCTGTATTATTCCAATATTTCTGAACTCGCATACTGCTGTGGCGTCTGGGTATGATTGGTGGTTGTGACACATGCAGACTTGTGCTGGGTATACCTTTACTTTCTCAGTCAGTTGCCATTCAGATGGATAGATGGATAGATAGATAGATAGATAGATAGATAGATAGATAGATAGATAGATGGATAGATACTGAGATTGATTGATTGATTGACCCCTAGGGGAAATTCAAGACATTTGATGGGCTATGTCTGTGAAAATTATGAAGCTTATGATGAAGTATTGCAGACACAGTACAGTGTTTTCTGTTCAGAACATTTTTTACATGAATTTTGTAAGAATTAATTTTGTTTCCTTTTGCTTACAGCAAATGTTGTCTTTGTGTGAAGCATTGTGTTGTGCTTCCAATCCCTTTTGTGGCCCTTATTACCTTTCCAACTCCTCTTTCTCAAATGCTAAAGGAATGGCTTGGGCTATATGGGCAATTCCAGCGTTATGTACGTGACATTTTCATGCATTATTGATGAACAAAAGGCCACATAACCTCTGCAAGCTTAGCAGTATTTCACATTTTTTTCATATTCTTATGCAAACTTGTGTCTTAATACAGGCAAACTCAAAAAATTAATATCATGATTTACATCATAAGAATATGAGCCTTTCAATTTGCGTTATGGACGTGACGAAAAACGGACAAGCTTTTATGGGAGATTACAGTTTTTGCTATGAAGTCTGTGAAATTTCCTGAGAAACGTAAATATTATTCCATTCATACCAATCAGGACACCTCAGTGAACACAGAAAACGACTTGATTTAAATGTAAATGTAAGATAGGCCTAAGTTGGTTTTCATTGGGGTTACTATGGGATGTCCATGTATGTCCATTGTATGTCCATGTAGATGAGACTTTAAGTTTTAAGGTGAGGTTTACTTTTTTGGTGGAATTGCCCATATATATACTTTTTCTTTGCGTCAAGCCTAATCATTTTCACTGCATAAGCTGTCTCTGCCCTTTCCTCCACCTGTCTTTTGCACACTCTCTCTCCCTTCTCTTCCTGTAACACATCTTCCTCTCTCCCTGTTCTTACGTTCACTCTTTCTGTCATTGCTCTTGATCACACTCCCTGCCCCCACCCTTCATCTTGCTTTCTTTTTTATGATGCAATACCTTCAAGTGTCAAGTTTATTTTGTATTCATAAGAATTTATCATTTATGACATTTCTTAATTACAGTACTCAT
>JAODXP020000008.1:7742906-7767906 GCA_027497455.2 Sardinella longiceps | reverse complement strand
TCTAATCAAACTATTTAAAACTGAGATCCTTCCATTTCTAAAAGTGAAATCTCCAAACTTCTGTTATTGTCTCCAAGCTTCCCCAAGGTGTTCACAGGCCATTGGTCAAACTTCCATTTGAGCACTACATGGCCAACCCATACAACAATTTGCTGAAAGTCTGACACCGTGTCCTAACTGAATGCTATGCGATGCAACGCGACTAGTCGCATTGCTACGCGACTTTTTAGTCGCGCTGTCCGTTTCTATTTCAGTCGCGCAAGTCGCGTTGCTCGGCCAGATTGAATAGAGAATCTAATCGAATAGAACGTCACATTTAACGCATCCTATGTAGACAGTGAAAGTCAATGCTACACGACAAGCCGACAGTCGCTTTCAGTTAGGACACGGTGTGAGACTATTTCAGACCCATTCACCTCTGTGCAGTAAACAATTCATAAAAATAGCCTATCAGCATGAAGAAATTATTTGTATCAATATTTCAGATAACTACTAAGCTACACAATTTCAGCTTAGACTATATGAAAATATATTTTTAACCTAATAGCATGCTTCCTATTGTATACTAAAATGGATGCCTACATGTATTTTCTTGGCATTAAAGCTGATATCTGGCATATAAACTGGTTTATTGCAAATAGCTGAAAATAGCCTCCAGTTACTGTAATTTGAAGTCCTATGATAAGGGGAACAGGCAAATTCCTGACAGCCTACAATTTGAACATATTTTAAATATTGTGCTGTAATTGCTTAAGTTACTTTCCCTAGTAACTAGTTACTTTTACAGTAGAGTAACTCGGTTACTAACGGAGTTAGTTTTTTAGGGAAGTAACAAGTAACTGTAACTAATTACTTTTATGTAGCATTTTGTACAACACTGTTCATCTCAGGGGGGTTTGATGACTGAGAGATACAGAGTAGACGGCAGGCATGACACTCAGTAGAGATGGATGTTGGGCAGAAGAAGCAAAAGAGAAGGCGGTAGCGGAGACAGTCCTTCCCAATAACACCCATGAGGAGTAATGCATTTGCAAACTTTTGCACACCTTTGGCATGCCAATGGAGCAAACGCTTACCTTTCTTTTTTATCAAAGTTTTTTCCCTCATATAAGTAAGTTCCTCCATTTGTAAGTTTTCCCCGGAATCCATAGTGGAGAGGGAGTTCACTGACCAATCTGCTTGTTCAGGATTACTGCTCTTGAGCCAGGCCAGACAGTTTTCAAGTTTTCATGCTTCAAGAGCTTTTGAAGTCTCTTCACCTTTCCATTGCACTGTGTAATGTTTAGCACTGCTACATTTTAGCATTTAGTCCACAGAGGCATTTTATTTTTGTCATTCATTCATTCATTCATTCATTCATTCATTCATTCATTCAGTTAGTTTATTAGTTTGACTTTGCTTTGCACAATTTTTTTCTGGGTCTGACAAAAGGTTAAAGTAATGTAAAATGTCTGGAACAAAGAATAAAAAACTATTCCCTCCACAAAGTGATGTCTGGAAGGAGATATTTTTTAATATCTCCATATTGCACAGGTGTTTGATGTCCTCCTCTCCAGGCATACTGACTCACCACCAGCCTCTTATATAACTCTGTGCAGTGTTTTGCCAGAGACTCAACAAGTCATTGCAGGAAGATAATTACTGGCATTAAAATGCAGAAAGATAAAACCACCATATGTTAAATACTTGTGTGTGACCTAAAAAGCTGCCCTTGAAGCTCGGATTTCACCCACAAGCTGGACTAAACGGGAAGAAATATGAAGAGAGCCGGCAAACCACTTTTTTTTCTTTCTTTCTTTTTCTTTCTTTCTTTTCTTTCCTCCTTGTTTTTTTTCTCGTTGGATCATTTTACACATTATAACATTCTGAAGCCTGGTTACCACAGGAGCCAGTGTTTAGTGCTGGGAGTGGTGGTGAAAGAGTATGCTGATCTATGCAGGAAGTGGAAATGCTACATGCTAAATGCTAGCCTCTCAGCACCCAGCCTGCTTTGCTCAGCTCTCCCAGATAAAATCACCAAACTAGCCAGCCGCCCTCTGTGAGCTCCCCCTGCAGGGACTTATGAGCTTTTAAAAAGCAGACAGGAATTGCTAAAAGAAAAAAAAATGACGTCATTGTATAGTTAAATACAAGAAGCCCCTTTGGTGAACCTAAACAATGAGATTAAATATCTGAACTGACTTCCTGCTTAGTTTTGTGTCTGTTTCTCACAGAGTTAAATGTATTTGCATATGCAGAAGTTACTTATGATTTTGCCAGATGAACACTGTTGATTGTGGCGATGGTTTTCCCATTTAAGGGGAAGTCCACATTCCTCGTGCAATTTTTTTTTTTTTTTTTGGAAGTACAGTAGCTGTTACTGGGTCCATTGTTCTGATAACTCAATATATGAGCTTGTGTGTGTGTGTGTGTGTGTGTGTGTGTGTGTGTGTGTGTAACCTCCTATTACCAGTAACAGGTATTTCTTAGGTCTGTGCAGTGTAAGAATAGTTGTCAAGGAGACCAGACAGTCTCCTAACTGTATGTATGTATGTATGTATTTATTTATTTATTTATTTATTTATTTATTTATTCATATGTTATTTTACCTGCAGGTTCATATGTATGCGGGATATGTGGGAAGAAGTACAAGTACTACAACTGCTTTCAGACCCATGTTCGTGCACACAGAGGTGAGACACACTTACACTTACACATACACACACATAAACACACACACACACACACACACACACACACACACACACACACACACACACACACACACACACACACACACACACACACACACACACCATCACTCCCAGCATCCATCAGAGGCATGTTCACCTTTTACAGGGAAGAACAGGAACAGGTGTTCCTATCCAACACAAGCTGTGCTGCAGATGCTGAACAAAGCTAAAGGTGGGCCAGTGAGAAAAAACAAAATAGCTGCCAGCAGATGTTGACTTTAGGTTTATAGGTCCTCTGTGAAACAAAGTTTACTGAGACCTCAGCTTTAAGAGAGACATGATCTGTTGAGGTTACTGTGGACAAGTCACTTAATGATGGCAAATTTGTCTTTTTTAATCATATTGAGAGAGAGAGAGAGAGAGAGAGAGAGAGAGAGAGAGAGAGAGAGAGAGAGAGAGAGAGAGACTGTGTGTCAAACCTTGCAAAATAAAGAGATTTTATTTCTTAAATATTCACAAATCTCCACTATCAATTACATGATCATACTGTAGGATACTATGTGTTAATTAATGTGAATATTTCCTCCTGTAAATTATGTTAGATACAAAAACAGCTTAAACCAATATTACAGTGATGATCTGTGTAATGCCTGGTTCAGATTACACAACATTTCCGACTCGAAAACTGCAGATGGCTCTGTGAACTCTCTAGTGTTCATATCAAGCGTATGTCATTTTGTGATCTCGTGTCGCTTTTGTGACTTCTGCGACTTCGGTGCATACACTACAAGATCTGTTGCCAGATTATATGGTGCGTTGAGTGTGTCCATACAGTTCTACCCTATTGCTACACAAGCATTTAGCAAAATGGAATTATATCACCACTGTTCGCGAAAATTATTATTTTAACAGTCCATGCTTGACAATTAATATTTACTGTATCATAACAGGACCTTGATGGCACACAATGCTCAGAGAATAATTAGAAAAATTGAAAGACATGAAAGCATGCTTCTGATTGGCTGTTGCTCTGTGTGAATCACATACGGTTTCTCTAGATATTTGGCATGCTGGATATACCCTGACAACTTGCTGCACACTCGACCTGTTCGACCTGGAGATCCTTTCTGAAATTGTGTAATCTGAACTTCGGCATACTGTTCCTTCTGCTACTGCTGCTGCTGTTGTTGTGGCAGTAGCTGTGCTGTGCGCTCTGTCATGTAGGTTATGATGGCTAAATGCATTTGTGTCCTTGTAGAGTCTGAAGGTGCCTCTGGAGAAGGAGCGGCCCCAGCTGTAAATAGTGAGTATATTAGGAGTTGAGGATCCGGCTGCTATTTTGGAGCAGCTAATTAATTACACTCAGCACAGCTGCTGTTGTGGGAAGGCAGGGAGATACGGTGTGAACACACAAGACAGCTCCAGATTCTGGAAGATTCCAGCAAGCAGAGAATTAGGGATGGAATACTGTGTGTGAAGTTTGTTTTGGAGTGACAAACACTTGGTAAGTTCGAAGAGAATGCCAATAAAAAAGTGGCAGGAATGAGTGCTCCTTCTCTGCTGTTTTAAACATTTTTGGTACAACTCTTGAACCTTCACTATGTGGATGTTCAAGCTTTTCCAAATAAAGGAGAATCCAAAAGCACACCGTTTTATTATAAAAAAAAAAAAAAAAAACCTTTAATGAACTGGGCCTATGCGTTGCCTTGGTAAGTTAGCTCTGGCAAAAAGTAGCAAAAAGTCTCTCATTAGACCAGTCTTGGGACTTTTTACTTTGGAAATAAAACCATGAAACTGCCTCTTCACTACTTTCTCTTGTGGTACACTTGCT
Source organism: Sardinella longiceps (assembly GCA_027497455.2). Lineage (NCBI taxonomy): Eukaryota > Metazoa > Chordata > Actinopteri > Clupeiformes > Clupeidae > Sardinella > Sardinella longiceps. The sequence continues at coordinate 7,763,403 of JAODXP020000008.1, read as the reverse complement.
CAGCTTTATCATTGTGTACTTAACTGCACTTATTGAGGTGTATCACTAAAGCATATTTTACTGCACACATTTTCCTCGTTGCTTTCCTAATTTTCTTGTATATGATCCCACACCAGATGTCGGTGTAAATATAGTGTATTTGTTATCTTTCATCTATTTATTAAAGTGGCCCATTTGGGGCCTTTGAAAATCATTTTTCAAGGAGGCCATGTCTCCAGATGTTTCAGCTGGATATTAAAAAAAACAGCGGTGGATACACCTTGAAGTCCAAATCATTTGCATTCTAGTGTTCAAAGTGGCATTGCATATTTTTTTTCAACAATTTAACCTGACTGGGCCAATGCGAATATGTCTGGTGTTTGATTTCACAATGTCTGCCTTAGTCAAGGCTATAGTACATGGGATATGTTACAGAAGTGAGTAGTTAAGGCACATCCTGCCACTTAAGGCTAGGGTTTCACCGGATACATTCTGGAAGTATTACTGTACGTTAAATTACCTCAAAACATGTAGAGGACTTGTCTGTTCTGTTTGCTAGTGTGTCACATCTGGTGTAAGCAGTTCCATTGATTGTAGCGTATCCGGTGTGGCCCTAGGGTGTCTTGGAGGGTTCAGTGCATAGGGGGTAACATTGACATTAGCCATAGCCCTTACCGACAATGTCCCTGTTAGTGTAGATTCTGCTGAATTCCACTCACTTTTGTCTGAGGGTTTTATTGAGCACTGCTTGGCAAATGTAACATGCTTTATGGTCAGTATTCAGTTGGTAGCTATTATACCATCAGTGTGAGCACCATCAGCTGTCTGCTGTTTTATCTGTGTGTGTGTGTGTGTGTGTGTGTGTGTGTGTGTGTGAGTGTCTAAGTGTGTGTTGTTAAAAGTGTGTTGTTTGTTTGGCTGCAGACTCCTTCCGCTACACGTGTGACGTCTGCGGGAAAAAGTACAAGTACTACAGCTGCTTCCAGGAGCACCGTGACCTGCATGCTGTCGATGGTAAGAAGGGCCTTGTTTCCCCTCTGTGCACTTGGAGAGAAAACGATGACACAATTTCTCTTCTGTGAGACGAGAGGGGAAATATCAGTCTGGCAGTAAATGTCCAGTTCTATTTCAATGAAATGTAGCTCTTTTGTCTTCTGTAATTGAGCACTGTTATGTTTCATTAAATTATGTTGCACAGTCAGTGACATTTTGTATTTGGATATTGGCTACATTTCTTGTATAAATCAAGTTCATTTTGACACAAATATGGCACTGGAAGTTATCATTTAAAAAAAAAAATGGGTATGGTTGTGGATTTTGTCAGAGGGGACTGCAGAATGAACACTACATTATATAAAAATCCTCAAAATGCCAACATGAACCATATTAAATGTGATCAGAACTGCAGTAATGCAAATACATTTTATTAATAGTGACATTGAGTTCAATGGAAGCAAGCACATTCTAATCATCCAGTTTTAGAGGGCATTAGCCGTTATTTCAAGTCCATTTTCGACTAATGACATACCTTACATGTTTAAATGATGAAAACCTGTGCAATATAGTGTTTTTACCAAGTCCTTTGTCACTTTTGGCTGTCTGAATCGGAAGAAAATTCCAGTCTTGCAACAGTCTTACAGCATGTCTTTTGTGGCTCTTTTTCTTTTGTTGTGCCTCACACATTTGTGGGTTTCATCAGACCCGTACGACCATGTGATGCCAGTGGAGGAACCAAAGGAAGAGGTGGAGAGCTACCAGAAGATCGGACCAAGTATGTTTTGTATCCAATTATTATTTGGCAGACACTATGATCCATAGTGACTTATACCGTAGTCTACGTTGGAACAGTAAACATTGTGTTACAGTAACATTACATTAAGCTGAAAACTGTATCTTTGAACTGCTTTTCATCTTTAAATAACTTGTTGACTAATACCGGTAATAGTGGTTCTTACAATGATTATTGTAAGAATGACTATGAACAGACAGTAGAGACGTACAGATAGGAAATCCAAACCAAGTAAGGTTGCCAAGAAGGGACAGTTGGTATCGTATTTCATGTTGACTGTTTAGATGCGTTTGACTTCTTCTGTAATTAGCTGATCAGCTGCAGATCAGGGTTCAGTTTCTAAATAATGTATGATTCATGCACTTAATTATTTTACCTAAGATTGAGTTTATGAATATGTTTTAAGTGTTGGTGTGTGTACAAAGGAGCTGTCCATGTTCACAGTGCTGAAACCTCCCCTTGGACCTGCATACTCAAACATAACTTAAAGGAGAAATTCGGTGTGATAAGGACCCAAAGTATATTGTAACATCATAAAAAGTTGGAACACTTACCGGGAGCAGAAATTTGATACGTTTGATACGAAAAACCACTTGCTAGATGTAGCTTCCTGGCGCATCTAGCTAGGTGTTAGTAGCCAAATCACTGTTTTAAACTATAGAAAGGCTCAAAATACCCCTACACTTTGTTTATTTATAGTATAATGATAGTTCCAACATTTAAAACCATGCATTGAAATTGTAGTAATTGTACAGATAACTACTATAGCCCGAGCTGGATGCCCCCGGATAACTAGTTATAACTAGCAAGTGGTTTTCTCCGGCCTGCTCAAACGTCTCAAAATTCTGCTCCCCGGCAAACGCTCCAACTTTTAATGATGTTGCAATATACTTTGGGTCCTTATCACACCGAATTTCTCCTTTGATACAGCTTGATTTCTTTAAATAGAAAATTCTGACTCTGAACACTTGAAATGGGCATTCATTCTTATCTGCATAGAAATGTGTGAGTCAGAGGTGGATTAACTCAATTTGCTCAAGGTGTATGACATATTCACTTACTATTCACTTACTATAGGTGTTGATCCAACGTCTGATTGAAGTCCCTCCCTAGATTAGGATAATTTCTATTTTTACCCCACAGTTGATGAAAGTTCAAGAAGTGCATATATTCTTGAGTCAGGTTTTCAGGAATTTGCATACAAATACGATGCCAAGGAAAGCCACCCAGGCGAGAGTCAAATCCAAAATAAGACCTTTTTCCAGCCTATTTCCCACAGACATAATTGGGTTCAATTTGTTATATCATTTCTTTAGAACTCTTGAGATGGAAAGATCAGTTGAAATTTGACTTAATATCTTAAAATATATACACGCTCCAAGGGGCGGTGGTAGCGTAGTGGTTAAGGACCCTGACTGTTGGGTTGGTAGTCTGAAAGTTGTGAGTTCAAATCCCGGCTGCTACTGTTGTGTAGTTGACAAAAATGTAAGTCGCTTTGGATAAAAGCGTCTGCTAAATGCATAAATGTAAATGTAAACTTGCTGTATATATTTTTTTGTTCCTTTCACTGCGCTGGTCTTAGATTGGTCTGTTGTTCTTTTGCTCTTGAAAGGAAGCTGCTTGTTTTTCTGCTGGCTTGTTGCTCTAAAGCCATCTTCTTCTCCACACTTCTCTTGCAGAAACGGGGAGTTACACCTGTGAGTTTTGTGGGAAGCAGTACAAGTACTTCAACCCTTACCAGGAACATGTAGCCCTGCACACCCCTCTAGGTAGGTGGTCCAACCCACCACCTATGACAAAATGGCCACTTCTAAATGGTTGGTGTTGACTTCTGTTCTCTCTGATTGGTTGATGTGATACTCTATTCCTCTCTTTCATTGGGTGGTGTGAATGTCCCATTCATCTCATTGGATTGGTACGGGTGGATGTTTTTCCCCCCTTACAGGTCATTCCTTTGACATGCAGTCACCTCGTTCACAGCAGAAAAAGAATGTCAACAAATACACCTCAGCCCGATCTGATCGTGGGCCTTCAGGTAAGAGAACTGTATGGATGTGTGATATAGTGACTGTGTTAGTAGTAGTTTTCAAAAATTGCAGAAGATTCTCCTCCCCCCTTCCACCAATAGACACACATGAATGTGCGCACACATACGCACACACACATACACACACTTACTCATAGTCTGACCTTTTGAAAAAGCAATATGTTTAATCCATATGTGGATGCTCTGGTCCCAGCTGCCCAAAGACTAATTTAGCCTACCTTCATTTCCGAGAGATAAGCTTCCCTCTTATTCCACAGAAGATCCACAGGAGTAATAAAATCATTTGAATGTCAGTTATGTATTCCTGGAAAGTCTCCTCAGTGTCAGTGTGAGATGTATTGTTTGCATCAGCCTTCATCAGATATGTATTAGAATTTTTTATTTACATTTATTTATTGTAAGATGGATGATTATGATTACATTGAAAATACATATCAAGCTCTTTCATCATGTTTGTGTGAAATGAGTGAAAGCAAGCCTCACACCAACACTATGAAGCCCAACAGTCTAATGAATTGCAGTAGAAAATATTCCCAATAATAAAAATGTCTCCTCTGCTAGGCAGCTAAGAAAAAAGACCTCAATGTGTTCTGGATTCTGGCTATTACCAAATGACCAATAAAATTGCAGGGCATTCTGTAAATAGCAAGGATGTGGGACAGAGGTTCAAAATGGTATCATTCAGCATAGGGCATCTGGTCACGTGTGCGTGTGTGTGCGCGCGTGCGTGTGTGTGTGTGTGTGTGTGTGTGTGTGTGTGTGTGTGTGGCTGGCTGGTGCAGGGAGGGTGTGTGTAAGTGGGTGTATTTGCTGCAGTTGTCTTCACATTTTTTTTTTTTTTTTTTTTTCAAAAATGTTAGATTTTTTTTTTTTTTTTTTTTGGCCTTTATTTGAAGTGTGAAGCCTCAATAAAATTGGGACAGAATTGAAGTAGGTCATGTGGGCTGCTTGTCTATGTCTGAGCCAGAGACTATATTTCTAACTCCTTTCTGCAGCCCGTCTGTCAAGCTAATCTCTTATTCTTTCACACTCATTAACGTCTCTGCCACCGGTTTAATGGTTCTGTCTCAATCTCGCTCTATTCCAGAAAGTTCCTTCGGCCTAAAAGTGGAGGGAAAAATCCATCCCATAGATGGCAACAACTCCCAGAACTCAAGCAGTAAGTTTTTATTGAGCCATTTGATTTCACATAGTAATCCTTACTGTTTCACTCGAGCCTTTTGTATTTTAATTTTTTTCGAAAAATTCCTCCATATGTTGTGGTAGGGTGACCGTTTCTGAGAGCGGCCACATTTATCCAACCATATAACATAAGTAAATAGAGTTTTAAGTACAGTATGTCCAAATGAATGGGAAGATAAGAATAGGGCCCATGTGTGTCTTATTTCCATAATTTGATTCCAAAGGGGAACTAAGGGAGCTGCAGGAGTTGGATTTGTTTAAGGCCTCTTGTGCTTCTAATTTGAATATGTAATCCACTCCACCAACAGGTTTTGACATTGAGAACCCAGTAATGAGATCAAGCAGCGATGTCAGTTTTTTTTTTTTTTTTCTTTTGTAAATTAATTTTGCTCTTGCCTATTAAGGGATAAGAATAAGGGAATTTTATCAATATCAATTACTCTGCTTATTGTCCAATCAGTCAATGACGCTGATCTTCTATCTGCTGATATAGATATGAAAATTGTTGTTTCTGGCTTCTATCTCTGCTCAATGATTCGATGCCATAAAATAGTCAGAGAAAGCAAAGCTTTTGAAGCATTTGCAGCAGAGTTACTAAGTCAGAGGCTCAATGCTTGCATTCGATTATCTGTTTTGCTTAATTCCTGATGACATATATTGTCAGAGTGTTTCAGAATGCTTAAGCATTTACACCACAAAAGGTCATTAGAGATAAAGATAAAAAGATAATGCATTTCAAACCACCTCAGGTAGTAAGTATAGGTGTATGGGAATAAAAGGCGGCAGATATTCCCCCCATAGTGATTCAGGAATAGTTGCACTGTAATTTCCCTCAAGGAATAGTTGCACTGTAATTTCCCTCAACACTCGTTGCTTTAGACCAGTGTTTCTCAAACTTTTTCAGACCGAGGACCACTTTACCCAAAAAATGTTTTTCGGGGACCACCTGCCCTCGTGCCCCCTCGCCAAGTCACATGCTGTTACCTTTTAACCAAGTCATTTACAGAGTAGGCACTTCAAATACTTCTTATATTCAGTGAAAAACTTATCTTTGGCCTTCAAATTATGACACAGGCTAAATTCACATATTTTTATGGTAATCAACTCACAGACCAGTTGAGCTTGCTCGCGTACCACCAGTGGTCCCCGGACCACGCTTTGAGAACCACTGCTTTAGATATATTTTCTCTGAAAGAAAAAACTAACAAACTAGAGTTTCTAGATGATTTTGAAGTAGAACCTTCCTCTGCTCTTGCAGGTGCTGGCAGTCCAATTGTGGCTGGGTCCTTTGGCACAACTCAGAGTGAGTATGCACCTTACACACACACACACACACACACACACACACACACACACACACACACACACACACACACACACACAATCCTTCCATTCATTGATATTTACTTTTTTGCTCTGATTTGCCATTTTATTTAATTTAAGGACTCATGCTTTTTTCTAACTTGCTCGTTCATGCTTTCCTTCTAGATGACCTGATACACTATAATCCATTGCATGGTCTCATAAATGAAAGGCAGTGTGGGAGTTGAGGATAGTGTTGAGGGTTGTGGGTTTTGTGGACTAGTTCTGAGTACATGAGGTGCCAGTCAGGGTGGTTAAGATGACCTGAGAAACCTCTGAACATCGACAAAAAAGCAAGCCAGTCAGCCGTAGTGACCACATTCTTGTCTCGATTAAGCATTAACCTTTTGGCTGTGCTAGATGAGCGAACACCAGACTATATGTCTTTGTGACAAACTACCCCCCCTTTAATGTTCTGTCAGAAGTCTGGTCTGCTTTAAAAGCTTGGAGTGTGTGGGAGGGGGAAAAATAGCCTGTCACAATTATCTCCATTTTGTATTTGGTGGCCAGTGAAGCAAGAGAATGAGACAAGCTCGCTAGCCTTGCTAGGCTGCTGATGTTGTTTAGGAGCTGTCCTGTCTGTGTCTGTGAAGCTGTGTTCTGTTCTGAGCGAGAAGGTGGGCCTTGTGTTCTTGTCTAGAACCGTACACATGTGGAGCCTGTGGCATCCAGTTCCAGTTCTACAACAACCTGATGGAGCACATGCAGTCCCACGCCGGTGAGTGTGCTGAGCGCAGTCGCTTAGGCAGAGATGACACACCACACGCTCACATACACACATACTCTCACTGATGTAGCGAGACAGACAGACACACAACATGTAGCTAGTCATGCAAATACACTATAGTGATAATCTGGAATGGGCACACACAAGCATGCACACATACTTATGCAGGTGAGTAACTATGCTGAGTTAATGGGCTAATGCTATATTATACTACGTAAGGGATAATGAACGACACGGCGTGCAGATATAGAAAAATAACGCACATTCAAAGTTCTAAGGCTAACGAGGCCGAAAGGCAGAGATTCTATAATGTCTTGGGCTCTGCCAATTCACCGTCTCCCACACTTCCAAATTAAGAGTAACAGAGTTAAAAACCATCGCGGTCACAAGGGACAAGGTTGCTGTGTCATGAACGTCAGTTGGGTCACTATATTGTGAGCTTGTGTTAACGTGACAGTTTATTTAAAAGTCAGGGTGAGTTGGGCGAATTGATATGCAAGTCTGAATATGGACGGAAAAGTGGAACCTCTTCATAGCTGTACAGTTACCTGAAAAATAAAGTATGTTTTAAATAGGGCATCACAATAGGAAATGGTGGTATAAGATGATCTAATAAGCCCTCATAGCCTCTGGGTTTATATACATACAGTATATAATGCAGACACATAGAAGCACACACTGTCTCACTTGCACATACTGTAGATCAGTGGTTCTCAAAGTGTGGTCCGCGAGCAAGCTCAAGTGGTCCGCGAATTGATTACCAGAAAAAATATGTGAATTTAGCCTGTGTCTTTATTTGAAGGCCAAAGATTAGTTGTTCACTGAATCTAAGAGGCACAACTGTAATTCAATTCAATTCAATTCAATTCAATTCAATTCAATTGTTTTTAAAAGCATTTGAAGTGCTTACTCTATAAATGACTTCGTTAAAGGATAGCAGTATGTGACTTGGCGAGGGGCGCGAGGGCAGGTGGTCCCTGAAAAACATTTTTTGCCCAAAGTGGTCCTTGGTCTGAAAAAGTTTGAGAAACACTGCTGTAGATCCACAAAAACGAAAGCACAGTAGGGTTCAGTCAAACAAGACCTATTTGCTGATGACCCAAAATAGACAGCACATCACTCATCCTTGCATGAGCACACACACACACACACACACACACACACACACACACACACACACACACACACACACACACACACTCATACACGCTCACGCACACACTCGCACACAGACAAACACTTACAAACACCCAAGTTCACAATGGGGTCATTCGGCTATGCAAAAGTACTGATAATGCGTGTGGATGTGCAACACACACACACCTAGATAAAATCCATTATTTTCATACAGTCACATTCAGACGGCTCAATACAGTTGCTGACACAGTGGGAAACACATATGGACAAAGCGCCCGATCCAGAGAAAACACTTTAGGACACACACACACACACACACACACACACACACACACACACACACATATACACACACGCTTGCTTGCAGACAGGCAGCTAGATAAACACAGTAGTCATAAAACTCACAGATATCCAAATGCTATAACGGTAAACAGTTGAAGATCTTTAAATACGCTTAAACCCTCTGATCTTATGCCTTTGCAGTGTAGTAATTTACCTGCCTCTTCCTGGTAAATATGGCATAGAAGTCAGCACATGGTGCCTCTTTGTCTTTATTTAGCCTACTGTAAGTGCTCTTTGTAAGTTTGATCTGGGGGGCTATCCTGGTGTTTTCAGGATGTGAGAGGTCAGGAGAGGTCATCCTAGCACCTGTGTACACTGTAGGCAGAGTGAAATAAATATTGATGAAACTGAGGTGTGTGTGTGTGTGTGTGTGTGTGTGTGTGTGTGTGTGTGTGTGTGTGTGTGTGTGTGTTTGTGTATGAAAGACTGATGCTGTATAAGTGACGTCAGACATCAGGCTTTGTTCTAACCTGTAACCTCTGTAGTTAGTTTGCATACAAGCTCTCAATGGGGTGTGTGTGTGTGTGTGTGTGTGTGTGTGTGTGTGTGTGTGTGTGTGTGTGCGCCTCACATTAATGTAAACATCAGTCCAAATGCAAACTCACTCTGAATGTTTGAACTCCAAAGAGAGACACTTGCCATGCCCTATTAATATGACTCAGCAGAAAATCAGTGAAAAGGCCAAGAATGTGACCAGGTGTTGTAGGAATGTCTGTTTTGTGTGCATTGGGAATTGTGTTAAAGCTCAAACACGGGGGTGGGTGCATCTGTGTTGTCCATGTGCATTTTTCCCATTTCAGGTTAAAGCTAACAGCTTGATTTTTTCATAAAATAATTTCTCTTCATTATTTTTGTCTCTGTGGAGTTTTTAGGCTCTTTTTATGTTCCTCAATACTACTTTGCACTTTTGCTGTGTGTGTGTCTGTGAATGGTTGATCATGAACATGCACACTGAGTATGTGTGAGTTCGAAAGATATTTGTGTGTATGTGTCCGTGCGTGTGCGCGCGCGCGCGTGTGTGTGTGTGTGTGTGTGTGTGTGTGTGTGTGTGTGTGTGTGTGTGTGTGTGTGTGTGTGTGTGTGTTTGTGTGTTTCTCATGTGTGTGTTCCCATTGTGTTGTCCCTCCACAGCGGACAATGAAAACCATAATAAAGTGGAGTCCCCCAAGAGCAGTGCTGCAACAGGGACTCAGGACCAGCTGTGGAAACCACCTCAGCCCGCACAGAGGAACCACACTTCCACCACCTATCGTGAGTCCACACACACACACACACACACACACACACACACACACACACACACATTCACACACACTCACACAGCAACTTGAAGTAAGGGGCAGGATACAACATGGCATGTAGTCCAGATTCGGTCTGATTGAAAGCATTCTTGCATGGGTTATTGTGCCTGGATTTGTTAGATGGACTCTCCATCTCCATCTCCATCCATGACTTGTCACTCTTCTTATGTTCTGCTTCTATTCTCTCTCTCTCTCTCTCTGTCTCTCTCTCTCTCTCTCTCTCTCTCTCTCTCTCTCTCTCTCTCTCTTTCTTTCTTTCTTTCTTTCTTTCTTTCTCCATCTCTTTCTTTCTCCAGAGGAGAACAGACTGCTCCCCGAGAAGGAGCGTCAGCAGGTGTCCGAGCGCCTGCTGCGTCTGATGTGCGCCGACCTGGGCCTTCTGAGCGCGCTCAATAGCAAAGACTTTCTGAAGCTGGCCCAGACGCTGGTGGACACAGGCTCACGTCACGGTGCATACAACCTGCGAGAGGCCCTGGGGTCAGACCTCAGCTTACTGGCCCTGAGGCAGCTGCCTCGCATGTACAACCAGGTAGGGACACTAATAGTAAGGAGCATTGACACAAGGGTAATACTAAGGTTATCAATATTATCTTATTATCCCTCATTTTTATTAGTGTCCAAAAACACTTCTAAATACCGACCCGATATTTGGATAGGATATCAACTATGATATGGAATATACCAGTATACAGAAAGAACTGGGAATGTGTATCTAAAAAAACATCCAATCCAATCCTTTTTCTAAAATTAATTCAAAATTCAATTAACTAATTCAATGGGGACATCGGATCAGCATCACAATCGTCAAGTCACAAATTTTAAATCATTAAATCATTAAATATGCGTTGATTCTTGAAGTAGAGTTGGGGATGACATATTGGACTGATTTTACTTTTAATAGCTGTGTAATTATTACCATATATTCAATAAATCAGCTATTATCCCATGATAGCATATCGATTATTTGGTTATCATCCTTCCAACCAGGTGAAGGTCAAGGTGACATGTGCGCTGGGTTCCAGCTCATCCCAGGGCATCGCTGTGACGTGCCACTCGCAGGCGACGGGGCCGGACGCGTGCTACGTGCTGACTGCGTACCAGGTGGAGGGCGGCCGGCTGCGGCGCTACGTGCTGGGCGTCAAAGAGGCTGGGCTGAGGGAGGGACCTGAGCAGGTGCACCACTGGGCGCAGAACGTGCTGTCGGAGTTCGTCATGTCGGAGATGCGCACGGTGTACGTGACAGAGGGCCGCGTGTGGGCGTCGGCACAGGCCTTTTGCGCCCGTGGAGGAGGAGGGGGGAGCGTGAGCCTACGCTGCGCCGGCTGCTCGTTGGGGGCCGTGGTGCAGGCGGTCCTGGGGCGGAGAAGCCTGCAGGCCCGCGGGCTTCACGAACTGGATGAGCTACTTGCCACATGCCGTGAGATCGCCAGCACCACCAACTTCCTCAGTGGAGGAGCGGGTGGAGCGGACGGGAAACCCACCGAAGAGCCGGCCCCGAGTCCGCCTTGCTGGGACTCCACGGGCGAGGCCCTGCTCAAGGTCCACGAGAATTTCGAGGCCATCTGCGAGGCGTACGGCCGCTCCAAGTCGACGGCGCCAGTCCTGCAAGGCCTCAACAAGCACATGCTGGGCACGCTGGCATGCTTGCTGGCACCGCTCCGCCAGGCCGCGCTAGAACTGGGCTCAGATCGCCGACCCACGCTGCAGCAGGTGCTGCCCGTCTACCTGCGGCTGGAGAAGCTCTTCACGGCCAAAGCGGGCGAGGCGGGTGCCGGAGGCAGCAAGTTGTGCCACTATTTCCTGGAGGCGCTGAAGGAGAACTTCAAGGTGGAGCGGGCGCACCAGGTGGCCATGGTGTTGGACCCGCAGCTCAAGCTGCGCCCGGCGCTCGCCTACCAGCACGACGACATCATCGGCCGTGTGTGCGACATGGCCGCCGGCATGAAGGAGAGCAGTGAGCGCGGAGGAGGTGGTGGTGGTGGGAGCAGCAGTAGCAGCGGTGGTAGTGGTGGAGGAGGAGGGGGAGCAGGAAGTAGCAGCTCGGGAGGAAGTGGTGCAGAACCAGGAGGAGGTGTGAGCGGAGGAGGAGGTGGGGGTGGAAGTGGTGGTGGCGGAAGTAGTGAGGACCGAGATTGCGACGGGTCACCGATGGCAAAACGAGGGCGTCTGGATGGCTCGGGGACGGGCACGGACGGAGCAGAGGAGACGCAGGTGAGGAAGGAGCTGTTCCAGTATCTCGCTGAGCCTCTCTTCCACGCCACTCCAGACCTCTTCCAGTACTGGAGCTCCGCCATGGACAAGTACCCACGCCTGGCGCGCCTGGCGCTGTGGCTCTTGGCGGTGCCAGCTGTTGGAGTGCGCAGCGAGTGCGTCAGCATGTGCCAACAGAGCCTGGCGCTCAAGAGGAAGAAGCAGGTGACCGCAGAGGAGATGAACAAGCTGGTGTTTCTCAAGGCCAACACAACCTGAGATCTTATCCACCTCGTGTGACTCAGTGTGACACAGCACAACGCCTCTTCTCTTCTTCTCTCTACTCTCTCTTCCCTCTTTCTCCTCATAATGACCTCAGTCTCTTGCATCACGACTGTTCCAGGGCCAGTCAGGTGGCCACTAGAGAGGCAAGACTTGAAACTCTAGTAGCAGATGGGCCTCTTAGATAACCGCCCAAGGCCTCTAATGGCACACAAACTCCATTTGACAAAAGGGCGCCCCTCTACAATGGCCCTTTCCCCAGACATGCAAAACTATGGTACATGATATTATTTAACTTTAATTTAACTTTCTAAAAACACTTTTTCCTTTTGTTGTTCCTTTAAAGTATCCTAATCTATTACCGGTATCTTTTTTTTTTTTTTTTCAGCCTTTCAAATCCATGTTTTTAAAAACCATTTTAAATGTGTAGTATTATATGGACTGGGCATGTTTTGTTTTTGTTTTTTGTTTTGTTTTATTTTGCTTGTTTTTATTTAAGGGGGTGAGGGCTTTCTGGGGCAAGAGGTTTCCTCAGTCCAGGCCTCTACCCTGGAGCATCCCAAACTGGGACACTAAGCACTGAGCTTTCCACCTGGCCTCGCCCAGGGCCCTCTACTGTAGTTTCAGGAGGATGTCTAACCTATACCTCACAGCTGAAAGGGATTGTCCGGAGTGAATCAACTTGTAGCACTGTTGTTGGGACTTGCTGAGGCCTGTCTGTCGATATGAGTGAGTGGATTTGGTGTATAGAACTAATTTGCCCATTAACAGAGCTTGCTAACAGCTAACTGAAGGGGGCATAGGAAAAACAAAACTGAAACGAGTGTTTCTCAGTCGAAGAAGAATGCTTGGTCTGGCTTAATGTCTGCTTTCTACATCATCCACTCACACTAAGCATTGTTCCAAAGTCAAGCATTCGCCAAAATAAAATCTCCAAAATAGAATGGAATTTTCAAGGATGTATCAGTGTATCCTTGATGTTAAAGGAATACCCATAATTCAACAGAACAAGTTTAGCTGAAATGCTTGGAGTGTCCTCAGACTTGCCTCTAATGAGGAAGGATTCTTGACATTGAGAAACAGTCAGTGTTTCCTTGCACTCATCAGCTAGCATTGGCTGCTATTTTGTTATGTGGTCTACGTTGTACCAACCTCTCATTTTCACACCTACCAATCAGAAACTTCAAACGGCAACGTCAAAGAACAAGGCCATGGGTTGATTGACACCAGACAATCCTTTCAAACTCACATCTCTGGTCCAAGAGTCTGCAATCTCTTGAGTATACAATCTTGTAAATACACCTATGACCATATACGTTTTGTTTGTTTTTTAAATAATAATAATAAAAAAAACATAACAAGTAAAAAACACAGAATCTAGGTTTGTAAACTTGTACAGCTTTTAAAACTGGTAGACTCGACAGGATACTTTTGAGGGTTTTTAAGCTGTTAGCACCAGTTGAGATGAAGCAAAACATGACATGGGAAAACGAGATCAGGAACTATACATAGATGTCGCATGATGTTTATTTGCATAAATATCTAAAAATCTCTGTATTTAGCCTATGATTCATATTTTTTAAATGCTGGTGCACGTTAAGAGAGATTAAGTTGGTCTAAAACACCAGTAGTGTTTGCGCATCAAAGCCTCCTGATTTGAACAACAAAAAAAGTGTCTTTTTTAGAGGGTTTCAATGGGTTTGGTGCTAAAGCAGCTCGTCTTGGAGCTTCTGTTATAGGCCAATGGCCTCAATTTGATGGCACATCCTCCTCTTATGACGAGCTGTTTAAACTAGTCTCATGTAGCCACATGCACATCAGTAACAGTCTCTACGACTCTAACATGCTGTCTAAATGTCGTTGAGAACAGCTACAGAAGTGCCATCTTGGGTACAAATTGTTGGTATTTGTTTTCAATGGCCAATCAAATCCAACGTTTATCCTTGACGTTTAAAATAATGGCGGAAAAGAGATCTGAGAATAACTGCCCAAATCCACTTTGATTGGTCCCCATCCATTGAGCTTTTGTCACAAAGTGCTAATGTCTGGCTGTCCTGCCTTCATGCTGATTTCTGCCTTTTGTGTACAGCATCCTGATTAGGATGATTTTGTCCATGCAGTATATAAAACATTTCCAAGACGTTTTTCTTTTCTGGTAGCAATTGAGAAGAGTTCCGTTAGCCAAACATAGTCCTGCTGAGGTCACAAGTATCTTTTGAGTTTACTCAAGGGTTGTTTGTTTGTTTGTTTGTGTGTGTGTGTGTGTGTGTGTGTGTGTGTGTGTGTGTGTGTGTGTGTGTGTCTTGCGTGATGGGACAGGTTTAATCCACTGTAGTTTAGTTTGCATCCTAGATCTCACCTCATAGTTGTCCTGTGTGTTTGTCTGTATGTGTTTGCCATCATTGAGCAGAAATCAAAGTCTTCCTTGTCCAAAAGGTTAATCTGCCTCGTGATTGACAAAAATTTACAGCAAAATTTTGCAACTATATACCTTAATCTATTTATTTAAATATCACCATCTGTATTTGGTCATGGACAATGCTGTTGAAAGTTCATTACCGCATTTATAAGTTATTTTTTGCTTTTATATAATTGTTTTGGATTAGTTTCCCATTGGTTGGTGTTTAACAGAAATAACGTGGTTAACAGAAATGCCATGTTACCAAAATGCTCTCATTTATTGTATTTGAGAGAAACATTGTGAATCCTTGTGAAATCTTTCACACAAAAAAAGTAGTCCAAAGAATATGAAAATGGCTGGCTATTGGTCTCCAACATTGATGCACTGGATTGCAGAAATATTGCCTTCGCCACCTTTCCCCCTTTCCTTTCCACTTTTTTTTTTTTTTTTTTTTTTTTTGTGGTAAGCACAAGTTCAGTGTGGCTGTCTGGTTCCAAGAAGTGGCCAGCTTCACAAAGATACAGCAGTGTTGTGTCATGTATTTTGTACTATAGTTGTCACATCTGTTTGTCTGCCTGAACTGTAACATGCCTCCTTGATTTCCCTTAGTTCTATCTTTTCTATGTTAGGGTCTCAGCCGTTCAATTCTAGCTCTCTTTATTGAAAAAGTTAATGTTGTACATCTTTCATTTATTAGACCGTACTTTTTTTTCTTTCAGAGTAAACACAGAGATGTTTGCACTTGAAAAATGGTGGAAGTTATTTAGCATGGTATGACCTACTTACAGCATAAAAGGGACTGCCATCCTCTTGATGCTGTTCTCTTTTTATGTCAGTTTTGTCAGTGTCGCCATGTCAACAACATTCTTTTTTTCTACTTCCTTTTTTTTTCTGGGTGTTGCAGTGGATGGAAACAATGTCAGTCAGTACAAATCTGCATTCTTTTCAGTGATTTGGATTACTTTATCAAAAAGCACCACCACTCTTTGTAAGTGCATTTTGGGAGCTCAATGGTGTTTTTTGCCCCCAACGACACCTTCCAGGCAGCACAGCCTAAAAGGCACTACCTTTACCCTATTCCTAACCCTAACCGCCTCAACCCGCATCGTTGAGGGCAAAAAACACCAAAGACCATTTTGGGAGGCCTTTTGGCTTGATGTGGATTTGGCCATTGAGGGGGTTGGGAGATGGGACTGTTGAGGGATCATGGGTTAGAGTGGAACCAGTGCTGGATGGGACTGGATTCACTTGACCTTCACAGGAAGTTTTTAAGCTTCCCTGCTTTAATTCAGACATGGGCTAGACTGTTTGATTTTTGAAAGAAAAGCTAATTATGCCCAACCGTTTCAAACTTTCCTGACATCACCAGGCAGACATTATCAGTTGCTTGAAGCCCTGCAAATGTAGTAAGGATGTGCTCACCGTGCCACCGTTCCTCCTCCACAAGTCTATTCATGTATTTTCTGCCCTTCCCTGTACTGAACCTCTTCATCCCCCTTTGTGATCACCCTCCATGCCCACATGTTTATGAGTGTGTCAAATAGTGCAGCATTACTATGCAGAAATAAGGCAGAAAGAAATGATAGGGACAGTTACCAACAACATTTCATTCAAGGTGTGTGTGTGTCTGACTCACTTTCAATAGTAGCCTATTCATGCAGTGGGGAAACCTTTGTTGATTGTTTTATTGTTGGTTTATTGTTGAAAACAGTGGCATTCAGTCAGGACTACAAGATATTTCAAACTTTAGTCTCTCACTCTTTTAGTAGATGGAAAATCATTTGTGCTTCAGTGCTTCAGTGCTCATCATGCGCTGTCATCAGAAATGGATTTCATTACATTTCCCAAGCCCTTGAGGCTGGTGTACAGAGATGCATGTAGTTGGCTTGTAGCCACTTTGCTTAATAATTGGACAAAGTCTCTCAGCGTTTCAGACTGGATTTGAAGAGGACCTGCTGTTTTTATCTTTGGCCACAAGAGGGCATAATGGTGGTGTTTTGTGATTTGCTGTGGATGTGGGATGACTACACAAAAGCACAGGGAGAATCTGGACACCATACCTCTTTTTATAACCAAGTATTTGAGATGTTTTGATATGTGCTAATTGAGCTAATTTATGAGCTAGAGAGATGTATTCCGACTGAACTCTGACTGCCGGGAATATTAAATGAACATGTTGGCTGATGTTTAAATGCAAATATCTTGATTCATGAACGCTTCACTGGGTTGATGGGAGTTTTTTTGTTTGTTTTTTGCCCCCTTACGTTAGCGTTTGTCAGTACATGACTGCTGTTAATGTAATTATAAAGAACACATTTTTAATCACATATTTTGTTTGTATTTATATGGTCACAACAACAATTTTCTTGGAAGCTTTTTTTTCTTAAGGGTTTTCACACTTACTCTCACCAATTCCTGCTTTTTCTTAATCTTTTGGTTTTCTCCTATTCTACCTTAGGCAGTTGTTTCTCATGCTTCTGTGTATTTGAGTTGTCTAAGCAGTAGACCTAATTTATACTTTTTTAGCAACACTATTTTTATAAATATATATTCACTGATAGGATCACGGAGGATCACAGCGCTGGTCAACGTCCTCAGAATCTATTTACTCTGTAGTGTGTGCTGTGTGAAAACAACAATAAAACACAAACTTGCTGAATGGAGAAATTGTGTTTGTTTGTGTGTGTGTGTGTGTGTGTTGCACTCACAAGTTCCTGCTCCCTGTCTGTTAACACACACCCAGTAATGCTGCTGTCGTTAAGCTATTCCAGCAGGTACCGACTCAGCTTGTTCTAATTTGCTCTTTAACTCCATCCCCATCTGAGGCTGGATCACTGTTGGTGAAATCCCACATCCATATTAAACAAGCGAACTCTTAAACATCTATCTGTTTCAAGCTGATAGCCACCCATAGGGACTGTGAAAATTGCATACCTGCAGCTGTGCTAGGAAGTGGTGAATGTGATGCCATCTTGACTCTGAGCAGCAATTCAAGTAGGTGCTGTTTTGGCTCAGGCCTACAGCAATGTTAAACTGTGCTTGATCTAATGTACATCTTTTTTTTAAGCAGCAAGGAGGCAGCCTTACTGCAAAAAGCCTCCAGCAATATGAGGCAGTGCTTGCTCTAACTTCTGCCGAGTTTTTAAAGCATACCATGTGCTTTCACAATTGGAAGGCCTGCAGCAATATTAGACTGTGTTTGCCATAATGTGAACACCACCTTGTTTTTAAGCTTAATTCAGGTACGTTTTTACAGTGCAAGGCCTAAGAAAAGGGGTTTCGGTCACCTTTTGACACTGATCATATCTGTAGTATCCGTCACTTTATTGGCATTGCAAAAAGAAAGTCCATAACCAATTATGCTTTCTTGTTTCCGCTCCGTGCATGTTCTATAATTCACTGATTCCGTGGCATTTGAGATCTGTAAGATCTAAACACTGACAACAGATTCTGCTGTCAGATCTATTTCTCATGAAACATGCTTGTAAACTAACACACCCCTTTCTGCTGTTCCCTTATGTTGCAATAGCCGCCCATGATAAAAACAGGCCAGCAGTAGGGGCCGTTCCACTTGAGGGCCCACACAGTAATGTACATCTGCGCCTGTTCTAATGAGCATCTTGTTTTCCAGCCATAATTCAGGAAGGTGCTGTGTGTTGCGGCTCTGGCCCGTGTAAAGTGCCCCTGCGATAAAGTCTCTGCTCTACAGTCATTTGAATGTGCCCTGCACACGCATGTTTGCGCCGGTAATTTCATGCATGCATGCTGCAGGGGTTTGTGATTGACGTCACACGTGTGAGTGCGCATATGCTTGGGTCCCTTGCATCCTGTTGGCCTACGCACACAGAGCAGTGGAGTGGGGTGCCCGCCAAGCCAACAGCAGCTCTAATGGCCATATTATCCTGTGTGTGTGTGTGTGTGTGTGTGTGTGTGGGCAGCAGCATGTCCGTTTCCCCTCTCTTTCTGCCAGCCCTGATCTTATAGAGGAGGTGTGTGTGTGTGTGTGTGTGTGTGTTGTAAGTGCAGCACTGAGTTGGCATATCTGACGGAGAAGCAGACTCCATGTAGAGGTGCGTGCAGAAACACTCTAGGGAGCTACTGGAGGCCTGCAGTTAACACACACAGACACTTTCACTTTTTTCTCTCACATACACATGCACTCTTTCTCATTTAAGTGTGCATCCACATTAGGGTGCAGCACAAAACCAATCTACATAAACATACGTAGCCATTAAAAAAAGAATTGCAAACAAGTTTAAAAAAAAAAAAAAAAAATCAACTTTGTTTAGAAACCACAGTGAAGGGGGTCTCAGCACTACAGTTATGCTCTCTCTCTCTCTCTCTCTCTCTCTCTCTCTCTCTCTCTCTCTCTCTCACTCACACACAGACACATACTGTACACTATGTGTATTCAGGCCTATGGCTCTCTTTACGCAACTGTCCAGAAATACATAAATAATTTTAATGATAATGGCTTACTAAAAGTGTCTGTTCCCTATGCTCCCACCGTTCCCAAGTTTTGCAGGAGTGATTCCACCTCCCAGCCCCAACAGAGGCCTCCTCTCTGCCTCCTCTCCACCCTAACTCCCCCCTCCCTAACTGCTGAAGGTGATCTTTTCCACACCATTAAACTGCATGTCTGGGTGTAAACCGTTTGTTTTTGTTTATAGTCTAAATGTTGGGGCAGCCCTCATTACAAGTCGTTAGGGAAAAATGTGTGTGTGCGTGCGTGTGTGTGTGTGTGTGTTTTGGGAAGGGCATGCCAGCAGAGCACGCAGGTTTAGAGAGCCTTATTTGTGCATGCAAACATGTGCTGAGTCCGAGGGAATCAAAAGAGCGTTTTAACATCTAAATACTGCACAGGAATGTTTTATTTTTGTTTCAAATGCTGTGATGTTTCAGACTTGTGAAGTGCGTAAGCCTCAATTTAATGGCCCAGCACTTTCGGTAACCTGCTGTGGTAGTGTAGTTCTTGTGGGGTCCACTAGGTGTCAGTGAAGGGCTGGCTGAGGGGTAGAAGCCCGGTTTGCAGGCCGTACTCGGAGAAGCTTGACTGATAACTCGTCATACTTGTGCTCACCATTCTCACTGCTTAGGTGTACCGTGGGAGGTGGGAGCACCCCTTCTACTGCCTGTGGCCCACAGTGTGGGCACCCATTTTTACACACACACCGATCCACAGCATACATACATAGAAGCTTAAAGATAATGATTGTATGCAGACATCCCAACCTGCGGAAACTCAGTACTCTATTCTACTCCATACTCCACTTAATTCCACTTTGTTCTAATAATTACTATCATATAAATGGCCTTCTCATTACATTGGCCCAGGTGCTGTATGTAGAGTCCATTACAATGCAATGCAATTATGGTATTTTGACACAAAGAAATAACCTATATGTAATAAAAATGAGCTGAACTTTCATTGTTTGCAAAGAAAACAATGTGGAAAACTGGTGTTGTATAAATTTATACCACAATTCTACCAATCAATTCAAAATATGATTGGGTATATATAGGCCTATAATACACAAACTCACCTTATTTAAAGAGTAACACCACCCAAATCCCTCACTGCCTCGGTTTTTACATTTCTATCACACACGGGTGTCCTTGAGTCACTATCTAAATATAAATATCACTATCTAATATACTCACGGGATGTCTGTAATCTGCTGAATTTTTCATATCTTCACCTTGTTAAAACAGTGTATCATATTACTTTTTATATAATTTTTGATATACCCAACAAGGA
>JAODXP020000008.1:7705406-7737906 GCA_027497455.2 Sardinella longiceps | reverse complement strand
TCCTCATACCTCTGTTATTAATACCGCTGCCTCTCCTACAAGCCGCACATATTAGTGGAATATTTCGTGGCGATCACATCAGTCAACTCTATGCCACGCTCGTCATCTCCCCCAGCACCACCCTCGCCTGCAGTAGAGTGACTTGTTCAAACACAGCAATGTATACACACCACGCACACACACACACACTCACTCACGCACACGCATATTCATATTATATACTTCAAGTCCGAAATCATGCTTTGATAATTGTTGGCAAACTATTTGTCTTTCATGTTATCATAACCAAAGCAAATATATGCACTCCCACTCATGGTTGTTAGAACCACAAAGGAATTGTGCAATTGTGTGTGTGTGTGTGTGTGTGTGTGTGTGTGTGTGTGTGTGTGTGTGTGTGTGTGTGTGTTTGTGTGTGTGTGCCGTGTTGTTTGTTTTCTTTGTTTTTCCACACAAAATTAAAAAGAACAAAATGATCGGAGCTGATCTTCAAGTGGCGTGCAAACAATGGCCGCTTTTCCCCCATTGGCGGCAGTGGAGTGTTTGACATGGCTGCACGATACACCCTATATTGCGTTATAGACACAGGCCTGGCGTGTGCATGCATGTTTTTTCTAGCGCTTCCCGGTTCTCCTGTGGTTATGCAGTGTTTACACGTTCCCTGTGAAGATCCACCTATGACCACACACACACACACACACACACACACACACACACACACACACACACATACTCACACACACTTACACCAAGGATTTATCATGGGTGCAATGGTTACTCATTCAGCAGTGTAGAGATCACTCTCCAGTGTAATGGGTGGTGGAGCGTCATTTTATTTTGTGTGTGTGAGAGTGTGCGTGTGTCTGTGTGTGCGTGTCTGTGTGTGTGTGTGTGTGTGTGTGTGTGTGTGTGTGTGTGTGTGTGTGATGAAGCGGCATTATTAGTGCTCCTACTTGCCCACTGTGGATGGGTAGGACAGTTTTAAGAGGCTGTAATGAATTGAAATGGTTTGTGTGTGGGTCACAGACTAATTGAGAGGGACGCATGATACAGTGTCATGACTCCTTCTTCACCCTACTAGGGGAACTTGTTTTAGTGCCTGAGGTTTTCTCTTTATGACTCACAAACCATAAAGCATATTGCTGGCGGATGAGGATGGTGCTGATGTTTTTTTTTATACATAAATATTTTCTCTCTGTTTTATTATTGTGAGTTTGTTTTTTTAACATTGAAATTAATTAATTAAGTTACTAGTTTTATTATTGCCTTGAACTCTCTCTCTATCTCTCTCTCTCTCTCTCTCTCTCTCTCTCTCTCTCTCTGTGTGTACATGATAATTACTGTACGCTATAGACAGATACAGTTACATAACATTTGCTTATCACAGATGTAAGGTCTATGTTCTCACCAGTGTCTTTGTTCTCTTCTCTCAATGTAGCAATTCATTCTCTCTCTCTCTCTCTCTCTCTCTCACACACACACACACACACACACACACACACACACACACACACACACACACACACACACACACACACACACACACACACGTACAGAGAGAGAGAAGAGTGAAGTTTGCATATCTTTTAAGCAGCCTATCTCAAAGTCCCACCTGGGCTGTCCTTTGGGGCCATAGAAGCACATACTACAGCACACACAGACTCTATCACTGACTACAAAGTTTTGTCATTCAAATGGGGTCGTAAATCTAAAACCTGATATTCTCATTTGATGATAGGTTTCTGGTCAGATTTAATTTAACAAAGACATTGTGTCCAGGCCAAGTGAGTGTTTAAAAAAATATTCTATTGAAAATCAGGTAGCTCTTTAGGTAGCACTTTTTAAGTACATACATAAAAACACAGCACAATTCATAAAAATCTACAAATTGGCTCTACGCTGTCTCTTGAAAACAACTTTGAACAAGTAGACTAGAAACGGTCCGTGTAACGCTTTGCAGTGCTCTGATCCATTTTTAGAATTCACATGAAAAAGATGAAAATTGGGTCCCAAACGTCAATTTTCCATTTTTCAGACAACTCAGATAGATAATTGGTGTTTTTTGTGTATTTCACTGTTGTTTGATGGTTGCTTTTGAGGGAGTGGATAGTTGAATTTGACACCAAAGTAAAAATGAGTCAATATTTCAATTTTCTATTTCTGCGCCGTGGTTGGACTGAACCAAGCGCGCAGAGGGATGTCTTGGTTCAGGTAGCGGCAGTTGTCTTTTGTAGAGAGAGGCCTTAGCTAGCCTATAAATGAGATGGATAGACTTATCAACTCAGCTCGAGACGTACAGACCTGACAGAACTACTGGCCCACCTGCAGGCTAACCTGCAAACTTTCTAATACAGATAATACAGCCTATGAAGTTGTTGTGATTTATGTTCACCGTGGCCAAGTTGGAACACTTCGATCTTTGCTCAATCAATCAGTAAAGAAACTGTGATGCCTAGTGTTGCCAATGCCACCAAGGCTATATTTCGTCACGACATTAAGTAACATTTTGTTTAGACCAGGGGTCTCCAACAGGTAGGCTATCGAGCTTCTCGCCACCTGGTCGGGGGTGACCGTGTACAGTTGTGCTGTAACCATATGCGAAGTTTCGGTTCAGCTGATATGTCTGCTTTGCTTTTGAAGTAGCCTAGAGGTCATTCACGAACTTACTCTTGTCACATTGTTAATGTAGGCTACATCTGCGTCTCTGTAGTTATAGCCAAATCTGGTGCACTCTACCAACATAACTTCTAATCAGAGAGCATTAAAGCAGTAAAGATATCAAGATTTTGTGATTAGGCTGTTATGAAATTCATTTACATTTCTTGTGACTCTTTGAGCTACTCAGGTGGCAACTCATGAACTAGGCTACCTGTTGGAAACCCCTGGTCTAAACAAAATTGTATTCCTATATCGTCCCCAAATATATCCAAGGTGGCATAACACTCGGCATCACCGTTTCTTCACCTGATTGATTGTGCGTAAGGGCGATGCCGGTGGAGGTGTTCTAATAGGCCACGATAAAACATGATAGGTTTCATAGGTTTCTGTATTCGAGAGTTTGCAGGTAAGCCAGATGGTGGGCCAGTAGTTCTGTCAGGTCTGTAACGTTATGGGTCTCCAATACATCCATCTCATTTACCCTACCTGAACCAAGACATCCCTCAGCGCACATGGTTCAGTCCAACCACAGCGCAGAAAGGGAATATTGAAATATTGACTCATTTTTACTTTGGTATCAAATTCAACTATCCACTCTTTCAAAAGCAGCCGACAAACAACAATGAAATACACAAACAGCATCAATTACCTATTATCTGAGTTGTCTGATAAATGGAAAATTGAAGTTTTGAACCCAATTTTAATTTTTTCCATGTTGATTCTAAAAATGGATCAAAGCACTGCAAAGCGTTACACGGACCAGAAACAACTAGAAAGAGTATTTTACAGTACTTCCAACAACAGTACAGCACAACAGTACAAATACAGTACAACACTACTGTTATCAGGTACATTATATAGTACATTTCAAGTGCATTCACACACACACACACACACACACACACATACATTCCATCATTCCATTCCATTGCAGGGTTGTATGCAAACATAACAAGATTGTTTCGGATTCATACAAATCCGTATTGGGAATGTAGACCCCGTCCCTATTGCCGCTGGGTCTAGTTAAACTTTGAGCTAAGCTATGGTTGAGTAAAAGTCCTCTCTGATGGGAGCAAGCTCCAGTCTGGGTACTGCAAAGCATAACTCAGCACAATGCGGGGCGCCAACAAGGATCTGGGCCACATGGGGCTGTGTGATGTATGGAATTAAATGCTCTCTTAATGTTGCCTCTGCTATGGAGCAGGATCAGGGGGAAGTGAGGGGTTCTTAATCAAGACAAGGATTGCTGTTAATGTACATTAGATGGAGAATGCAGGTGTATCATATAGAAAAATAAAGGACTGAGTCTGATTTAACTCACATACTGAACATGACGTCAACATGGAGCTGTTTTCAGCGCAGACTGATCAATATAGTGCTATATGCATACATGCAAATAAACACTTCAATAAAACTTTAATGACGAGAGGATGTGGTTAGTGTTTCTGCTGATTCCCCTGTGAGAAATGTTACCGTGTGTGCGAGGTTCATCGCCTCAGCCAAGCTAATTCTGCTGGTGCGACGTTTAAAAAACCGCTCCACTTGGTGATTTTATGGGCGAGTGTCACTCCGACTGTATTTCACGCAGCTCGGGCTAATGAGCATGCTAACCGTTTCCATATGGGGATGCCCTCTCCGTCGCTCCACTAATGGGCAGAGGCCTTGGCACTGCAGCCAGACAAGGCCCCGCTTTCCTTTGCTTTCTTTCGTTTCATTCACCCCAATCACACACACACACACACACACACACACACACACACACACACACACACACTCCCCAACCAACCCCAAAGATGATGTGAATCAGACGCCTTCCTGCTTTTCTGGTGAGGCTGACCTCACTGACCTTCAACTCAAGCTAATCTCCATTTGAGTGTTTACATTTGGAGGCATTCGGCAACTAGTCATATTTTTGGCACCTCGCATCGACCATTTTATTTCTGCTGTTAGGGGCGGGGGAAAGACGCTGAAATTCAAGTGCCTAGGTAGAAGCTGTCGAGCTCTGGGCTTTTTCAATACGGTCCACAGTAAAGGAAACAGCCTGAAATCAACAACATTTGAATTGCTTACATATGTTCCTCCAGGTCCCCACTGGTTTCGAAATGCCACGTTTTTTTTTTTTTTTTTTCCCTTTTCTTTTCTTTTTAATTTGCTTTCTGTATTTATGTTAATCTTCGAGTTTTGGACAGGCAGTTTTTGCCAAGTCCGCATCGGATCTGGCCCAGAGCTATACCCAAAGATTTGAGAATCTGTCCTCAGATGAGGTGAGTCTGTTGTGATGAATTATGCATTGCTATTCTTCCCCCAACACAGTAAAAAAAAAAAAAGTCGGCTTGCGTTTATAGTAGGTTGTGGAGGGGATTCGTCTGCAGAGTATATCAATCTCTCAAAGATAGGGGACTGGTGGATGTTTTTCATTCAACTGACACACGCCTTTTTTTGCTTGTTTTTCCATCTCTTTTTCTACTTTTCTACTTTTTAACAAGAAATGTGCACTTTCTTCCCAAAATATTGTTTTCTCAACAAAAAAAAAAAAAAAAACAGCCCGGATTGCATTCCTTGCTTGCTCTGGGAGTGTCAACCGATCTGTGTGTTGTCAACCGAAGCCTAACGTCTCACCTAGCCTCCTTCTCGCCTTACACAAGAATTATGAAACATGACCTCCACATTTAAGGTCAGGTGCATAAACTTACAGTAAGCTTACGTAAGGAGGAGTTTAGGGGTGACTTCATACGGATGGTGGGAGGGGTGGACTGGAGTGGGGTGGGTGTGCGTACCAGTTCGGGCCTTGTTGGAGGTGTGTGTGTGTGTGTGTGTGTGTGTGTGTGTGTGTGTGGGGTGGGGTACAGCCGCTGTTCCCCCCACTCTTGTGGACCCAGCAGACAGGAGGGCTGGCATGCCGGTGTGTGGTGCCCCCACCATCATGTGTTTGAGATTAAAGCAGTAGGGCTGCCAATGTGGCCGACATAGCCAGCTGCTCATCCTTGTGACTCTGATTAGCGCACATATTGTCTCCTCTGCAGCCACTGGATTGAGGGAAAGCAGGCAGGCAACCAAGGTGGTCCCCTACAACAATAACAAGAACAATGACAAACATCAACAAAATATCTAATTCTTTATTTTACCATTCTGCCTTGTATTCTTGATTGTTCTGGAGATGTCTTTCTTTTTCACCCTTCACTGACTTTTAGGCGCAAGTTGTTCTCTCCTCTGTTTCTCTGGCTATCTGGGTCTTGTGCCTTTCTGCATCTTTGTGGACAAGTCATTGTCCTCTTTAGTTCTCTCCCAATTGGAGTTCATTTCTCAGTTCAACTTCCCACAGGTCTACACCACCACCACCACAGAGATCACCTGACCCATGTTGCTTTTTCCTTCTTCTCCCCTGGACCTGATTTTTATCATCTATAGGACTGAATCAATATACACCCGTGATGGTGGTGGTGGTGGTGGGGAGGAGGGGTGGTATCGCTGTTTGCTTAAGGGTATCTTGTAAAGCCAAGTGCTGACTATGACTGAGTCATGGGAGAACACACATATGTGAGATGCACCCCCGAGACAGGATATGTAACTGTCATGGATCCGCAGACTGACACATTGTCCACAGCGGCAGTGTGCTGACGTAATGTGCAGTAGAGCAGCACTGTGGTGTGTGGTGGCTTTGTCGTGCAGCGTAAGAGCTTTTTAGGAGTGTGTTTGTATGTGTGTGTGTGTGTGTGTGTGCGTGTGTGCGTGCGGTGCTGATGGTTGGTGATCTAAAAAGTCCCAAGTCCCTCCCCTCTCTCTCCTCTCTTCTTAGGACAAAGCATTTCCCCATCCGCTACCAGTCTGCAAAGACAAGAACAACATAAGCACTTCTGCTTGGGGCTCTGCCAGGCGGCGTTTGACAGATTATGATGTTTAGGTCTACAGCACTGTGCTAACTGCATAATTATCAAAGTGCTGAGAATGCATCTTTCTTACATGTCAGAGGTTTCTAAAAATGAGCCTTTTTGTGTGTCTAGGGAGCTAGGAGAGGTGTGTGTGTGTGCGCGTGTGTGTGTGAGTGTGTGTGAGTGAGTGTGACTATTAGGCTTTGGGGCAAAATGCTGGTGTTATCTACCAGCACAGACATTTGATGATTTGTAGCATGAGTGTTAGGTCATTACTGTGAACGTAGAGCTTTGAAGTGGCACAAAGAAAAATAATCTGTGTATTGCCAATTATTATCATCTATCTTTTCTTTCTTTCTTCCTTTCTTTATCTTACTTTGACAGTTTACTTTATTCACTGACATGTAAATAACTAATAATTCTCATCAGAATATGTCATAATTTTTTCTTAATCCTCTGCTTCTTTCTATGCATGTCTTTAATCAGACATTAGCCAGACATTGTTTGTTTGGATAAAACAAAAGAGTTGTGATGTATTGGCCACTAGACGATCTAAGAATTGAAACACGCACATCCATCAAAGCAGATTAATATCTTACTAATACATCTTTTTATGTGCTAACCCCATTCTGGATGGGACCTAATCATTTAAGAATGACATTCATTCTGGAGATATGTTTTATTTCTTTTTTCTCCAGCTTTGACTCCTGTTGTTAAAGTGTCGTCATGGGAGCCAGGAATGATGCTGGTTCTACGGTGGGTCACCAAGCATTGTCCTGGTGTGCTAGTTTGTAGGTGGAGTTGGGATTATATCCACACAAAGCCCTTAATGGGACCCTCCATAACTGTATTACTCTAAAAAGGACGTGTGCTTGCTCGCACTGTTCCTGGCCAGTCACCACCCCCGGATTCGGGCGGCAACTTTGTCTCAGGTCCGGCTCACATGTGGTTGAGATCCAAACCACTTGTGAGCCAAATATGACCAAATTCGCCTGAGCACATGATGATACTTTCAGGATCTCCTGGCAGTGTCTAGCTTAATCTTTCCCAACAGATATCCCTATTTTTCTCCTTACTATAGCCACACATGGGAGCCAGCCGTCCAATCAAAAGATGAGTTTCCATGTCGTGTACGCGGGCAACCCCCCACCCTACCCCCGCCACCCCCTATGCTGGATCATCCACAAAAATGTGGACTGAGCATTTAGGTTTGCTCTTAAGTGCAACCAGAGAGAGAGCTTAGGCCGAATGCATTAATGGATTACGGGAGTGTTTTTCTGTTTTACTTTGAGTCAATCAGAATTCATTCACCGACTGCAGTGACGTGGCACGGCGGTTGGGATTATCGCCCGGGCAGGCCGGCTTTCCTCTTCACTTGAAGCTGGGCCTGTTTGTGTGCCAACCATTGTGGTCTCCTCCTCCTCCTCCTCCTCCTCTTCCTACATATTCCTCTTGCTGGTATGGTGTGGCTCCCTTTTTTTGTTGTTTCTCTCTCGATGTCAGTCCAACCCATAGCAGATTGTCTCAGTCGTTACAAGAATTAAGCTCTAATCTGGCATTGCAGTGACAAGCAGGCGAGTGGCGAACAAAGCCTGTCCTCTCTCATGCACTGAAAGTTAGCTGTTAGCCGGCACATATCAGTGAGACTTAAAAGTTGTTTAGATGCACTCGTTATTGTAGTCGTCCATGCGTTACACTCTGACCTCATATGAACTTTGATGCCTTGCCAGCGGTCATGGTATAGAAAACAAGAATCAGCCAATGGAATGAAATGTAGATAAAATGCAGATTATTAAAGTAAACATATATTTTCAATAGTCTATAATTTCAAACATTCATAAATGAATGAAATACATCAGAAGTAGAAGAACGGCACGGATGGTAATATCTATATTTTGGATCTCAGTTTAATATATTTTTTTTCCATCTCACTAAAGAAAGGAAGTTCCATGAAATGCCAGGTATGGTGTTATCAGAATTCCTGGAAAACTGAAGTGTACGGTATGTCGCCTTTTTGTGATGAACCATCTCATGTCAAAGGTTAAGATGGGATGATCTCATTACCACGTAATCTCTGATACTGGCAGTGCATTGGTCGTTTGCTTGGGGCTTCACAGGAAACCACATGAGGAGTTATGGCACTTATTCAAGAGCAAACTGTGTGTGCAACGATGCTTTTTAAAATCTGTTTTATTGGTTTCACTGTTTCCACACAGAGTCAACTGCATTTAAAGGAGAAATCTGGTGTGGTTCAAACCATACTTTGTTTCAGGCCACCAAGCGCTGTGAGAAAACCTGAAAGCCAGCGTCTACACTTAACAGGATGGAGGATAGGTGAATTAAATTGAAAGTGACTTTTTGTGCCCAGTTTAGTTTGTGTCAGCTGATGGTTCACTATTCGGTCTATGCTGTATCAAAATTACTCGTTGTTTTTCCTACTGACAGTATTCAGAGACCTCAAACAACGAGGCTATGGATTGATTCACGGCGGATTTCTCCTTTAAGTAATTACATGAATGAAGTTGAAGCCTTATGTATGTATTCCTTATTCCACAAAGGGAATACATAGCCTACATAAGGTTGCTTTACTTCAAGTGGAGTCTGATTTGGGTTATGGTTGGAGAACGTTCTCGGAAAACAGGCCCAGTCTGTCCCAGAATGAGCTGCAACCCTCTCTGGCTTTTTAATGATCTCTACCCTCTACCGCTAGCCTAGCGTTCCCCCCGGGAACTTTTGGCTTTTCCTGCTTTGGTTTAAAGTGTAAGCACAGCGGTGGGGTAAATGCTAGTTTGTGGTCGTCGCAAAGGTGAAGAGAGGAAAAAAAAAATCAGACAAGGAAGATCAGGTCTGGAGACATTTGTAAACTGTGTGTGCATGTGCTGGTCTGTGTGTGTGTGTGGCTGGTTTAAGTGAATGCTATATTTTAGTCCCTAGGGCCCAACAGAGGTCTAGCGCACATTTAGTGGTCCTTGTGCAGTCTGCAGCACCCGTCACATCCACACCCACTCCACGTCTTTCACACACACAAAAGGGACCCTGAGGACTCTCTGTTTCTCACTCATAGAAAAGTGTGAGGGGTGAAGCAAATATTTAACATTGCCCCCCCCCACCACCACCACCACCACCACACACACACACACACACTTTATGGTAGGTGGCAAGTTTCAGCTGCCCAAGCGTTCGTTTACACCAAACAAGACTAGGACAAAAGATTCCTTGGCATTCCTCACAGTCTCCAGGCAGGCATGATGGGCTGTTGGGTGTGGGAGAGAGAGCAGTCAATGGCATTTTATTTGACTTTATTGCAAATGCTACACATTCCCATGGCTCTTTAGCTGGGCTAGACGCTGACCCTTACATGCTTGTTTGTTTTTGCGAGTTTGCATGTCTGTTGTGTGTTTGTGTGTCTTTTCTGTGCGTGTGTGTGTGTGTGTGTGTGTGTGTGTGTGTGTGAGAGAGAGAGAGAGAGAGAGAGAGAGAGAGAGAGAGAGAGAGAGAGAGAGAGAGTACATCAATGTGGATTGATCTGGAGTTTAACTTCTTTCCTATGTTGTCTTCCATGGACCACAGAACTTTAGGAGGTCAGGATATATGGAATGAAAATTAGTTTAATTAAATTGATTTTTTGAATTTTTTATTTATTTATTTATTTATGTATTTATTTATATTTTTTTTACAATTAATGGACAATATTTTAAAACAACTTTCCGCAACTTTTACTGCATGTACACACATGTCGAGCAACTTTAGTTTGCTTTTTCTTAAGTGTACATGCTATCAAAGACTGTTTAAATGGAATGAAAGACCAGATTTAACCATCTGCGTTTCAGATTGATCTGCACTTGAGACCATGTGAAAACGTTCAAATGAATGAGATTGTTTGAATTGTAGCCGCTAGAGGGACACGAACACTCCTTTCAAACTCCGTAAACACCATCCCAACACAGGGGCAAGGAGCAATGCTGTTTCCGTCCGTTCTTACCTGTGACTTCCCACTTCAGCAAAGAAGAAGAAGAAGAAAAAAAAGCGGCTGCTGCTACGATCGAAACATGGGCTGTCTGCGAGTGCCTGTGAAAGACTCACTCAGAAAAGGCTGTGAAAGGCTGCGAGCGTCCAGACCTGGCTCCTCTCTCTCTCTCACTCCAAGTGCCGTCTGCTCCTGGCAAATCAATGAGGATTCGCGATGCTGAGAGCGGCGCAACCCTTGCTCGCCTTACAAGATAATTTTGTGCATTTCAACTTTTGAATATCAGCAAGTTAAGAGAAAAACCTCCTAAATAATTTTGACAAATATGACTGATCGGTTTATTTTGGAGCGCCTTTTGCATTTAATATGTGATCTTTTTCTTACTGTTTTACGAGTGGGATAAGAGAGGGCGAAAGGTGTGTTTGGAGCTGGCGGACAACTAGGCTCCTGCAAATAAATTCATTTTTGAAATTCCGGGGGGGAATGAGGGGGCACTGCTCTGAACCCCCCACACTGATTGATTACTTATTAGTCATCCTCTGGCTCAGAGACTCTTCTAAAGAACAACGTGGAACACATAAATGAATCAACTGTCCGTTACCCTTCAATCTCAACTGAAGACTCACTTTTGCTTAAAGAAGGGGTAAGAAGGGGGTCGTGGCTTAACATTGTAAGAGGGAAAATAACAGCATCGCTTCATTGGTTTGTTTATCTCCAATCTCCGTCTACGTCTCCTCTTGTAAAAATCCAAGGAAGGACTTTGAAGATTTTAAAGAAGAATACTGTGACAGCACGTATTGTATTTCATAAATTTATAACCCCCCTCCCCCTTTCTATTTTTTATTTATCACCTCTTCTCCCGAGAAAAAAAAAATGAAAGTTTGGAGTTTTCTTCCTTGGCTCCCCTGCCTTGTCATCCTCATCTTGTGTTTTGGATCAGAGTGCGAGACAGCCTGGAGAAAGGGGAGATCCAAGCGAGAGTTGGTGCGGATGAGAGAAGCCAGAGCGACTTTCCCAGGGGCTTGTGCCACACGGTTGCCCCGGGGCAAACGCTCCTTGCCCGGCTTGGATCGGCGGTTGCCTCGCCAGCGGCGTCGCTCCTCCCAGGCTGAGGAGAGCTCCTCAGGTCGGGGAAAGGCAGTTTATTTTACCGGGAGGGGAGACCAACTACGACTCAAGCCAGGAGTGGAGATACCGCGCGGAAATTTTACTCTTGAGATGTGGGTCAAACCCGAAGGAGGTCAGCGATCGCCCACAGTAATTGCAGGTAACACCAGCGGGAAAACACTTTCCCTATTAACACTCGAATTGAATGAATGAGAGGAACTCGTATTGGAGAATTGGCGCGCCACTCATACCATATTGAAAGGGACAGAGAGTGTGCATGCCATCCTTCTTTACTGATGTGAAAAAAGTAAAAAAAATAAATAAAAAACCCTAAGAAAACAGACACAACTTTTTATTATTCTGATGTGTTACAATTATGTCTTTTGCAAATTGCTGATGCTTCAGCACAGGGTAGCCTAGGCTACTTTATGTCTAGTCCATTCAAGTTTACCACAGTATCCTAATGACGTAATGTTATGAATAGTACAGACTCTTTCGTAGTGGGTTGTAGTTAAAAGTGCTTTACGTTTTGAGGTGGAAGACCATGCACACTTCAAAAAGCCAGACAATTAACACGAGAAATATAAGGATATTTCATAAATAGCTTGAAGTTACGCTACAAATAGACTTTAGAAGCCCGTGTCTTATCCTTTTGACGAAATGGCTATTACCTCTCCAAACTGTGAAAAGTACGGTAACTGTACAACTTTACATTTGCCATGTCAATTTTGATCAGTTTTCGTTTGAGAAAAAAACAAAACATACACTACATACTACAGCTTGCGATAACTATAATAACACTACATTTCCATTTCATAAAAATAATTTGCGTAAAAAAACCAACGTTTATTTCGGCATTTGTGTAGTGCGCGTATGTTGTTCATTCATAGGCACAGCGCACTCTACGCGTCGCTTAGCTCTTCCACCGTAAAATGCTATGAACTGGCTGGAGTTACAGTACCGGAGTAGTTTTCCAGGGTTTTCCTCCCACCACGTACATTTTTTTTTTCAATTTTTTGGCTGTGTTTACGTCGGAGTTATATGAGGCTGTCCCGCCTCCTGGTTGAGAGCATACAGTTGCTCATATCCTCTCTGAACTCCTCTTCGCATGCAACAAAAAGGCGAACACCTAGGCTGCATAATGTTATGAAGTCACTTTACTCTAAAGTAGAGAAGTAGATCTGAAAATGATACCCAATTATTTTAACCCGCACCTATTGCAGCTGTCATAGCCTGTTGAGTGGAGAGGGAAATAAAACAACAACTATCTGAAATGAAGTAGCTTTCATTATGAATCATGCTTCGGTCTTGGGTGAAAGTGACTCCATTCGATTATAATTCCCCGCACTGCCAACAGAGAGCGTAGCTGTCACAAAACTAGGATTGTTTGTGTGAATCTTCAGTGTGTGTTACACTACACACGCTACATCCAACGAGCGCAGACCTCCGCTACTGGCGTTTGGTTTCGACGCGAGCTGCGGCAGTAGGAGCTCTGCCAGGGCAACTTTGTTTCAGATATTTGTCAGCAGTTTTATGCGTGGGAATGACATCATCGGTATTGAACGATGTCTCAAGCTGCCGGCCAGCCTAACCAAAGGCATTAGCATAACGTAAGAAAGAGTAGGCTATAAGCAGTCGTCATCGATCATGCATAAAAGGATATTTGGAGGGGTCAGATGTATTAATCCTGCCGTGGGTATTTTTTCAGGCTCTCCTTTTTGCCTTTGCAATGTTAAGCGCACAACGAGGATAGCCTAACGTTAATTCGCTGAAGTGCTTGCCTCTGATTCACTGTTAAACGAACCATCCTCTAAGACCTGCATTCTTGAAATCTCACGGGAGGGAGGAAAAGTGCTTTTGAGCAAATATTATAGTGCCTAATCTGTTAAATCCAATTCCTGACTCGGAGGATGGAGACATAAGGCAGTCCCATCCCGTTGTTTTGACAGAAACCAGTGTTGTTTTCTACAGCTGGTCCCATGCTTGTTATTGTTTTGCTGGCTGTTATCGTGGTCTGTGCTGTTGTTTTCTTTGAGGGTATCGTCTTTCTATTTCATAATGGACGGGAGACACGAGTGCCAAGCATGGGGCCATTTAGCCTGGTGTTTACAAGTCACTGAAATCGCTCAAAAGGAACAAAGTGGTTGCCTGCGGACTCGGGATATCTTCATGTTTGACAAACACACATGCTTGTACTCAGTCTTGGTAAATGTCGTTTCCCCTTTCAGTCTAAACAGCGTTTTGCAATGCTGAAAAGCAGGGCCAGATGCAATGTATTGGTTAACGGAGGATTAGTCAGACCAATAACGCATTGACCACTTATTTATCAAAATGTCAAAGAATCAGACTTCAAGCAGTCATCTTGGCCAGCCCGGTTTAATTGTATTCCTGTCAAAAGTAAACAGAGAGAGAAGCTTGGCATGGAAACTGGTCATCAGCTATTAGGATGCTTTATTTGTATGCTGTAGTAATTCACTCATATCCACAGACCAACAGAGTCGAAACAGTCCCTTGCAGATGAAGGCTCAAAATCGATTTCCCCAAGTGTCTTTGCAAGTGCTGCCCTCCTTATTGAATTAATTAGAATTATTCTGATTGGCTAACAG
This sequence comes from Sardinella longiceps, assembly GCA_027497455.2. Taxonomy (NCBI): domain Eukaryota; kingdom Metazoa; phylum Chordata; class Actinopteri; order Clupeiformes; family Clupeidae; genus Sardinella; species Sardinella longiceps. The sequence goes on along the minus strand of JAODXP020000008.1, from coordinate 7,723,702 downwards.
CCTCTTGGAACTCACCAGCAGCACCACTCAGACATATACATCAGCTTGGGTTGCTGCTGTCTTCTGTATTCGCGACTTGAACCAGCCTTGATCTGGCTGCAATCTCCTGGTCAAGAGCCACTTGATGCGTGCTCGACGAGATTAGCTCCAGACTTTGCTGCCATAAGGTAAATGATGACGCTGTTGCCTCGCTCTTGATTCCGTTATTACATAATCTACTCCAGAGCCATGCACATATGTCTTATGTAAAAGAGATGAATGGGAGTGACATAGGTTAAACACAGAAACATATAGCTGGGAAAGGATGATGTGTCCTTTATGAGTGATGAAGTGTGGAGGGATATGTCTCTAGTGGGAGACCACAGAGTGGACTGTAAAGCATGTCATGCCTTAGGGAATCCTTACATTTCCAGCATGTGAAATAAGTGATTTTCTATTCCCACTGACTGGGTGGTTGGTAAAAGCCATATATCTCTGAGAGTAACACATGAGAAGACCTGGAGGACCTTCAGACAAATGAGGGGGAGAGGGAGAGGCTGTTTACTGTTATCCCAACGTCCCCTTTTACTCTTAGTCTTGAATCCTCCAAGATGAAATTGCTGGAACCAATCAGAACCAAGAAGCTGATTCATGCTAATTAAGTTTTTGAGGGTTTGAGAGTGGAGGGCTTATGGGAGACATTAGAATTCTTCCAAGGAATCCAGATTCTTGTTTGTATCCTGAAGTGTTTCTCATTATAACCTATACTGTAGGACTTCCCTCTGGTCCACAGAGCTTTTTGGCCTAAGTAGTGTATTGGCCTCTTAAGAACAAACAACAACAGCTGAAAGCTGCTTGGAGACAAGCAATCTCTTTTCCCATGACAGATGCGGCGATAAGCAACAGCCACCAAGGCAGATCTCAGCGATTAGCTCTGAGCCTTTGCTGAATCAGCATGTTATCTGTTATGATGGCCCTACACTTAGTCATACACTATTCTTGCATACTAACACCTCCTCAAATGAGTCTTGTTACAGTGGAGGACAAGACCTGTGCTTTTTATTTTTCCTCTAGGAAATTGTTTCCAGTGACCGTCTTAGCTTTACTTGTCACTGAATGACTGTATTTGTGTGTGTGTGTGTGTTTGTGTTTTATCAAACACACTTGTGGAACAAGAGTCCACATGGTACTCATGAAAGTCTAGTTGAGAAAATGAGAAACCATTTTTGATACAATAATTACCAGTCGAAAAAAGAAAGAAGGGGAAAAAAAACCTTTCTACAATGTCTTTTATTGTCCTGTGTAAGTCTATTGAAAAAAGCCAGACCTTACTTCTCAGAGTTGTTTGCATTGGTATAGTTCACTGGAGAGCTTGGGAACGGTGTTGGAATCTGTGGAAAATTCCACTGTTCCAGGTGATACTTCAACAGCAAATTCTGCTGTGGTAGTCACCGCGGCTCGCTGTGCCCAGCTGAATTCTCATCTGGCACTGAGGTAGAGTAAACGTGAACCCGAAGACTTGACTCTCCTGTTCCAGCTCTGCTGTTCATCAAACCACCCCCTCCTCCTCCTCGACAGATGACAAATGGTACAGTGCAAGTGACGTTGCCTTTGAACCAGGGAGAAATCACTCAAGAGTCAAGGTTTTGTGATTGTGTCCGTAGCCCATTTTCTCTGTTTGGTTGGCAAAATCATATTTGCCAGAAATTGGACCACGATGACTTTTGGTCTTCACCCATTGGTGGTGTGAATGCTCTGGTCTGCAGTAATCATTTTGCATTCAACTTGTGATGAATGGGAAGAAAATGTCATAAACTGTAATTAGAATGAATGAAGAGGTACAATTGAACAAGTGTTTTGACTATAAGTGGCCAAGTGCTGGGGCATTTGGCGGCCAACTCCCTGTACGTTGCCAGTAAATCGATGAGCGAAATGCCAGTAGATTGCCAGATCGGCCTTCAGGGAGACCCTAGCTACCTGGGCATGTTCCCATTATCTGCCAGCACCTCCACAGGTCAAGGCTAGTCTGAGTTGGTGTTGGTGAGGCTTTATGGCCAGGCTTAACTCGGACTCAGCTAATCAAGGTTGTGGTGAGTTTTCAATATACAGCAACTGCTGCACCTACAAAGTCAACATGCGTAAACTGCAGACAAACATTTAGTTTGAAGCCAAATACGCACAAGTCCTTTGCCGTGTTGAAGAGAAGAGAGCGAAAAATAGCTGAGCTGCTGGAAAAGCAAAAACAGTGCTACAGCGACACCCAGTGGCATGCCAAAACTACAGCGTTACTTATCAAAATACCTGTGTGTGTAAGCGTGTGTGTGTGTGTGTGTGCTTGTGTTTGTATGTGTGTGTTTGCCCAACCAAGGCAGTATAGGGTAAGCCTGGAAAAATGTAATGTGTTAAATTGAGCGTGGCAGAATTATGACAGCTGTTTACATAGCGAGCCCCGCAGGCGTTTAAGAACACCTTTTAGCTGGCTGATCGACGGCAGGCTTTTCCTCCAGGTTCGTGAGAGCCTGTAGTTTGCCACAGCCAAGGCCATCAGAGTGCCCCCACATGCACCGCACCGTGCCCAACTTCAGATGTTTGACCTGGGGAGAACCGCCTCCAGCTCATTTAGTAACACATTAGAAAGAAAACAGAGAAGAAAAAAAATCCCTCAGCCACGTGTGTGTGTGTGGCGTGCTGTGTGTGCTGTGCTGTGCTGTGCTGTGTGTGTGTGTGTATGTGTGTGTGTGTGTGTGTGTGTGTGTCATAAACTAAAGTGTCAGGGTGTTGAGCCAGAAGTGTGTGTTTGTGTGTGTGTGTGTGCATTTTAAGAATCCAGCCAAGAGCTCTTACAGGTATTGCCTGTACAATCCACTCAATCCACTCTCTGCAGGCACGTTAAGGACTGAAGCAATCTTTTGCAATGCGTTTGCCTTTAAATGTGTTGGCATTGTGTCTAAGAGATGGAGGGGAGGAGTGGAGGAGATGGAGACTAGAGGAGAGAGGAGAAAAAGGGAGGAGAGGGAGGTAGAAAAGGAAGGGAGGATGGAGAAGAAAGCAGAGGGAAGAGAGAAGAGGAGAGTAGAGGAGAAGGGGTGATGAGGGAGTCCCTACTTATTGTTTGGAGACTGAATGTGTTTCTCTGGAAGTGGCTTGTTGGGATAATGATGCCCTGATCACTGGCTACTTCATCATGTTTGTGCATGCAAACCAAGCATACTCAAAGGCTTTGACTGGCTTTCCAACTAGTTCTCAGACTGAGAACTGAACACTTAGAACAGTCTCCTCTTTTGGTGTGCTCAGATTCACATGCACATATGTGAGTGGGAAACAACATGTCAGACCACTTTGATTTCATTCATTTGCACAATTCGGAACGACATAACTTATTTTCATATGTTGTGTTGACTTGCTTTTGCTTCATTTCATTTAGGCTCCCACTAAACTATCCATCAAACTTACTGTATGGAGATAGCATATTTCTTAACATTGTGTGATTCCTAAGGAGTATGCTCCATCTATGCACTCTTAGAGAAAGTTATGTTTCAATAAGCCTGTTTAAAACTCTCGTTGTTTGTTATAAAGCATAGTCTATTTGACAAATGCGGACAAAACACCTGTGGTGAAAATAAATCTTTGGTGAAAACTTTTGGCCATTTCTTCTTTTAAAATTAAGCTCACCTAAGCTGCCATCGTGCATTTAGAAGAGGTTCGAAAATAAAGCTGCCTAAAGTAGCAAACTATAGGACTGCTCTCTCATTACGTGTTCTGCTAGCCCAGGTTCATGCACTGAGTCTACCATGCTTCAAGTTTCAAACACAGAGTGCAATCTATGTATTGCATGAAACATATTTTATTCTGGCAATCTAGCCTAGAAAATTTAAGCCTATCCTAGGGGTAGCAAATTATTTTGTTCAGCGAATCAGTCTAGCATTGAGCCATAGGAAACTGTGATATTCATCCCTTGGTGGTGGGGGACCAATCTCAATGCTCTATTTGTGCAAGGAATCGATGGACGGGCTTAGCGTTGTTTGAATCTGCTCGTTCGTTGCTCTGATTGGTCGTAGTCAGCGCCACAGAAAGGGCTTTCTATGGTTCTGGCCGTAGCATTATCCTATTGCGTGCATAGGTAGTTTTAAAGATTCCTCCCCTAGGATCGAGACATGATCTATCCATTGTCGCCAGACTATACATTATATGTTACAATCTGGTTTGTCAGACTACTGGCAATCCTGAAGTTCAGCTGAAATGGATCTTGAGTGGCTGATGCTTTTGCTAGACGCAAGCATATTATTGGCATTGGAATGCTGATATAATGAGATATGCACGGTGTCATTTCCATCCCAATGCCCCAATGTGGGAAAAATGAGCTGTTTGCATCCCAGACACACACTCTCCTACATGTGCAGAGGCCTTAAGAAAGCCCCCGGCCCTTCCTCAAGGATAAACCAATTACCTGAGCTCTATAGTTTAGGAGTGAAAGAGGAACCGGCTGTTTTGGAGCCTGTAGCATATTATAGCTTTTGGGGGGAAAACACAATACTTGCCCCATCACCCTCCATTTTGCAGCAAATGCTCAAATGGACCAAACAAATGTGGTAGGCTACAGCTCTCTATGTGTCAACAGGATAACTTAATGACTCCCGTGCATTGGGGGGAACCACAGAGCCGTTTCTCACAATTACGCCTTCTTTAACATTCTGTGCTCTCCCTGTTTTCCCTCTCAGCACTTGTAAACACAGGCAATGGCCATTTAAACTGAGGATGATTGGGTGCCTGTGATAAGCTGGATGGATTTAAAGAGGAAGAAAAGCTGTGGTTTCTGGTCTGAGGTTTCCCCTCCTCTCCACAGAAGCATGCGAGAGACTGATGGTTATGGAGACACTCTAACAGATACTCTGATCTATCGTCATATCGCCCAGGGAGGCCTGAGAGTCAAGCCACCGGCGAAGCACAAAGCCTTGAATAAATGTCTTGTTTTGAGTCTTTGTTTCAGGGACCGATTCAGTATAAATGATTGCAATTATTTCATGGTTTGCTCTTCAAGATCAGTTTGACTCTATGGTCCAAGAGCTTAGTGCTACACTAAAATAACGTTTTAAGATAAATAGCTTAATTGAGCAAGATATGTTCATTTCGGCACAGGAAGCTAGATGTCTATTACACATTTATAAACAGTTAGTTGCATGTTTGTATGAGTAAATTTGTTTGGCGTAAAACTGTAATATTAACTTTGTTGTTCGCTTTGTGTCTTTCTCTGCAGGGCTGTTCGATAAATGTTTTTATGCCTCCAGTGATCGGGGTTGGCTCCTGGGTATCAAGTCGGTCAGCGAGCACGGAAACCCACAGGGTGACCCTCGCTTCTTCTTCTCATTAAAGACCGACCGTGCCCACAAGGTCACCTCTATCCATGGCAATGCCCGCTACAATCCCAACCACTGGGCTCACATGGCGGTCACTTACGATGGTGTCTACATGAAGCTGTTTGTCAATGGTGCCCAGGTGGCGGTTAGCCGCGAACAATCGGGCGATGTCTTCAGCCCTCTCACAAAGAAGTGCAAGGTTCTGATGGTGGGAGGGAATGCACTGAACCACAACTACCGTGGCGCAGTGGAAGGCGTCAGTCTGTGGCGATACGCCCGCTCACAGAAAGACATTAACAGGGACATGCATGGACGACCAGATACGGCCGAGGACCTGGCGTACCTGGTCATCCGGGAGAATTTCGAGCATCCTGTGCGGAAGTGGCTGTCAGTGAAAGATGGTAACTTTCCGCAACCGGATGATGGTCCCCGGGCAGGAATGGGGGGTCCAGGTGGAGGCTCGTTGGACACCACCCTTGAGCCGACAAATTGTGGCCAGACACTGTGCGACAATGTGGAAGTGGCGACTAACTACAACCGTTACTGGACCTTCCGCCGGCCGAAGGTAGTGCGCTACCGTGTGGTGAACATCTACGATGACGAGCGGCGCAAGCCGACTGTCACAGACCAGCAAATCCACCTGCAGCACCAGCACTTGAACGAAGCCTTCAGCATGTATAACATCACCTGGGAGCTAAGCGTGCTGAATGTCACCAATTCCTCACTTCGTCACCGCCTCGTACTAGCCAACTGCGACATCAGCCAGGTCGGCGACGAGGAGTGCAACCTGGAGTGCAACCACACGTTGACGGGCTTTGACGCTGGCGACTGTCGTTCTCAGCGGTCTGACTGCCCGCAGCACAAGCTTGGCAATGGGAAATGCGACCCTGAATGCAACCGGGACAGCTCAACAGGCCTGGTGCAGTACTTCTATGATGGTGGAGACTGTTGCAACCCAAACGTCACAGACGTCACCAAAACCTGCTTCGACCCAACCTCACCACACAGGTAAATACCCCTGACACAAATTCTGTTTTGCAAATAAAGATGACACGCATATTCTGTCCTGCAGTAAGATGTTTTGATGTTCTAGAACCCTGTTACAGGATTCTGTTTGACTGTAAATCTTTAAAACACCAGATGTCTGTTTTGCAATACCTTACCAGGACTCTTCTGCATTTCGATTTAACTGTAACGTTTTAACACATGCAGAATCACAGTGCTGCTGACTGCATGCTGGCTCTCCAGAATTCTGCCCTGAAGCACTGGACTGGTGTATTCACTTCTGGGAATCCATTTTTTTCTTTCACCCCTTAATTCCTAACAGCCCTCGATGCGAAATCTTTTCGAGCTTATTGTGGCAACATAATGTGCCTTTTTCGGGTTTGGATACAGGCCGCTAACTTTCCTCATCCTAGGCTGTTTTGCTTCCCATTTGGTGATGTCGAGGAGAAATGGAATGGGGCGGAGACTGAGGGAGCCTTTAGTGAGGCCAAACGCTCCCCAGATAGCCTGGTAAAGGTAAATACAGGTCACGGCAGTCTCCCGGAGTCGTTCGTCTCATTTAGCGCTCCGGGGTTTTTTGGACTGTGGGTTCTACTCTCCAGGAAACCTAGAAATGTGTTTGTGTGGGGGCAGAGTATTCCTCTGGGGGTGAAACCATGCCTGGAGTCTGGTGTGGTGTGGCGTGCTGAAGCACTTATTGCTCTGGATTTTTAGCGTTTTTATTTTTTTTTAAAAGCTTCGCTATGCTACGCTACTATTGTTGCTGTTGCTTGTAAGAGTGTTTTGAAGCTAAAGGAAATTGGACTTTTGTGTTTTAGAACAGCAGAACTACCTGAGGCTGATAGAGATTATTGTAACATGTAGTGTGTGTGTGTATATATATATACATATATATAATGTATATGGTCTAGAAGATGTTTACAATTCATTTTGTTCTCGTGTCATCGCCAGGAGGTCTTTGGTATGTTTTGCCCTCAACGGTGCCTTCTAGGCAGCGCTGTCTTCAAGGCACTACTCCCCTCAGTGTAGGTTTAGGATGAGGGTTGAGGGGGTTAGGGTTAGGAATAGGGTTAAGATAGTGCTTTTTAGGCTGTACTGCCTGGAAGGTGCCATTGGGGGCAAAAAACACTGTTGAGCTCCTCAGGAACAATGGATACCAGTGCAGTCATGTGTTTCTGTGATCGATTATGGCCCCCTATTTGGCACAACTCTCAGTCATTTTTGAGTGATGGAGTTTTGATTGCTCTTTAGGTAAATATTTTTCTGCAATCAATGGACATTTGTTTTAGCCTGTACTCACAGCGCTTCACGAGAGATCTCCATCACTCTCCCATATCCCATAGCCTACTACATCTGGCTTGGCTCCACCAGATGCATTTCAGGGCAGAAAAGCATTCAGGGTCTCTTCACCCAGGATAGTGCCTGAGCTGAACTTTTTAGTAGTGGCAGAATGGTTAATGAAATCTACACATTATTTTTTCTCTCCCTGAACATCCCACGAAGATGTTCCTGTGTAGAATCCCCTAGCCTGTAAAGGCTGGCACAGCTCCAACAGGTGCATTTGAGAGTGAAAGGGTCCTTTGCCCAGAGGCCATCAACCAAAGATAGAGTCTGTGTAGTTGCTGTGGTGGTAGTAAGGTAGTAACCCCGGGTTGCCACTGTTTTGCCCTTAAGCAAGGCACTTAACCATACATACTGTATCACTATGGGGAAAATGACCCTGAAGGAACTAACAGTTGACAAATGTAAGTCGCTTTTAATCAAAGGCTTTGCTAAATGCATAAATGTCATGGCGTAGACCCCTAAGTGAAGCTTGGAGTTGGGCCCACAGTAGTTAAATAGTAGTTGTATTACAACATCCCAGTAACATCAGAGCTTTGCTATTTCTCCTTGAGCGTCTCATAAAGATGTTCCGCTGCAGAATGGCATCAGTGATCCTCAGGGGGAGAGAGGTTTCAGGGGTTTGCTGACCTGAGAACAGTGTTTTCTTTCTCAGTTGACCTTTTTTGGTTCTGAGGGGCTCCTGCTGGATGATGTGTGTGCTGGAATGTGTCTGTTGTCTTGCATTGTGTGTGTGTGTGTGTGTGTCTGTGTGCTTGTTTGTGTTCATGCTGTGTATGTGTGGTGTGTGTGTGTGTGTGTGTGTGTGTGTGTGTGTGTGTGTGTGTGTGTGTGAGAGAGAGAGAGAGAGAGAGAGAGAGAGAGAGAGAGAGAGAGAGAGAGAAAGAGAAAGAGAGAGAGAGTGATGTTGTGGGCATCTGAGGTAGTTAAGGAGGACTATCACTGCTTCGCTCTGGTTGCTGATCTCAATTAGGGATTGTTGGACTGTGCTGCGGCTCCGAGGCGGGTCTCCAGTGGCATTCCTGGAGTAGTTGGAATGGCTGTTTAATAGCTCCGTGTGCGGCCGGCGTGCTGACATCACCAGCAAGAAGAAAAGAAAATCCAGGTGCTCGTTGGTTTACGCTGTCTGTTAGTCCACTCCAGTCACTAGGCGGCCGTTCATCACCCGGGTGCTGATATCCGAGACCGACTCACCCAAGCCAAATACTGGCAGGCTCTCTTACTTTTCTCTGTGTAAAATATTCTTCAAAAGGGGAATTGTTTCAGACTGTCGTTATAAGTTAAGAGACAGAAAAAAGAAGGGGAAAAAAGAAGAAGCAAAGTGGAGAAGAAGCAAAGAAACGGAACAGAGAAAAAAAAAAGAAATGGAAGAGAAGCTTCCCAAATGGTTGCTTATTTTTGTTTGATTATGGTATGTCTAGAAAGTCTTGCTGTGGGCCGCACTACAAACATTATTCAACATTCCTCCTTAATTGTGGAATTCTGGATGAACAACTGGCTACATGCGCCGAGGAACAATGGACGTGAAGTCAGGAGTTTATTTTTGTAGCCCCAGAGCCTGTTACCACTTAGCTTGTTTAGAAATCTGGCTCACAGGAGTCCAGGGTGGGAGGCTCTTGCCTCTGTCTGAAGCCTACAAGAGCCCCAATGTGCCAGGACAGAGCAGGCAGAAGGCCACACACACACACACACACACACACACACACACACACACACACACACATACACACACTTACACACACACACGTGCGCGCATCTCTAGTGTGTGTAACATGATCGGTTATTCTAATCAAGGGATTGAGTGTAGTGCACCATGGACACCCATGATTTCCAAATGACAGCCTCGGATTCTCAACAGGGGAATCAACTCCACTCCAGCAACGCTCTCGAGGAATGCACAAGACATGTGCTTTTCTACTTGGAGATTGCTAATGTCATGGCTAGGGGCTTGATTGCAATTCTGTGCTTGCCACACTGTTCTGATTCTGGCAAGGCTGATACAAGAGATAGGCAGACATTCCTATTCAGCTTGAGGTGCGCAGAGCCGGAGTGGAAGAAGTCAAAAACACCTTAATTGGAAAAATGATGATGATGATGATGATGATGATGATGATGATGGTGGTGATTGTGATGGCGAAGATGATGATGGTGATGATGACTATAGTGATGCTGACCATGATGATGATGGTGGTTGTGTTGATGGTTATTGTAATGATGGCTAAGAGGATGATTATAATGATGACGATAGCGATGCTGATCGTGATGACATCAGCGATGAAGGATGTCTGTGTCATTCAAGGTGCCAACTTGGTAATTAGCTTACTATAATTTCTGTGGAGACCTACTCTCACTCACTGAGTGTGGGGACGCTGTGGATGGTGATTGGGGCAGAAGTGGGGCTATGGCTCTGTGATGCTTGAATAGCTCGAGGAGCAGGCCAATAAGATTACTCACTGGTCTGTCTATGGCTCTCATGGTGACACCATGTCACCTTTAATGGACAGGAAAGTCGTCAGTATGCCGTCACTAGCTCGCCCCTTCCCCCTTGACTCCAGGGTGCTTTATGATCTGTCGTCTAAATGCTCTCACACATTCTTACACACCTGTGGTCACACACAAACATGCACTCTCTCTCTCTCTCTCTCTCTCTCTCTCTCTCTCTCTCTCTCTCTCTCTCTCTCTTCCTCTTTCATGTCTGGAGATATGATTACTATTGACGGCGTTTTGGTGTGTGTATACGTGCGATTGTGTGTGTGGCTGTTTTCGAAGAAACATGTGGGACTGAGTCCGGAAAGAAAAACTGTCAATAAAAGATCGGCACACTTTCACCCTTCACGTCTACTCACACAAACAAACACAACCCTTCACGTACAGACACCTAAACAGACACGCACACACACACACACACACACACACACACACACACACACACACACAGACAGACAGACAGACAGACACACACACACGCTCATAACACATACATTCTCACACATTTCCCAACCTGCTTGTAATGAGCGGGAAATGCTTATCTGATTTGGTGCAGTGGACCCTGTCTTTTCCCCTCGATCTTTTTAATGTCTTTCCAATGTGTGTTCTTTTTAGGAATTACATGTTGGGAAAGAAGGCATTTTAGCGAGGCAGGGGAAAATACTAGACAGCTTATGTGTGTGTGTGTGTGTGTGTGTGTGTGTGTGTGTGTGTGGTAGTAATTGCTGGGGTGACTGATGGCTTTAAAAGCTGTGGTGTTGACTGACTTGATGACAGGAGGCCAGAGGCGCACACAGATAAAAAAAAAAAAAAGCTGTTGCCATGCCAATGCCCTGCCACATTGCCGACATAGCAACCTCCGACGTGCACAATAGGGAAATTCAAAGGTCCATATGAAGTCTGTATGAATTTCGGTGGATGAAGAAACAACCTGAGCCTTAAAGGAATTATCCTGAGTGAATCAACACATTTCCCTGCTGTATCACAGTGCTAAGTGCTATTGGTAGCTACTACTTGGAGTAAATTTCGTGAAACGTAGACCTAGATGCGAAACGGCAGCTAACACTAACAGAATGGGGCATGTGAAAACGAAACCTAATCGATTAGGTTTCATTTTGATATGCCCGATTCCGTTAACTGCTGTTTCACTGTCTCGGTGTGCGTTGCACAAAATGTGGTTATTGTTGTGTCTATAATTAGCAGTTAGCATTGTAAAACAGCAGGGCAACATGTTGATTCACTCCAGATAATTACTTTAATATGAATCATATCAGAATCAGAAGAAAAGAGAGAAAGTAAAGAGTGCCACTCACAGTGTCACTTCTGTCCTTCCGTCTTAGTCTGGTTAACACCTCCTGATCTGGGAAAAGCTTTTGCAGATTTTCATCTGCATCTTCACTTGGCCACAATAACTGCACTTCTTTTTGGATGGGGGTGGGGTTGTTACCTCACTCACGTCAGATCATGCGCTACGTAACTTTCGTAAGGCACTTCCGCGCAACGATCTGATGTCGAAGCCCTTCAGAGCCATTTCAAGCCAATTATTCTCTAACCGGACCAATCAGGGCTGCTAGCTGCTGTAGAGGGTGTGACGTAGCGAAGAAGCAACTGTTTTGAATCCAACCAATCCAACAAACGTAAACAGCGTCATCGGTTGGTTTCGATGTGGTTGGCTGAAGTGTACGTCAATTAAATTGATGGACAAGCCGTTTGTCCAGTTAGATTCAAGGATTTCTGGCTCCTGAAATAAGTCGTCTATCGCTGAGGATCAGATGTTCGCGCGTAGCGCTACATCTGACGTGAGTGAGGTAAGTGGGGTTGGGCATCCAATCAAAACCAGGCCTTTCCCATCTGATGCCACTCAGATGAAACTTAGATTTTTTCATCATGTATACAAGTCAAACTTTCATTCAAAATTAAAATTACATCGATAACTGGGTTTTTAAGATCTGCCACAATTAGCGTATACATGCCGCATACAATGGGATTCAATGAGCGTACCAGTCAAACGCTGGCTGCTGCATCCAAATCGCTTTTTTTTTTTAAATTACTAAAAAGGCTTGACATAGCAGGTCATGCTACGTCAAACTTCACTGTAAAAAAATAATTTGTAATGGTTACTCGAAATATGTGTGGAGACTCGTTGCCTCAACTGAGTTAAGTAAATATAACTTTTCTTTTTCAACTTTAAAGTACTTTACATCTAAAAAGATAAGTCATATTTACTTAACTCACTTGAGGCAACGAGTTTCCACACATTTTTCAAGTAACCATTACAAACTCTTTTTTACAGTGTTTTTAGTACTTTAAAAATAGCGATTTGGGTACAGCGCTGGTGTTTTATGCGTGCTTTGTTTCAAATTATGACTTGCTTCGCTCTGTCTTGTCTCTTCAAATGTCATCTGAATCATTGGTCTGATACGTTATAGGTATCATTCAGAGGCATCTACACTGTAAAAAACGATTTGTAATGCTTACTTGAAAAATTAGTGGAAACTCGTTGCCTCAAATGAGTTGAGTAACTCTAACTTATCTTTTTAGATGTTATGTGCTTTTAACTTGAAAAAGATAAGTTATAATTACTTAACTCATTTGAGGCAACGAGTTTCCACTCATTTTTCAAGTAACCATTACAAATCGCTTTTTTACAGTGTACAGTACGTCCGTTGTTCCCCCCTCAAATTGATGCCTTGTCCTAACTGAAAGCGACTGCATGTGTGCGACAAAATGAGTTCCATCACTTTGCTTTCTATTAGAATGTCCTAACTGAATGCTATGCGATGCGGCGCGACACATCGCATTGCAATATGACTTTTTAAAAACATTTTAGTCGCTTGGTCCATATCTATTTTAGTTGCGCAAGTTGCGTTGCTTGGCTAGATTAAAAGGAGAATCTGATAAAATAAAACGGTATATTTAACCGACCATATGTAGTCTGCCAATGCTACATGACAACTCTGACAGTCGCTTGCAGTTAAGACAAGGTGTGATTTATGAAAACCCAGCTGCCAGCTATCCCCTCCCTGAAGTACTCATCTGTCCCTTCTCTAAGCCCTGTGAGTGACCATCTCCAACTACTCACCCCTTGCTACCCAAAAAGCGCCCCAACAAATATTTTTCAAGGAAGTAATGAAATTCCAGAAATGATTAGGAGCAGAGACATCCGTATGTTTCTGGGATCCTCCGCAGCCTTTCTGTTGGAGTGACCCCGCAGAGCAGCTGTGCTACCTGACCTCTGTCTGAAAACACAGATGACCCCGCTGACTGTGACGGATCATCTCACTACACCTCTTTCAGCCCCTACTACCCCCAATCATATGGTATGGTAGGACCTTATCCATGCTTGGGTTAGGGGGAAACCTTTGCTACCATTCTTTCAGCATTTATGGAAGCAATATGCTCTATGCTTGTTTTATGGTGGCTAAAGGGAAATTGTTAGATACAACACATAGCGGTATGTCGCTAAACGAAATACACCTTTAGCTCTGTATATAATTTTTTAGTCAACCAATTATAATCAAGGACTATAACTATCCATTTTATAATGGATAGTTTCCTTTAACCCTCTGTTTGACTAATTTTTTAATATACATTTTTTAAACTTGGACTTTCACTTTAACCTTAGACTTAAGCTTATGCATAGACATCTCTATTCTCTGGCAGAAGTGAGTTAAACTAGGGGTTGCTGTGTCATCAAAGGTGCTAAAGGTGTGGGATAGTAGTTAGGATTATTCCAGCACCCCACTCCGCTTCTGTTCCTTGGTTCTGTGCAGTGTTGGTGTAGTAAGGAAACTTGCCTTGACAGATGCTGCAACGGCTGAGCAACAGAGTTATGCCAATGCCTCCTCTGATATTTGCCAGCGTTCCAACAGCTGGGCCATGCCACACTGTAGCAGAAGCCCTCTCTGTTTGCAGCGGCAAACCCACACAAAGACCCCTTTATGGCTCTTCCCAATGGCACGACTGTGTGTGAAAAACATCACCTGTTTTAATCACTCACATCAATCTCTGATTCGTCCTGTCATCAAACATGTGCGCCCCCCCCCTCTCTCTCTCTCTCTCTCTTTCTCTATATATATATCTCTCTCTATCACTCTTAAATGATGACACTGCTTTATTTGCTGCCAACTGTTTCCAGTTCTGGAGTAGGTCCAAGCGTTTCACACTGTCATTGTTTGTCAAGGCACCAATCGCCATATGTGTATCCCATGTGAGATAGGCAGACAAATAGGCCCTCTCAGAGAGACACATAAGGCCTGCAGTCTCTTGATTGTGAGTGTGCGTTATGTGTGTGTGTGTGTGTGTGTGTGTGTGTGTGTGTGTGTGTGTGTGTGTGTGTTCATAGTAAGCAGTTTTTTATTGTGTTTATATGTCTGCAGATTCTGGTGTTCGTTTTTTGACTGGAATTTACCATTTCAACCTGGCTAGAACACTTGATGCCTGTCTGAGGAGAGTTGTTGAGATTTTGTATAAAACATTACTCACTGTCCTGAACTTGTTGGGCAGAGTGAAAACCTCACTGATTGTCACAGATGTTAAATGTATTTTTGATTTTGTGCTCTCGACAGCCAACACACAGATTTAGAGTGTTTGTAGCTATTTTTATTCACCTAATATCCAAGATGTTTTGTGTCATAAATCTTTTATATGCTTTTACGGTGAGTGTGCATGTAAGTTGTTTGGAATGCTTTAATTTGTATTTGACTTGACTGAGCGAGAGAGGTATTCGTGCTGAAGTGGAGTCGAGTGGGGTGGTGGAGCGGCTTTGAAGGAAGCAGTTGGTTCCCATTCAGACCGTGTTGGCCAAACGCAGCTCTTGATCCATGCATACAAACACATGAATCAGACAGGCTCTAGCCAAAACACGGCCTGATGCCTGATAGAACTGAGACCCCCCTGCAGAGGCTGACAGACAGATTGAGAAGAATACGTCAAGTTCAGGACCAAGGGAAAGCCAAGAAAGTCATGATTACAACACATGCAGTCTGATTCAACCTGAGGGACTCTGTAGTTTTAAATAAATAGATACCTTAGAGGCCGTTCACACTGACATGCTTTTTTCACATCCAGACGCTCAATTTCAATTCTTTCCCTATGGAGCGGCGACTTGACCGGTCCTACGCGCCTCGCGTAAAAAAACGCTAGCGAAAACGCAAGCGACTAAAAAACGCAAGCGCTCAAAGTTGAAAATAGTTTAACTTTTGAGGTCGCGTTTTCTTCAACAATGGGCCCGTTGCCTAGCTGCCAGTCGCAGCTAAGTCAGGGAGTTAGCGGTTTAGCCAAATGTAGCTGTCATAGCAACAAGACGTACACTTATCACTTTCGACCTTGCCTGTTTTTGTCACTCACTTTTCAGAACACTCACGTTTTAGAAGCGTGTTCTGTGTGAAAGGCCGCTCACACTGCACATATGCCTTATGTTTTTATGCAGTTTAGATCTATGGTGAAATGTTGACTTGACATTGACATCACTTGAGATAGATAGATGGATGGATGATAGATAGATAGATAGACATACATGCATGCATTCATACATGCATACATACATACATACATACATACATACATACATACGTACATATATACATAGTACATACATACAGGCAGGCAAACAAACAGACAAACTGACAGACACAGCTAACAACAGAACCTGTGCCAGATCCAAACCAGATACTGTAAGATCCAGATTAGGTCCAGAGTCAGCAGTGGTTCCTCTATAGTCCCCCGTGTCTCTGCTCTAATAAGCCTACCCAATATCTGGAGCCATTCTCAGTGCCGATTCTCAGCTTTGATGATCTGTGCTGATTCCCATGGCTGATTCTCTTGATCTCTATGCTACATGGCAGAGAAGATGCGGATGTTAAGCTGGTCTAATGCGAACCAAACTCTTTCCTTCCCGCAGGGCCTATTTGGATGTGAAGGAGCTGAAGGAGATCTTAAACCTGGACGGTTCCACACACCTCAATGTCTTCTTTGCCAATTCCTCTGATGAAGACCTGGCTGGTGTCGCCACTTGGCCTTGGGACAAAGAGGCCTTGACACATTTGGGTAAGCCTTAAGCAAGCCTTCTGCTTTCTGTTAGTGATGCTTGAGTGGGCAGGAAGAAAGTGTTCTTGCCTTTTCAGACACTCTAGGTTGGGGAACAAGTGTTCTTGTCTTTTTCAAGATTAAAGAGGAAGTGTAAAAGGTGATTGTTCTTCCCTTTGTCACGATTAAGAAGTAAGTGAAAGAAGCAAGCGTTCTGCCCTCAGGTGAGCAAATGCAGGGACTGATGTTCCCCTCAGTTTGGAAGCAAATGTTCTTCTCTTATAAGCAAGTGTTCTTCTCTAAGTCAAGGGATTGAGTGACCTTAGAAGAGTCTGAACATAGGGACCGAGTGGTCTCCCCCTCAGGTTATACTTGTAAAAAGTGTCCAAGGTTGAGCGTACAAAGTAAGTCTTCACTTTTCCTTCTTAGATCTGGAGTTTTTGGGAGGGAGTGTTCTTGCCTAAGGTTAAATGGATGGGAGTGATTATTCCATAAGGGTAGGAAACAAGTGATCTCCTATTACAATGAGTTAACACTGTGTGATTTTGTCCAAGTTTTAGCCCAGAGACTCAATATCATGATAAATGTTAGATTTGGGCTGAATTCCCATCTGATTACTTGTGCAGGTTGAGCAGGTTCACAACACCCAATTAGAAAGATATCTTAATCAACACTCTGGCTTCTGGTTAGACAGGTTGGATTTCAGGCATGTCAGCAAAGTTGGATTGTGCTGTGAGAGCTCAGCAGTTCATTAATTGTGTACTTTGAGTAACTTTGTTCTATTTAGAAAATGCTGAACGTTTTCCTTAGAAAGTTTTCAATTAGCAGTAGCAGCACTGTCTAACTCTCCTGTAAGTTTTACCATGTTTGACTGCCGTATGAAATAAAATGCAAGTGAATTAAACTTTGATTCAGTTGCCAAGATAAAGCAAAACTGAAAGGCCACATAACAACTTTAATTGTTGGAAGCAAGGGTTCTCCTCCCCTTCATTGGGACTCAGTTCATTGAGGTAAAGTGATCAAGTGCACAATAAAAAGAGTGTGGACTTGCTCTTTAGGGCAAGAAGCAAGTGTAAGTTGTAGACATTTTGTGTTGGAAGTTGGAACACTATGCTTGTGACACTTTGTAAGAATTGTATTATATGGAAAAAAGCTTTAGTTCAAACCAACTTGGTCATGAATTTTTGCTAAGAATAGCTGAAATGATACACTCATTTAAAACTTTAATAGGTGGAGATAGAGCTTAGAGCTTAGAATATCCTACATAGATTGGCAGTTAACCTTTTGATTACAACCTCTGTCACCAGGCTAATAGCCATTCCACAAATGTTGACGCAGGTGTAGATTCTGTAAGTTTAGCCAACATTTTTGGATTTTTTTTCACTTTAAAAGAGTGGAGCACCTACTCAGTACCAAGCCTGTAGTGGATCTGGAAAAGAGATCAGATCGTCTTACAAGTATTTAACTGTACATTACATGATGTAATCTTAATTTTAATTTTAATCTTTATCTTAACTCACACAGGTGGCATTGTGCTGAACCCTTCGTTTTACGGCACATTCGGTCACTCCCACACCATGATCCACGAGATCGGCCACAGCCTGGGCTTATACCATGTGTTCCGCGGCATTTCCGAGGTGGAGTCGTGTAATGACGCCTGCTTAGAGACCGAGCCGTCTATGGAGACGGGCGACCTGTGTGCGGACACCAACCCCACGCCCAAATACAAACACTGTCGTGACCCTGAGCCGGGCAACGAGACCTGCATCAACCGGCAGTTCACACACACGCCGTTCAATAACTATATGAGCTATGCAGGTACGATGGGTGAATAAACGCCACGAGACACACACTCATGCAAAATACATACGTGAGCTGTGCAATTATGATGATCAAACACACACACACACACACACACACACACACACACACACACACACACACACACACACACACACACACACACAGCTACATGGCGACGTAGGTATGACCTGTGATCAGAAGACAAAAGGGGAAACCTCAGGCTTTTGCATAGCGCCTATTAAGATGACATAATCCCTTCATAAAAGAGCCTTTTGATTCGCCGATCCCTGAGTGTTTATC
>JAODXP020000008.1:7685406-7697906 GCA_027497455.2 Sardinella longiceps | reverse complement strand
TGTGCGTCTATCCCCCTGCTCCTTGTAGCAGATGGTTTGTGTGTCAGACATCACACCGGTGTCGAAGGTCAGTGTGTAAACGTAAATGTCTGTGGCTGTGAAATGAGTGTTGTGACATAATAGTGTGTCTTTTAATAGAAGCCCAAACAGACACTGAGCACGCTCACAGAGAGCGCCATTGTGGCCGTGCCAGACTGCACACCACCGGCTCGACTACTCCGAGAGGAGAGAGAGAGAGAGGGAGACATAGAGGGAAAGCACAACTGGCCAAATGGCTCCGCTGCTTACTCGATCTGGGGCACACACGAGGTGGATGCCTCTGCTCCAGTCCAGGTCTGGGGGAGCTCTGGGCCAGCCCCGGTCCAGCTCCCTGACTGACAGTCATAGCTTTGCTGAGCTCTAGAACCTTTGAGCAGTTCTCCGGTTGCGTCTCTTCTGCTGTACTGACTCCTCTCCTCTCCTCTCCTCTCCTCTCTTCTCTTCTACCCTTCTCCTCTCTCTTCTTTTCTCTTCTTTCCACTCATCCTCCATACTCTTTCTCCTCTTTACCCCCCCTCTTCTTTTTCTCTCCTCTCTTTCATCTGTCTTCTGTCCTCCTTCTCTCTTTTCACGTCTCCATTTTTCTCACCTCCCTTCTTTCTCTCCTGTCCATCCCTCATCTCAACTCTCTTTTTTCACTCTCTTCTTTCCATCACATCACATTCGTCTCTCTTTTCTCTCTCTTTTTCTCCTCTCTTCTTTTTCCCTATTTTCTCTTCTCCTTTTTTCGGCTCTCTGTATCCCTTTTCCTCTTTGCGCTTTCTTCTCCACTAATCCTTTCCTTTCGTTACACACACACACACACACACACACACACACACACACACACACACACACACACACACTCCTGTGGTGTTGGGGCTTCTTCCAGCTGGTGAGAGCTTAGCAGTTCCCGTGCTCCTGTGATCGATGAGCTAGTAGCCCCTCCAAGACTGGTCAGCAGCATTCTCCAAAAGATGCTCCCGCTGCCACGCTGTTGTTAGGGGCGTTAGCGTAACCATCAACACCTCCCCGAAATAGCTCCCGGGCCCTGCCTGCTTGCATGCATGCATGCTGACTATGGAATCTCACGCTAACGAGATGCTGGAGGAGGTTGATTTCTGTCGTAACACTGCGGGAATCTCCACCTCCACTCCGTTCCTCGCCTCTATTCAAGCCACCTGCCCGAAATCACAGGGGTTGTTCTAGAGAGATCTTGATGTTGCGCCATCAAAGGTGATTAGAGGAAATAAGGATATGTTACTTTTTTATTTTATTTTATCTTTTGTTTTCTCTTTGTGAAATGAAAAAAAGAAAGAAAAAAATATTTGGAGGTTTCCTTGATCGATAAACCTGGGGACCACATGGGAGTGTTCATACACTCACTGTGTCAGGTGTGTGTGTGTGTGTGTGTGTGTGTGTGTGTGTGTGTGTGTGTGTGTGTGTGTGTGTGTGTGTGTGTGTGTGTTCTCGTCAATAAAACTGTCAGTAAGGTGGTAGTTCTTTATATCATAACTAAATCTTCTCTGTAGGCTTGTGTCTTTATACTATATATGGATCAAAGTGGTAAATCTTTGAGATGGATTGGTGTGAATATTATGGATGTGAGCTGTGTCATGTTAACACATGGACTGGGAGCAAAAGGTGTGTAAGAATGAGTAACTTTATACAGTCATATACAGTTAATCATAGGAATTCAAGACAGGTTTTTGGAAATCCTGTCATAGACATCATCATGTGAATAAAGACAACCTTGCCTTTAAAGGTACAATCAGTGATTTTTGTGTTTTTGTTTGGGGTAACATTGTTCAGAGCCTGTGTATGTTAACGTTAGTATCTTTTTTGTTATTAAACGTCTGTGTTTCCTAACCTCATAAAATCACTGACTGCACCTTTAACAGTAAGTATTGATTGAAAGGACATGCTATACAGACAGACAGCTGCTTTCTGTGGAACTTGGGGCTGAGAATGTTCTAGAGAATTTGAAGGACATCTTGTTTCACTGAAAGTCTGACCCTGTCTGCTGTCACTCTGTAAAATGTACTTTGTGTTCTCTGGGTGATTCTCATCTGTGTCTGTCTCAGTCAGAACCAGAACTGGCATGTGAGCTTGCCTGATTCCAATTTAAACGTTTCGGTTGAAGCTGCTTTTGAAAATCTTTAGCAAGCTAAAGTTAATCACCCCAGACTAGACATTATGTTGCGAACATGATTTCCCTGCAAAGTATTTGAAAAAAAAAAAAAGCGAAATATCAATTCGTTGGCATAAATCCAATGTGTTTACCATAAAATGTATAATTGTGTATATTTGGACCAAAGTAGTGTCTCTAATTTTTTTGTTGCATACCAGGCTATTTGATTAGAAACGTATTGAGTTATCTGGCAGTTGCGCCCACTGTTTCAATGACACACAGCATTTCATCTGGCTAGAATTTATGCCAATATTTTTCCTCAGCATTATTGAACTAAGTTCTGTCCTAGACACACTAATTCTGCAACAAGATTAGCCAACCAAGAGGAGAATAGTGAGCGCCTTGTCTCATAAAAAAATTAATTGTCAGGTCACCTTGAAAAGTCATTTCTTTGCTGTTTCGAGTGAAACACAAAAGACCTTGCAATATCCGGAACAATTCACTCAGACAAACACTGGTGGAATTGGGCTATATAAAAAGCTGTTTAAATTATGCTGACCAGACATTTCAAATCTTAACACACCTGGGCTCAGTTAATAAATAAATAAATAAATAAATAAATAAATAAATTAATTAATTAATAATTAAAAAAATTACTCAGATGTCTGAAATCTGCATGTTTTGTGAATAGGAACCAGTTGTTGAAAAGTGATTCCTAATTACACATAGCAAATCTTTCAAAGTCAAATTTGGATCACTTTGTTCTGTTTGTTTCTGTTTGAATTTTTTTTTGAACAACTGAACCCAGTACACTATTTATCCACAACTAGCGAGTGACTTTATCTTGGTGAAGTTAGATAAGTAGAGGTAGTTAGAGAGCTGGCAGTGTTGGTTCAGAATCAGATGGGTTTTAGAGAGCAGTGCCACACCTGTAGGTGACTTAAGCCCACAGGCTTTGGTGCATCTGGAGGAGTCTTCTGCAGAGGTGAATTGATGCTGGTGGCTGAAGTGCTGTGCTATGCTGTCCGTCCATGAGCAGGCTTGGCTGGTGGCCAGCCACTAACTCAGCATTCTGCCACACAAACACACACACACACACATACACACACACACACACACACACACACACACACACACACACACACACACACACACACACACACACACACCATGCTTCGTCTGGGGATTGTGAAATGGAAAACTTGTTTTAAATTTAAGGAGCAAGCAAGGTGAGAGCAACATCCTGAAATATCCCAGATCATCATTTTTTATTTTTGCTCGAACAGTGGCCACACACATGACACACATACTCACACACCCCCACACACAGACACACAGACACAGACACACACACACACGCACACACATACACATACACATACACATACAAACACTCTTCCTCTCTCTTACACACACACACAATTATAATGAAAATAAATGTGTTGAGATAATGTGGCTTGGAAAATGAGTTTAGTGCTCAGTTGATTAAACACTGGAATTTTTTGCGCTTCCCCGGAAATGAGGTTAGCAAATGGGTTTTGCCTTTGCCAGTTTGGACGCACTCACAGGAAAAGGAGGGGAGCACTGTGTGTCTGCTGCGCTCTCTCTCTCTCTCTCTCTCTCTCTCTCTCTCTCTCTCTCTCTCTCTCTCTCTGTCTCGCTTTGCCCAGCGTTTGATGAATGTTGGTGTGCGTCACTCGGAATAACGCGCGGTGCGGCACAGCCCGGTGCAGTGTGGTGTAGTTCAGTCCAAATAAGGCTGGCCTGTGGTGTGTATGTGTGTGTGTGTGTGTGTGTGTGTGTGTGTGTGTGTGTGAGGTGAAATTGCCCTGCTGGAGCGGAATCCCTGCGAGGGCCCCTTCACTCTGCCTCTGCCTCTTACCAACAGCAGCCACAAACACACCACTGTGTGTGCATTTGTTTTGTGTGTGTGTGTGTGTGTGTCTGTATGTGTGTGTGTGTGTGTGTGTGTGTGTGTGTGTGTGTGTGTTACTGAATGACATTTACTCTGTGCATATATGTGGGCGTATGTATATATGTATCTGTATATGTGTGCATGTGTGTTTATGTCACTCAGTCTGCATATGTGTGTATGGATTAGTGATTGTCTCTGTGTGTGTGTGTGTGTGTGTGTGTGTGTGTGTGTGTGCATCAGCGAGTATGTCAGTCGGCGTGTAGGAGTAAGAGTTTGTGGATCTAAAAGCAAAAGCAAAACAGTGGGAGAAGGATTGAGTCGATTAATCACTGTGTCATCCTCTCGCGCCTCTGAGGTGAAAGAGGCTTGTTTTTAAACCCCTCTCTGGCACTGACCTCAGGTCAGGTCAGACTGCGGTGGTCGGTCGTCTCTGTCTCTCTGCCCCTTCATTTCCCAGTCCTACCACTCTCTCCTAGCCCTCCCTTTCATTTTTCACTGTGTTAATCAGTCCTTGTTCATCTCCGAGCGTCATTTGTGTGATTACATTACCAGCACCGGAGGCTAGTCTGAAATTTGACAGTTTACAAAAGAAGCACTCAGTCAAAAGCTCTCATTATTATCAGACCTTATTTGTTTTGGCTGCGCTCCATCGCTTTGTGATCTGATACGAGCGCCGGCTTTCTTTTGTCGTCACCAAACGTAGCATAAATCTGAAGCTGTTTCCGCAATCTGTCACTCCGCTTTGACTTTATTACGGCTCAGTGTAATGCCATAGACATAACTACATCCAGACAATCCTGAACAAGTCTCATTCAAAAGAAAAAAGAAAAAAACAAACAAAAAAAAAACAATACATGCTTGATCAAGTTAACTATTTGCTGCAGTATAGACTGCTACTACAGCATTTCCTCTGGAAAACTGTGGTGTATTTATGACGTTAATCAAAACTACAGTATACAGCCATGGGGCAATTGCACGATGGGTAGTACAACTGACAATTGCAATGGCTTTGTGGCAAGGCTTATTGATGTTTGATTTTTATATATATACACACATTTCTCTGTGTGTGTGTGTTTGTGTGTGTGTGTCTGTGTGTCTGTGTGTCTGTGTCTGTGTGTCTGTTTGGTGCAGGTCTACAATTGTAGAATATACAAGTATGTGTATTACGCATATATTAGAATATTTGATTGATGTGTGATTTGTGTGTGTGTGTGTGTGTGTGTGTGTGTGTGTGTGTGTGTGTGTGTGTGCGTGCGTGCGTGCGTGTGTGTGTGTGTGCGTGTGTGTGTTTCTGTGTGCTGCAGGTGACCTCCATTGTAGAATATAGTAGGCATATACTGTAGTTGACTGATGTGTGATTTGTGTGTGTGTGTGTGTGTGTGTGTGTGTGTGTGTGTGTGTGTGTGTGTGTGTGTGTGTGTGTGTCTCACAGGTCCCCCAGATGTGGAGCAGGCGTGTGAGCCGAGTGTGCGTACCTGGAGTCCCCACAATGGCATGGAGGAGAGCCGTGTGCCGCCCCCGTGCCCGCTTCAGGGCTGCATGCTGCAACTGGAGTTCACCTACCCGCTGGTGCCCGACTCTCTCACCATCTGGGTGACCTTCACCTCGTCCGACGGGCCCGAAGAGGCCGCTCTGCCCGCCATCCATAACATCCTGCTGCTGACCGTCAGTGGGCAGAACGTCTCGCTGGGCCCTAGTAATGTCTTCTGCGACATGCCACTGACCATCAAGCTGTCAGTGGACGAGCCGGTGTACGGAGTGCAGATCTTCACCATGGAACAGCACCTGGAGATCGATGCCACCATGCTGGCCTCCAAGCCTGACTGCCCACTGTGCCGCTCGTGCCAGCCGCTGCATTACCGCCTACTGCGCCAACCAGCCTTCGCCCACTCCCCACATGGCGTCGTCCTGAGGGACCCCTCCCGCAGATATGTCGACAGGTGAGTCTGTTTTTTTCATTGTATTGAGTACCGGTAAACATAACCATTGCATTTGCTGCCATTCCAAAGACTTTTGGTTTAAGTTTAATGCTTTAATTTGACTTGAAAGGAGAACTCTGTTCTGAAATGATCAAGCTGCAGTAGCTCTACAAAAGCATAATTAACTGTGCAAAATTAGGTTTTTATTTCATTTCTATAGATAGAATCTGCCCTGATAGGTATATTTTGCAAGAATTTGCAATATTAGCAGGCTAGCCTATGCACTTCAGATCTCACATTATTATGCTGAATGAAAGTATGTGGAGTCCCCTAACAACTCAGCTACTATACAGGCTGAATGTACCAGAGCTATACCCAATTGGGAAGTGGAAGGTAGTTAGTTGCTTATTTTCATGCTGAATTTGTATATATAGGTTTGTCTGAGTGGCTGATGGGAATGGCAAAGATGGTTGAACTCAGTCAGATTTGAAGGCCCAAAACAAACAAACAACAACAGTAAAAGAAATATGAAGCTGTTTAAAGGCTGTTTAAAATCAAATGTGAAGTTGAAACCCGCAAGTGTTGACAGAGATGCTTCCAATTAACTGTGCACACCCCTTTGATGAGCTGATTGGTTTATGGCTCTGGGGTTGTTTGATTTGCAGCCATGATGTGTGTGTGTCTCATACTGAGAAACTGTGAGTGTTTGTCTCATGTGGCTGATTTATGATTTGTAAAAGGCAAGGATGTCTGCAGATAACAGGCTAACACACTCAGACAACAGATCTCTCTGGGGGCAAAGCTTTTTCTCACGTTGTTACATTGCATTGTCTCTTCGTCTCTCTTATTCTCTCTCTCTCTCTCTCTCTCTCTCTCTCTCTCTCTCTCTCTCTCTCTCTCTCTCTCTCTCTCTCTCTCTCTCTCTCTCCCCGCTTGTTTGTGGGAACAAGTAGGAGAGTAGTGTAGGGTACATGCAGCACCCGTTGGTCCTCAGTCGGACTCTGGGCAACGCTGGCACCAAACTGGTCCACTCAGCAGGGTCGGGGAGGTTTGAGGTCTAGACCCTGGTTTGGATTGATGGTGTCGTGGCTTTGGGTACTGGACTTGGTTCTTGGTTCTCCTCCATCCTCCAAAAGGGAGGTTTGTCGTGCAGCCTGCTCTGAGCCTTGCTAGTAGTAATTGTTTTGGTTCCTTCAAAAACGAATAAAAAAGCTACAATGTTCTCTGAGGCCTTTACTATCTCATTCTCAGGAGATGGTGACAACCGCCATTAGATGGTCAAGTGTGTGTGTGTGTGTGTGTGTGTGTGTGTGTGTGTGAGAGAGAGAGAGAGAGAGAGAGAGAGAGAGAGAGAGAGAGAGTGAGAGTGTGTGTGTGTGTGTGTGTGTGTGTGTGTGTGTGTGTGTGTGTGTGTGTGTGTGTGTGAAGTGCTTAGCGAGGGGGCGTGCTCCGCTCGTTGCTCTTGTCACATTGCGTTTCCTGCTGTGGCAACTCTAGGGTCAGGGTGTCAGTACGGGGCGGGCGGGCGCTTTAATGGTGGCACGGGGGTTTGTGTGGCCCCGTTTTGTCCTGTCTAAGGGGGGCGGGGTCACTGTGGCTCTGCTCCTGGACTGGGCGAAGCGTCTGGGCGCAGGTCGGCTCACACAGGGAGAGGTCATGGGGACGGGGGTTAGGGGGGAAATGTCAGGCCACGGGCCTCCCCTGCCAGTCTCCTCGGCCTCCCCAATGTGAGCGCCAGATTCTCTCTCCGTCATGGTTAATGACATGCCCTGTGATTCACTTCAGTTTGGACACACTGAGGTACGCGCTTGTTGTAGATCATGTAGAACACACACATACACATCACACCACACCACACACAGACACACACACACACACACACACACACACACACACACACACACACACACACACACACAAATGCATCTTGATAACTTGAGTAGTGGATCTATCCTTTAGTGAGCTGACTCTTTAGTTCTCAGGCTAGTAAGAGATTGTGAATAGTTGTTAGACGATAGACGAGAAATAGTTGTTAGAATGGAAACACGTGAAAACACATTTTCAGACGCCACATATGGTGCACACACACACACACACACACACACACACACACACACACACACACACACACACACACACATGTACACACCACACACACCAGACTCCTTTAGAGGGCACTTCTCAGCAGAAGATCAGGTCTTTGTAAATAGATTCTTAGGACCAGTCACAAAACCAGATATTCTTCAGGGTCAAGAACTTTTATGTGGGGTACAGACGAGTTTTTGTTGATGATGTGTTTTAGTGTGTGTTTTCTATCAGAGTGCAAGGAGGTTTATGTGATTGCATTTGTATGTGCGTGTGTGTGTAGGTGCGCACGTGTGTGTATGTATGTCTCTGTGTGTGTGTGTGTGTGTGTGTGTGTGTGTGTGTGTGTGTGTGTGTGTATGTGTGTGTGTGTGTGTGTGTGTGTGTGTGTGTGTGTGTGTGTGTGTGTGTCTCTTCCCCTGTGCATGTGTGTGGGTGCTAAGAGAGTGAATGACCCGTCCAGCGGATGACCCTGGCCCCTCAGAAAAGCCCCTCAGCCCGTCAGCTAATGCCCTGACCTGTCTCACACCGCACCGCACCGCACTGCACTGCACCACACCACACTGCACCCCCCAGCCTGCCTCCAGGGCTTCAAAGAGCGCCTGTTCCCTGACATGACGGGAACCCCCTGGCTGGGGTTGGAGGTGGAGGAGGTGGGGGTGGGGGTGGGGATGGCGGGTTTGGAGGGAAATGGGGAAGGGCTTGGGTTGGGATGGGGGTGGGTGTGTCAGAAGAGGCAGCCAACCTCCAGCCACTCTCACCCCTACTGAGGAGCATTGACCCCAACCCCTACCACCACTTACACCCACACTCACACACAGACTCACACACAGACTCACACACAGTTTCACACACACTTTCACATAGTTAAGTAATGATTATTCTTATTTTTAAGATGTTGTCTAGTCTGTTGTACTTGAATAGTATATGGAATTAGCACTGCCATTATAGATACATTGCACCTTTCTACATTTTTCCACACTATTCCTTTAACATGTTACAACCTACATTTCCTGAAATGATTATCTTCCTATTTTTGTATTATGTATGTGTGTGTGGATGTCTTATGTGTGTGTTCTTATGTGTATGTGTGCTTTATATGCTACTGGACACCTTTCATTTCCTTCTGGATAAATAAAGTATCTCTATCTATCTAATAACATCTCCAGCCCCACTCCCCATGATCTAGCCGCTGCCCCCCTCTCTTATATGCCCCCCCCCCCCCCCCCCCACACACACACACACACACACACACACACACCCCTTACATTCTTTTCTCTTCAGGCTAAGGAGATGCTGAGGAGGGTTAATATTTTTTCCCCTCCCTTCGGCTTACAGTGTCTGGTGACGGGATGGCTGTGGACAGCTTGTTCTTTTAAGACCAGCACGTTGCATGCATGTCAGATATGACCCACCACATTTTTCCACATTCCATTCCTTCAGAAAAGAAAGAGTCGGGAATCGAAACACCTGAAATGTCTACTTTTACAGATTCTTGTAAAGATGATCAAAATTGAAGCACAAACTGTTTTGTCCTGAAACAGCACTTTCATGTAGTGGAATCCCAAAGGAACATTGTTTTCTCCAGTTGTTATTATCGTTGTTGTTGGGCATTGGTATTCAACAGATCACTTCTTTTGTGGTCCAATTTGTCCATTTGGTGTGTGTCTATATGCGTCTGAGCTGACCCCCCTGAAGCGCTTGTACTTGTGTGGGCGCTGTGGGGGTAAAGAGGCTAATGCGTTCTCTGGGTCATTAAGCAGGACAGGGGAGGAGACCCTAAAGGAGCTTGTCTGGGCCAACACTGGCCAACAGGAGCATCCACAACCCTCTTCTTCCTCCTCCTCTCCTTCCTTCTCTTCGTCCCCCTTCTACTCCTCCTCCTCCTCCTCCTCCTCCTCTTCTTCTTCCTTCACCTATACTGTTACACCTTCTCCACTACTACCAGCCTAATGGCTGCACACCCTCAACATAACAGCTCAGTCACAACTGACGAGCACAGACACACACCTCCTCCTCCTCCTCCTCCTCTAGCAGCACTAGCCTAATGCTTGTAGACAGCTACCCTGAGCACAGCGCCTCAACAAAGCATATTTGTGCCTCCCTTCTTCTGCTACCTTTGCCTTCTATAGTAGGGCATTAGCTCTGAACCTTGCATAATCTCCTCCTAACACAAACCATATTTCCTGAGTGGCAGCCCAAGGCGGGAAAGAATGGGGGGTTGGTTTGGGGTGTGTGGGAGTGTGTGTGTGTGTGTGTGTGTGTGTGTGTGTGTGTGTGTGTGTGTGTGTGTGTTTGGGAGGTGGGGAGGGGGGGGTGTAGTCTGTGTCTGCGACTGTGTGTGTGTGTGGGGGGGTGTCTGTGTGTGTGTGTGGTGGAGAGGTGGGGGGGGTGTGTTTCAGTCTCATTGGTAGCGGGTTAATCATGGTTTGCCGTGAGTCTGGAGGATTTGGTCAGGCTCTTGGTGACTTGTGTGCCGTATGCGGCCCAGACCCTACCCGGAGTTTGATGGGCTCCAGGAGCCCCTCACTCTGCCCACCGCCCTCACTTCCAGGAATCACGCCGGATTTCCCCGGGATTGTTTTTGGATCAGAGCCAAAGAGAGCGCTGAGAGATGGTTGATTCTTAGGACATTCTGGAAGAGCTCAGACCTGACTTGTTTTGGAGCTGCTGGTACCGCACCGATTCCGGCCCGGATCCGAGACGGACTTGAGCCGATTCCCAGCCAGACTCCAACCTTCTAAAGCTCCATGCTGTGTGGGATGCTGGAGGCAGCAGGATTCTACTTAAACCCCCAGCTCACTTTCCACAGAATGCAAATGGAAATGTTCCATAGTGGGCTTTCCTTCTTTTTTTTTAAAAAACATCCCAAAGTGCCCCTTCCACACACAAACTGAGAAAGGCCCACTTATTAAATATCCAACTTTTCTTCATATTAGGTTTCAGGAAATGGTGGCTTTGTGATGAGTTGGCAAGATGGAGGGATTTCAATGCAAAGCTTTCAAACCACAGACTGAATTTGCATGTGTTCCTGATGTTTGTCTGAACATATACACTATGCAGTGGATAAGGAAGAGTCAAAGGCCTCTGTAAGGGACAAATGCACTGTATATGGAACCACTAAGGTACCAAAATACTTTAAAGCATTGAATCTACAGTTTGCAGTTGGTAGTATTTAAGCAATTTTTGCCTTTGAAACCTTGTATTGATTCCCAATGATTCCTGACACGCTTTTAGTTTTAAAAGTAATGTTGTTGCAGTATGGCAGCCAGCACCATATCTAAGTGATAAACAATGCATTCCTGTGCTCTATATTTCCCCAACCGTGACATAAAAAGTAGTCTTTACATTGTCAGTATGTCTTTAAACTGACAACATTAAACATAATAAGTCGATGACCTCTCTCTCTCTCTCTCTCTCTCTCTCTCTCTCTCTCTCTCTCTCTCTCTCTCTCTCTCTCTCTCTCTCTCTCTCACATTACTCAGAAGCGGTTCAGGTGCAGTTAAGTGCCCCTCTTAGCTTTGCTGGGTGAGTCAATGAGAGTTGCTTGGAGCTTAAAGGGAGCACAGTGAGTGGTTACCCCCCCAGGCCCTGAGCAGTGTCTTTCTCACCACTCTCTCTCACAGCCACTGGTGGTGATGACCTGTCAAACTAAAGGTTCGAGTCGCTGGGTTGGCATGTAGCTTAGCAATCCTACCGGAGAGTGTGGTGCACCTTGCAGTCTAGCTTGTGCTAGAGCTCTTGGGCTGATTCTAAGGAGATGCACTCAACGCATCAAATGTCAACACCAAATACCAAATGCCCCGGAGCCATTCAGTAATAACTTCATGAGGATTTCAGTGAGTTCATTCTTCACTTCTCAATTCATTTGCACATATGTATTTGCCTGGGGTAGTGTTTGGTATTGTGTGTCATTGTGATGACATAAAGCTTGGGAACAGTTCTTGGCCTGATCGTAGACATAAATGTCCTTGTTTTGAACTTGCATCAACTTGCTAATGTTTGGGAAAGCAAAGCCCTCCACTACCTCGATTCTCCCTTACACCATGATGTTATTGTAACATAACCTTAAACAAACTCCGGCCGTGCAGGCCCTAAACCACCTTAACATCTTATCCAAACACAGCCCTTCCTCTGCTTATTTGCTTATGGCCAAGTGACCGCTCAAAATTGCATTTTCACATTTTCATGTGTTTCATGTAAAACATTTATTTCTTCTTTTTTATTATTTTTAATAATAAACTCACCTTGAATAGGATCACCCTCACCTTTGCTCATCAAATCATGCAAATCATTTTTTTTAAAGCATGATTGCCACTCCTTTCACTCACTCACTCACCCACACATCCTCCCAAACACACACACACACACACACACACACACACACACACACACACACACAGTTATCACTTTCCTTTCATGCTGGGCCTTA
>JAODXP020000008.1:7667906-7675406 GCA_027497455.2 Sardinella longiceps | reverse complement strand
CACGTAGATATATGCTGAAAACTGTGTGTATTGGTGCACATGCACACACCTTCATACATACAATACACACATACACACGCACACACACACACACACACACACACACACACACACACACACACACACACACACACACACACATACACAGCAAACATGCATGAATGGCTTCACGTATACCCATGCAGCAGACAAGTGCACACACAAACATACTGTACCTGTTTGCAGTGTGCAGAGAAACAGGTACAAATTCACAGGACCACACACACACACACACACACACACACCTCTGAGTTTTAAGATGTGCCAAGTGCAGGGCTTCCACTGAACGCCTCTCTGAGCCATATCAAACTCATTAGCTCAAGTCTGACTCCGTGGCTGCGCAGGAATTCCGACAGAGGGGAAGTGGAGGAAGGCTTAGTTCACTCATCACCTGGAATCCCTGCCGTGCTGCAGATCCAAGGTTTTGGAAGGGATTCCATGATAAGGGGCTTACAATAGCTGTTGCATAGTAGATGCATTTCATTAACCTCGCTGGTTCTGAGGGGGGATTCCTCATTTCAAGGATTCTGTGTTCCATGACATCATCTAATCTTTACCTTTACTTTCTAACTCAATTTACCCAGTAATAGTTAAATAGAGAGATAGAGTTTAGACATAAATATTTCATCACAGTGTGAAAATACTTATGTAATATTACGAAAAGGTCCTTAAACACATTAATCAAAATGTGTGTAGTGTTTTAAAATGTGTCTTTGCAGAATTACAAACCTCATGCAAGCAGATAAATTTAAGTTTTAAAACTTTGGTTAAAACATGTTTGGCAGTGGTCACAACCTGTAAAGAGCAGTGACCACATTCTGACAAGGATATTTGCTGCATAGAATAGAATGATCCAAACTCCAGACTGATGGTTGATTCATACCAAAGATCATGGAATAGGCCAATGACCAAGATAAAGCAACATGATACTTTGCAAAGGGAATGAATAATTCCAGTCTGAATAAATGCATTATGCTATAATGTAAACTTTTCAACAATCTTTCATATCCGCATATGAGTGATTGACTCTGCTCTGTCTCCCCCTTGCAAAAACCAAACGTTTGGATCTCACACTCCGCTTTAACCCTCCCTGTCCATACTGTAGTGCCAGGATAGTGTTGCCATGTGCCAGAGGTGTTTTCATATTAGATTTCCCTCAGCCATACTGTATGTTATGAGTGCTAACACACACAACCCCTCTCTTCCCTCGCCACACAGATGAGCCCAGCATGTGCTACTTCTATGACGGCGACGGTGTGTGTGAGGAGTTTGAGCAGGAGACGAGCGTGAGAGACTGTGGCCTCTACACCCCCAGCGGTTTCCTGGACCAGTGGGCCGCTGCGGTGGATGTCTCACACGAGGAGCGTCTCTACTGTCCCGCCGATGTGGCCACCGGATACCCTGCCGTCACCAAGGTGAGTGAAGCTTGGCCTAAAACAATCTTTTACATTGTTGTCAAGCTTGTTTTTTTCTTTTTTTAGTTCAACACGTTCAGCTTGGTATACATAATGAAACCCTGATGCTGCAAATAAATGGAAATATAAATAGATGGCATTGCACAATGAGTTCCATATTTCACCATTTTGCTTTATATGAAAACTGCAAGGCAATGCACTTTCACAACCAATGTTACCTATCATCACAAAGGTACTGGTAAGTTTCGCTCACATCCATTACACATTGCCAACATTGATTGTTTTTGTTTGCTATTCTTGTTAGCTTAATAAATTGGGTATAGGCTCAGGCATACTCTGCAGGGCATTAGGAGAGGTACAGTACATACATTGGAGATGTAAAGATGTGCATACGTGAATGGAAGGTTTGTTTGTTTCCCAGAGATAGTTGACAGTTTGTTCTGGTGTGAGAAACAGCCTGAGTTCCTGGCAAGCCCTCCTGAGAAAGAACGTTCCATACATAAGCCTCACATAAAGGATTTCTACTGTGAAGTACACGCTGTCCTCTGGACCTCAAGGTCAAGCACACAGATTATTATCTTTCTTCTAATGAAGCGTAAACCCTGGATGCACACACACACACACACACACACACACACACACACACATACACTCTAACTATCTATGGCTTTGTCTCTCTGTCACACACACACACACACACACACACACACACATTAATAAGAGTCATCTGTAATGTACAATTACTGAGAGGGTGCATGACACACAAGCACTTGCACATGCGCAAACACACACACACACACACACACACTGAGAGAGGCAGGCCCACACACACATGCACACACACTGAGCAAGAGAATGCTGAAGAGGAGAGGGAGGGCTGTGTGAGGTTCTGTAGTGAATTCTCCCTATTCGCCCTGAACTCCTGCTCACTGCATTTCTGATGCACTAGCGTCTTCATCAGATAACACCTTGGGTTAAAAATAGTCACTCACGCATCATCAGGATTAAGACCAGAATTCCTTCTTTAAAAAAAAAAAAACTACTTTTTTTTTTTTTTTTTCCAAAGTTGTGTTATTCCTCCGTAATGGAAACAGCTGCTGCAGGCGCAGAAGCAGTAAAGATTAATGACCAAGCACTTCACAACTGCTGTTTGCGTTTGAAAGGACCACGCTAAAGAGCCGCGTGGGGGAAGCCTCCAATATCCACCACCTACTTCTAGCCCCCCCGCCCCTGTCTTCTCTTTAATCTTCACATAGTTAATGTTGCATTTCATTCCCTGATAGGCTCCCCAGACAAGCGTGCTCTCCAGTGCACTAGAGGAGGAGACTTTTGAAGAGCCCTCATTCGGGGGTTATTTTCTTTCCCCTCTCTCTCTCTCTCTCTCTCTCTCTCTCTCTCTCTCTCTCTCTCTCTCTCTCTCTCTCTCGCTCTCATCACTCTCTGATGTGGTCTTGGCACGATAGCGTCTCCTGGCTTGTGAGGTTGAAGATAGTAATCTCGCGCGTCCAGATGACAGTAAAGCTGTCTCCCCCAGAAATTGCGCCATGAACGCTGTGTGTGTGTGTGTGTGTGTGTGTGTGTGTGTGTGTGTGTGTGTGTGTGTGTGTGTGTGTGTGTGTGTGTGTGTGAGACTCAGGACTTGCCCTAGTGTCTGGCCCTTGAGGCCCCCCTTGAGGACTCAGTGTTACACTGGCTGTGAGGGAGTTCCCGACCACTAACACGGTTGGATGGACTTAAACGATTACCGAACAATGGAAGGATGAGACCCAAGCCGCTGCACAAGGGAGAAAGGAACAAAGTGTACGGAGAGGAAGAAGAAAAAGAAGAAAGCAGAGGAAAATGAAAAGAAGAAGACAGAAAAAAATGTCATAATGGTATTAATGGTAATAATAGTATGTATTTCCAAGGGACAAAACAATGTTTTGAGAGACTAGTTTTGCAATGAAATGAAAAAAAGCAAAAAAGACAAAAAAACAAAAAAAACAAAAACAAATATAAAAACATTTTTGCGATGTCTCGTGTGAAGGCAGGGTCACTGGGGTCACTTCCTTTTTTGTTATTTGAGACAGGTGACAATACTAGTTTGGACTATGGAATGGAGCCATTTTGTGTTATTGATGGCATCAGAGAGGGTTGAAGCGGTCAGTATAATCAAGGATCTTTGATGCTACAGTGTTTTTGAAATAGTATATTTGTTGTCGATACCGTGGTATATTTTGGAATGGTGGCATTTTGTGTTGTTTTCACCATGGCGTGTTTGGAATGGCAGTGGTTATTTTATTGTTGTCACCATAGAGCACTCAGCGTTTGATGTGTTGTTGTCATCGTAACTGTTGCGTGTTTGGAATGGTGGTGTTTCTTGTGCTGCGTGTGTTTTGTTGTTGTTGTGGTGTTGTGATGAGATGTGTTTGGACTGGAGGCGGTGTATTTTCGGTGTTATTTTGCCCATGGCTTGTTGTGTCGCGGCCCTCAGAGAAGATACGGGGTGTGGCCCCAAGGGCTTCAAAGTAGACGGTGGGGTTGGCCTCCCACATTGGGAGACAGGACCAAGTCGATAAGGATCTGACCTGATGCATCAAAGAACAAGCAACAACTGAGAGGAACTGTGCATGGCTGAGGAGAGGAGAGGTGAGGGGAACGGAGAGAGAGCTCTCCTCAAATATTACGGTTGTCTGCACGCCACCTTCTACTGTATGTCAGAGAGAGAGAGAGAGAGAGAGAGAGATAGACAGATAGAGACAGAACTGTGTCTCATGTATCAATCTAAAGAGGCTATCTATGGCGTCTCTTGTTCAATCTTTTTAATCTTTTTTGACTATGGAGCTCCCTCTACAGTCATCAAATTTGTGCATTTCATGCCAATATGTGTGGATTAGGTTACAAGCCAAAGGTTAGGGAGCAGATGATACATTTCATAAAACCATGTTGACTGACAAATTGATAAACATGATTTCATGCAAAAACTCTTGCTTTGTGTCAGTGTCAGACTTGATGTCAGTGGTATATGTCAGACGTTATGTCAGTGGTTCAACATTGATGAAAAATAACATACTGTCATTTGGCAAGACTACTCGGCTAAGGGTGAGAATGCTGTATGTCCCCTTTATTTCCTATTATAAGTATCCAATGGAAATAACTTTTTTGGTGCCCAGTAAAATAAATGGCACCTTTAAAAGATAACGGGAAAAGAAAATGGAGAATCGAGCATCTTCGTAGGCCTGAGAGTTCACTAGAAAAGTGTGCTCATCTAGGCTATGTCTAACATTAGTCTCCTACACACTCACACAGACAGCCACACGCAGACACACACTTACCCATAAACACAGACTACTGGCTGCTGTCAGTCTGGTGAGGCCGCAGCCTGGGGCCGGAGTGATCTAACGCAGTGTGTGAGCCTTGTGCTTCGGAACATAAACACACAGTCCGCCACTGTATGCAACAGCTGAGTTGCTCGTGGTCTGGCCTCCTGAACTAAAAGTGCAATTTGCTTCGCCAAAACTGACATTCCACCTACCAGGAGGTCAGCAGGATGATTCCAAGCTCTCCTCCTCTGCCTGTCCTTTCTTTCTTTCTTTCTTTCTTTCTTTCTTTCTTTCTTTCTTTCACAATCCCTTAATATGCTTTAATTACACTATTAAATTCTTTCTCTTCTCATTCTTCCTCTGCTATTGTTCTGTTTTTCCCCTCTCCATTTTGTTGCTCACAGTCACAATGCAGTGATTTCACTGCCAGACCAAGATGTGTGTTGTTGAGGAGCGAGTCAAGTAACTCACTCACTTACTTAATCGGTAATGAATGTGTAAGCACTGACCTATGAACATATCCAGCGCTCAGAGAGTGTGTAAAAGCCTCAGTGTGGTGTCTAAGGTGAACACTGGGGCCAAGGAGAGCAGACAGGGTCTCAGTGTGGGATATTCCACTTTATTTTCTTTCAAAACAGGGACAGCTTTTCACTTTGGAATAAAACTTTTTTGGTGGTTGTAATACTGCTAAACGTGTCAGTTTGTGTGTTAGAAATGTGGAAAAAAAATGTTTGGTTTATTATTTATTCATTTATTTTTAGCAGATCACTTTTCTGCATTTATGCTAACTCTGCTACAGAAATGCTAATCCTGTTGTATCTCACACATGCACTGCCAAAAGGTGCTGTTAAGCCTAATATTCAGTAAATTAGCACTGCTAATGGAAACTAATGAGCTAAATGGCCAGATCCCAGTTTCAAAGGCACACTTATTTAATGCTTTGATAATCCCCTAGCAAGAGGCTCTGGTCCAAAACTGGTCCAACTCGGGCCTGGAGCCGTTCCAGAGTCCAGTGGAATCTGGACTAAGGCCAGATCATCTGGGTTCTTTCACAGGAACCCATTAGGAGGCGGCTTAGTGACCTCAAGGGAAATGAATCAAAGCGCTGTTCACACTTCTCAGGAACGCGTCTCGCTTTAGGCCAAACCCAAATGTTTTCGGCGTTCTTTGTCAGGCATACTAAATTATGACCATGCCAATAAGAAAATGGTCTAACAACATGATCAACCTCTGTTGCTAAAAAATCAGCCAAAGGCCTAAATACTTGTGGTCAAAAACAACAGGACCACACACTGAAGATTCACACTGGACTTTGACTAAGACATTTTCGTTTTTAGCCTAAGTGTGTAAGAGGGAGATCGCGCTGTTAGAATTAAAAGTGTTACCATCCCTGTTTATATAGGGATTACTTTGTTAGCATATTAATGTGTTTGTGTCAGTGTGCAGCTGGGGGAGTGTGTTCATACACACCCCAAATATGGTTTGACAACAGCCTTATGTCCATCTGTATTCTCCATATTTATTGGCTAGGATAGTGCACACAAGAGCAAGTAGGCTGCACTTTACTTCATTGAAGTTCCAAGTTTGAAGTGTTGTCACATTTTGGCCAGAAGTGCCTCCTCATGAGGGTAATGGTGGTGGTCTCTGTTCACCCAAATTAGGGTGAGATTATTCTGTTTTCAACTCTGTGCTAGCTGGTGGCGTTGAGTATGGGAATCTTAGCTAGACAGTGAATATGTTTTCTTTTTATTGATGCAAAGACTTTTTTGGAGAGTAGAATCCAAATGGAAACAGACGACAGAAATGGCAAACTAAGAATAAAACAGACTACCTTCACAAGCTTTTATGCTAATGACTGCTAACTCCGGGAAGACTGCTAACTCCGGTGCCTAGCATTGAGTTACAGTAATGGCTAACATTTTTATCCATACTTTTTCATCCATTTCTTATCTCGTTTTTATCCAAATGAAATTGTTATATAATTATGAATTCAACAATGATACATTAACAAAAAATACATACAATTGATGCATCTGCTGTGAAGTTAAATCAAATTGCTTCACGTCTTCACCATGTGAATCAGACAACCTCATTCCTACTAAACGTTCAACTTACTATGTCCTGTTTGCTATAACAGGCTTCAAAGTAAAAGTCTATTTTCCCTTCACACAAAACAAAACTCAAAGTCCCTAAAATGATTCTTAAGTGTCTGAAATGTCAGAACAGGTGGTGTGTTAGCTCACTCAGAGTATGTTCATTTGTTCTTTTAGCATTATGTGTGTTGGGTCTGTGTATTAGGCATAGGCAAACAAAGCAAGCAAGAGCAGGCAGGAGCCAGGTGATCTCCCAAGAGTGCTTCCCCCAACCGGCAGTCTTTCTGACGCAAGCAGTGCAGTGCAGTGCGTGCCCCGCAGTGCTCCACTCATTCATTATGCAGAGAGCCACAACCAGAGCAGAGCAGAGCAGAGCAGAGCAGAGCGGGGGAGTGGAGCAGTTGGAGGGAAGAGAGTGAGTGAATGGGTGGGTGGGTGAGTGGATGAGTGAGTGAGTGGTGGAGGTTAGCAGGTTTGAGGGGAGCTGGAGAGGCAGGAGGATCAGAGGGGATAGAGGGGAGGGGAGGGGAGGGCAGGGGATAAAGGGTGGGTGAAAGTGAGTGAGTGAATGAGTGAGTTGGAGGGTGGGTGGGGCCGGTTTGTAATCGTAATCCTCTCCACACCGACTTGGCCCCAAGTTCAAGAGGAGAC
>JAODXP020000008.1:7642906-7655406 GCA_027497455.2 Sardinella longiceps | reverse complement strand
CCCTCTCTGTCTTGGTTTCTCTCTCCTTTCTTCTGTTCTACTGTGTAATCCCTCCTTTTTTGAGAAGAAGCAAACTGGAAGAAGCGTTTTGGCATATTTGGACTGGCCAGAGTGGAATGTGTTTTTGGAGACTTGTTTTCTCCAGTTTCCCAAGCGGACGGCTCGGCTTACAGTCGGGGAAGGAAGAGCCTAAGACACGACAGTCGGGAGGCTGAGTGAGAGAGATTCTGAGGCGGTTCTGCTTCTGAATTTGACTCTATGTGTGAGATTGTGTGTGTTTGTGTGTGTGTGTGTGTGTGTGTGTGTGTGTGTGTGTGTGAGAGAGAGAGAGAGAGAGAGAGAGAGACAGAGACAGAGACAGAGTGTGTTTGTGAAGCACACTCAAACAAACAAACAAACAAACAAACAAACAAACAAATAAAAAAAACAATACCCCACCGCCCCAAATGTTGTGTTTGGGGTTCATGTGGGGATTTTAAAGTGGTCCCCCAAAGTTTAGCTTACCCCCAAAAATCCTCTATTGTAAAGTGTCTTCCCAAAAAAAACACCCTCACACACACAAACAATGCATTAATTAATGAATCCTCTCTTTCTCACGCTGTCTCTCTATTTGTCTGTCAATACAGACACACACACACACACACACACACACACACACACACACACACACACACACACACACACACACACACACACTCCTCCCCTCCTCCTCACTTTCTCCCTCTTTTTGTTTCGGTTCGTTGAGGTTTATATTTAGTTTTCAATTTGTATGGTATTGTTGGGGGAAGTCACACAAATCCCTTTACTGAATTGGAAATGCTTTCTGGATGGCTCCGAGGCCCCAGGAGAAGCCTGCCTGGCCAGGGCCCTGGGCCTCTCTGCTCCAGGACAGGAGAGCTTGTGCTGGGCCGTCAAAAGCCCATCCTCAGCCTCTCATCATCCCCCTTCCTGCCATCAAAAGGCCCTTTTTTGCACTGTGACCAATGGGAGCTTTTGTTTGGCCTTTGCCATTATAGTCTACCCTGACAGTGCTACCCTTGTCTTTGTTGATCAAAGAAAGTGCTAGATCTTTCTAGATGCGCGCGTATACGATCGCAAGGGACACACACACACACACACACACACACACACACACACACACACACACACACACACACAGAGAGAGAGAGAGACAACACACATGCACAAACACAGAGATATGTACTCACATGCACATTGGTTTAATCAGAACGGCTGGATTGATTGATTTGTTATTGCGCTCTGAAGTTTGATGTCTCTGTTTGTGTTTTCAAGTGAGTTGCACAGACATGTGTTCACCAAACGTTAATACTTCTTGCCTGCAGGCAGAGATATTTCTCTCTCTCTCTTTCTGTCTTTCTTTTCTTTCCTTTCTTTTTTTTTGTTTTGTTTGATGAAAAAGAAAAAGAAGAAAAAAATCAATCTTCAAAGTCAAATTCACAATCTGTGTTCCCGATGATAAAATCTCTTACACATGAGCAGGGTGGAAAGGTCCTGGTGTGATACAGCCATGGAGAGGGTCATTACTGGAGACAGATGCAGGTTTTCAGGGCCGTCCCTTTGATGTCTGTTAGAGACAGTGAGAGAGAGAATGAAAGAACGAACGAGAGAGAGAGAGAGAGAGAGAGAGAGAGAACTAGATGCATAGACAGTGAGATCCTTCAGAGTTCAAGAGAAGCATTGAGTTAGTGATCTCTGGGGTTAGCGTCTGCACTGGGCCATTCATCCTGGTGACACACAGAAGGTCACGCTGGTCAAGATGACGTCCCCGAGGCTGCCATTCATTTTTGTCCTCTGAGTTCACTCATAAAGATTGCTCACGCATTAAGCTTGATGGCTCCTCACACTGGTTGATATTGCATATACTGTAAGGCCTACTATTCATATTTTTAGGACTTCTGTTAATTCAATAATTATTTTGTTATTTAGATGGAAAACATATTTTATTTTTTGCTGTCGTTTTTTTTTATTATTTTTTAGCCCCACCACCACCACACTGTCTTCGAACAACTTTATTTGGTTTTTGCAGACGTTCAGCTTTTCTGAGCTACTCCATGTTCACCCACAGACATGTCTACAGTTAATGAAGAGTTTGAGTTGAAGTGAGTTAGCTGTGGTTTATCAAATCTTATGAGATGAAATCGGGGCTTGAAATCATCCTTGGGACTGACAGCGGAGAGAGAGCGTCTTTCTCTCGCTCGTCTCGTCTAAGTAGCGGGACGGATCGGGTGGATAATTCACCCCGGAGGCCGTAAACCCCCTCGTGTTTATCCACGCAGCGGGTGTGTGAAGGTGTCGAGCGAGTGAGCGAGGAGATGGTGTGTGAGCGGATAGGAGCCGCATCGGGGCCGCCATAAATATGATAAAGAGCCTGAGCCAGCGGATCAGGACTGTTTATGGGAACTCGCCCAATGGTGGGGCGTCCGTACCAGCCGCCGTATCGCCACCTGTTCCTGTCTGTGTGTGTAGAGAGCATGCCCCCATTCCATGCCCTGTGGAGATTTAGACCAATTCTACTCTTCTTTGCTCCCTCTGCATGGCACACTGAGAGCCTGATGGGCCCTGGAGAGGGGCTGGCTGAGACCATTCTCTCTCTCTCTCTCTCTCTCTCTCTCTCTCTCTCTCTCTCTCTCTCTCTCTCTCTCTCTCTCTCTCTCTCTCTCTCAAGCCTTGTTGCTGTGTCTTGTTTAGGTGTTTAACAAACTATAATTGTTTGAGAGCATAATAATTAAAGCTGTTTTGGGCAACTATTTTAAAGTCAAATTTCGTGGAACTGTCAAGTTGTAGAAGTAGTACATGAAAAAGGCTATTTTGGGAAAAACCCAAATTCTCTAGCGCCATCTAAACCCTGTAATGGTCGTTGCAACCGTCTTATGCTTTTATAGTGAAAATCCAGTGCTCCCTGTAGCTTTCCACCAATCAGGTTCGGAGGGAGGGATAACTGCCTATCGATCACAGCCTGAGCAAGCCGCTGACAACGTGCTGGAGCGAGTGAGGGATTTGAGAGGCTGTTGAGGAGCATAGTAGAGACAGGTGGAGGGACCAACGAGTTGTATGATTTTTAATTTCTTTGAGTCTCAGAATTACGTAGACTTGCCGAATACAGCTTTATTCTCTCTCTCTCTCTCTCTCTCTCTCTCTCTCTCTCTCTCTCTCTCTCTCTCTCTCTCTCTCTCTCTCTCTCTCTCTCTCTCTCTCTCCTCTCTCTCTCTCTCTCTCTCTCTCTCTCTCTCTCTCTCTCTCTCTCTCCCTGTGCCTGTCTCATTCTGTCTTGCTCTCCTATTCCCTTTCTCTACCTCTCCATCTCTCCATCACTTGCTCTTCTCCGCTCCTCTCCTCTGAGCTAATTCCAACTGGGCTCCGGTGAAGTTGATTGACTTCTCTGACATTGGCTCCGACTCATTCCAAAGTGCTCCATTGTTTTGGCGGATGGTTCCGGAATGACTCTCTCAGTGGCTGTGACGTGTATTACAGTGGAGTGAGTCTGACTTTGCCGAATCCTGTCTGCCATTGTGCTGCATACTGCACTATAGGAGTGGAATAGAATGGAAATAGTGGGCATAGCACAAT
Organism: Sardinella longiceps; assembly: GCA_027497455.2. Classification (NCBI taxonomy): domain Eukaryota; kingdom Metazoa; phylum Chordata; class Actinopteri; order Clupeiformes; family Clupeidae; genus Sardinella; species Sardinella longiceps. Next base: position 7,651,818 of record JAODXP020000008.1, on the reverse strand, counting down.
CTATTTATATCTTCTGCCTGGTGCCTGTCTGCTGCTCATGGTATGGAGGCAGGAATAATGAAGATAAATAGGTGCTCTCTCTCTCTCTCTCTCTCTTTTTTTCTTTCTCGTGTGTGTGTGTGTGTGTGTGTGTGTGTGTGTGTGTGTGTGTGTGTGTGTGTGTGTGTGTGTGTGTGTGTGCGCACTGGACAGACATGGATGTGTTGTCCCTATTCTTTCTGGCTGGCTGATCCACACAGAGTTCTCCTGGGGGTGGATGACGTAGTGGCAGGGCAGATGCTTATTAACCTGTCTCCTCTCCTCTCATCTCCTTTGCTTTTCTCCTCTTCCTTTTATGCTCTCTCCTTTGCTTCTCTTCTCTTCTCATCTCCTCTCTTCTCCACTCCCTCTCCTTTGCTTTTCTCTTCTCTTCTGCCTTTATGCTCCTTCTCTCCTCTCCTCTCCTCTCCTCTCCTCTCCTCTCCTCTCCTCTCCCTTTATGCTCCTTTGCTACTATCTTGTCCTCTCCACTTCACTCCTTCACTTCTCTTCTGTCTTCTTCTTTCCTCTCCTGCCTTTTCTTTTCCTCACATCTCCTCATTCCTCTTTTTCCCTCCTTCTCATTCATTCCATCTCTCCACTCATCCTCTCTCCTAATCTCCTTATCTATTTCTCACTCTACCCTTTTGTTCTCTGCTGTCTCTCGCTTTCACAATTTCTTTATGTAGTCACCCTCCCTTTGTTTACACCACCTCTTTTTTCTCTTTCTTTGCACTTTTTCATCCCCCTTTCTCTCTTTTCACTTTTCTCCTTACTTTCTTGTTTTCTATCTTTTCTCCTTTCCGTTTCTTGGTCGCTTCTCTGTCTCTCTTGGCTCTTGTCTCTTGTCTCTACCCCTCTTTTTCCCCTGATCTCCGTATCTCTCTCTTTTGTCACCCTTTTCACAGCTCTCTCTTCCCCCCCTACTCTCTCTCTCTCTCTCTCTCTCTCTCTCTCTCTCTCTCTCTCTCTCTCTCTCTCTCTCTCTCTCTCTCTCTCTCTCTCTCTCTCCCTGTCCCTATCTTTATATCATACCCACATTGATCAGACATTGTCTAGCTACATCTGTTTTACTCTCTCTCTCTCTCTCTCTCTCTCTCTCTCTCTCTCTCTCTCTCTCTCTCTCTCTCTCTCTCTCTCTCTCTCTCAATGTCTGATCTATCTTTCTTACCTTTTCCCTCCCTCTTACTCCCTCTCTCACTCCCTCTCTCTTTCTCTTCACAGTTGCGTTCATTACTCGTGTGAAGCCATCGACTGCCAGCAGCCTCTGATCCGCAATGCAGACCTGAAGTGCAGCAGCGGCGGCGGCTACTTCAATGGAGTGCGCTGCACAGTCACCTGCACCAGCGGCTACGTCCTGCAGATCCAGAGGGACGATGACATCATCAAGAGCCAGGTACACACGCACGCACGCACACACATAAAAGGAGGGTGGGGTGGGTGTGTGAGAGAGAGGGAGAACGAGGAAGAGGTAGAGAGAATGGGGAAGAGAGAGAGAGAGAGAGAGAAGAAAGAGGTTGGTTAACACATTCCAGTTGCATCTTAAACGTTAAGATAGGCCTATGTTGAAGCACCCAAACCCATTGATTCCCTACAGCCCTCTCAAGAGTACAACTACATCCTTTAACTCTTCCAATGCTAAAGCCTCACCACTCCAAACTCCACTCTGTGTGGATCTCTGCCCTTCAACACACAAGCACAGGACATAACACACACATGCCAGAGGAGTACCAGACTGCTTCCAGCTTTCTTATGTCATGTCCAATATAGCATTTCACATATGGTAAGGCAGGGACACATAACATAGCAGTGTGTGTGTGTGTGTGTGTGTGTGTGTGTGTGTGTGTGTGTGTGTGTGTGTGTGTGTGTGTGTGTGTGTGTGTGTGTGTGTGTGTGTGTGTGTGTGTGTGTGTGTGTGTGTGTGTGTGTGTGTGAGTGAGAGAGAGAGAGTGTGTAAGAGAGAGATAGACCAGTTCCTCTGGTCCTTCTCTCAACCTGGGCATTTAATCGGCTGGGATTAATCAGGAGCCAGACTGGAAAGAGGACACACACACACACACACACACATTCAGAAAAGGAAACAAAAGTCTACTTTGAAAAACAGCGCAATGTGGGGGATGCAAAAATGTGAGGCTTTTGTATGTGAGAGTGTAAATGTTTGCATGCGGTCTGTGTGTGTGTGTGTGTGTGTGTGTGTGTGTGTGTGTTTGTCTGAGTGTGTATAAACACGATTTTGTTTTCTGTTATCCTCTCCCCTTGGCCTCACGCTTTCCCTTCCTACCCCCCCCCCCTTGCCCCACACAAGAGTCATTAACATAACATAGCACCACCTAAAATTATTTTATGTACTGAGCCCATGAACACGTGGAAGTGGTTAGCACTACTCTCCTCTCCTCCTCCTCCTCCTCCTCCTCTCTCTTCTTCCTCCTCCCCTTTCTCTGCTATTCCTGCTGTTTCTCTGACTGAGGCAGGCTGCTGTTGTTGTGGCTGCTGCTGCTCTTGCTCCTGCTGTTCTCCGTGCCAGGGCTCCGGTGGCTCCTCGCTGAGGTCTGGGAGCATTTGTGCTGACTGGACAGAAGGGGCCGGTAGTCAGCGGTGGCCCAGCCACCCTGCCCTGCCCTCTCCTGCTTTGCCCTGCTCTGTTTAAGAGCCATGTCCCAGCCATGTGCTTGTCACCCACACCCAGTCACTGGCCTGCCTGCCCAGTGTATTAGTAAATAGCCATTGTGTGCCCCAGTAATGCCCAGTGTCTCCCAGCTGTGCCAGTGTGTCAGTGCCCCACTAATGCCCATGCCAGTGTGTCAGTGCCCCACTAATGCCCATGCCAGTGTGTCAGTGCCCCACTAATGCCCATGTCAGTGTGTCAGTGCCCCACTAATGCCCATACCAGTGTGTCAGTGCCCCACTAATGCCCATACCAGTGTGTCAGTGCCCCACTAATGCCCATGTCAGTGTGTCAGTGCCCCACTAATGCCCATGCCAGTGTGTCAGTGCCCCACTAATGCCCATACCAGTGTGTCAGTGCCCCACTAATGCCCATACCAGTGTGTCAGTGCCCCACTAATGCCCATGTCAGTGTGTCAGTGCCCCACTAATGCCCATGTCAGTGTGTCAGTGCCCCACTAATGCCCAGTGTCTCCACTGTCTGTGCCAGTGTGTCAGTGCCCCTCTAATGCCCATGCTAGAGGGTCAGTGCCCTTGTCATGCCCATGTGTTCTAGCCATGCTTGTCCTAGTGTCCCCATAATGAAGTGTGCTAGTGTCCCAGTCATGCCCACTGTTTTCACCCTGCCCTACCCTCTGGTCTCCTCTCCTCGCCTCTAATCTGTTCTTCTCTTCTCTTCTCTTCTCTTCTCTTCTCTTCTCTTCTCTTATGTCCACTCTCTCTCTCTCTCTCTCTCTCTCTCTCTCTCTCTCTCTCTCTCTCTCTCTCTCTCTCTCTCTCTCATTCTTCCTTGTCTCTGTGTGTGTGTGTTCCTCTTGTTTAGTTTCTGACTTGTCTCACACGGCCTCCCCATCGCTCTTGCCAGTTTAGTTCAGTGTGGGCCAGGGCCTCCTTGTGGTAATTGTGTGTATGGACGTTTTGTGTGTGTGTGTGTGTGTGTGTGTGTGTGTGTGTGTGTGTGTGTGTGTGGTGCTCGTTGAGTCAGCGTATTCAAGGATGAGAAGCATTTCTGACAGAGGAGAAGGAGAAAAAAAAGAAAAAGAAGGGAAAAAAGAAAAAAAAGAAAGGGAGTCCTTGGGTTACACTGTGATCTTGTAAGCGCTTCGGCCCTGGCCGCAAGCAATCGGCGGCAGACAACAGGCATGGCGACGGTCCAGCGATAAAGAGCTCAGGTATGACCTGCTCCGGCCCCCGACTCCGGCTCCAGTTGTCAGAAGAGAACTCAAGGCGTCCTTTTGCGAAGTGCTTTGGCTGAAAGAAAAAAAAGGGAGAAAGAGAATGAGAGAGAGAGAGAGAGAGAGAGAGAGAGGACAGAAAAAAGAGTGAAGACAACAGATCTGCTTGTCTGTGGTGGTCTGAAAAGAGAAGGAGAGAGAGAGAGAGAGAGAGAGAGAGAGAGAGAGAGAGAGAGAGAGAGAGAGAGAGAGAGAGAGGACAATGTAGAAGCCTCCCATCTCTACCCCCTCACCCCCACACATGCTAATACACACACACACACACACACACACACACACACACACACACACACACACCCCTCCTTTTGTTCTCGGTCTCCAGGCTCTTGCAGGGCATGGCTGGTATGGGAAAATGCACTGTCCAGCACAATCCTATCTGGTTTCATGGTTAGATAGGATGGCGGTGACATGGTGGTTCCTGGAAGAGGGCCCTCAGATGATGCTATCGCCAGGACGATCTGTTCTCTGCGGCTCGCTGTGTATTTGTTGTTTGGATGCAAACCAGTTGTTTAGATGTTGTGTATGGATAACCTTTGTCTGTGTGCGTGTGTGTGTGTTTGTCAGTGTTTCTGTGTGCGTGTGTGTGTGTGGTGTTATGTGGGTTAGTGGGCAATTGTGTATTTTTGTGTTAGGAGATACACTGCAGAATCTCACCAAGGTAACCTTACAGAACATTAGAGATTGCTTCCACATTGCAATAGTATGTGTTGCTCTGAACATTACTGGAGGGTCTATTGCAAATGTCTTGTTCTTACGTAGGTACTGTATCTGTACATCAGGCGGGATGGCTGAAGCTTTTTTTGCCTTCGAGTGCTGATTTGTAATGCCTGTGAAATATCCCTTTACTGATGTTATATGCATGTAAACGTTTTGAATTTCGTTGCAGTTCTGGTTTATTCAGCTAATTTGTTGTGATCATGTGGATGGTGGGTACCGAGCATGTCTTTTAGCAGGAGTCCTGCAAAGGATTCTTCACCCCACATGGTCCTCATCCTTGTTGTTTTATGCTGTAGCCTGTAAGCTGTTTACAATGTGCTGCAGCAATGTTTACAGTGGACCCCATAATGGCTACCGCAGTGTTAACGCTGCTTATGATCACCATGTTTACATAAACGACCGAGGGAAGTCTTTCTACAGCTGGCTTTACTGTAGAAATGGCTAGGAAATCCCTCCATAATGACCCATAGGTTTTTCTGAAGTGAGTAAGCAGTATAAAGCTTGAAATATGAGGTTATGGCCGTCACAATGTTTCCTAGCGGACATAAGTTAGCATGCTAACAGGCTGAAAACTGACAGACAGCCCTCATAAATCACAGAGGAGATTAATATTTCTCATAAGAATTAATGGATAGTACTGTATCTGTTTCTTCCTAATGTTTGTGTAATTTACTGTAAATATTAATATTTAGGCAACTCAAGTTTGGTTTAAGAGAGTAAACACCTCAACTCTCTTTAGACCTATTGCTACTATACCATTGCTGACTGATAATCAGTCTGCATAGGTTCCAATCCCTTCAAATAGAATAATGTCGCACATTAGAGGAAAGCATATGCAAACACCAGTCCCTTTATTCTACTCCTCCTTGGTTTGAAGCGTGAGGCTCAGGTAGAGCGAGGCCCAGACGAGGCACACGCTCCCCAGGTGGGCTCCCAGGGGGCAGGGCTCAGGAGACTGGAACTGGCCTGGTGAGGCTGGATGGGTGGCAGGCAGGGAGGGAGGGAGGGAGGGACGGCGGGAGGGAGGCTCAGCAGACTAGCAGGCAGACGGCTCAGGGATGGTTCAGCGTGCGCCAGAGGGATGGTCTTGTTTGGAGCTGCTGTCTGTGTTGAATTAGGCCGTGTAGTCAGCGCTAGTTAAACACATTGTGCTGGTGAAATGGACTGCTGTAAAGTTTTTAAAAGAAGGAAACTCCTTACGCAGAAACTCCCTCCCTCCGTGCCTTATCCCAACTGCCACCCCCCTCTCTGGCTCCCCCACGACCACCCCTCCACATATACACACACACACACACACACATCAAAATCCTAACCTCCCCTTCCCGCCCCCCTCTGCTCCCCAATAGGAGGCCGTTTTATCTCTGCCTGACTATTTATGAGCAACTTCCCAGCGGTTTTTATATGTGTTTGTTTGTGGTTACGTGTGTGTGTGTGTGTGTGTGTGTGTGTGTGTGTGTGTGTGTGTGTGTGTGTGTGTGTGTGTGTGTGTGTGTGTGTGTGTGTGTGTGTGTGTGTGTGTGTGTAGCTGGGTGGGTTAGGGAGAGTAGGCTATAGTAAGAATCTGGGGAAGAAGTATTTGATTCCTGAGGCTGTACAGTTAGGCTTGATAGAATTACGCCATGCAGACAATAGTTTTATAGATGTTTGGATGTTTAGTCAGTTCAAGACTGTATAACTGCCATTGAAGGGTACTTGACCTTCATTGTGTCTGTGTGTGTGTGTGTGTGTGTGTGTGTATACTTTATGTGTGTATGTATTCATATGTGCACTGTACATGTGCGTGTGTGTGTGTGTGTGTGTGTGTGTGTGTGTGTGTGTGTGTGTGTGTGTGTGTGTGTGTGTTGTCTCGCTGCTTCATGGGAGATTCATGGGGAACATGCGTGCCTGTTCCCATGTCCAGTAAATGCTGACACAGCACTGTTCCTCCCTCTCAACACTCCGAGAGAGACAGTAGTTCTGTCCACACACACACACACACACACACACACACACACACACACACACACACACACACACACACACACACACACACACACACACACACACACACACACACACACACACACACATGCACAGAGTCACACAGAGTCACACAGAGTCACACATACAGAAAACATTTGCAGAAAAAGCATATGCTAGTATTACATAACACATAACATCCCACCCACCCTGCTCTCTCTTTGTGCACCCAAAAGAAAGAAAAAAATCATCACTCTCCTCGTCTTCATCATCTTGTAATATGATTGGCCCTCATCTCTCTCAGGATGGTCATGTGACCCCACCTATGTGTGAATGTTTGAGATTAGTGATTAATGGTGGGGTAACTAGAGATTGTTGTGCTGTGGAGATAATGGGAACAAGCTGAGATCGGCGTGGACAGGACAAAAGCAGGAGAAATATGGTGGGATAGGGACGCTTCTCAGACCTGCCTAGCATGGCACAGCTTGGACGTCTTAGGCCTTGGCCGGCGTTGAAACGAAAACTATGTGGTGTTTGAGGCTTGTGTGTGTTTATGGTGTGTGTGTGTGTGTGTGTGTGTGTGTGTGTGTGTGTGTGTGTGTGTGTGCCTGGAGGCTGTTTTCTTCCTCTGCTCGTCCTCTCCACACCTCGTCTAATATGGTTTGGTGATGAGGGTTGTGTGTGTGTGTGTGTGTGTGTGTGTGTGTGTGTGTGTGTGTGTGTGTGTGAGATATGGAGAGTTCACAATATTCTTTTCAGTTGTGCTTGTGAGGGCTGAGTTGAATTTCTGGGTTCTGGTACCATGTCTGTGTCGTATTTAAAGACAGAAGTTGCTATGTGTGTGTGTGTGTGTGTGTGTGTGTGTGTGTGTGTGTCTGTGTGTGTCTGTGTGTGTATGTGTGTGTGTGTGTTTGTGTGTGTGTGTGTGTGTGTGTGTGTGTGTGTGTGTGAAAGTCTGCGAGTACTTTAATCCACCTTTTTCCAATCGCTACATCAATCAAAGTATTCTCCATAAGAGGCAGCTGCTAAGGCAACCCAGTGTGTCCACTAATGCATTTTAGTCAGGCATGCCGAGCTGAGCCGAGCCGAGCCCAGCCGAGTCTATCTGAGCCTATGTGAGCTGAGCAGAGCAGAGCTGAGCTGTCTTTGTTGGGCTGCCTTGGGGGCTTCAGTGTCCAAGCAGCCAGTGGTGTTGTTGTTTGTCTGCACTGCAGAGACACAGACAGTGAAGTCAAGCAAGCCCAACACGTGCAGCCCAGCATGCTGTTTTCATCAGGCCTCAATGGGGAAGCACAAGAGCAAATATGCATGTCTTTAATGGATGACAGTGCAGAATAGGAGTGTGTGTGTGTGTGTGTGTCTGTGTGTGTGTGTGTGTGTGTGTGTGTGTGTGTGTGTGTGTGTGTGTGTGTGTGTGTGTGTGTGTGTGTGTCTGTGTGTGTGTCTGTGTGTGTGTGTCTGTGCGTGCATGCTTGTTTTGGGTGTGTGTTTGTGTGTATGTGCGTGTGCTTCCCTGGCTCAGCACACTGTCAATTCAACCCCGGCTTTTCAAAGGAAGAGCAGCCAAGTAGCAATTTAGGAAACAATGTCAAAATTTCAGCTAATAATCACTTTCCCTTGCCCACTACCAGCTTCTCCAGGGCCAAGTTGCAATCCTCTTGTGGAAACTTTACAAATATTATCCAGGGAGCGTTATGCAGATCAACAAGCAGTATTGTTTTCCAAAAGGAAGAGTGGTCTTTGTCTGCAGGAGAAGACACAGACACACTACAATGTTCTGTAATAACAAAGTCTGAAGTAGCTGAAACATCACCATGTTAATGATCTGATCAGTGTGTGTGTGTGTGTGTGTGTGTGTGTGTGTGTGTGTGTGTGTGTGTGTGTGTGTGTGTGTGTGTGTGTGTGTGTGTGTGTGTGTGTGTGTGTGTGTGTGTGTGTGTGCAGTCAGCCAAATCTACAGTTTTCCGCCTCAATCACATGCCAATCTTATCCTCAAAGGCACACACACACACACACACACACACACACACACACACACACACACACACACACACACACACACACACACACACACACACCTTTACACACATGCCCAAGTTCAAGCAAAGGAAGAATATGCTGAGACAGCTTTAATTACTGGGCAAACTTCCCCCCTCAGTCCTTTTGTTCAACTCCAGTCTGCCACCCCCCACCCCCACCCCCCTCCTCATCTCCCAAATTCCATCCCCCCACCCCCCACCCCTCACCAGTGCCCTTGCCACCTCTCCCTCCTCTGGTCCAAACCCCCGAGCGGAGCGTGGGCTATGTAACTGATAGTCC
>JAODXP020000008.1:7620406-7630406 GCA_027497455.2 Sardinella longiceps | reverse complement strand
TTAGGTTTCACACACCCAGTAGTGGGAGTGGTGCCTTGCTCCACTACTTGGCATGAGTAGAGAGAACTTGGAGAAGCTGTGTTTCTCCCGGCGACATTCCATTCATCACATCTTCCCAACCTAACGAGTTGTGACTCCTTTCGATTTTTTTTTCTTCTTTCTTTTGGTGGGGGTGTGGATGGGGGGTTTGACAATCCAAAGAGTAGCATTCCTTAAAGCTGATTCTTCAAAAGCCGCCTTAGATAGATCAAATGCCTCTCTGGCACATGTTTTTGGTGGTCTGTGTCAATCCGGAATGTTCTTTTCCTCTTTGTGTTATGAGTAGTTTGTTTTTGTGTTAGATATAAAAAAAAGAAAAGAAAAAAAATAGACACAGAGTGCTCATGAAGAGAAGTGACAATGCTAAATATTATTGTGAATGCCAGAAAATTGTGTGTAAATTGTGTGTGATCCTTATTTTCAAGGTAAATTAATACTGACTATCATTCTCTTTTATGTGTTATTACAGAGCATTGTCTGTACAATGGGCTTAAAGTGGTACCCCCACCCCGAGGTGCTCCACTGCATCAAAGGATGTGACGTAAGTCTGGCTGCTTCCTTCTCATTTTTACCAAAACTTTGTGTGAAAATGTATTCAGGTAAGGGTTTTTTTTTTTTTTTTTAAGAAATGGAGACTCGCATACGCTGTCTATTATGCAAGCAAATTATGGCAAGCTGTCCATTATGCCAAGCGTTATTGATAGCCACCTCAATCTCTGGATTTGCAAAAGACATGCAAGACTGAGATAGCGAAACGGCAGCTAACATTAACAGAATGGGACATTTCAAAACGAAAGCAAATCACTTAGGTTTCGTTTTTGACATGCCTCATTCAGTTAGTGTTAGCTGCAGTTTCGCAAACTCGGTCTACAACGCACAAAATTTGATAATTGAGGTGGCTTTCTGTTTACCTCACTCACGTCAGATGTAGCGCTACGCGCGTTCATCTGATATTCAGCGATAGACGAGATATTTCAGGAGCCAGAAATCCTTGAATCTAACTGGGCAAACGGCTTGTCCATCAATTTAATTGACGTACACTGCAGCCAACCACATCGAAACCAACCGATGACGCTGGTTAAGTTTGTTGGATTGGTTGGATTCAAAACAGTTGCTTATTCGCTACGTCACACCCTCTACAGCAGCTAGCGGCCCTGATTGGTCCGGTTAGAGAATAATGGCTTGAAATCTCTCTGATGGGCTTCAACATCAGATCGTTGCGCGGAAGTGCCTTACGAAAGTTACGTAGCGCATGATCTGACGTGAGTGAGGTAAGCTTTCAGTAGCACTCAGCAGTATAAAACGGCAGGGCTACGTGTTGATTCACTCCGGATTATACCTTTAAGGTGAAAGGCTACAGATAAGGTCATCTACAGGTCTCCAAACAAAACAGAACAAAACAGCTGATAGTTCAACAGTCTCATACTGTGCCCTGATTGTAGGTTAAGCATAATCTAATATGAGACACCCCAACTCTGCACAAGATGCTTAGAAGATTAGATAATTAGTATGCTAAAACTGCGGATGGCTGACTCCACCTTAGCTTAGTATATTGTAGCGTTATGTATCAAGTGGAAGCTAGGAAGCATCCCAGTTTTTTCGACCAGATGATTAATATACTGTAGTAAAAGTGTGGATTGCTGACTAAACCTTTGAACTTAGCTTCATGTATCAAGTGGAGAGTATAACAGATGAGTAGAGGAGTAGAACTTAGCTTAGCGTAGCTTTATGTATCAAGTGGAAAGTAGAACAGATGAGTAGAGGAGTAGAACGTAGCTTAGCGTAGCTTCATGTATCAAGTGGAAAGTAGAACAGATGAGTAGAGGAGTAGAACTTAGCATAGCGTAGCTTCATGTATCAAGTGGAAAGTAGGAAGAAGCCCATTTTTTCGAACAGATGCTTTGTGTTCATCATTTTGACTTAAGATGTTGATACCAGTATGGTCTAAGAAACCCAGATGATTCTGCTTTTCCATGCTGGCAGACTCCATGACATTATAGCCCTCCAGGGGTAATTGGCTAAGCTATCAGGGGACGTTCGAAACACTCCCTCACTATAAATAGTTCTGCAAGCAACTGATAAGATCCAAATGTTTTGGATAAATCAGTCAGAGTTGTCATTAGCGTTGGGGTGTGCAGCCTGGCTGAGAAGTGACATAGGATGGGAGTCCCTGGTAGATAGATAGATAGCTGTGTGTTTTCCAAATGCATCTCAGCTCGGGAAATGATGGGACAGGTTGACATGGTTCCAGGGCGAGACGGAGACGGCACCCGTCTAAGGCTAATTTCATGTTATCATCGTCGTAAATCAGAGAACAGGACAGCGATATAATTACTCCTTGTTGGAAGAGTGCACCCCACCGCACACACACACACACACACACACACACACACACACATACACACACACACACACACACACACACACACACCACCACCACCACCACCACCACAATCAGAGAACAGGACAGCGATATAATTACTCCTTGTTGGAAGAGTGCACCCCACCACACACACACACACACACACACACACACACACACACACACACACACACACACACACACACATACACACACTCCACCACCACCTCCACACACACCTCCTGATGGCTGTTTAGTCATGGATAATTGGATAGGGTAATGAATCATTTATTACTTATTTTCCCATTTTGTCAAACGCTTGCCAGTTGCGACCCTATCGAACATGGGCTGCGTTTCAAACCACACTGCGATGCTATCGACTTCGCCCAGCTGTCTGGCTACCACCTCCTACCCCCTAGCCAATGTCTCCTATTATCTCTTTACTGCATGATTTTGGGAGGTGTGTGTATGCTTGTGTTTTTTTTTTTTTTTGTAAGTGTGTGTGTGTGTGTGTGTGTGTGTGTGTGTGTGTGTGTGTGTGTGTGTGTGTGTTGGATGGGGTTGTGCAAGTTGACAGATGTAGTTGTTGCATTGGCCCAATACAGTCACCTACCCCAAGCTCCGGCACCTCAGATAAATGAAGAATATCACCCCATTATTCTTCTACTCATTTTTCTTTGTTTGTGCCACAAAATGTGAGGGATCCCCCTCCTGCCAAATCCCACTTTCATTTTCTGATGGACCACACCTACATCAAGATGTACAGAAGGTGTAGTTCCAATTCACATGTACAGTATTATACAAATATGTACAGGTACATAAACATATGATCTTCTTTATGCACTTTACAGATAGTACAAGAAGCACCCAAGCAGCCACACATACAGTGCATACTATATCAGTTTCAATTCAGAATAAATATGACACAATCAGTTGTATATCAGTTACACATCAGTGATCTAAAATGATGTTTCTATTTCTGACCTAGTCATAGTCATGTATTGATTTGGATGTTGCTTTGGCATCCAGCTCAGCCTGAGGAGATTAGATGAGTTTGTGGTCTGATTTGTTGCTAGTGGTCTATCAGATCAGTTAGTGGTCTCTCTGTATCTGTATCTGTAGTGCTAGCCTGCTGGGCTGGGCTGGGCTGGGCTGAGTGTTTGATCCCAGTCAGGCGAGGCCACTGGGATTTCCAGACTGTTGTATTGGCAGGCGAGTGTGTGAGTGTTGGGCAGACAGACCCTCAGGCTGGCCCAGGAGAGACGGCGGTGGCGGCGGTAAAGGCCCAGACACTCTCTCTCACTCAGACACTCACACAGACACACACATACACACATAAACACACACACACACACACACACACACACACACACACACATACTGTGATGGGACTTGGAAACGGTCAGGGAACAAGGATGGATGGGACTTAAGCACTTGGCAAATGCAGGTCTGATGCTGAGCTGAGGCAGCAACCAATAACACACACACACACACACACACACACACACACACAAGGTCAACAGCCAAAGCCACTGTACCGTCTGAGTCACTGTCTCGTGCATACATATCAGGGATGAAAATTTACATTTTTGTCCACTTGCCACTGTGGCTGGTAGATTTTAAAATGCATCTCCCTCTAAAAACTTTTACTAATCACTATTATATTCAAGCGTTGTTGCCTAAATTATAATGTGCATACCATTCCATTAGTTTTGTTGATCGTTTGTTTTACAGGTACTCTCTCAAATGGTTACCAGCTTGTGAAATAATATGGAAATTAGGTCTAAATAATTCAATTCAATTCAATTTTATTTGTATAGCGCACAAATACAGTACATTGTCTCACGGCGCATATAGACAAAAGTGAATTCAAAATGATGGTTGAATGATTAGAAAGCTAGCAATATCTCCCTGCTCCTACATGAATTTAGGCTACAGTAAGCCGGCCGCAATGATTTTGTAGGCATGTTCAAGAAATATGCTTATAGCATTATACAACAGATCCAGTCTTAATAGTCATTAATTTCGGTTTGAACGAGGCACATTCTGTCTGCACGCAAATTATCTATCACCTACTGTAGGCATACGTGATATTTTCACAGGGCAAAAATAGGCCTAAGTGATTTTCCACTATACTCTGGCCAACTGTTTAATCGCTCAGGACCGTTTTTTATTTATTCCATTCATTGCTGTAGTGCCCAAGCCAGACAGCATCAATTTATAAATTTTACATAATCATTGTCATCATCGGCGTATTGCCTGTATAGCTACCACAGTGGCAGATACATTTACGTATTTCACCTGCCAGCAAAATAATAAATACAAAAATCTCGTTCATTTGGCGCATGGCTAATTTCCACCCCTGGTACACCGCTTTTGAGGATCACTGAAATCCACCCACGGGTTTGCAAACGTCTACGTCCCTCCGATTCCTCAGTAGGAAAGTTACTGTAAAGAAGGACTAGCAACCATCAAGGACAATACTTCAGTTTTTCATTAGACTTTGTGGAGTTACCTTTGGCAGAGAGCATTAAACTGATTTCCTTACTGTACCCTATCATAATCGATTTTTTTATGTGTAGTTACTACATTTGTGTGTGTGTGTGTGTGTGTGTGTGTGTGTGTGTGTGTGTGTGTGTGTGTGTGTGTGTGTGTGTGTGTGTGTGTGCGCGCGTGCATATGCATAGCCTATGAGAATTAATCACATTTTTTGAGGACATTAAAAGACACTAACATATGGGTTATTTTTTTTCTCCTTCTCTTCATTTTTTTATTTTTTTTTGCCACAGCCATTTATGGGTGATAATTACTGTGACGCCATCAACAACAGAGCCTTCTGCAACTACGATGGAGGAGACTGCTGCCAATCCACTGTCAAGACCAAGAAGGTACTGTACATCTCCCTAGCTTTTTTACCAGCTCTAAATCGCTCAGAAGGTTTATTGACATCAGGCTAATGGATTGATCATGGGGGCCATTCATTTATTTTTTCTAACTCAAGTGTTTCAAAAATGTGGTTCTGGGCAGAGTGTGTGTGTTTGTGTGAGTGTCAGAAGTAGTCGCTGCTCTTTAGTAATTGACCTGTATTGTTTTCTTTGGGTGCCAAAGCAGAGAGAGTAATGAAAGCTTCAGTATGAATGGAGCTTTGTGTAAAAAGGCTTTTGTGAAAGAGGTGCTTGAGGGTGTCAGTTAGGTCTAGTCTGGCCATCACTGCTCTCCTCAACCCTCTCATGTAATAGCCATGAAAAGAGGATCTTGGCCTGTCGGCTGGCCAGAGATTGGCAGGACGAGTGGAGTTGAGATGCTTTCCCAGGCCTCGTAATTCACACACACACTCACACACACACACACACACACACACACACACACACACACACACACACACACACATACACAAAAGACCCATCAGAGGAATAATAACAATAAAAACTGGTGAGTACAACCGGCTGGTGTTTTGGTCCAGTTGCGTCATCAGGACAGACAGACAGACAGACAGACAGACGGATAGGCAGAGAGAGGGAGGCTGCTGGTTCTCTCACTCCAGAAGGCCCCTGTTTGTTGAGCAATTACCCAGGGGCCCTCAGGGAAAGCTCTAGAACCTTCCAGTAAGCTGCCCCGTACACCAGGAAGTCTCCTGCTAGCCCACTGCGTCTGCTGACCTTTAAAGAGACAGCAGGGGATGCTGGGAGGCTGGCCTCCTGCAGCCATCCCACACACACACACACACACACACACAGACACACACACCAATGGTCTTTTTCTCCATAAGATCGAATTGGGTCCTGGAATAGTGACCTTTTGGCTTTATGGAGTTGTCTGACGTACCTCTGTGTCCAGTGTGCAGCTGAGAGGACAGTAATGCTTGGCACACAGTGTGTGCTATCAGCAAAGGGAAACCTGTGTGTGTGTGTGTGTGTGTGTGTGTGTGTGTGTGTGTGTAGGTGCTGCTGGCAATTGGGCTTCAGCCTTCCAGGGGGGCTTGCTTGAGTCATTGGTCTGGAGCAGTAGTAGCCAGCTCACTGCCAGACCCTAGGGCCCGGAAATGTTGTTTGATATTTCACAAGTGATTAAACAGTGGGGTAGCTAAACTCTCTCTCTCTCTCTCTCTCTCTCTCTCTCTCTCTCTCTCTCTCTCTCTCTCTCTCCGCACACCACACACACACACACACACACACACACACACACACACACACACACACACACACGCACGTCACACACACACACTGAGGAAGAACCCTTGTATCTCTGTCTCTCATTACTGTTAGGTTTTTACCGGTCAGAATGTATTGACAATACCCTCATCTCCTCCTCCCCCCCTCCCCATTCCGTACCCCCTAGGATGGAAAAGCCCTATGGTCTCTCTCTCTCTCTCTCTCTCTCTCTCTCTCTCTCTCTCTCTCTCGCTCTGTCTCTCTTGCTTGCTTTCTCACTTACTGTATTCTGTCTGATGTTTTCAATCTCAAGGTTTCTTTTTCTCACACACAGTTTCTTTATTACTCCCTATCACTCTTTCTTCCTCACTGTTGTTTCTCTGTCAGATAGAATGAAATCTAATCAAATTGAATCATTCCATACTGGCAGGAATGAAAGAACCTGTTGTTGTCAAAGCAGTGGTTTTGAAACTATGTTGATTTCAATGTGCCAGTTTCTAACATTTAGTTTCAATGAAAAGAATGAAAAGAAAACACACTCTCTCACTCTCTCTCTTTTTCCCATTCTCTATCCACACACTGTTTCTCTATCTTCCTCCCCCCCACCTCCTCTCTCTCTCTCTCTCTCTCTCTCTCTCTCTCTCTCTCTCTCTCTCTCTCTCTCTCTCTCTCTCTCTCTTTATTTCTTTCTTTCTCTGAAGAGTGCTCTGTGTCTTCTCCAGAGTCTGGAGCTCCGTCATTACTTTTACGCTCGGAGGTTTCCAGATCCCCTCATAACTGAATGAAAGCGGACCCGTGTCAGTCTTGGGCCCCGGACCAGCACTGGGACTTGGCACGGCCGCTCCCCCTCTCCTTTCTCCCTCTCCGTACCACCAATTTAAGAACAGGAGCTCCTCAGCTTCTCCCAGGTCCCTGCAGTATCACTTTAAAAGAGACAAACACACACACACTCACACACACACACACACACACACACACACACACACACACACACACACACACACACACACACACTGACACTCCCAGAACAGAGGACCTTCATTTCCAGTTTCCAGATGGCACTTCCCTGGATCCCAGAGATCCTCTCACTCCAGCTGCCCACAGGTTGACCCCAGACTGAGAGGAAGGAGGGGAAAAAAAAATAATAAAAAAATAAAAAAGAACCTTCAACCATTCAAAGCCTCTTTCATAAGGAGAAATGGTTTAGGCTCAACTCAGGTTTTCCTCTTCCTTTGAGTGGTGTCCACCTCAGGGCTTAAAATAAAACTCCCCTAAAGCCGGCATCCCAAAGCCTACTCACAGGGTCATGAAGAGGATTCCAGAACATTGGAGAAGAATGTCTGAAACAGTAAAACGGTGTATTCATACTATGCAGCTGACTACTCAACAGTTTAGACATGGAGATAACAATCAATGCGTTAGCTTGCTCTTCAGGAACCTGGGAAAGCCCATTCTGATCTGCGAGTGATTTCATTTGGTTCTGCTGCTCTGTCTGGCCACCTGACCACTTTGCACACACACACACACACACACACACACACACACACACACACACACACACACACACACACACACACACACACACACACACACAAACACCCTAAACAGGCTTTTACCTCTGACATGGAGAAGGGCTTAACACCCAAAACGATCATCAGAGGCATTTTGATCTCCATTCATTGATCTCACCTCAGAGAAATTGAAGATTATGGCTAGCCAGGCTAGGTATCCAGATTAAGATCAATCTCAGATTGACGTATCATTTGAGAAAGCCAAGCTTGCAAAGCAGTAGCCCAACTATGATTGAGACATTAAGAATCCAAAGCTTTGTCGGGAAATGTTAGGTGGAATACTCTGAAAGAAATCAAGTCACCTTATAACACATCACAATTTCTGATGAGAAGATTATGAAGAGCAAGAAAGAAAGACAGATTGCTGTAATAGATGTATAAAATGTGCTATATAAATAAACTTTGCCTTGCATGACTAGAATGAGAATCAAGTGGCAATCAAGACAATCAGCTATAAGAACAATGCAATAGAAGGCTAAAATCAACTACCACATCAACAGGGATATTAATAACCCGATTTCTCTATTTTCATGTCAACACCTTATCCCAAATATGATAAACCTGGAACATACCTCATATTCAGTATACAGAAGTGCATGCAAATGCAATAGATATGTGTGAAGAATTAGCAGATAGATAGATGTGATCGATATAGTAGCTAGTAGGGATGCAACGGTTACCGTATTTTACGGTTACCGAACGATACGCCCTCTACAGTTCAATAAACTTTTGTAAACCACAATATTTCGGTTTATTAATAAAACGTGAATCTATTGAAACTCCCTGAAATTTGCTTATGCAGCCAGCATTCACGAGCTCTACATGCTGAGCTCTAGAACTCTCAACCAATCAGCGTGATTTTATGCAAATAAGCTTTTCACTCACTCACGTTAGATGGAGAGAGATGAGCTAAAAGCTCCACTCGGAAAGTAGGCAACAATATTAAGCCAGAAGAATTGCCGCTGTGGTAGATTTTGTGCAAACTGATGACCGTTTGCACAAACAAAGTGCTTAGTAACTTAAAATGTGTCTTATACGACACATGCTGCTATAAACAGAAAATAAAAAGTTGTCAGAAAATAGCTTCTCACTCGCCCAAATTCGCTAGGTAGGCTACCCACAAGTATAGCCTACCTAGCCTAATGCAAAATAATACGCAAGGATATCTAGGTTGTAATGCCTAGTTTATCTTGCGAAGAGTTAGATGTCGAGTAAGACGGTGAGACTGGGCTTGGATGCAACAAATGATAGGCTAAGCGTTTTACAGAAAAAAACGTCCTCTGTTCCTCTCATCCCCAGGCTCAGCTATTCTAACATTAACATATAATGCAAGCTTCTTTGCAGCTCGGTGCTGTAAAGAAACGTATAGTAGACTATCACGCAGACTGTTTCCTTAAGTGCTAGGGATAAAAGGCCTCTCATTCTGTTGGTTGGCTACCAGCAGCACTTGAAATCAATGACATCTTTTCTGACAATACATCTCGTTTAGTGAAACTATGTCCTAATTTGGAAATGAGCAAATAATAAAATAGGCCTAGGCGATTGGAGGATATTTACTGGATCAGGACATTTCATAACATTTCAAGAATATTTATAATGATGGCCTACTGTAATTGTTGGTTTTATTTTATTCTGTCTACCCTTCTAGTAGCCTATCTACTAGGCAGCAGAATCAAATGAAAATTGCAGATAGACTGATAGATAGGCTGATGGTTGATAAGGAATGTAGCCATTAAAAAAAAAAAAACAATTATATAACCCCTTTTTTGTTGGAAAATACCGAAACCGTACCGTCACTGTGGCCCCAAAACCGTGATACATACCGAACCGTGGGCACACTGTACCGTTGCATCCCTAGTAGCTAATGATGAAATATG
>JAODXP020000008.1:7582906-7607906 GCA_027497455.2 Sardinella longiceps | reverse complement strand
TAGTTGCCAAATTACTCAACAGAAGTTCTCTCTCTCTCTCTCTCTCTCTCTCTCTCTCTCTCTCTCTCTCTCTCTCACACTCACACTCACACACACACACACACACACACACACACACACACACACACACAAACACACACACACACACTTCTGTTGCATTTTTACTTATGTTTATGCCTACATGTGTGTTTGAGTGTGTGTGTGTGTGTGTGTGTGTGTGTGTGTGTATGTGGCGCGTATGTGCGCTCCCTACCAGTCACACACTTCTAGAGGAGATTAAGACTACTCCTCACCCCCACCCTAGGGTCTGTGTTAGGTGCATGTGAGAGGCCAGTGAGGCTGTGGAGGAGGGACAGAGGATAGGCATACAGTACAGCTGTGCCATCTGGCACGCGGGCCACAGGTTGGCCAGGGCAGCCTTAGCATGAGGGCAGGAAGAGGGTGCGGTTGGTAGGCACACGCAGGGCAGGGCAGGGCAGGGCAGGGAACACACCCCACTGTGCAGAGAGAGAGAGAGAGAGAGAGAGAGAGACATCCAGACAGTAAAGAAGCCATCACAACACCCACCACCACCTCTCCCCAACACACCACTTACACACACACACACACACACACAAACGGCAGGGTGGTTTGGGTCATCTGAGGTCATCCATGGAGGAGTGAGTGAAAGTAGAACAAAATGCACATGTAAAATGAAGCCTCTCCCCATACACACACACACACACACACACACACACACACACACACGCCACCACCACTTTAGACATACAAGTACATAAAGTTCACACACAAAGCGGCAAACTCATTAACACCTATACGTACACATACAGCGAGGGTTACACCTCACCCAATCATTATTAGCATTATGATTTAGTTAATCAGAGATTACAATCCTTCTTATTGTTAATGACACACAAGATAATACACTTAACACACACCATGTATTGTATATGTCAGTGTATGTCAGTTTATGGAGTCCTCTTAACTTTAACCTTTCTTCTTCACAAAGTCCCGATTGTTGGCGGTCAGAGGACTCGTTTCAAGGGCGGTTTTTAGTGACACCGTCGCTTGGCTTGTTTTACAGTCCACAAACATTGGAGCTGACAGGTTAGTGGGAAGTGGGCGACTTTTTCCTCTGCCTCGGCCCAGGCTGCCTGGGATGCCATACCAAAGGCCCGAGTTCTGACCAAGCGGAGACTGGATCGGGTCCCGGGACACGCAGGTGTATTTCGCCTCTGCTCTGTGTGTTGGCGTCACCACATAACCTTCCACACGCACGCACACACACACATACACACACCTACACCTGGACGCTGCCTCTGGGCAGAAGCTGTCAGGCCCAACTGTGCTGACGGCTTAATTTGGACACCGCGCCTGTCAGCGCTTTCTCAGCCTTGTCGCTCTGGTGTAATGTACTAAACTCACCTGCACACACACACACACACACACATTAGGTTTTGGTATGGATATTTTTGGGGGCAAATGAGGGCAGTTTCTACATTTTCCTGTCCTCTTCTGAGTGGCAGTAACTCCAGTATACACCTCTACCCAAACCAGCCCCCTCCCCTCACACACACACACACACACACACACACACACACACACACACACACACACACACACACACACACACACACACCAGAGGTCAGGCAGGTTCAGTACTCAGTGAAACCTCTATCAGTGTATCTCTATCACAGCAAAGGATGCTGTTTTCTTTGGCCACAGGTGCTGCTGGATGCCTTGACAGCATCTGTGTGTGTGTGTGTGTGTGTGTGTGTGTGTGTGTGTGTGTGTGTGTGTGTGTGTGTGTGTGTGTGTGTGAAGGGCTGCAAACATGACCGTAGGCGCATGGCTGCCATCCCCCGTGTGTGTGTGTGTGTCTGTGGGTTTGTGTGTGTGGTTGGGATGTGTTATCTCCGACCTTCCCTGGCCTTCTGAGTCAGTCCCAGTGGGTCCCGAGGCTTGGAGGCAAGTCTGTGGTAGATAAGGGAGACAGATAGATAGGTGGGTGACGGGACAGGGCGTGACGGAGTGTGCAAGGGTCCTGTGCTGTCCTCTCCCCACTAACCTCACAAACTTTAGCTCATGTATAGGAAGAATGATGCAGGGCATGTATAATGTAGGGTTTATAGGAATAGAAGTAGATATATAGGCTGCTAGACCATAATAATGTTTTCTTTACATGTGATGGTGCTTTGGGATTCTGCTTTAAAAAACAAGGAAAAAAAAAAACGCAGCAACGCACAGGTCCATGATACAGGTTTAGATGCCCTATGTGTGTGTGTGTGTGTGTGTGTGTGTGTGTGTGTGTGTGTGTGTGTGTGTGTGTGTGTGTGTGAATGAGAGAGAGAGAAAGAGAGAGAGAGGGAGTGTGTGTGTGTGTGTGTGTGTGTGTGTGTGTGTGCGTGTGTGTGTGTTTGCGTGTGTCTGTGTCTGTGTGTGTGTGTGTGTGTGTGTGTGTGTGTGTGTGTGTGTGTGTGTGAACTTTTAGGATGTTAAAGCATTGCACAGCATCCCCTGAGTTTGCCTATAAGCAGGTTTCTGCTTGAACCATGAGCCTTGTCCCAACCCATGTTCCCAGGGCTGTGTCCTGTGGCCATCTCTGCTATCTCTAAGGAGCTCGGCTCTGCTTACCTCTTGGGCATCATCGTCTGTAATTGGAAGAGGTGATTGGTGGCTTGTGTGCCTCCCCAGCCCTCTCCCGCTTGTCTTGTGCCACATCCATTCTTGAGACAGAAAATATATAGGTGACGTGATATCTCAGAGTCGTTGTTGTATCTATCAGTGGATAAGAATGAATAATCGTAAAAGGAGATTGAAAAAGAAAATGTAAATATTGAATATAAGTCTGTTATGATCCAACTTTATTTTCTGACTGCATCTAAGTCCCGGGGAGGGGGGTATTTTCTTATTTGAGTATGTTTAAAGATTGTGTGTGTGTGTGTGTGTGTGTGTGTGTGTGTGTGTGTGTGTGTGTGTGTGTGTGTGTGTTTGCGTCTGTGATTTCTCTCATTTATAATTCATTTCATATTTTTTTTAATCTCATATGCACCGCTAATCAGTATTTGTACTAATGACCTCAGTTACTGCACTTTTAAATAGCCATTTAAGGAAACAAGTAAAGGTTAAAAGTTTAAAGTTAAAAAAAAGAAAATGAAAAAAAAAAATCTTTCTAGAGAAGCTGCTATTGTCAGACAAGTGATTCTGTCTAAGTGAGTGTAACATGTTTTTATGTATGGTATGGTATTACTACAAGTCTCCTGTGATCGGTGGTTGTTTCATGTATTGCCACTAGCTTTAGAGGAGGCAGGTCAGAATGGAGTGTCTGCGTCAGATATGATAAACACACACACACACACACACACACACACACACACACACACATTATGGCTGCCTGTTTGGGTTACGAGCATTGGAATCTGGTACTTTTACAGTTTATGGAAATCTATAGAAGAAGTTATACTTTGACAACCTGAAATGTTATATCACATATTATTATATATTATTTTATTTTTATTTTATTTTGTATGTGTTTTACTTGTATCATGAGTACAAACAAGTACATTCTTTTCTTTATTTTGTTGAAATGGCATTTGCAGTCAACTGATCTTCCTCTTTGGCCAATGAATGACCTTAGAAAGAGGAAGAAAGGAGTTAGAAATGAAGGACTCTCTGTAAAGGGACTCAAAAACAATGGAGATTACCGTCAAGGCTATGATAAACCTGCACATGAGGAACTTAATGGAATCCCTCAAACACAAAAAGACACAGAACGGAGATTTGTATAAAGATTTTCTATGATATATAGAAGCTGGAAAACATGAGCTCTTGTATTATTGTCGATATTAAGGTGGAGGAAACAAGAAAACAAAGAAGTAAAAAAAAAAATGATTGAGAAAAGTATCAGTAGTCTCAAATGAACAGTGGCTTCTAGAGGAAGCAGAATAGGAACCGTTCTTCAAAGCCAACCTCAGCATCAAGGCCTCTGAGTGGAGAACCGACAGCCTCATTGAGGCCTTTCTGAAAGAACCTGCAATCCAACCAATGTATCACATAAATGTTGCTAACTGTTGGGTGTTCCTCCCTTCGAAAGAATTATAGGAAAACAATCATGGCTATTATCAGTGTGACATAAATTATTATATTAACAGCTGGTGTTATAACCAACCGACTTTTTGTTCCTGCTTTTGCCATCTGAGTGAATAATGGCAGCCCACACATAAAAAAGCCATATTTGAGTGTTCAAATACTGATTGGAAATTGGAGCATTAACAAGGAAACACACAAGAATGGCTTCACTCAACCTCAGTGCCGGCAAGATGGCCGCCGCCAAGTCAAGCCACATGGCCTTCTTGTTTGCTGCTCTCCCCCAGATGGCAGTGGCAGTGGTTCTTGTTTCCACGGGAGTGTTATGGTCCGGCCTGAGTCTGGTTCTGAGTCCACTGCTGTCACTGGGCTCGTGTAAAGAGTTGAGAGTTGGAGCAACTGTTCATTTCTAAGAGGAGTGGAGTGGAGAAGTGGCCTGGTGATTTCTCTCTGCAGAGGAAGTGACATCACAAGAAAGAGGATTCTGTAAGAGGCCCAGGTTCATTCTTTCACTTTTGTTTTTCTCTTCACTTCAGCCAAAGGGACTGTTTTGCAATTCAAACTCCTCATATTTTAATGTCCCCCTCTCTACCCCCTCGCATTTTAAAATATTTTTTTTTTCTGTCTCTCTGCAATATGTAATGGTGTACATAGTAGAACTATTTATTAAGAGTATTATGCTTTTTTAAGTTATATTTTTAATGTTAACATAAGTTATTTTTACATTGTCCTCATACATATATAGATAGATATATATGACTATGTTCATTGGGAGTTCCTTTTTTTTTTTTTTTGAAACTCAGTCTTTAAATTCCATGCATCGCCTGGGTTTCCACCACCCCTGGATAACTGCACTGCACAGAGACCTCGAGTAGAAGGAGTTCATTGATGCGGACAGTAGGCTTTTCTGTGGACTCCTTCCATCTCCATGGCGATCGTCTCATGCACACACACGGACACGCACACACACACATACACACACACACACACACACACACACACACATACAGACTTGTGAGCATGGCTCGCTGACTGGAGCATACACACACTGTCAGCGCACAGTTCTCTACACCAACACCCCCCTCCCACCCCCCCAGACACCCAGCCACCCCGTTCAAGAGCCCCATGCCCAGGAGGGGAGGGGGGTGTGTACGGACAGCTCCCACACAACTGTGCCGTGTTCCTCCAGTGCTGAATTCACACAGGTGCAGTGCCATCAGACCCAGAGCACCAGTCCGCTCCGAGTCAAGGCCCAGCTCCGCTCCAAGATCTCGCTCCAGTCCAGGAGGGCTCCTTGACCCTCCTGTAGCAGGTGGGCAGACAGGGGAGGCGAGGAGCAGGGTTGCTGCTTTTCCTGGCATGGAGCTGTGTTTGCCCAGGTGTGAAAATGTGTACACTGGGAGCCGGGCTCCCCCACCCTCCACCAATCCCCCCTCGAGCGAGTGAGTGATCGAGCGAGGGAGCGCACAGGCGGGCGAGCTGCACCCCCAACGCTGGCACACTGCCGTCCCGGGGGCCGCAGCAGGGTGACTCACACTTTCTCCTGGAGGAGGAGGGTAACTGCTCCTGAGGGAATTCCCCGCTCACATCCACACCTCCATACCAACCCTTCCACACACACACACACACACACACACACACTTCACCCTGTCCAGCCCGCCGCCACTGGAGATGCAGAGAGCATGGGGCATGCAAAGGGAGCTGCTGCCATTGTTGAGGTAGAACTAAACACAGAAGTTCTTAGTTCCGCCAGAACTCACCTGGAAGCTCCAAAAGCCATGGAATGGAACCTTTGGAGAAGTTTTGCTCCTAATATATTCACAAAATCCTTTGAGTTGGTGACTTGGGACTCGTGTGCGCATGTGTTGTTTGTGTGTGTTGACTTAAGAGCCTAAGCCTAGAGACTAGGAAGGTCACTGATTGGATTTAGGATGCAACCTTTGCAGGGTCCTTGTTTTTAGAGCATTGTGATTGGTTGGTATGTATTGATTGCAGATTATAGCTTAAAGGTTAAACTGAAACTCTCACATATATAGGCCTACAGTGTGTATCACCAGGATATCTAATGATTTTATTTTAATACAACATAATACCCAGTTGTTCCGCAGATATATTTTAAGATGTAAATACTTGCAAATCATAACTTTTTTTGGTTTGAGATAGATGTTGCATTGCTAATGGAGACAATATAAATGATGTTGGCATAAATTTTGTGCATTATGTCCCTATAACGTGTGCATAAAGCCTTGTCAACACACTTGTCATAAACGGTCATTAATGTTGGTAAATGTTTATGGAAGCACTGTCAGTGGTCTGAAAAATACCATGTTGTTTATTTGTGCCTGTCAAGATGGATGATCATCAAATATCTTTTGTGAGCTGAAATACACGTTGTGGAAGTAATATTGTCAATATAAAAATCTTTGCTATAGAACAAAATGTCAAAAAAAAAAAAGAAAAAAAAAAGAAATTTAAGGTCATGGTATGTCAGTGTCATCTTGGAGTGTTTTCTGTTCATGTAATATCTCATCTTTTCCAATTTGATTTTCTGAAACAAATGCACTGAATGGCAGAAAGAAAGTCAGCAAGATGTCATCTCTTCACTCTCTTTTAATCCCCCCTATAAACCCCACCCCCAGCCCTCCTCCAACCCCTCCCCTTCAAGTCACTGCACACATCCAGTAAGCACTGTCTCATCCCCATCATCACCACATCCCATCAGGAACACTGTACTCACTCCACATTCACCACCACTCCTTCAAGACCGCTGGATCTCTCTCTTCTATAGTACTACACTTGATCCTCTGACATATGACTAACGTAACCGTCTAATAAACATCTTGCAAACCTCTTCAAACAGTTTGGTGTCTAACAACTCCATGGTGTCATGTTCCTATAATCGATTATTATCATGACAGCTCAGTCGTGAAAGAATGTTTGGTGCCATTTGAGCTTACTTATCATGTGACATAAGCCATGTAGCACCTAAAACCTAGAACTGCTTTCATGACCGCTGCCCCAGTATTAAAACATGACATTGGCCAATCAAGCTTATGGCATGGTGATACCAGTCAGTCCTATGCCCTGAGGTTCATGTTCAGTAGTATCATTCTCTCTGTCCACATCTTAGGCAAAATGCACTTTTCTGGGCACATACCACATTTATCTTTGTTAGAAACTTCTAATTATTACTATTATTGTTAATTATAATATTGATATAATTATTAATTATTATATATTTTTTTTGTTATGCAGTTGTTCTTTGCTCGTTACATTTTCACCGTTCCCAAAGTTGGATGGTAAAAGTGCTCTGGACCATTTTTGACATTAAGCCGGTCAATCCTGTTTTTTGTTTTGTTTTGTTTTTGTTTTGTTTTTTTTGGTAAGTTCATTAAAAGAAGAAGAGAAAAGTGCTTAACTAAACCGAGTAACAATGTTAATTTTCTTGTCATGTATGGTGCATAAATAAAACACTGGTTAAGTGAACATATACCACAGCGACTTGGAGTGTACTTCTTTGGTCACAACCACAAGCACTGTGTACTTAGTTTGTGCTGTACTTAGTGTGTCTGTTCACACCCTTGCAAGTGGTGATTACTTGGTCTGTTCCAAAAACCCTAACATAAAATTCCCCCCGGGGAAAATGACAAAGTGAGATAAAATGCCAAAACCAAAATGATAGCTTAGCCTATCAGTAACCCTTATCAGTATCACGATGATGGTCATGACAGTATCATGTGCATTGTGTCATCCCTAATCGCACATCATATCAGGATGTTGCTCTAATAGACTAATATGCAATCTGGGAAGAAACTGCATTAGCTCGAGAGATAAGTCAAAGGTCAAATGTCAAAAAAAAGTTTTTCTATGACACCTGGGGCCTCATTTATAAAAAACTTGTGTATAAACCGTCCTTCATTTCATCTAAGAACTTTTCTGAAATTATCGTAAGTGTGATTCAGGAAGACTGAACGTACGCACTGAAAACAACCGTACGCAACCCTGTCCTTTATAGATCACAAAAGATCGTGAAATTGTGCACAGACATGCCTCCGCCTACTAAACGCCTATTCATTAATATCATTAACATAGGACTACTTGAATTAAAACAGTGGCCTAACCAACAAAGCTTATACCTATATACAGCTGGAAATAAAAAAGTTTAAAACACATTTAATAGGCCAAGGTTATCACATTTTTATCCCGTTTGAAAAATCCAAAGAGCCACAATGGTGTAATAGGTATGGGTTTATGCGCAAAACTCACTGAAAAGAAGTCTATCCGAGAATCTCATCTACGTTGTCCCATGCTTGCATTCACTCCTGTTTGCAGAGATGTAGGCCTGCAACTAATTAAGCTACTAATTAAATTTAGGTTCAAATATATCTATTTTTTATTTGGGATGATCGGTTTTGGAAGGAATATTATTATGGAGTTTTCATTATGCCAGTTGGAATAGGCTACATATATTTCGCACCTCTATAACCTTACAGTATGGACAGACCGATCATATACAGCATAATTGTCTAGGTTAGGACTACGTTAGGTCGACAATGCGTAATGTCTGTGCCTACATAAAGCAGACAACATTACAAGCTGTTACTGTAGTCTGGGGTAGTGAAAGGCCATTCGTCATTAATTCTGTGTGTCGGACAGCCTATCGTTCCCCCCAAAAAAGATTTCTTTGTAAAATAAATGTGGATATTCTGTAATTTGGGTCATGCATGCGCAACTTGGGTCAACTTGGGTCAACTGATGGTCGTACGTCAAGCTGGAACCTGACGCGGAGATAAGTACTTTCCCACGTCAAAGACTGCTTTTATGAATCTGTACTTTGACGTCTAATTGATCTTACGAACCACCTAAAATCAAATCTGTGCTTAAGAATATTTTATAAATGAGGCCCCTGGCATATCATTAAATTACATTGCAGAACTGATTCATGCATGCATTATCTTTAAGTATACACTATAGTACATTGTATGTCGCACAAACAGATCATTTAAGGAACTAAACACTTTGAAAAACTATGGCAACAAGCAGTCTGTGAGTAAATCATTTTTTTGCACTAAGGTCAAGAGATTGAAAAACAATACTGTTGCATTTTATATACATATTTAATATTTCGTAAGTTTGCCAAAAAAGACAACCAGAGCCACCTAATCACATATGATATTTACATTTGTTTTATGTACAGTATTATAATTTACTATCACAATTCATGGCATGAAACAAAATTCTCT
This sequence comes from Sardinella longiceps, assembly GCA_027497455.2. NCBI lineage: Eukaryota > Metazoa > Chordata > Actinopteri > Clupeiformes > Clupeidae > Sardinella > Sardinella longiceps. The sequence continues at coordinate 7,598,577 of JAODXP020000008.1, read as the reverse complement.
GAAATAAAACTATTTGCAAAAATAATGAATTAAAATAACTTTTTTGGCCTTTAAGATAAATAGACCTTTTGGTTGATTCTCTCAAAAGAAGAATCCTGACATAGAGTATGAAATGTTTCACATAGACATTTAGCGCAGGCCTGACCATCCACCCGCCATGGCCAAAAATCTTCTGAAAGAGGTCCTCCAACTACCCGAAAGCATATTCATTTTATATCATGTAAGCATAGAAATCAAGCAGCAGTGACTTAAATTTTTTTTTTCTCTTCTGGCAGATAGAGAGAAAGACGTTTGAAAGGAAACCCCCAACAAAATGGCTTTTGAACTAAAGTCCACAAACTGACAGTTCAGTTTCCAGCAGAGAGGCACATGGGCCTCTCTAAAAATGTACATATACTTATATAATAATAATAATAATAATAATAATAATAATAATACAATTAAAATTAAAAAAAGGACAAGTCTGTACATGTAGGCGAAATAGGGAATACGTAAATACAAAAAGCTGGCGAAAAAAAAGTCTCCCCAAAAATCTGTTCCTGCGCCAATCTAATTGGTACTGCATATAAAAAGCTGAGTCAATCCAAAGCTGTGTTCTACTGGTCGGAGAGCACTGGTCATTCTCAGCCGCTTGGGAAGGTGACAGTCTTGACTGTAAGGAAATGACTCAATATGTTGCACTGGCTTCTCACCAGTGTGCTGATGAGATTTTAAAGGCTAAACGAGACACATTACATCAGTCAATTTCAATACCGAGGGGACAGTTTCAACCCCGTTCTTTCTTGGCACTTCTGCAAAGTAAAAATTAAGGGGGAAATGAACCGAAACTCTCATATAGAATCTCTAGTGTGTTACGCTTGAAGATAAGGATCCTTGTTAATAATGATGTCATATATTTTCCTAGATATGCTTACTGTAGTTAAAGCACCGTGAATCAGCTGGACTTTACATTCAGGCTTTGATTAATTCGTCCTTTAATCCCCCTGGGGAGAGACATGTCCACATGCTTGAGGGGGGTGGGGGGCTATCCCTTCTGCGGCCTCCGTCACCATGACAACAAAGAAAATATATTTGTTTTCATCTTCACAATACTCCAAGCAAGTCCCTGCTACTTTGCCACACTGCTTTCGGGAAAACAAACAAACAAACAAACAAAATCTCAGTGAAAGTAAAAGTTCTGTCGAATTTAAAAAATGCTCTCTAGATGCGAGAGCAGTTCTTTAGTTCTTCTGGTAGAAAAAAGAAGATTTTTTTAAGAAAGAAAGAAAGAAAGAAAGAAAGAAAAAATAAACTGTCAGCAGACAGCATCCGAAGCTGGACGCAGAAACAGAAAGTGTGTGACCTTGAGAGAGAAGGAGAGAAGGCTGATAAGGGTGAGTCCCTGGGAGTTGAGGACATAGAGACTAGAGGCTGGAACAGAACTGAACCTGATCTGACATCAGTCCGATCGGAGCGATAGATTCGACCTGAACCTGGTGGTGCATGGTTTGTGCAAGACTTGGTTCTGGGTTGGTTCTCGATTTCATATGCCATGGATCCAGTCTTGATCTTGCATGATTGTGGCATTAAACCGTTCTTGATCTTGCCTGGATTCTGGAGAAGATCCATCCATCGGATCAGCACCAGGTCTGTTCCATGTTCCCCTGCGGTACTAGCTGCTGTTCATCTCTTTCTTTCTTTCTTTCTCTCACTCTCTCTCTCTCTCTCTCTCTCTCTCTCTCTCTCTCTCTCTCTCTCTCTCTCTCTCTCTCTCTCTCTCTCTCTCTATCTATCTCTTTCTCTCTCTCTCTCTCTCCCTCCCTCCCTCTCACCGCAGCTTGGACTTGCCATAAATGTTCCTCTGCACGGATAGCAAGCGTTCCACGCAGGAGAGGCGTGTCTCGTGGAGGGAGGCGTGCCATGTGGTGCCCACCGGCCGGGCCTCCTCGCTGCGGCACAGCACGTAAGGCGTGGTGTCCGTGCGGCTCTGGATGTAGCCGCTGCGTAGCAGGGACCGGCATAAGTGGCTCAGACGCTCTGTTCGACGCAGGATCAGGTGGGCTTTTCTACGAGGACAAACACACACACACAGACACACACACACACACACACACACACACACACACACACACACACACACACACACACACACACACAGGAAGGCAAGGGGGTTACAGCTGGGAAAGTGTAACATGACACATATGTACATATATGCATTGCACAGTCAATCAAAATCCTCCAGGAGCAAAAGTCCATGTGCTATAAATCTACACAAATATACTGTATATCTGATTTCTTATTTATACATTATTATCTGTACATCTTCTGTTGGATTGTTTTGGCTTGATTTGTTTTTATTCCATAATCATATTAAAATTGCTGTTATTAAACATTTTTTGCTGTTATTAAACATTTATATTTCTACAAATCTTACAAAACCATACAATAACGTAATAATGAAAGTTTATAAAAACAGAATAATATGAATCCAAAATTTTTGATTCAAGGGATGAAATGAAACGTGAAAGATCAAATAAACGAACCAATGTTAACACAAGTAATGGCACAGTCCAATATAAAGATTTCAAACCTGGATTTCAAAGTAATTAATAAACATTTGAGTACATGACACTTATATGAGCGGAGCCCAACTGCTTGATGTTGCGACTAAGGAGTAGCTATTTTAGTTGGAATGAGGGATATTGGGGTACAGTTATTTTAAGCTAAAAGAACAGAATCCGGTAGATTGCGCCAAACATAGTTTCAACTCCAAGCAAGCAATAGGATAACGTTTCTGTGGCATTAAGTTGCTTTCTTAATAATAATGAGGAAAGGAAAACCTGATGACTCAAATGACTACATGGAAACCTCTAGTTGAATTCTTTTGTGTTATAAATTGATTTGTGTTTGGCAAGGCCTGAAGAATGCAGAGGGGCCCATGAAAATCTGATCATGTCGGGTTATGTAACCCAAGAGAAGAAAATATCTATTTACAGTCAGCAGAACATGTCTAGATTGACCGCTCCACTGAGATGGCTGTGCTTGCTTTCCTCCCATGCTAGGTTTGATTGCACGGACACACACACTCTCTCTCACACACACACACACACACACACACACACACACACACACACACACACACACACACACACACACACACACACACACACACACAGAGAAAAAGCTTGAGTTGGCTGTCTGTAGACTCCTGCAGCCAGAGCCAAGCATTCTTGAGGCCATCTCAGGGTAGCCTGCTACCACAGTCCCTGTGTGCTCTAATAACATGGAGCTGTGGCAGGAAAACTTCCTCAGCCTACCTTACTGTTCCCCCACTCTCCCACTATTTGCCCACTGTAAATATGATATGATACGCACAACACTAAGTATCAAAACAATGTGGCAATGGCAGGTTTGTTTTAAAAGCCACATTGATTATCTATTGACATTAACACATTTACAGTACAGTCTAAACTTACCTCATCTCCCTGACTCTTTTGGCCTCTAATATCTGCTACGTCCTGTCTCAAAACTAGAGGAAGGCTTTCCTTTTTACTTGTCTGTTTTATAGGAGAGTATGGATGTGGAACCTACAGTACATAATGACTCCATATGTATTGGTGTAAAAAAAATGTCATTTACACACACAATGAATGTGTGTTAGGCTCGCTGTCACTATACATACTAGTGCATTGAAGGTAGATGCGTGTGTGTGTGTGTGTGGGGGGGGGGGGGGCAGTGGTAGATGCAACAATAAATACATCAATGACGTCAGAGCTTTCCTCGAGAGTTGCAGATATCTCTATGTTTTTGGCCGTTCCCGACATTTCTAACTAGGCCTGCGATAAAGCTGTCGAAAATATCATATTCCTGAAATAGTTGAAACAAATACAGCTGGAATAGGCTAGCTTACACTGTGTTATAAGACATCACTAAAATAGATTCTGAGGGCAAATACAAATAAAATGATAACTGGCGCTGTCTTGCGTCTCTGTAATCAGCAAGTAAAATTTCAACACGGCTCAGCAGCATTAGCCAACCCAGAAATTTCCACAGAGACACTAGATACTCCTGCCAGCCTAAGATTTTGTGAATGCACAAAAAAGATTCAAGTCACAAAAGACTAAAACACTAAAACACATATTGATTATTGATCGGAATGCTTTTTTTTCCCTCACAAAATGTTAGGGTATCCATACATTTACATTACAAAATTTAAATTAGGTGGCACATGTTTGCCAGTAAGGAGGCGTAGGTGAGTGTGTGTGTGTTGTTGACATTTTCCAAAATAATCTGAAGGAAACAAAACTGATGTTTAAGGTAGATGTTATTTTGAAATTGTCTTGCAAAGATAAAGTTTGTAAAGTGGCGATTATGTCTGGCCTATCAATTTGATCTGAGTAATTACGAAGCAGTGACCCCGTAACCTAACATCTCCTGGAGGAAATGGTCCACACTTTTTCTTTTGGCTAGGTTAGCTATCAGAGGCAGAAATCTACACATTGGCTTCCATATTCAATGACTGTGCACGTCTGTACTTTGTAAAAGCAATATCCGTTCACGGACTGGACAAACTGATAAAAGAGTCCAGGGGATTTATTTTTATTTTATTTTTGTTAATTCTTTTCCCTCCATTTTTTTTCGCTTGTGGATGGAATAGTGCCAAGTTATCCCATTACACTTGGCCACTGAGTCCCCTTTAAAAGGCACCACCAATACAGCTTGGTCATAAATTACTTTTGCTGAGCCAAACACTGCCAATTCAAAGCCATAAATAATAGTCTATCTTTCATCCAGACGCCTTCCACAACACTTCCCTCTTCTCCTCATGGCTACCTTCTCGAAATCATAAAACAAGCAGAATCTTCCCTTAAGCCAACCTAGTCCAAACTTATGGTGTAATTTATAGGGCTCGAAATGTGCTTCCTGGCAATGGGGGTTGGACTAAACAAAAACAACAGTGAAACCACAGTTTGGACCCCCTGAACCACAGAGGCTGGAGTGCTGGCATTGCCATTCATGTTTGTCCTTCTCGATGTTCTTGCAGCTCTACGGACGCAAAGCTCACGTCTTTCCATGTAGAATGACATAACACAGTGCTCTCGAGGCTGTCTTTTCAAGGGGTGGTGAAGATGTGTGGTATATGGGTATGGTGTTTGTGTGTGTGTGTGTGTGTGTGTGTGTGTGTGTGTGTGTGTGTGTGTGTGTGTGTGTATGTGTGTGTGTGTGTGTGTGTGTGTGTGTGTGTGTGTGTGATGAGATCTTTATGAGAATAAAGAGAAGTAAATGGATTTGGAAGTTCAGTCCGTGTTTCTTCCACTGTCAGCTCTGGTGTTTGGGTTGGCTCAAAGATGCCACTTCGGCAGCTCACTTCTAATTCGAAACAGGAAAAAATGTAACGTCAAAGTCAAACCCAACTTCTCCAACATTCACCATGACAAGAAGTGCCTGAGAGGCAGAATTTAAAGCTGCTTCATGGGAGACAAATAAGCACCCTGTTGCTTTTGTGTACTGGTGGGAATCTTGAGGGCAAGTGGTTAAAAAAAAAAAAAAAAAGTCTAGAAGCTTCTCTTAAGAATGTTCTAAAGAATGGCTAAGAACATGGTATTCTGTCTTGAACTGAGCGGATGGAAGACTCAAAGCTTTTCTCCTTGATTTAGGGAGGAGGGTGTCAGTGGTAGCCTGGTAAAAAACAGCTTCTCAGTCTACGCTTTGCTTCATACAAGGGTCTGGGATTCTGAGTATTCACAAACGATTGCCTGCTGGAGGTGTTTAAATAGTAATAATAATAAAAATAGATTGGATCATCCATGACTGATAGCCATATCATATTCTCAATATCATATTCTCGCACTAAATTCTCAAAGTTTGCTGATTGGTCAGGATGTGATGCATCCTGAGTGAACAAGGCCAATGCCCAATGGCCAGAAGGAAGATGAGAATTGTGTAGAAAGGCAATGGTCAGACTATGTCAGTGGTGCTGTAGTCTGCAATTGGAGGGTTGTAAGTTTGAGCCCAGCTCCTTTGGATTCCATCAAAATGTCCTTGATGCTGTTCCCTAAACTTTTCCCAGTGAGCAGGTTGGCGCCTTGCAAGCAGCCTCCTCCACAGACACAATAGGAATGTGTGGTTGAATAGGTGAACACCAGGCACATCAGTGGGAAGTGCTTTAAGTACTCTGAAGACAAAAGAGGCCATGTGTAGATGCGGTTCCATTTACTCTGTGCTTCTGTTGTCAGTCAATCTAGGCGCAACCAAGATAGGATGAAATCAATGGAGAAATAGCGCTGGTGCAACAGATTTTTACTTTTTATATACCGGTGCAAACAAATGACTAATGTTTCGATGTATAGCTAAATCTTCCTCAGAGTCCTTGAGAAGGGAGAAGAGCTGAAGATGGGAAACAAAATGCTGCAAAAAGAGCAACTTAAAGGGCATACACAGGGGCATACAGCTCAGTAACCAGGCATACCCATAGGGGGCATAGAGAACACAGGCATACCCATAGTAAAGTCACAGGGGCATACAGAACACAGGCATACCCATAGTAAAGTCACAGGGGCATACAGAACACAGGCATACCCATAGTAAAGTCACAGGGGCATAGAGAACACAGGCATACCCATAGTGCTGTACAGAGGCTTTAGACTTGGGTGGAAAGGGGTGATAGGTGCATGTTAAGACACACATGAATGACTGTCCATTATTTTCTTAGCCTTGTTGTTCACCCCTCTCCCCTGGAGGGGAGGGTAGGCCAGGTTATAAAGGGCAGTGCAATTGCAAAGGCTGCAGCTCTTCGGTGGGGAATCAGCAAGGCAAATAACCTGAGGCATCAGGTCAGTGCCTTAATAACACGGAGACATGCCAGGCATGAGCCAGCATGACATGGGAGAGGAGATGGAGCTGCTTCTGCTCAGACAGCCAGGGGAATGACAGCCAAGGCCAAGGGGCCAACGGCCGGCCAAAGCTCTTAAGCAAGCCGTAAAGTATACCCCGGACTCCAAAATATGCCATGTTGCAAAATTTATCTCATGAAATGATGACCTGATTTTCTTTTCATTTCTTCTTTTTTTCTTCAAATTTCTGTTGCTGTTGTTCTCAAAAGTCAGCCATTTGCTACAAATTGTGTTACTGTACTTGTGAATTAGCTACATTATATGAGTTGAACTGACCAAACCTATGAACAGAGAGGGTAAAAGCGAGAGGTGCACACATTCCTAAAATTCTGTGTTCTATTTTCTGTGCAGACCAGAGAGACGAGCTTGTGTGCTGATATGAAAGGTCAATGAAAAGTTTATGACATAATGCACTTGTGTAGACTGGAAATATTCATGTTTGCTCCTATTGTAACATAGAAGTTATTCAATGCTCTTTGCTACACACATACAACAAAACTGTTCATGAGCATAAAGTATGAACTCAATTCCTATTCTGTTCTGTTCTATTCTATTCTATGAAGTCATTGCAATTCCTCTCTCTCTCTCTCTCTCTCTCTCTCTCTCTCTCTCTCTCTCTCTCTCTCTCTCTCTCTCTCCCAAGAGAAAGGACACCGTAGGTGTGTTTTTAGAAGGGTCAGGACCATCTGATTAAAGCGTAGGAGCAGGGAGCAAAGAGGATTCCTGCAAGCTCTGCAGACAGCACAGGTCTGGTCCAGATGAAGCCTGCATCCAAATGATCTGAGCTGCCTTTCAGAGCAGTCCCCTCCCCTGCCACCAGTCCTGATAGTAAATTGCCTGGCTAATATTCAATAGGCCTAATCTGATTTGCATTGGCTTGCATCAGGCTTGGCAGCAGCATAAAGAACTATTTGCTGCACATTGGAAAGGGCTCTAATCTTCTGCCTCTCTTTCCATCAAATGCTCCGGGAGGGACTGCACTGCACTGCCACTCCTTCTGGGAGATCGCATGCACACGGGGGCTGTCACTACTCACGATTGATGTGGGCGGCCAGATCAATCAGAATAATGGCTACGGCATCGATAGGCTTTCTGGAACTCTCTGGATGGTGAATGGTGACGTCTTCTAGCCGGCTTTACTGTATGACTAGGGGCATGAACAAGTTTTACTCTACACTTGTATACTTTGTGTGTGTGTTTGTGTGTGTGTGTGTGTGTGGGGGGGGGGGGGGTGCATGTGTGGGTAGGTGGGTGCGAAAAGATGGAAGCCTTTCATTTCATCGATGTTCAGTTTTCTGGTTGCCATATTGCTTTGCAAATGTCTGTGATAGGAGTTATATACATAATCATATCTTTCCAACCCTACATTGTTGCCCAGAAATGTGTGTGTGTGAGTGAATGCAGATGCGGATGTCAAACCCACTGACAGATCTCTTCAGAAATGCTGAAGCACAAGAAATAATGTGATATCTGCACATGGATGTAAAATGCAGGTACCCATTCAGCATGAAATAAGAATAAAAAGGTAAATTAAAAGGAAATAAAAACATGTGATGCACTTGAATAAAAAGAAAATATATTGCAGCACCGTGCAGATTTTTTTACGAGATTTATGTCCTTATGAGATGGTACTCCAATGGAACAACCCCGCTCATGATTGGTTTTATAGACTTGGATTTGCAGTGAAAGCCTAAACCAATATTTTTCAGTCCAAAATTACTGCTGACCACGGTGTTTCTCCCTCTCTCTCTGAGTGTTTGTGTGTGTGTGTGTGTGTGTGTGTGTGTGTGTGTGTGTGTGTGTGTGTGTGTGTGAGAGAGAGAGAGAGAGGGAGAGGGAGAGCATAGAGGAGGTAGAGTTAAGAACATAGTGACCATACCGACCACAATGTTTACATATCTGTGTGAGAGTGTGTATGTGTGTGCAAATGTTCATGTGTCTGTGTGTGTGTGTGTTTGCATGCATGTGAGTGTGCTTTTGTGTGCATATGTTTGTGTAGGAGTATGTAAGTGTGTGTGCGTGTGTGTGTGTGTGTGTGTGCGCGTGTGTATGTGTGTATGAGTGCGGACGGAGGCGTTTATGTATGGTGAGGGAGGGAGAGAGAGGGGGCAAGTCAAGTGAGCTGGAGGTAAACAAGTATTTAGGCAGCTCTGAGATGAAAGAGCACGGTCGTTTTCTGACGTCTAGAGAGGCTGAAACAAGCCCTGTTCTAAACCTCGGCCTCGTAAATGCCCCGCTCTTCTGAAATCTACCTGAGCTGTGGGATCCCGTCGGATCAACCCTATCTGCCTGCAAAACATCAGGGCCAAACACTAGCACAGCTGGGAAGAAGAAATGCCAGGCCACTACTCAAGCCGTTTTTAAAGTTAACTTATCCAGACCTGTGCCTTCAATACCTTACAGATGTTATGGGACACTTTTCAAAGAGTTGAAACCAGTGGTTAAAGTGGGAGGTGGCAGGAGGGGAAATGACTTGTCCTGTTCGGCTATGAGAGCATCACTATGACAGTGCGGCTATGATAGTGATAGCTTCGCTTCAACCCTCTCTGGTGTCACTGTCTAGTACACTTTTAAGCAATGTCTTGCTTCCCCACACGTTAACCCCTGATTAAAATATTAAAACTGGAAGCTTTAAAGGTTTAAAACTATCCAGTCCAGGAGCAGCACCAGAATGTCAAGAGTGAACTGTATAGACGTAATGTCTGAAGCACCTCAGCACCATATTGTCTGTACTTCCTCTGGCTCCCAATCCCTTATTGACAGACCCTGAACAGTATCTCCATGGATGTGGGTCTAATTCCCTAGATAATCCTAACCGTAATTTGTCCTCTCTTCTTCCCTGTACATGGCAGTCGTCTGCAAACGTCAACCACAACATGTGGGACACTAATTCAAAAATCATGCAGTGTGTAAATAGTCAGATAAAGAACAAAATGTGTTGTGTATATCTGCAAATAAATCAAATGTCAGTGCATGGAGTTGAGTAGTTCATGCATCATGTGAGTCCTGTAGCTGTGCACATCTAAGCTATTTTTAAGGCCAGGTGCAGGGCAAAAGATCCTGGAAGGTCATGATACATGTGAACTATTTGCCTGGAGAAGGCCCTGTGGGGCCCCAAAGAATCTTTGCTTGGAACATTGCCATTGTGTCAAACAAAAAAGAGTACAATTATTTTAGGGTGTGCCCTATAAATCATGGTTCTGACTATGCATGGAGAAAATATTTTACACTAAAATTATTCCCAAATGCAACCTAATTGCCAACACATTATGTGAAATATAACATGTGTTGCCATTGTGTTTATGCAGAAAACAATTATGCAGAAATATTTGTTATAGTGCTGAGAAACATACTGGGAGCTGACTAAAGAGCTAACCCGTTAAGTACTTCCAAACATAGTACTGTTGTCTATGGTCTGTCAATTCTGTCTGGAGGAAGGAAATAGAATTTTGAACATAGACCGGAAAACGAATTGACAGCTTACACTAATGTTTGTGCACAATAAACTCCCTTTCAGTTTTATTTTGAACTTCAGCTAACATAAATTGCCAGTTCACTAGACTAATAGGTCTGTGCCGTTCAAAAATCTTGTGTTCGTCTTCTGACTGACAGCAGTCAGTGAGCACAAACAACAGGGCTAATAGTTGGAACCTAGTCTGGCTGATTGCTTTCATTGCTTTTTTTTTTTTAATTCAGCAACTGTATTTCGTTTAGTTATTAAATTAGACTCCAAAGTTTAGACATTAGTCTAAATGTGATTAAGAGTACATTAATAAAATGATTTAATGAGTCAAATGGACTGCAGTATAAGGTGACAGATCTGTCTATGGAGAAAACACACATCCTTCTCCCCACTGCTTCGTCTCGCCTCTCCCATACGGACGCCAGATTGCTACTGTCAGGGCCTCTATTATGGTCATTTTCACTGGTGCTGATTGCCTGCCATTTACACATTGCTGATCCAAGTCTTGGCTCGCATTGATTGGCCAGCGCAGCACCACACCAGAGAGGCCCACCACACTACACCACACCACACCACACCGCAGGCCTAGCAGAGGCATTTCTCTTCGTTTTAGGCAAATTCTTGGGCCAGAGGGTTTGACATGATACTGTGCTTCTAGCCAACTCACAGACGTCTCCAAGAGAGATTCCAGGGTGTAGAGTCATGCTCCCCAACGGCGCAGTGATTTGGCTTGTGCATGTGAGTGTAAGTGTGTGTGTGTGTGTGTGTGTGTGTGTGTGTGTGTGTGTGTGTGTGTGTGTGTGTGTGTGTGTGTGTGTCCAGAATCTCTGGTGTAAGCCGTGGCATGGAGTTTACAGGGAATCCAAATTGAATTTGTGGTAGACCAATAGCATACAATTTCTTCACTGGACCCACAATTGGATTCATTCTTGTGGTGTTCATGTCACAATCTCCCATGAATGCTTGAGTTTGTTCAGATCTGACGACCCAAATGTTGAACAACCCTCAGGTGGTCATGCTGGGCCCTGTGAATGTGGACACGTTGTCTAGGTACACACCCTGTGAACCCGGACGAAAGTAGGTGACAAAGAAGTTCTGATGAATGAACTTTACCGTTCTGAACACAGGCAGTGAGATGCTTCACTAGCTATAAACATGCTATGCCATTACATAAAGGAAAGTTTTTGAGCACTTCAACCAATAGTGCTGTAGTTTGAGGTTATTTGAGAGCTGTCAGCAAAATAAAAGGCACAATATAGACCAAATAGTTTACCAGCAGCTAAAACTGACTAAACAGGGCAAGGGAAATTAAACAGAATTTTAGTTTCTGTGCCTTATTCTGTTAGCGTAAACTGTTGTTATGAATTCAAATGCTCTGGCTATTCATATAGGCTATGCTATGCATTGTAACATTATATGGTCTGTTTTGTAGAATAAGAGGAACCACTGTTTTTGTACTTATATAAGATTATTAGATTATGCTATATGTTGCATAACCACATGCTTTGTGGTCAAGTCGAATATGCTTCATTGCTTGGAAATTTTGAAGCCAACATTAGATTAAAAGTTATGTCCAGCTGTGCAGAGTTACCTCACCTTTAAAATGGCTTCTTCAAATGGCGTAATGCATGAATAAACAAACCAGCCCATCCAGACAACAAACAAACACCCAGGTGAGTCTGTGTAGGGATAAGTCAGATGGGTGTTTATGTGCTTACCTTGGCCCCAGCTCATCCTCGCTCCTCCACACAAAGTCTCCAAACTTCTCGTAGTGTGAGTTGTAGTGGTGCTGTACTCGGTAAAGTAGGGGCGGAGGGATCTCCATCAGCGTGTTATAGGCCATTTGCTGCTCCTTACCGCTGGTGTAGCCATTGTACAGGTTATACACCTTATCAGCTAACTCTGCCATTGACACAGAGGAGAGAGAAGAAGAAAAAGAGAGTGAGTGAGTGTGTGTGTGTGTGTGTGTGTGTGTGTGTGTGTGTGTGTGTGTGTGTGTGTGTGTGTGTGTGTGTGTGTGATTTGTCTGTGGAAGGTGAAGAGGACACTGAATAATTAAGAAAATCCAATCAAACTATTGTGTACATTCAGGTACATTTGTACCGTATGTTTCACAAATTCTGAAAGTTCTGGCTCTTGTAAAAAACACCTTTGTCCTTGATGGAGGGTATTTTCAAGAGCCAGGAAGGACTTTGGGATGTTATTGCATTGAAAATATTTCAGTGATGTGCGTTGCGCATACGTGAGGGGTTTCTGAGGCTGAATGAGCTCATGGGACCAACAGCATTTACTGACAGGGCCAAGATCTAGTCTAGTCTAGTCACTTAAGAGAGACAGGCCAGCGTGAGTCACACTGAACAACAGAGCACTGGGTGAGACAGAGAGAGAGAGAGAGAGAGAGAGAGAGAGAGAGAGAGAGAGAGAGAGAGAGAGATAGAGAGAGAAAGAAGAGAAGAGAAAAATAAGAGACAGAGGAGGGTAAAGAGATACACGTACCTTCCGCTCGGCTGTCATCCACCATGTGACAAGATGTTCGCACTGTCACAGAGCTGGCTTCCGAACGGCTGCCACGGCTGTCAATGGCATACAGTGTGAACCTACGGAAAGCCAGAGGGGACAGTTTCACAGATACAGATATGGTGGGAGAAATATAATCTTTTACCCAGCCAGGCAAGGAATCTACTCCTAGTAAATGTTTTTATTTTTAGAACCACTTTCCCTGTCATTGTCACACATGTGGACTCACCAACCCTGACACAACAATGGGGAGGGAAAAAGTGGTAAGAAAAAAAGTAAGCAAAAAAAAAAGAAGAAGAAAAAAAGAAAGGAAGAACAAGTCATGATATTTATGCTGACGTGTAGGCTACCAATCTGCTTTTCCGATCTACTTTCCTGTCTGACGTCACACACCCCAAGATGCACATGTCAGTGCCTACTGTGACAGCCTCTCCTGAAAGATACAGAACTCTCCTTTCCAAAACATCCCCATAACTCACAACAGGCGTGCTGGTGTGTGTGTGTGTGTGTGTGTGTGTGTGTGTGTGTGTGTACAGACACGCACAAGCAGGCTACGGATTCCAGGGGGATTAAGTTACGGTTCCAAACGACCCTGGCACTTGATGCAGAAAAGCAGCCATTAAGACTAACAGCCGCTTAAATGGGGCACCCACTTCGCATAATGACGGAGTTCCGTTCCCTGAAATGCAAAACATATTAAAGGCAAAAGCGAGGGGACCCGGCATCTCCCGGACCACCCAGGACAGCCTGCGCTGTTTCGGGTAGCCCCCGAGAAAGGGCCTCTAATGTGGGGGAGAGGAAGAGAGAAAGAGAGAGAGAGAAAGAGAGAGAGAGAGAGAGAGAGAGACGGAACTTGACTGGGCCTGGGCATTAAGGAAGACATCCAGCCAAGACAAGGGTAGTTGGGGCCCCAGCATGGGGCATAGCCGCCCGCACGGCATGTTGGGATTTGCCTCTGGAGCAGAAAGACAAGCCGCTGTCAAGAGGTCAGAGGATCTTACATCACAGGTCTGTGCTTTAACGCTGCACTTTTAAAGCATCAATCTGATGTGTGCTTTTATTCTCTAATGCTGCCTTTGAGCTCCTGGAATATAAACAAAGAAACAAACAAATAAAACAAAAACAACAACTTCACAGTCATTGTAATATTTTGATTCGCAATCCTTCACACATAGCCTGGCGAATGCCAAACTAAAATCACAAGTGATATTTAGTCTGGGGACCTACCTATTGCATTTCTCGTAGCGGAAGCATCGTTTACGATTGTCCATAGCCGTTCATTGGGCGCTACGAATGTCTATCATAGCGTCTGTACATACCTCGGAGCCAATACCAGAGCCACCACGTGACGTAAAATGCAATCGAGGGCCGTACAAATCCCTTTTTGTTCTGCGATTGGATACCGAAAGCAAGCGAGAAAAGCGGCCATGGTCACCATGCTCCTCCGCAGAGTGAAATGAAATAAGCTCGCAAAGGAGCATGGGAATTCCCAGGCTACTTCACACATCCAATTTATGTCAATTTATGTTCTTCCATAAAACAGAGTCCCTTTTGGCGATTTCTACCTATGACAATTTGTTTCAACTATCCAGACAATTTGTTTTGTACTTTCCTGGGGCCATAACACTTACAGTAACATTAGCAGCGATTAGCTAGCGGTTAGCTGTGTTAGTGATGTAAGAGTAGAAGTTATCTTTGTTTTCTGCAAGTGCCAAGCATATTACACTAATTGACTGTATTTTGTGTGTGAAAACGTGTGAATTTTTGAATGTGTGAAAGTGTGAACTCTATGGCTACAAAAGGACCATGGTGTTGGTGTGTTACTGTAATTGTGTTTAGAGTTTTGAAAACGTGGCTAAAAGATTGGATAAAAGCTTCATAGATTTTTTTTTTTTTTTAATGCAAAGAAAACCTCTCTTTTTTATGAGTAAGGTCCAGCACTGTGAGAATGATAGAGAGGAGAGTGAGGGAAGCTGACTGTAATGTTCAAATAACAGGATAACACACACACACACACACACACACACACACACACACACACACACACACACACACACACACACACACACACACACACACACACAGAGAGAGAGAGAGAGAGAGAGAGACCAAAATCAGCTATATTGAAATACATGTGACAAATGGGCTAGTGGTAATAAAGTACTACTTCAATGAAACAATGCCACCAGTCCCCTGCAATAAAGAGAGTCAAGCTGAAGGCTCCTATTCCACTATGGCACAGTCAATGTGTGCATGTGACTGGCTCCCATTCTCTCTCTCTCTCTCTCTCTCTCTCTCTCTCTCTCTCTGTGTGTGTGTGTGTGTGTGTGTGTGTGTGTGTGTGTGTGTGTGTGTGTGTGTGTGTGTGTGTGTGTGTGTCCATGCGTCCCTGTGTGAACTGACATTGCTAGAATGTTCGGCTGTCTGTGTTTACTGTCACTTTCATCCGCTCAGCAGGAGGCTCATGATGGCCGTCCCAATTACCATATTTCTGTTTCCTTCTCTCTCTCTTTCTCTCTCTCTCTTCCTCTCCTTCATCATCTCTATCTCTTCTCTGCTTTCCCTCTTGTCGGCTCCTTAGCAGACACTTCACAGACACTTCACAGATCCTTCACAGTAGATTAGAAGAAGTGCATTTAGCCACTTTACTGAGACCATCTCTGCTCATAATTCACTGCAGTTTCAGACTAGCATCACCAAAGAGACCTCGAACTGAAGAAAAATGACAACAATCTGTCATCTCCATGACAAACAGGAAGCTAACGACAATGTATCAAACTGCAATATTTACAGCTTTTGATTTATCTTATTTTCATTTC
>JAODXP020000008.1:7555406-7575406 GCA_027497455.2 Sardinella longiceps | reverse complement strand
ATTGCCAAAGCCAGACAAACATAGTAACATGACATACAAGTAACAATTATAAAAATAACATAACATAAAAAAGATGGGTGCATCCATATCAGTACATCAATAGGAATACGTAGTATGCATTGATGTGGATTGTGTGCATGGATGAGTGTGTGCGTGTGAGTGTGCAGTGCACGCACGTGTAAGTGCATGCGTGTGTGTGTGTGTGTGTGTGTGTGTGTGTGTGTGTGTGTGTGTGTGTGTGTGTGTGTGTGTGAGTGTGCGTGTGTAAGCATGTGTCTAGTCTATAGACACAACTTACAACGGCACACCTAAACTCTTACTCTAAACTAGGCCGAGTCCCTCAGGTCATGACACTTTAGGACATATTGTGCTGCTAAGGTGGCAGAAGGCCCCTCTCCGAGCAGTATGGTCATTTTTTCACAGTTTTTAAGGTCTTTGAAATTTGAAATAGAGTGCTGGAGTCTGGTGAAGTAGCTCTCTCTTAAAGTGTCATATTTTGAGCAGTGTAGAAGGAAGTGCTCCTCTGTCTCAACCTCCTCTGCCTGGCAGTGACCACATAGTCTTTGTTCTCTGGGCAGCCAGGTTTTCCTGTGCCTGCCTGTTTCTACGGCTAGGCTGTGGTCACTGAGCCTGTACTTGGTCAGGATTTGCCTCTGCTTCGTATCTCTGACAGAGATGAGATACCCAGCCAATTCATATTCTCTTTTTAGGATCAGATAGGAATTCATTCTACTTTGGTTGATAATTTGGTTTTCCCAATGTTGTAAATAGGCTTCTTTGGCTTGATTCATTATGTTTTTGACTCCAATGGATGTTTGGGAAGCAGAGCTGGACTGAGCTTGATGTGTGTTAGATTTTGTTAGTGGATTAGTTAGCTTCAGTACCAGCTGGCATAGAGAACTCTTTTCAGGGTTCATTTCTTGGGTTTTCAGTGCCTCAAATTGGAGGGTGTTTTTGGGACTGCTGTTTAGGTGCATCCAGAATTTGAACACTCTTTTTTGAACAGGTATAGCCAATGGGAACCGACCTAATTCTGCTCTACATGCATTGTTTGGTGTTTTTGATTGAACTTTTAAGATGGATCGGCAGAATTCTGCATGTAGAGCTTCGGTTGGATGCTTGTCCCACTTAGTGTAGTCATCATGCATACCAAGTGGACCCCATACCTCACTTCCATACAGCGCAATGGGCTGGATTATGCTGTCAAATATTTTACACCAGATTGTAATTGGGATGTTAATATTGTAGAATTTTCTTTTTATAGCATAGAGGGCTCTGCGGGCCTTTTCTTTTAATGCATTCACAGCCAGGTTGAAACTTCCGGATGCAGTAATTACCAGACCAAGGTAAGTGTACTGCATTGTGTGCTCTAGGACGGTGCTACCTAGGCTAAATCTGTATCTGTTTTCCTGACACCTGGGTTTCTTTTGAAAAATCATAACTTTGGTCTTGGTTGGGTTTACTGCCAGGGCCCAGGACTGGCAATACTGCTCCAGCTGATCTAGGAGCTGTTGCAACCCCTGCGCTGAGGATGACACCAGAACTAAGTCATCGGCGAAGAGCAGGCATTTGACCTCCGTTTCCAAGAGTTTGAGTCCAGGGGCTGCAGACTGTTCCAACTGCACCGCTAACTGATTTATGTAAATGTTGAACAATGTTGGACTCAGACTGCAGCCCTGCCTCACTCCTCTATTTTGTTTGAAGAACTCTGTTTGTTTTTGTCCAATTTTAATACAGGATTTTGAATTTGAGTACATTGATTTGATTATGTCATATGCTTTACCCCCTACACCACTTTGCAAAAGTCTGTAGTATAATCCATCATGCCAAATAGAATCGAATGCTTTTTTGAAGTCTATGAAACAAGCAAATATCTTTCCATTTTTTTGGTTTTGTACATGTTTATTGATTAGGGTGTGTAGGGTGTAAATGTGATCTGTTGTTCTGTGTTTTTTGATAAAGCCGATTTGGCTTTTACACAGGGTATTGTGTTTGTTAAGGAAGGTTTGAATTCTTTCATTCAAAATGCAACTAATTACCTTCCTCAGGTTACTGTTCACACATATACCTCTGTAATTATTAGGGTCCAATTTGTCTCCACTTTTGTAGATTGGGGTAATAATTCCCTGATTCCAGGTGTCAGGAAAGCAGCCAGAACTAAGGATGAGGTTGAACAATTTGAGCACTGCCTTTTGTAGTGAAGGTGAGCTGTATTTTAACATTTCAGTTCTGATGTTATCAGGACCAGATGCCTTTTTGGTTTTTAGTGAATTTAGGTGTTGTGTCAATTCTCTTTCTGTAATGGGGTAATCCAGGGGGTCTTAGTTATTCTCTCTCTCTCTCTCTCTCTCTCTCTCTCTCTCTCTCTCTCTCTCTCTCTCTCTCTCTCTCTCCTGTTCACTCTTTTCTGTGTGCCTGTAATTTGGCCCAGCTGTGTCTGTGTCGCTCCAAGCACATAAAAGGTCCCCATGTAGGGAGACACTAACTACAGGATGTGGCAGTGGACTGCCCTCCCTCCCTCTCTCCCTCCATCCCTCCCTCCTGCCTGCCAGCCAGCCCTGTCTGCCCTCCTGCTCCATCACAGCAAATATTTGTCCCGTCTCTCTCTCTCTCTCTCTCTCTCTCTCTCTCTCTCTCTCTCTCTCTCTCTCTCTCTCTTCCTCCCTCTCTATTTTCTTAGAAGGCCAAATGGAAAAGATGCTGAAAGAACCAGTCAGTTTAGGTAAGGTTAGAGCCTATGATCTGAGCTGGCATTCAAAGACTGCAGCTAATTTAATCCTTATTACGAGTATGAAAAGGCAAGACAAGAGACTTTCACTGTTAATTGACTGCATTTGAGAATCCTTTATCCAAAATGACTTTTGTAACAGCACAGAGAGGGGCATGTGATGACTTGTGACTACACCACCATGGAAGTGGCCGTGGAGTACACTGGTTTGGCTCAGCTAAAGGACCCAGGCTTGGTTTGTCAACACACGACCTCCTGGAGTCCCTGAGACTTGCGCCGTCTGTTTGCTCTGTGCTAATATCCTGTCAAAACAACCCCAAACGAAAACAAACGCAAAAGAGGAAATGCTGTTCTGACACAGAAAGAGAAATAACCTAAAATGTCTTCCTTGAATTAGGCTAATATCAAGGAACATGTTGACTCTCTTTCTCTTTCTCAGAAGATGTCTGTTAGCAGACATCTGGGATTATTGGGTCAAATCATCCAAGAGGACATTTCCCAAAATCTTAGGTGGTTGTTGGTTGCAATGCATTTTCCCATTGCCAACTAACTAAATGGATGCCCAGACTTTCTGCTATTTGTTAGGATTGGCATTGGCTTAGCATAGTTTATCAAACGTAAAGTAGCACAACCCAAGATGGCTGCCTTCTTCTTTCTGTACCACATGGGTAGAAAAATAAGAATTAGAAGATCACTATTAATTGATCTGGTAGTCTATTGAGTTCTTTCATGTGGTGTACTATGAAACTGGTTCTACTGGTTCTGTCCATAGTGCCTGCTGTGGTGTAGAGTCAGACGTAACCAGGGCTGGCCTAAGTTTATTCTACCTATTAAACTTAAGATGTAAATGTTTTTGACATGGGACAAGTTTGTCCAGCATCCTTGTGATGTTCTGCCAGTGGTAACTCATCTCTCTCTCTCTCTCTCTCTCTCTCTCTCTCTCTCTCTCTCTCTCTCTCTCTCTCTCTCTATCTTTCTCTCTCTCTCTCTCTCTCTCTCTCTCTCTCTCTGTGTCCTTGAAAATGCTTGGAAATGTTCTCCATAAGATTGACACCTGGTCAAGTTGTGGCCAACTGTTGGTCTTCCTTACCTGTAAAGGCTGTCAGGTTCCAGACACTTGAAGACCAGCGTGTAGAGAGCGGGGTGTGAGCTGTCTGCACTTCGTCTCCCGGCAACCACACATGATGAACCCAGCCCAGAGAACAGGTCATCCACTAGGCTTAGAACTTCTCCTAGGGTAGGAGAGGGGAGAGAGAGAGAGAGAGAGAGAGAGAGAGAGAGAGAGAGAGAGAGAGAGAGAGAGAGAGAGAGAGAGAGAGAGAGAGGGGTAAATATAAAGAGGTAAGTTATAAATTCCACTACCGACACACACACACACACACACACACACACACACACACACACACACACACACACACAGACAACCATACTACATCAGAGTAGAGAGCCACTGGCATCACAATGACACCATGTGAGCATGTGAGACTCTTCTCCATGTTTGTTTTAAGAGACGGCCTCCTATGTTGGTCCAGTAAAATACATCATGTCTCACATAGCACCACTGCCCACTACCCAGCTGAGCTAAGAGATTCCTCTTATACTGTTACATTGATGACTCCCTGACCTGCCTGCCATCATGTGGGTGAACACACACACACACACACACACACACACACACACACACACACACACACATACAAACAAATGCACACAGAGAGACACACACTACATTCAAAAAGAGACAAGTTGAAGGTGTCAGAGGAAACATCTTTCATGTGAGCTTACGGGAATGGAGTCGGCTGAAAACACTTCCCAGCAATGGGAGCGGATGGACAGAAAAGGACAGAAGAGGAGGAAGAAGAAAAAAAAATAGCACAGTATGGAAAACAAGAGAGAGAGAGAGAGAGAGAGAGAGAGAGAGAGAGAGGCCTGTCAAAACAGCCCTGAGTGCTGACGGACTTCAGGAACTGAGCCGGGGGTCACAGGAGCACAAGCGGAGGCCTCGAGGCCTCATGTCCCCGTTATCCCCCAACCCCCCCCCCCCCCCCCACACACACACACACACACACACACACACACACACACACCTCTTTCTCGCTCTGCTGCCAGTGTCGTGGTCTAAATACAACACATACAGGATGCCTCCACAGACAGATAGACAGACAGGGGGATACGCACACACGCACACACACACACACACACACTGACACAAACCCAAGACAAACACACACACAGACAGAGATAAACACACACACACGCAGACACACACAAGCACAAGAGAGGCTGCAGACTGAGGTTGCATAAGGAGGCCAAGCGTGAAAAAAAAGAAAGAAAAGAAAAAGAAAAGAATGGGCGAATGAATGATTTGCCATTTCCTCAGGGGAAAAAAAGAGAGGAGTTTGTATATAGATGAGGCTTCCCGAGCACATTCCAGCACCTCACCGAGGCAGGAGCCAACTTTTTATAAGGTCCCAAAACACCCTCCATTTGGGATGTGAGGAACACACTCACTGCCTCAGCATATGGAAGCTCCGGAATGTTTTACAAACTCCTTATGAAAAGGAATGGAACACCAAAAATAAATAAATTAATTAAATAAATAAATAAATAAATAAATAAACAAACAAACAGATAAATAATACATCTACCCCTCTCCCATGTTGCATAAAAAAATACTGTAAAATAAAAGTAAAATAAACATTGACAAACTCAAAGACAAACAATAGATCATAATCCCACATGCAGAAAACAAACATGACAAACATTTCCCTGAGGATGCTGTTCACTTCAGTTCAAAATGATTGTTTTTTTTGTTGTTTTGTTTTTTTTTCGGGGATAAAAGCCACAAGGTTGCATGGTCTATAGGATCCAATGTTTCACCCGGCCGAGAGGAGAAGAACAAAGAGAGAGAGAGAGAGAGAGAGAGAGAGAGAGAGAGAGAGAGAGAGAGAGAGAGAGAGAGAGAGTCTTTTTGTGTCTGATCATTCCCATAATACCAACAGAACAGTCCTGCCCGCAGGGAATTAGAGGTTATGTTGTGGTGCGTGTGTATGTGTGCATATGTGTCCATGAGTGTGTGTATGTGTGTGTGTGTGTGTGTGTGTGTGTGTGTGTGTGTGTAGGAATTCTACAATTCTTTCCAGGACATCTTGTGTCTCTGAATGAGAGATGCACAGATACCACGGGCATCCTTGAGTGCTCTTTGTCTTGGATGAAGCGATCCAACAAACTCAACAGTAAGTCGTCTTCCATCACAGTCCAGAGCAGACAACCTCTCTCTCATGCGTCACAATTTTCATTCTCAAACACTTTCGCAAAGCTTTTTTAGTTTTCATTTGAACATCTGCCATTGAAATATACATCGTCGAGAGCCTTATCAGTGTCACGGAAAATAGCTAATTCATCATCATTGATATGACGATCATAATCATCACAATCACCGTCATCGTTGCTGTCGTCATATCGGGAACGTCCAGGCTAACTGCTGAGCATGCGGTTGATTATGTTAGATAATGACACGGCCCATTAACGTCACTTGCCTGTTCTAAGTGCATGCTTGGCAAAAATCTCACCTTTAAAGCAAACATTCCCCTCCTCCTGCCAATGCCGTGACCTCAGGCCGTTTGAAGGGGCTGTTCTCAACAGTAAAAAAAAGTTTTAAAAAAAAGAAAAAGAAAAACTTAGAAATGCTACGCATGTCGGCTCGCTTTGATGCGCTCTGGCAGGACGAGCCAGCCCCTTTGACAGAAGCCATGCCGCCTTGGCACACACAAACACACACACACATAAACACACACACACAACACACACACACACACACACACACACACACACACACACACACACACACACACACACACAAACACCTAAACACACACGCACACACACAAGCCATCCCATCTCTGGGCCCGGGATGATCTGGCTTTGATCTGCTTTGGGCCAGAGCCGTCTGTAGCCCGGCCAGCCCGAGGTCTGTAAACATCCCAGTTATGATCTTACCGTACGTGTGGCCTTGGACTTTAAAACTACAGGCTTTGTCAGAATTTATGGATCATATCTGGAGTTCCACTGCAGGCTCTTACATTTTGCTACTTAATTTTTTTTTCTCCTTCTCTCTTTATACCTCTCTCAGCTCCAGGCAAACTGGTCTATGGAAAACATCAAAATAATTTCTCTATTATCGACAGCACAATTCTTATATATTTCTGAATTACTACATACAGTACTTTATCAAATATTATGAAATTAAATTGTTGATGTCTTAACATGTGGAAAAATATATATATATATATATATATATATATTAATGGCCATTGGAACTTTACCAAATGTTATCGGTAAAGACTCAAATGCCAGGAACGCTGTTTCTACACCGTTGTTCCTTTTTGAAAAATATATAAATAAATAATAAAAATGAGTCAGTTGCGGTGTTTGACGTGAAGCTGGAGATATTTGACTTTGACAGACGTTATTTGGACTGTTCTCAAAAGTCTTTCCCCTCGTTCACACAAATATGAATGGAATGTTTCCAAGAACACCAAACAACGGGATGACTTCAAGGAGACAGACCATATGTATTTTTAAAAAAGTGAGTGAGACAGATCATGAAATAGATAAAAGGATTAAAAGGACTGTTTGAAGTTTTATTTGCCTGGATGTGGTTTTGGCGGGAATAACATCTTTGTATGTAAGAAGTCATCGGCCCAATCCATGACTGAGAGGAAAGTAACTGTAGCCACCCAAGGTTCATCTGATCGTGATGGCTTTCAATTATGACTCAATCACACACACACACACACACACACACACACACACACACACACACACACACACACACACACACACACACACACAGAGAGCCTAAGTGGATCCCCAGTGATGGGAGACACCATTCCTCTGCCTCTTCCCTCCACCAGCTAGTGCTTAGCTGGATAAATCCAAGTGTAATCTGTGTGTGTGTGTGTGTGTGTGTGTGTGTGTGTGTGTGTGTGTGTGTGTGTGCGATAAAAGAAAGATAGGGAGTGTGTGTGTGTGTGTGTGTGTGTGTGTGTGTGTGTGTGTGTGTGTGTGTGTGTGTGTGTGTGTGTGTGTGTGTGTGTGTGTGTGTGTGTGTGTGTGTGTGTGTGTGTGTGTGTGTGTGTGTGTGTGTATGTGTGTCTCATTAAAACTGCATCAGTTCCATTCCCTGCTGACCCCTTGCACACACATCTCGGTGCACTGGCATGCACGCTTCTGTGCCACTGACAAACTACTCAAAGCAGCTGACAGCCAGCTGATCTGGCCCTCCCTGCTCACACTCCAGATGGTGATGGCATTCTCTCTCTCTCTCTCTCTCTCTCTCCTTATATTTCATTCTGTCTCTCACTGTGTCATACTTATACTGTCATTCCCTATTTCTTTCCTATTCTTTCTCCTTCTCTCTCTCTCTCCCTCTCTCTCTCCCTCACACACAGACACACACACACACACACACACACACACACACACACACACACACACACACACACACAGACACACACATGCACACACACACACACACTCCTCCATTCTCACTTTCTTTCTCTCTGTCTTTCATTTGTTCTCATGCTTTCTTCATCTTTCACAGTTTAGCTGTTTCCCTCTCTTCTGTTTCTCTCACTTCCTTACTCTGTTTCTCTTTTACCCACACACACGCAAGCGTGCACACACACACGCACACGCACACGCACACACACACACACACAAACAGACACACACACACACATACACACACACACACACACACACACACACACACACACACACACACACACACACACACACATACACACACCCATGCATGGTGACCTTGTGCCTCCCTCCATCAGCTTGGAGAGGAGGAGGGAGTAAAGATCTGTCCTGAAAGATTCAACACTCGTTATGCTCCAGATGTTCCACAAAGCCCAGGCTGATTACCCATTGAGAAACGCTTGCTCTTCTGAATGTCAAAGCTTTCTCAGATTTGCAGCTCTCTGAAGACTCAATTCCTTTTGAATGTAAATCAGTTCAATTTGTTCCTTGCGAAGTTTGGATGGACTGTTGCCTCGTGACACAAAGTTGCAGATGAACAGTCGTAATTGCAAAGAGCAGCTCCACAACATGTAAATAATAGCACAGCTCTAGCAGGGAACCATCTCCTTTGAGGTGTACCAGCCACTCCGCTTTGCTTAAAAGACAACATTACCACCTCAAATGGGTGTCATTTTCTGCCGGCCTAACACCGTGTCATCTGTTTTACATGTGTGCTACTCGGCCAACACTAGGGAGGCAGCTCACAGCGCGTGTCAGCGAGTGCGACAGACTCAGCCCAGTGTGCAGCGGCCACAGCTCTGGAGGAGAGAGAGAGCATTACGTCAGCGGCACCTGTCTTAGCACCGCCACCTCTGGTTCTGCACACTGCAGCTATTGACTGGAATAGAACATAGAAACAGAGATTCTGCAAAGCATGCGGTTATGGTGGTGAACCTCGCCGTTCTCAAAAGGTGGTGCAGTGCAGTGCAGGTGCCACTCCAAATGAGGAAGGTGGTGGCCAATGAACAGGAGGAAATTTGTCTTTTTTTATGCCCTCCTTGACTAGTGCATTTGTTAACATGTATAAAAGGAGTAAGCCCTCAATTGTACTAGGTGATCTTTCATTTGTTTTAAGGAACTTTTATTTTGCCATTATAGAAGAGCCAATGGTGTGCATTGTCAAGGACACGTGATGTGTGGATATATAAGGTGTGTGCATCCTGTAATAAATTCTCTTGGACCGTCATCCCACAATGGCAACTATGTGTTGTGTCCCTCTGTCAAGTCAAGTAATAGTTAATAGTAGTTTAAGTTATTTAATCCTCCTGGGTATGCACGGGTCTCGTGCGTTCACACTCTGCTAACAGCATTTACGTACTGAAAAGATCATGCACTGAAAACAAGACAGCCACACAATGGGCAAAAATAGGGCTACATAAAAACGCCAGTAATAACACAAAAAATAAATGAATACATAAATAAATATTCAATCAAGAAGGGCTTGACAAAAAATCGACTTGACAAATTCACAAATCCCTTGCCTATGGATAATGTACTTGGCTGGAAAAAAAAAATCTAAATCTGATTTGAAGTGTGAGACCCAATGAGATGAATCTACTCTTATTATCTCACGTTTCTATTCCTATTTTGTCTGTCATTTGTAACTAAAACAACACTATGATACCACCTTGGGCTTCTATTGTAGACCCAACCCCTTCAGTACCATTGCAGACTTGTTGACCCCATCTGCTCCAACCTCCAAACTACCTTCTCCCTGTCCTGTCCTCCATCTGTACCGTCCATCCCTCACTCACTCTCTCTTTCTCTGTGTTTCTTCCATTCCAGTCTCTTCCCTGATTATCTCTTCCCTTTCCTCTATTTCTCTGTCCGTCCCCTTCTCCCTCTTTTCCCAGTTTCCCCACTCTTTCACTCCACCCCTTCCTCCATGTGCCTCTCTCGTCTTTCCCAGTTTCTGTCCCTCTCTCTGCCCAGTCTCTCCCAGCCCTCTGTCTTCTTTCCCTTTCTACCCGGCTCTCCATCTCTTTCCCTTCCCCTCACTTTCCCCTCTCTCTCTCTCCCTCCCTCTCTCTCCTCCTCCCCCCATCTTTCTCCTCTCCTGTCCTGGGCCCCTTAGCTGGCTGTTGCCCCAGAACCCTGCGTGTGTCGCTGCCTGTCTGCCCTCTGCCTCCTCCTCCTCCTCCACCATCCTCACCATCCACACCTCCTCCTCCTCCTCCTCCTCCTCCGCCGCCCTCCCTGGTTCTCCCCCGCCAGGATCGGGCAGCTGGCAGAGAGCGGAGCAGCCTGAGCCAGAGGCAGGCAGGCAGGCAGGCAGAGCAGAGCAGAGCAGAGGCAGAGCAGGCGTTTACCTCAGATCACCCCTCTCTCGGCTAACACCTCCACCTCAGCAGGACCCACCATGGCCCCAACACCAGCACCACCTCCACCACAAGCACTGCTGCCATTTGTGTGGGGAAGAGAGAGAGAGAGAGAGAGAGAGAGAGAGAGAGAGAGAGAGAGAGAGAGAGAGAGAGAGAGAGAGAGAGAGAGAGAGAGCTTCCAGCTGACAACTCCAGCTTACCAGGTTGTTACGCAGATGTGTAGTAGCTGATGTACGTCACAAACTAATTTGAGTTTGGGGCCAGCCTGGCAAGAGAGAAAGCTTAATGGAGCACCAGATTGTCTGCTGGAGGGAGAAACACATAACTAGAGGACTTCTTGTCAAGGTGGCAATTATTACAAAACTTTTGGATTTCATAATGGTCCACATAGTAAATAATGCAGCGAGTATGGGTTAGCAATGGGTTAAATAACCCAATTTACAGCCTTATATAATGATGATGACGATGATGATGATGATGATGGTGATGATGATGGTGATGATGATGATTATCACCTAAAATGGGTTGTTTTCATCCACTTAAGAATATCAACTGAAGTGAAATGTTGCAAGAGTTACTTGGATCTAACAGTAATTCTGAGTTAATGTGTGCATATGTATGAAGGTGGACTTTGGCTAGTGAAACATGGGCGTATGAACTCATCAGACCCAGACAGAGGGTAAGGGTGGGGTGGAGGGAGAGGAGAGGAGAGGAGAGGAGAGGAGAGGAGAAGAGAGGAGAGGAGAGGGGAGAAGAGGAGAGAGAAGAGTTCCCCATGCCCTTGTCTGCGGCCGCCTCCAGCAGACCGAGTGGATTAGAGGGGTGCTGGAGATGGATGAGGCTGTCACGGTGACCTTTTCCAGTTTCCTGGTTGCTCTGAGTGTCTGGAGCCTCTGGGCCTCTGCAATGAGGGCACTGAGATGCGTGAAATGCCACGAATGCTCCCAACCCCCCAAAAAGTATAAAAAAGTAAATCTCAAGATGTCTTCTACAATCTACATATCTATTCACCTCTACCCAGGATAACTCAGGTAAGATCTGTTCCCATAGGGGGCGCTGTGGAACAAGGGGCTACTGGCTCATCCATACCACATCCGGAGTGTCCACAGACACCCAGCTTTGAATCCCCAATCCCACTGCATTTCCCTCTCCCACTTGCTTGGAATCTCTCTTCACTCATCTATATGACTGAAGACAAAAAGGCAGTAACCTAAGCTCAGCTATACTACCAAAGTTCTCCTGTAACCATCTATAGTGACTCTACCCAATTCTATTCTCGGACAAACCCATCACATCTCATACATAAATGTACCATATACCACGTCACATCACTTCTTGGATGCCATCTACACCACCTTTGCCACAATGTCTCCTATCCACTCTTATACCACACCTCTGACATCACACACTTTGACCCAGAATGCTGACATCACCTACCACATCAATATCACAGCATCTATCGTTAGTTTTGGAAAACAACAAACTTTGGTTTTGCATCCAGTCCAGGTCCCTCTTTTTCCAATAGCAGAATTCTGCCAATGCACGATAGAGCACGCTGCCTGTCTTCTGGGCTTAGCTGGGATGATGATGGCTGGAGATGTAATAAAACATAAATCTTTTTCTTTCTTTTTAAAAATCTTTTTTATTCCATAATCAGTCTTAATGCTTTCAACATCAGCTCAGTATCAGGCTCAGATAAATGGCCAAACCAGAATTCCTCCTTGATGACCAAATGCACGTTATAAATAGTAATAGAATGCTATAAAACTCTTACCGCTTTGAAAAAAAAAAAAAAAAAATATATATATATATATATATCGGTATGAATCCGGGAATGCACCGAGTGTTAGATGTCCGCTAGGATCTCTTTTAACAGCATATGGCGTAATGATGGGGTGTCGCAGACGTCTGCAAACTAGCGTGGATTTAAAAGCAAATACACAGAAATCTCTCAATGCCATTTCCAAGATCTTCCTTGAGGAACGCAGGCTTGGGGATAGAGAGGACTGGAAGAGGATCACAGGCCATACCAGAAGAAGAAGAAGAAGAAGAAGAAGAAGAAGAAGAAGAAGGTGCACCTGGCGGAAGGCCTTGTTGCTTAGTACCTGTGACGGGGTATGTCAATATGAGCTGACCTATGTGTGATGCTCTGGGCCAGACACATGCAGCTGGGGTGGATTAGGGGAGAAACTAACGGGAGGAGAGCAGGCTAGGCTATAGCGTGATGTGGCGCCCACAGGGCCGATTAAAACCTCATGGCCTATGGAGGAGAAAAGCATCCCTGTGTAGTGCATGGCCTGCTAAGGCCAAGCTTCAGCAGACACAAGGAAGGCCAGGACTGAAACACCCATCCAGGGATATATGGAGAGTAGTGAGAATCACACACACACACACACACACACACACACACACACACACCACACACTCTCTCTCTCTCTCTCTCTCTCTCTCTCTCTCTCTCTCTCTCTCTGTCTCTCACATACACACACTCACACATACACACGTGAAAGACAAAAAGAAAGGCCCTTGCAACCTTATTTTTTGATTATGCCTCTGCGCCACATAGCCCGCAGGAGCATACCTGCCTAAATCAGTTCAACCTGACATCTAATGGACCACGTTGGCCTCCACTCCTTCCTTCCCCACCGACCCCGTGCTAACATGTCTCCATACTCCTCTGCTATTAAGGGGACATTAGCAGACAGCTCAGACATTAGCAGTGAAATGCTAGCCTGATTGCCTTTGACTTTCAAAGCTCTACGAGACTTTGGTCTGACCAAGAGCCCATATAACAAAATTTGTCAAAGCGCATGGTTGACCCGCCTCCCTGAAATGCCTCGGTTTGCTACTGGTCGATGTTAGAAAATGTGGTGCCGAAGCAAAACCAATCTCACCACTCTTTCCTCTGACGTATGTGACGCGAAGGGAATTGCTTGAACAGGACTGAGAGCCGCTGGAGCTGCTCAAAATTGATTGGTTCTCGACCAAGGGGGGGCAGTTCCCC
Organism: Sardinella longiceps; assembly: GCA_027497455.2. Lineage (NCBI taxonomy): Eukaryota > Metazoa > Chordata > Actinopteri > Clupeiformes > Clupeidae > Sardinella > Sardinella longiceps. The sequence goes on along the minus strand of JAODXP020000008.1, from coordinate 7,561,764 downwards.
AGTTTTGGGGAATTCAGAAGTCCTGCCCGATCAGCAGCTGGCCAGACCAGCAACAGCAACGCAGAAGGTGTTACGTGCCAGGCTCGTGAAATGCTGCTTTTGATGCCATATTAGCAAACTGCTAATTAAAACTCAATGACTGTGCAGGCTGATGGATACTGCCTTGTGTGCTTATTTACTGGACACAGGAAGGGACCATCTGGTGGTGAATAAACTGCAAAGGCACCATGGATATGCAAAGCTGCCCAACAGGAGTGAGCGTTGCATTGTGTTACAAGTCATTTCAATGAGCCACCCTTTCAGTTGTTGAGGAGGCCCAAATTGGATGTGGTCTGCTTTGGCAAAAGCTATATTTTTCCCCTCACTGAATTTTAGTGAAAATAGGGCCTGTGGGCTTTGTGAAATTCAATACACTGGCTGAGCAAAACATAATACAGATATCATATTTGACTTTTTTTTAAAAATATAATAATAATAATAATAATAATAAATAAATAAAACCTTGTGCAATTCCAAGTGCAACACTTCATTTTGACATCAACTTTAGCAACATGTGTCTCCAACTCACATTGCTTTGCAAATGCTTACAGACATTGATAGTTTTCAGCTCACAAAAGATGAACCACATTCATGAAATTCCAATACATATAAACACGGATCATTCAATAGGAATATTTTTGCCTTCGGAAAACCATTCCACATCATTGCCTTTGACTGATTGCAGCTATTAGGGATGGATTGCTCACTTTTGGACTAGAACAAGACAGCTCCTGAATTAGGAACTGGCTCAAAGCCAGCACGCTTGCATACAGAGACCACCTCTGGTGAAAATCAAGTTTTCATGTTTGTATTTGCAGCAGGTTTGTATTGTTTATTTTAATCATGGTTAATATGTTTATCTGTTTTTTTTTGTTGTTTTTTTTTCGTCACAGGATGTCGGGAGCAGATCAAACTGTTAAGCAATGTCTAAGTATTACAAACTTGGACTTGCAGTGGTCCAATGAAAATTTTCAATGAAAAAAAAAAAGAAAAGAAAAAAAGCCTGAATTTTCATGAAGTTTCATGAAAGTTATGGGGCAATTTTGTGTGTGTATGTGTGTGTGTGTGTGCGTGTGTGTGTGTGTGTGTGTGTGTGTGTGTGTGTGTGTGTGTGTGTGTGTGTGTGTCTGCATTCATATTGTATAAGTTACTGTATATCTTTGCCATCTCACAATCCTGAACATTTTTCATTTATAAATGAAATCAAATGACACTATTTAAGTATATGTGTAATTCCAGGGGCCAGTGAGTTCTGTGGGTTGCACAGTGTCTGGAGTGGGTTGGAGAAGGTAGCCAGGCGGACAGATCAAAGTCCTGGTGACGCGAGGTTGGTTTGTCCTGCTCTGTCTCTATTGGTCCTGAGGGGACTCTTTCCACCTCAGGCAACAGAGAAGAGGAGAAGAGTGGTGAGGTTTTAAAGGGGAGCATCTGTAGTTAGCATTACAGGACCAGTTCCACCATTCCTCCCTCTCTCTCTCTCTCTCTCTCTCTTTCTCTCTCTCTCTCTCTCTGTAGCACTGTCTGTTTCCTAGCATCTCTCTGTCTCCTACACTCTCTACAGGTACCTCTCTCTCTCTCTCTCTCTCTCTCTCTCTCTCTCTCTCTCTCTCTCTCTCTCTCTCTCTGCCTCTCCATCTCCCTCTCCCTTTGGCAGGTACTGTCCAGCAGTGTGGTGTAATAAAAGCTCAAGAAGCCGAGCAGAGCATCAGTCTCCTGCTGCTAGCACACCACAGTGTCCACCATTTTGATTTGCGTGCACTGATGCTTAGTCGGCTCAGGACTCAAAGGTGGGTGGATGAGTTCTTGGTTGCTGGGCTGATGTATGTATGTGTGTGTGTGTGTGTGTGTGTGTGTGTGTGTGTGTGTGTGTGTGTGTGTGTGTGTGTGTTGGGGGGTGGGGGTCGTCTGAGGGGAGACACCGAGCTTCTGACAGTGTCTGTGTTAGCAACATTTACAGAATTTAACCAAGACAAAAACAAAATTATTTTTAATCACTGTACTCCCAACAAGTGTTTGCCATCCTTATGCTGAGAGGTGCATTAATGTGATCTGTTCAATAATGAACTTTATTTCATTCTATTTGCCTTAAATTCATCTGGTCTCCATTGAGCGTATGTACTTTCAAACTAAATAAATAAATAAAAAAGAGATAAATAAACACTCTTCACGCACAGCCTTAAGAACTTCTAAACTCAAAAGGAGACTTCCACTATCCCAGCCAATCATTGCGTTGCCTCAGAATATCAAATGACAATTGCAATTTGAATAATGAACTCTAATGCCACCCCAACTACTGAATCCAGCCCCTGACCCTTCTACCCTATTGACTGTCACACAAACTATGTATATTAACTCAGGCTACATTCAGTACCCTTACTGTTCTGTGTAAACCATGGTCAATCTGACTACTGACATTACGGATACTTTATTAGGCCTCAGGCAGGTAGGCTGAGTCCATGAGGCGTGGATCTGCCCAAGGTTTCTTCCTAGAAATGAATTAATTCTGAATTATCAAGAATTACTGCAAAGTGTAGGGAGTTTTTCCTTGCCCCTGTTTCTCATGGATGCTTCTCGTACTGTCTGTAAAGCGCCGCGAGACAAATGCACTGCATTTGAGCGCTCTACAAATAAAATTGAATTGAATTGAATTGAATTTGTTTTGCTGCTAAGGTCAAGTCCAACGTACCATCTATTGCCTGGGTTAGGTTGGCAAAATTATAAGACATGGCAGCATGAAATCAGCCGGAGGTTGGGCTGTTGGGTTGTTTTTTTCTTTTCCCATTTCATTGTGGATTCTCAGAGATGGGCGCACAACAGACAAAGCAGCAACATCCTGCTCTAAGCCAATGAAAAACAAAGATAAGACTGAAATCTGCGAGAGGAAACCGAGTGGAAAAACAAAAACAAGACTGGGCATTAAGAACTGTGGAGAAAAGGCCCAGTGACATGAAACGACCTCAAGCTCAGTTCTCTCAGGCGTTCACAATGGATCTCGCTTAGAACTCACCCCAACCAAGGACTTTTATCAGTTACAAAACAACTTTAATAGGAACAAGCTTAAAATATTTTACAATACAAATACATCAAAAGCCAATAAGCCGAAGGCAAATTTGACCCGGGCAGGAAAGACATATTTCACCATGACAAGGTTTTGTTAGCATTTCTTTTAATTCTTTCACTGCCGCCAATTCAGGTCTCCTTTGGCATAGAAATATTGAACTCAAAGTTGTAGCTGAACCTGTATGAGTGTACCTCATGCCCTCAGATTCTCCTCCTCTCATTTAGAGTGAACACAGAACGTGAAAGACTCTGCAGTGAAGCAGCTACAAATTTGTTGTTGACAGGGATGCTGCCAGTGATCGAAATGGTGAGTGAAGACTACCACTAACTCATTCACATCTGATGCGTATTTACCAATACTCTGAAAGATGCCGTGTACACCAGTAAATAATTAGGGAAAGGTGATTTATATTTATATTTATATATCAATGTCATCCACGTCAAGTAATGGTTAACTAGCATGTCTGGTATTTAACTTGTTAGCTAGCCATTGTTGATTATGGTGGACACTAATAGTGGTCCTGTCTTGAAACAAATAATTAATCTTTACAAGACATTGAAAATCCTATGGGAAACACAGCTAGACATTTGTGCAACCTAAACAGGCTGGCGGACCAACTGCTTGTGACTGGGTTAAACTAGGGTGACCATACGTCCGTATTTCGCGGGACATGTCCGTATTTCACGTGCTGTCCTGGGCGCCCGGGGTTATTTTTAGAAAGTGAGGAAGTGTCCTGGTTTTAAAATTACCTTCATCATTGGACCATTACATTTACAGGCACTAGGACACTGCACACGGCGCTGCGTGTGACGTAATCCGTGCGGGCAGCCCTGTTCTTATAATCAGAAGATAGCCGAAAATAAGTTTGTTAAACATTCATCATGGGTACTTCAATTAATCCAGCGTTATCCTTTTGTGCGCGCTGTACTCGCGCTGCAACACATATCACAGGTTTTGCTTCATTATCTTTCGGAAGCTTTATATAGGTATATCTGCTCTTACAATGGAGGTATTTGGTATTAAATTAAACTAGACAATCAGATATATCCGTTGGTATCATTGGTAATGTAGTTGCTTGAGAATAAGATGGCTCAATTTCAGTGTAAAGATCGCCCATTAGAAAAGGGATTTTTTTTCTAGTGTTTAAGGCTGAGCTTGGTAAAATCATCACACATCATAAGACCTGCAAACATTGAGAAGTTTTCAACCTGATCTCACAGAAGTTAAATGGAACACAACTCACTAAACACAATCAGTGGCAGGTTCACTGTTGACGACACAAAATCATGAATAGCCTAAATAATTCTTTGCTGATAAGAGACAGCTGCATATTCAGCATTGCTCAGTGATGTATTGGGAAGAAGCTGTGTCTCAATAACTTTCAGTGGGTGTGATTTTATGAATTGTGTTCATTTCACAGATTTCTGTGAGATTATGTTGAAGTTTTATATCATCCAATTGCAGAATTGGAGCACCCTCATCCAATTTAGGTGGTGTTGGGATATTTCAGACCTTCCCCTCCAGCTAGACAAAGACATGCATATAATAATGTAACTAATACAATAAGTGAGTTTAACAAAGTCCATAATTAGCAGGGGGAGTTCAAAAAAAAAAAGAAAGAAATAGTTCAAATAGGCCTACTATTTCAATAGATCTCCTATGTTGAAAAAATTTCGGCGCGCTTCGCGCACATCTCATAGCCCTCCACCCAAGGTGTCCTGCTTTTCCCAAATGAAAATATGGTCACCCTAGTTATGCAATTGGTAGGTCCCAAGACTAAATATCACTCGTGATTTTTAGTTTGGCATTCGCCAGGCTAGATGCTTATAGAACCTGCACAGAACCTACATACCCAACCAAGGGATACTAACCTCTTCTAATATGCCAGGCTCCCCAAGCTCAATTTCCAAGCCCACTGGTAGTGAATTTCTGCCTGGAATCAGCAACCATAAAACTAAACAAGGCTTAATAACTCACCTTACCCAGATGCACATATGGAAACAGGCAAAAGGTTTCAGCAAGGGTCTGGTCCATCTTCTGAGTCAACATGATTTTATACAAAAGCTATAAATAAAAGACACAAATGCACCTCTGACAAGGGGGAAAGTGTGTCTCTAAAGTGTGTAACAGCCGTTTTGTATATGTCTGCACATGAGTGAGTGAGTGTGTGTGTGTGTGTGTGTGTGTGTGTGTGTGTGTGTGTGTGTGTGTGTGTGTGTGTGTGTGTGTGAGAGAGTTTTGGAGTGTAGCAGCTGCGGTAAGCAAAAGAAAATGATAGTGTTCTATATTTAGCTAAGGGTTTCAAGCCGTATGCTAAATTATGAAAGTGGTGAGAATGTAGATGATAATGGGCAAAAACTATACCTGGCAATGTGATGTATAATACATGGGGCATCATTAAATATGGCACCACAAGAGTGCAGATGCCCTTGCCATTCCCTGGGATAATGTGCTATGAAAATACTCTGCACTGACATGCACAAACATTAACACAAAGGCATGCATGCACAAATATAACAAAGCAGCCCAAACAAAAACTTGCCAGTGTTGCTTTAACAATTAGACCATGTCAGAGGAAAAGAGACCTCACAAACTCTCTCTCTCTCTTTCTCCATGTGCGTGCATGCATGTGTGTGTGTGTGTGTGTGTGTGTGTGTGTGTGTGTGTGTGTGTGTGTGTGAGAGAGAGAGAGAGAGAGAGTGTTTAAGGAATGTTTCAACCCCTCCAACCCACTCTACACCACCCCCACCCCCCCCCATCATCATCATTCTTCACCAACCCCTGCCCCCTACAAACTCTCTCTCTCTCTCTCTCTCTCTCTCTCTCTCTCTCTCTCTCTCTCTCTCTCTCTCTCTCTCTCTCTCCCTCCTCTGCCGGCCAGACCGCAACCCTAACAACTCTAAAAGCAGGCCCCCAAAACCACTGAACAGAAAATACAAATATCAGGCCGAGCGAGCAGCACAGGAGATCAGGAGCGCCAGCAAGGAAACCGAGAAGCAACTAAACCCATCTCAGCAGACAGGTTTGCCTCGGACCCATTCAGTCCTCCTGGGCCACTTAACCCTCACAGCCAACGCCACACACACACACAAACACACACACACACACACACACATAGACGCAAAGACATACATACACAAACACACACACACACACACACACACACACACACACACACACACAGACACACAGACACACACATAGACGTACAGACATACATACACAAACACACACATACACACACACGCAAAAGCATGA
>JAODXP020000008.1:7530406-7537906 GCA_027497455.2 Sardinella longiceps | reverse complement strand
GAGAGAGAGAGAGAGAGAGATTAGATGCTTTAACTTTCAGTGGCTAGAGAGAGGTGTTGTGGCGATCATTGTGGTGGCCTTTGAGGTGTGTGTGTATGCGTGTGGTGTGTGTGTGTGTGTGTGTGTGAATGTGTGTGTGTGTTTGTGTTTGTGAAAGGGGGTAGTGGTGGTGGTGGTGGTTGCAAATGCTTTATGAAATAGGATCAATGCAAGCAGCAGCAAACATCAGCCTGCTTCTAGGAACCCTACAAGAGGCTCCTTCCAGGAAAGAGCAATGATTGCAGTATACCTGGGTTCACTGCGCTGCCATGCTGGGTGGGGGGAGTGAGTGAGTGAGTGAGTGAGGCGGGGTTGACTTGCGGTCATAGGGGGAAAAACCCTGGAATATGGTCACCGCGACCTCGGCTTGTCTGGGAGCTGGGCTAAGCTGATTTGATTTGGGCTTTGGGAACACATGAAGGCGTCTGGGCTTCAATCCAACCGCATTCGTCCTCCAAAGGGGGAGAGAAAATCGATTCCTGAGCCCGAAGCTGCAGTGGCAGTCACATAGACACTCTTATTTATTTATTTCACATCACACTCACCGATGGGCACAGACGCATACACACACACACACACACACACACACACACACACACACACACACACACACACACACACACACACACACACACACACACACACACACACGTATTGCATGAATATACCCATCAGCTGAGATTAGCCTAATCTGAAATGCTCCTACTGGACAAACTGTGGGTCAGGTCAGTGTGTGTGTGTGTGTGCGTGTGTGTGTGTGTGTGTGTGTGTGTGTGTGTGTGTGTGTGTGTGTATGTGTGTGTGTGGTTTCCTAGGGAAATGTGAACCTATACATTTTTTAGGCACATAGACTGTAGGACTGGACAATATAGACTAAAACCTTTCAAAGACCAAACCTATCACATTGCCAACGTCTTTGTTGTAGCCAAAGGGGTGATATTGCATAATGTATGCATTTAACTTGTTCAGATAATGTTTAATATTATTTCAAGACAAATTTCACAGGATCAAAACGGATTTAATAAAAAAATAGGAATAAATAAAAGAGAATGCAAAAAATATACTGGTATGGCAATATCTCAAATCTCTTTGAGAAATATACTGCTATAATACCGATATATTGTCCAGCCCTAATGGATTGGTTTTCCTCTAAAGTTACAGACCAAAAGCAATACACCAAATCCAACAACTGACTGCGCACTCACACTCTCTTTCTCTCACACACACACACACACACACACACACACACACACACACACACACACACACACACACACACACACACACACACACACACACACACACACACACACACACACACACACACACTTTCTTTTCCTTCCCAGGGCAGAGGTTAACAGTGCTGGGAAGAGATACACCTCAGCCATGTCTAGACTGCAGCTCCTTCAGTAAGCACTTTTATGTCCTTCTTCTTCTCCGGAAGCTTCTTAAGACAAGAAGACTCCCGAAAGCCACGACTTCAACTGAATTACCCCCTCATCGCCCACGTCAGCTCATCAGGAGGAGTCAGCAGAAAATAAGTACGACAAAAGGCAAGCAAGAAAAAAAAGTCAGAAAGAAAAAAAAAAGAAAGGAAGGAAAAAAGGTAGACAGCGTGCCCACGTAAAACTGCTAAATCTTTTTTTTTTACGACTGTTGGCCTGTGTGTGTGTGTGTGTGTGTGTGTGTGTGTGTGTGTGTGTGTGTGTGTGTATGGCTGACAGGTTGGCATGGGCAGAGGAGCCCTGCCTAGCAGTGCTGGCGTGGTAGCTACGCACAAACACAATTAGAGAGATGACCATCCGGCAAGATCTGCTGCACTCTGACTCAGAAGGCATCCCGCTCAATTTGCTCGAAAGGTCTGCCATCACTCACACACACAGTCACATTCGAACACACACACACACACACACACACACACACACACACACACACACACACACACACACACACACAGAAACCAAGAAAAAAAAAAAAAAAAAAACAGACAGATAGACTGGCAGACACACACACACACACACACACACACACACACACACACACACACACACACACACACACACACACACACACACACACACACACACACAGAGAAACCAAGTATGTGATTACCCTCATTACTTCTTTCAAGTATGAATCATTTTTTTATTCTGCGGTGTGTGTTTGGAGGCTTTTCAACTTCTATGCTATCAATGTACATTGTACACACAAACAGACAAACACACATACACACACACACACAAACAAACACACACACACATACACACACACACACACACACACACACACACACACACACACACACACACACACACACACACACACACACACAAACAAAAATACACACATACATGTCTCCCTGTCTCCCCTCATCACAACACCCTATAAGTATGGAAAGAGGGAAGAGAGAGAGAGAGAGAGTTAGAGAGAGAGAGAGAGAGAGAGAGAGAGAGAGAGAGAGAGAGAGAGAGAGAGAGAGAGAGAGAGAGAGAGATTTATGTAGAGTGTAAGTGTGTAAGTGTGTGAGAGAGATAATGGCTTACTGTAACTCTTAGTGCTGATGACTGCCACCCTCGCAAGTCCATCCTTCAAAACAGCTTGCAGACTCTTAAAACTCAGCTTCATCTTTATTTTCATAAAGAGCTACAACGTATTATATTACAAGATTACATAAAACAAAAATAGGCACAAGACACCATAAGTAAGAAATCCCCCCACTCGAACCACCCGACCAAAAACAAAACACAGACACGGACACGGACACGGACACAGGCACACACACACACACACACACACACACACACACACACACACACACACACACACACACACACACACACACACACAAGCCTAAGCCTAACACGGTATTTCTCTGTGAAAACACGTTACTCTCCGGAGGTCGGGGGTTGGGGCAGGCAATTGGTGTGGTTGGCTGGCTGGGGTGTGTGTGTGTGTGTGTGTGTGTGTGTGTGTGTGTGTGTGTGTGTGTGTGTGTGTGTGTGGAGTCCACAGACTGATGAAAACAGGATCAAAAATGTCACACGAGAAGGGCTACAGATTCCATGTTTTGTTTTTAATCCTTTTCACTCATTTTCTGGTCCCTGTGCTTTTGCAGGAAGCAGACAGATAATTCCCCATAGGAACACAATACCTGTCTAGCTCCGTAATGGGCAGATTGACAGAGCCGAAACTTGACAAGGCTGGTCGGGGAAGACAGAAAGCATTGTAAAAACAGGCAGTTATACTGAGCTGAAGGCCCCACACTGCGTGTGTCCTCTCCTCCTCCAACAAGACATCCTTTCCATCGCGCTCGCGCATCGCTGAAAGAATTCACTTATCAGGATCTCAAAAGCCTCTGTCTTTCTCTGCCTTTCTGTCTGCCTCTCTCTCTCTCTCTCTCTCTCACACACACACACACACACACACACACACACACACAAACACAGACACACACACACACACACACACACACACACACACACACACACACACACACACACACACACACACACACACACACACACACACACACACACACACACACACACACACACACACGCACACACACACACACACACAGCCAATCTAACCCGAGACTCTTTTCCTCCTGGCATGGGCCCAGCAGGACTGGTATGTTCACACAGGCAAGCTCTGCTGGAGGGCCGCACTGTACACATAGACACACACACACACACACACACACACACACACACACACACACACACACACACACACACACACACACAGGCAGACTCTGCTGGAGGCAGAGGAGGAGTAGGAGGAGGAAGAGGAGATGTGTCTCCATTGTGTGCGGGGATGCGGGGATGTGAGGATGCTGGTCTAGCGGTGGCGGTGTCCCTGTCCCAGTATGCTAATTGAAATAAGAGGTTTTGGCAAAGCCAGGCCAAGAGCAGCATCAGCCTGTCCCCTGGGTCACCCACATCAATAACAAGCTATTAGTCCTGCTATCTCCTCCACTGGGGGGGGTTCACTCGTCCCCACATGACCGAGGGGGGGTGAAAGAGAGAGATAGACAGAAGAAAGGGAGGAAGAAGAAAGAGAGAAAGGAAGGATAGGAGGACACTTTCTTTTCTTTGTTTTCTTTCTGTTCTTTTTCTTTCTGTTCTTCTTTTTTCTTTTTTGAACTGGTCCTTACATTTATCTATCGACAGACAGGCCACCTGGGGCCGTCTGCTATCGACTGCGCTATTTCAGCTGCGGAGAGGAGCGCAGGGACCTCTTGTTATTGGTGGCACGTAAGAAGGGTCCCGCGCACACACACACACACACACACACACACACACACACACACACACACAACCACACACACACACACGCCTTTGTTGTAGCCTAGGTCCCACGTGTAATTTCAGAGAGAGAGAGAGAGAGAGAGAGAGAGAGAGAGAGAGAGAGAGAGAGAGAGAGAGAGGAGGAGGGTAGAAAGATGAAACTGGAGAAAAAAAGACGATTTGGGGAAATACAGACAGTTGTAAGCAGAGCAAATGTCGACAGCGAAGAAATACAAGAGAAGTGTTGAAAGGAAGAGAAGAAAGGAAGAAGAAAGAGAGAATAAATATGAATAGTGAGAATGAGAGAGAGAGAGAGATAAGATGTATGTCTGAAGTACACATAGGAGGATGTGTGTGTGTGTGTGTGTGTGTGTGTGTGCGTGCGTGCGTGTATGTGTGTGTGTGTGTGTGTGTGTGTGTGTGTGTGTGTGTGTGTGTGTGTGTGTGTGTGTGTGCTGTGTGTTGTGGTGGTGGTCTTGCAGGCCTGTGGTTCCTGGGGGGCTAACCGTCAGACCGTCAGACGGGCCAATTTGCAGGTGAGTCACGCGGCCCCTTACACTCTCACTCTTTCACTCTCTTTCTCTCTCTCTCTCTCTCTCTCTCTCTCTCTCTCTCTCTCTCTCTCTCTCTCTCTCTCTCTCTCTCTCTCTCTCTCGCTCCGCTGGCCGACAGACTGTCAGGAGGCACGGTGCTACAACAGAGACATTCTAATTACATCCACGGCTCTCCTAGAGAGACGGCACTACCCCCAAAAGACAGACAGACAGACAGACAGACAGACAGACAGGAGAGAGAGAGAGAGAGAGAGAGAGAGAGAGAGAGAGAGAGAGAGAGAGAGAGAGAGAGAGAGAGAGAGAGAGAGAGAGAGAGAGAGGGATAGTGGGGAATTAGGGGATAAGGATGAGGGGGGGAAACGAGAGATACAGACGGAGAGATGGAGAGGAAGAAATAGAAAGATGAAGAGCGAGAGAGAAGCCTGTGGACTGGAGCGGCTAGGCCGTGGGCAAGCGGTTCTGCGAAAGCTGAAGTTTAATGTCCTCATTTAGCAGGTGAGTCAGAGGATGCAGCGGCCGCTAATCTGATCAGGCCCTCCTCCTGGAGGAGAAGCATGTCACCCACTCCACTGCTTAATGGAGACAAGTGAAGGAGTAGCCACGCAACGCAACAGCGCAACAACCCCTGCGTCATGCTCACCATCACACACGCAAACTCTTACTCTCACTCTCGCTTTCAACTGGAATATGGAATCAAGGGGTGTTAAACCTCTCTCTCTCTCTCTCTCTCTCTCTCTCTCTCTCTCTCTCTCTCTCTCTCTCTCTCTCTCTCTTTCTCAGTCTAATTTTGTTATAGCAGTTAAGAAGTCATACAATAACATTAGCACATTCTTCAATTATAGCCTATATTTGGTGGTATAGGTGTGTGCATATGTGTTTGGGAATGTGTGCATATAGTCTCTCTCTCTCTCTCTCTCTCTCGCTCTCTCTCTCTCTCTCTCTCTCTCTCCTTCTTTCTGTCTGTATCTGTCTATATGCCTGCATCGCAATCTATCTGTGCATGTCTGTCAGAAAAAAAACAAAACCAAACAAACTAAAACAAGGGCAATGTTACCGAGCCTGACATAGCCCGACCATAATACTGCTGTTTATCCGTATTCATGGTCTGGAGGTTCTTTAACCTGACGCGATTATACTGCGGGGGCTATGTCAGGCTAAATGTTACCTGCTCAAACACTTCTATCTCTCCTTAAGGTAAATGTGTGCAACTCAAAAGAGAGTCACTACCACCCTCTACAGGTTGCCGGTGGAACTGCAGCGAAGCTGGGTGAAATTACGTCATTGAGTTATAGTTGATTCATGAGGTGACATATTCACATATTCTGTGTCTTATCGAATCAAATTAATTTCAGTCAACAAGATTAAAGCAGATTTATGTAATTTTTCCTTCTTTTCTTTTACTCTCTGTAAAAGTTATTATAAATTTGAGGTTAGGGTGTTTTTATGGGGACTTGAGGCTAGCCCCACATATGGTAGACATATTTTCATCAAGTTAATGTCTTTGAGAAACACATTTCATTTTCAGTGTTATTTTAAGATAACCATCTCATCAAATAAAATTCCCTCCGGACTCATTAAGCAACTATGATTGGCTACGTCTCACAGAAACACACACACAGACACAGACGCACACACACACGCACACACACACACACACGCGCGTGCACACACACACACACACACACACACACACACACACACACACACACACACACACACACACACAGACACAGACACAGACACAGACACAGACACACAGACACAGACACACACACACACACACACACACACACACACACACACACACACACACACAGAGCGAGACACGCACCTGAAAATTCATATCCTGTGATTGTTCTCAATGCAAGTTCAAGCGAGACTCGCAGTAAGAATAACTGCTACTCAGACACCACAAAGTGGGACCAGGACACGCTGGCCATGGAGGGACACTGGGCCAGATCTGAACCAGATCAAGGCCAGATACGGGCCAGGTCACATCTAGGTCTTTTGCTGACCAAAGGTAACACTATCTTTTGGCAAATGTTATCATGTCTAATTGACATGTTTGCATAAAAAACCCACATAAAATATATAAAATAATATAATTTAATCCAAAATAATATAATTACATAAAAAATATAGTTATTTGTTTCTGGGAGTAGGCTAATGGTTTTCAGTTAGACTGTTTTCAGACTTCTTATAATAAGTGCAGCAGGACGTTTATTCATTCCCTGTTGGAACAAAGTCTGCTCTTTATTTCTAATTTTGTTCTCTCACGGAATTGTCCACTAAACCTTTGTCATACCCTCCCCCCATCTCTCTCTCTCTCTCTCTCTCTCTCTCTCTCTCTCTCTCTCTCTCTCTCTCTCTCTCTCTCTGTTTTGATGGTGTGAGTTATCTGGCTGACCAGTCTGTGGTTAGCGGTGAGACATGGTGGTTTGTGCCCCCCATGGGCACAGAGGAAGTGGAGGTGGAGCACAGAACAGTTCTCCAAACATCAGTCCAGTGTGGTCGGAGTAAGAGTCACACCGTTAAAAAACAGCCCCATCATGCCTCACAGCGTGAATTTACAATTGAAACCATTTGCGTTCGGGGGGTACTCGGATACAGGACAGTTT
>JAODXP020000008.1:7517906-7525406 GCA_027497455.2 Sardinella longiceps | reverse complement strand
ATTATTATTATTATTATTATGGTTATTATTGTTATTATTTACGCTCAGTTTTTCATCAAAGCCAGTCATAGCTCTGTTCAAAACCATCCCAGAATCTGACACGAAACCATTTAATAAATGCATCATAAAGCTGTAACCACTCACTTTATTATTATTATTATTATTATTATTATTATTATTGGTAGTAGTAGTGGTGGTAGTATAAAGTGGCATGGAATTTCATACTAAAAAGCCTCAAGAACTCTATTTCCCGAGTGCTGTGGCAAGCCAAGCCAATGCAGTTCTGCATAGACCGATTTGTAACCCTACCAACCAGATCAAATATTCTGGTCCAGCTGCAAAGAACAGCGCCAATGAAAACAGGGGTGGGAGGGGGCATATGTGAACCACTCGCTACGTCAACACCGCAGTCTCGCAAGCACACCCACTGCATAACGCCCTGCTGTGTTTAGCTTCGTTTCACCAGACCTGACATTGAAGCGAAGGTAAGCTGCAAAAGTAATGCTTCATCATAGAAGCGATGACTGCTGATCTGCATCAGACTATAGCATATTTAACTTAATGCGGGTGTTTTGGCTTCTCATATGGTTACAGTTCTTCAAAAATAATGCTGCAAGATTGTGGGAGAGGCCTGAGCATAATTCGCTAACGCTAGCCACCTGCTAACGCATTTGAAATGTTGTGTTAGCACGATCAGGCTACATGGTCTTACAAGTATTTTGTTCCCCGGCTTTCTGTCCCGAATTTGCAATGGGTCATGATAAGTGTCAATGTACATTAATGCCCTGAGAGGAATAGGCTTGTCAGACATAATAACGTTAGTGATCATCTCACGCAGACTTTTAGCTCCAAGTTGTTAGCTAGGTTAGCTAGCAAAACACTGAAATGTTGTTATGAAGATGACTTGACTCATTGTGCCTACTCATTTGACTCAGTGTTTTCAACAACAGTTACAGTGCATTTGCTGAAATGGTAATATTGTTTATTATGCTAACACTAAGATAGCATGTCATCATCATGACTCAAATTCAGTGGTGTCTCAACGTAGCCTAACTTAAACCCCCTTTTGTGACTTGGCAGGTCAATTTTTCTCGAGTAGCAATCTATCTAGACGTTCCCAGCCAGTCCTATTAACATTACCATGCGAAAACTAGTGTCGCATACAAGAATGTAACGTTACGCCATAGTTTTCTGTTTAAATACAAACAGTGTCTATCTGAGCCAACTCCCTCACTCTGCAAACAAATATCATGAACTAGGCCATTCTGTTTAACACCTAGGATAATGTGTGTAATAAATTTACATGTGCAAACAGCATTTTACTGAAGTGTCAGTATGATATTAAAGCTTGAGCCACCCCTGACAGATTGGGACAGATGAGAATTAAGTTATTCTTTAAATAAGTGTAGTACTAACACGAGTCAATATGTTTGTGTAGGTTTCATAAAACTAGCTAGCATTAGGCTAAAGTTGTTTATTTTTCCCCCATCTTTTCCCAGGCCCCCTCGGTGGCAACGGTGGAGTACACCATGGCCATGGCGGGTCCTCTGGACCCTGACCTGATGCGGGAGGTTCTGGAGTGCCCCATCTGCCTGGAGACATACAACCAGGAGCAGCTGCGGCCCAAGTTGCTCCAGTGCGGCCACACGGTGTGCCGCCAGTGCCTGGAGAAGCTGCTGGCCAGCACCATCAACGGCGTCCGCTGCCCCTTCTGCAGCAAAGTGTCCCGCATGAGCAGCATCTCCCAGCTGGCCGACAACCTCACCGTGCTGAAGATAATCGACTGCGCCGCCACGTGTTCGGGCCCCAGCGCTGCGCTCATGTGCAAGGCTTGCCGCAACCGGCTGCCACGACAGTACTGTCGTGACTGCGGTCTGGTGCTGTGTGATGCATGCAAGGCTGAGGGCCATCAGCAGCAGGGCCATGCTGTACAGAGCATACGCACGGCTGCAGAGCAGCACCGCAAGGAGCTTGGCGGTCGGCTGACGGCACTGCGCGACACCATGGCCGGCATCCAGAAGAAGAAGGCGGCCATCGACAGCGTGGCCAAGTCGCTGCGGCTCAAGTACAAGGCGGTGCAGCAGGAGTATGCGCGTGCGGAGCTGCGACTGCAGGAGGAGCTCGGCCGCTCGCGACGCGCTTTCGCCGCCTCCATGGCTGAGGTGGAGAAGCTCAACTCGCAGATTCTGGAGGAGCAGACGTATCTACTTAACATCGCTGAGGTGCAGGTGGTGTCGCGCTGCGATTATCTCACCATGCGCATCAAGCAGTCGGACATCGCCTTGCTGGAGGACGGTGGGTGTATGCCGACGGCTGCTGCCGCTACAGGAGGAGGTGGGGATGAGGAAGATGAGCCTGACTTTAAAGCGAGCCTTCCCCTGTTGCTGAAGCTCCAGGACCCCGAACTGGTCAAAATGGAGCACCCAAAGCCTCTGGACGTGGGGCAACTGACCACCAAGCCCTGCACAGTCAACACGGACGAAGAGGACGGTCAGGAGCTGATTGCCACTGCTGCTGCTTCTGCCGCTGCGTCGGCGCCACTCGACCTCTACCGTGACATCGACATGATCGCGGCGGTGGAAGAGGCTGTGTGCGCGTCACCCGGCAGCTTTAAGTCCAAGTCAGTGGACGGCGGTGGACCGTCATCTGGCGGAGCATCGGGATCATCCGCGTCTTCATCAGGTGTGCAGCTGTGCCAGTTTGTGAAGAAGATGGGCTGCAAAGGTAACCTGCCGGGGATGTTCAACCTGCCGGTAAGCATCTGTGTGACGCCGCAGGGTGAGGTGCTGGTGGCCGACCGCGGCAACTACCGCATCCAGATTTTCAATCGTAAGGGCTTCCAACGTGAGATCCGACGCAACCCCAGCAGCATCGACAACTTTGTGCTGAGTTTCCTGGGCGCCGACCTCCCCAACCTCATCCCGCTGTCCATTGCCATCACCCCGCAGGGCCTCATCGGCGTCACCGACAACTACGACAACTCGGTTAAAGTGTACACCACCGACGGGCACTGCGTGGCATGCCACAAGAACCAGCTCATCAAGCCGTGGGGCATCGCCGCCATGCCCTCGGGCCAGTTTGTGGTGTCGGACGTGGAAGGCGGCAAGCTCTGGTGCCTGGCGGTGGACCGCAACGTCGGCGTGGTCAACTACAACCGGCTGTGCTCGGCGGTGCGGCCCAAGTTTGTGACGTGCGACCCGGCGGGGACAGTGTACTTCACGCAAGGGCTAGGCCTCAACATTGAGAACCGGCACAACGAACACCACCTGGAGGGAGGGTTCTCCATCGGCTCGGTGGGCACGGACGGCCAGCTGGGCAAACAGCTCAGCCACTTCTTTTCCGAGACGGAGGACTTCCGCTGCATCACGGGCATGTGCGTGGACGCCAATGGCGACCTGATCGTGACGGACAGCGGCCGTAAGGAGATCCTGCAGTTCCCCAAGGAGGGTGGCTACAACGTGCTCATCCAGGAGGGCCTCACCTGCCCCGTAGGGGTGGCCGTCACGCAGAAGGGCCAACTACTCGTGCTGGACTGCTGGGACCACTGCGTCAAGGTGTACACCTACCTGCAGAGACGGCGCTCCTCCACCTGCTAATCGAAACCCCCCAGTTCTCCACCTGCTAGAAAGGTGGGGACCCCTATAACTTAATGACAACCCATTGCTACACCTGACAACGTTATGGACTCGTCTATTTACCCTTCTGCCACACCTGCGACAGGTGTAAAAATTCTTACAAAGATGACACACCTACACCGGGTGTAGGTCTAGTTCCAAACTAGCTCCTTCACCTGCTCAAAGTCAACCTAAGGGGGATTGCGTGGGACTGCAGGGGCCTGGATATTGGCTTCTGCTTTATTTGCTTGTGGATTGGGGGGCCGTAGGTTGGAGAATTTTGGTGGGTGTGGGGGTGTCAGGACTGTTGTGAGTGGATGGACTTGATAAAGACTTTTATTCTTATGACTCGTCACTTTAACTTCTTTCCTCTGCTGCGCTAGAAACTGCGACTGACTGCCGGCCTACCTGCCTCTCTTGGAGGCCAGTTCCTGTCCAGTCAGTGTGTGTGTGTGTGTGTGTGTGTGTGTGTGTGTGTGTGTGTGTGTGTGTGTGTGTGTGTGAGAGAGAGAGAGAGAGAGGGGGAGTGTGTGTGTGTGTGTGTGAGAGAGAGAGAGAGAGAGAAAGGGAGTGTGTGTGTGTGTGTGGGCGGTGGATGCAGGAGATCTGGCGACAGCCTTTATTACAATCACACCGGGCCCCCTCCTCGGTCGGGTTGGGTCTGATTGGTTCTGCTAGGAATCGGAATACTCCGGAATGCTCCTGTCAGGGAACAAGTCACCAGAAGCCAGGCTTGCCTACATACCTGCCCGACTCTCAGCCAGTGTGGCCTCCCTTAACGGCCTCACAGTAGGCCATAGCACAATGGAAGGCAATAATAGGACAGTGTTGTTGTGATGCTTGCTTGAGTGTGTGAGCGAGTGTGTGTGTGAGAGAGAGAGAGGTTGTCAATCAATGATAAATTCTGAGAATGCTGCTTTAATGTCTCAGTGACGTGACTTTCTCACTGAGAGGACAAAGAAAGAACGAAGGGGAGTTTGATCAACATTTTGATCAATATTTACAAAAAAAACAAACAAACAAAACAAAAGCAGAATAACTATTTATGTATGTGAGTATGTGTGTGTGTCAGTCAGAGTAACGTAAATGTGTCATGTAGGTCAGCACTTCCATACCTGAAGGACTGACCTCGTTATCAGAAACATGTCTGTCTGTTATACAATACAGAACAACCCAATATGATACAGTACAGTACAATACACCACCTTGTGTCCCTTCCTTTATTTTCCCAGCGATGTGTAACATTAGTGGTATTCCTCTGTACCCCCTACTCTGTCACACTGCTTATACTTGAATGGCTTGCTTGCTTGATTGGAAGAGGAACTTGGCTGGAATGATTTTTGCTCCCTTACAAGTTGGCCTTTGCCTGATGTAATCAAAACGGCAGGACATTCACAGATACCGGTAGTTGTCATTAGTGTAAGGCCTCATTACCATGTAGCATAAATCGTCTGTGTAAAGGGGAACTACATACAGTGAAATGCATTTTGGAACACTAAATGAAGGTATAATGTTCATATTCAAACTGTGAATCTCTCTTCTTTCTTTCTCTCAATTTTTTTTTTTTTTTTTTTTTTTTTTGTAGTTACATTTTAAAATTATTTTTAAGAGTTTGGCTTGTAGTTACCAAAGGCTTTTAAACCAGAGTTTTATTATTTTGTATATTTTGTTCATTTGTGAGGTTGTTTGCTTGTTTGTCAGTTATTCTCGGCATGCCAACTTTCTTACTGCATTAAGATCATGGTAAGGCTGGGATCACAAGTAAATAATCAATCCCATGTTAACCAGGCAGGCTCCAGGCAGATGTTCTTATATATGATCTAAACAAGACAATTTAAAAAGAAAAATAAGAAAAAAAATCAATGTTTTAAGTGTCCTTGTTTCTTTGTGATAAATCACACAAGACTGTTGTTGGGTTCTTTTGAATGGTGGATTTTACTGTTTACTCTAAACTGCTTGGATATGTCGTCCTCAAAGGAGGCATAGCCTTTTGTCATGACATTATCATAGGTCATCTGTTACCCTTTGCTGTGAAAACTGAAATCTAAGTAAGCCTAAATAAATTAAAATCTCACAAGGCAAGGCACGTCTGACTAATTGTCTTATTATCATGCAGTATATTAACATACGTTTACATTTTTAAAAAAAGTATTTTTTGTCTATATGGATTGAAGCAATGTTGATGAATACTATATTTATTCTGCTTTGTTGGAAATACTCCTTATAACTTGCAAAAAGCGTATACGAAGAGAAAATGTAAATTATTACCTCATAACAATGACCAAAAAAAGAAAGAAAAAATCTCTTCATATGAAAATGTATAACATCACCAATCTTGTCAGACAAAACAAAAATATACATCACCTTTAAACCATATTTAATCTGGCAAAACTTAATAATAAATTGCCACAATGATAATCTTACTTAAATTTCACTTTTTCCTATCTAGTCTGCGCCTGGTTCAGTTGAGGCTCTAATCTGGGCTAGGCTAAGGTGATGCTGGGCCGTCAGGCCTTTGGTGCCATGTTAGATTTCAGGTCACATGACCCTTGTTCTGCTCTGTACACCTCTACCAGTTACTGTGTATGTGTGTGTGTGAGAGAGAGAGAGTCCTGGTTTCGCTGGTCATAGTGTACATAAAGGCAGGGGTAGAGTGCAGTGGGAGAGTCAAGTACACAGTCGATGAATAGCAGTGGAACTGGCTTTTCTCTCCCTCACAGGTAAACTTTACATCCCCTCTGAGATGGACTTGTAGTATGCCTCCATCCTGACTCCTGACTCACAACACAATTGGGATTTACTTGTGCTGCAGATCAAATATCATTTGCTAAGCCACGGAGTTCAGTACTTAACAAAGTAGCAGCACTTCTAAAAGACAGGAATATACACAAATTCTCACAGCAATACCCTTCAAGGGGTTTTCAAATACAAAGTTGTGGGAAGTGAAGGGCAACTACAAGTGCAACTTCAACAGTGCTATAGTGATGTTTACCTTTGTCTGAAAGAAATGGTCGTGTCTTCTGCTATATAACTGCTGTATAACTGCGTGCTCATACATGGCGACACTGCCGGGGAGATTTGTAGGCCCTCTGAGACCCGATATTTTTGTGCTGACCATGCCAAGGTCCGAGTGGCAATAAGTGGCGCTGTGCCGATTTCTTGTGTTTCTGAGGAATGACTGTGAACTGATCTCTGAAAGTGCGAGAGAAGAGAGATGTAACCTAAGTCTGGCCAAGGGACCACCCACGGCGGTCGCTAAACTGTCATGTCACACTCATGAGCGTCTGTGGTCCTGTTGTGTTGGTGTTGCTCTGCGTGAAGTCTCAAAACATTCAAACATTTCATATTTGTAATGTTAATCAGTTGCGTGCAATAAACTCCACATTAATAAAAAAGACTTCAATATTGTGGTTTCAAATGTAGTGTGCTTGCTTTCACAGCGCCTGCTACTTGTTTTGCAGAACGTTTCATTTCAATAAATAGACAAATAAATAAATAAATAAATAAATAAAAATCTGAAAACTTGCCTGCCTCACAGGCTTACACAATGTGAAATGACAGGAACATCCTCTTAACTGTCAGCTTAAGATCCAAACAAGTGCTTTTGTCAGAGAGTTGTAAGGACTTAAAGAAGTCAACATGGCTAATAAGTGGCCTACAATCACATCTCCCTTGTCTTTTCAACACTTGTCTATTTTGAAAATCTTGTTTTGTGTCTGAATGTGGAGATGGTGATTTGAATATTGTTTTTTATTTTTATTTAATAATTATTATTATTATTATTTTGTAAAGGAAGAAAGTACAAACAGTTATTAACTTGCCTGTGGATTATTTTGTAAGGTCTGATTGATAAGACAGCTATAAAGCTAGAAGCTGTTTGTCATTG
>JAODXP020000008.1:7505406-7512906 GCA_027497455.2 Sardinella longiceps | reverse complement strand
CACACACACACACACACACACACACACACACACACACACACACACACACACACACATATACACACACAAAGAGTTGGGAGTATTTCTTGGTGTGTCTTTGAGGAACTGAGAAGGAGGAGAGGAGACTACAAAAAGTAAAGAGGCAAAAGAAGAAGTAAAGAGGCAACTACGTGAGCATCCACTAACAGGTGCGGCAGCTGCAGAATACTAACAGGAGACGTGTGTGTTGCTGTGGGTGAAAACAGGAGGTTAAGGGAGGGTTATAAGTCTGGCTCATGGCTGGAGTGTGAGGGTTTGTTTGAGAGAACCCCTTGACCTTACCTATGCATCTCTCTAGCGTTTCATTCTGGCAAACTGCAGTGTAACAAACAAAAACTTTACACCTTTTTCAACCAATGCACCTCAAGTGCTCGTTCGGAGCCAGTGCCAAATCTCAAAACAGTTCTTATAGTTTTTTTTCCACAAAAATAAACATGGCTCTAGCTTTGGAAAACTCAGCAGCAACTTAATAATGGCAATGACAATATAGGATGTATTAAAATGAGGTAGCTGATAATTAATGTATTGCAGACAATTAAAACTGACATAATTCATTCCTAAGGCTACTTCTACATGCTGCTGTATATCATGTATTTGCATTGCATTGTGTAGGCTATGCCATATCATAACATAGTTGTCCATATGTGGAATGTGAGTGGATTAGTATGTTGGCTCTTTAAGAACAGGGACAGGTATAAAACTTTTCCTTCAAGGACTCTTCACAGTGCCCCCCAACACACACACACACACACACACACACACACACACACACACACACACACACACACACACACACACACACACACACACTGCCTAATCTTCAATGTTATACTTCTTTGAGTTCACTTTTGAACTCTGGCCTCACCCTGCTGCTACACACACGCGCACGCACGCACACACGTACGCACGCACGCACACACACACACACACACACACACACACACACACACACACACACACACACACACACACACACACACACACATGCGTACACACCAGCTGTAGTCGCAGCGTTTCACAGGAGAGTCCTTCAGCGTGCTCATACTTCACATTCTGCGATCCCTGACGAAGACAAAACAAAGCCAGCAGGGAGCGCTACGTGTGTGTGTGTGTGTGTGTGTGTGTGTGTGTGTGTGTGTGTGTGTGTGTGTAGTCAGTCATGCCCAGCCACTGAGACAGGTGCCGCATCCCTGTGGGGAGATATAGTCCCAGAGCTTCATCTCTCTTCTCCGTCTCTCTGCCTCCCTCCTTCCTTTTCCTTTTCTCTTTCTTTTCACTCCTCATCTCTCTTTCACTCACTCCACTCTCTTCTTCTCTCTCCTCCTTCGCAGCCACTCAACTAAACAGTACAAGTGGTTCATTCTCTCATTCTACCTCCATCCTCCCTCCTGCTCCCTCCTTATTCTCTCTCCCTTCTAGTTCCGTTGCTTGATTTTCTCTCTCTCTCTCTCTCTCTCTCTCTCTCTCTCTCTCTCTCTCTCTCTCTCTCTCTCTCTCTCCATCCTCACTTTCAGTGGCTTTTAGACACACACACCACACACACACACGCACACACACACACACACACACACACACACACGCACACACACACACACACACACACACACACACACACAGACACACACACACACACACACACACACACACACATAAAGAGAAAGAGGGAGGCTGTTAGAGGCAATCACAGACTACTTTAGAGCCAGGGAGCTGAGCGAACCTCAAGGACAGCGTTACGGTGAGCAGTTGGGGGGTAGGTGGTGTATGTGTGTGTGTGTGTGTGTGTGTGTGTGTGGGTGTGTGTGTGCGTGTTTGGGGGGTTGGATGGCTGTAAAAAGATTACTTTGTTGTGCTCACAGAAATGTATCGATTACTAAATTAGATCAGCAAGGCCTGAGTCGTGCTGAAAACCTGTGAAGGCACTGGCCTCCCATACGAAGCCTTACTGCATGGATTTCACATAGAAGTTTGTCCTTGCCACCTGGGCCACTCCACATGCAATTTGTTTAGCTTCTTGGCAGATAGAGAATGCCTTGCAACGCACCGTGAAGCTGGGATTTCTGAGTCATTTCTTATTCATGCAGTTATTTTTGCGTGTGTGTGTGTGTGTGTGTGTGTGTGTGTGTGTGTGTGTGTGTGTGTGTGTGTGTGTGTGTGTGTGCGTGCATCCAGCAGTTACATTTTCCACAAGGTCGTCAAGTAAAAAGTGGCCTGTCCGTGCAGTGGCTGAATTTAAATACCCACGCTGCGTTCATCTTCCGATAAGACAGACTGAGTTGCACTTTAGAGCTTTTCAATTTACCACCCAAACAGTCAGTCTAACTTCTAACAGCCTTGCTCACAGCATGAGAGAGAGAGAGAGAGAGAGAGAGAGAGAGAGAGAGAGAGAGAGAGAGAGAGAGAGAGAGAGAGAGAGAGAGAGAGAGAGAGCAGTGCATTTCCATCTAATTTTGTTGAGAGACTAGAATGAACTCCCTGCATGTTGTAAACAGCATTGCTTTGGTGAGGCTGTTTTGCCCAATTTTCCACATGGAAATGGCTTGAGAGTCTGTGTGGATGATGTATTCGCCTCATGCCTTCAAATCTATGTTAGGACACACAGCACATGGCATTTGCCATCAATTCAGGTATTAACCTAATGGAAGTATTCTCATAAAAGCTGCTAACATGCACTAGAGAGGGAGGGAGTCCATTTTATTGTTTTTTCCGCAAGAAAATAAAGGGCTATGACAACTGTGACTTCAATACCATTGGAGAAACCACTACAAAATGGCACAGCAGTACGGCTCTAAGCTTTATTTCCAGCACACTGAAGCCACTGACTGACAACCTGAGTGCTCCTTTAGCGGTATATAATTATTGATCAATTGACTGATGGATGGATAGATGGACTAATTTCAAAATCGCCTATTTATTAACCATATCACCATATCAGAATACCATATGTTGGCCCTAACTTCTAGTAAACTTATTCAAAATTTGGTTCACTAGTTACAGAGACAAGAAATAGCTTGCATGTACTGCACTGTTAAAGACACTTACAGTATGCCTGATATCAATATATCTGAATACATGCTTTCAGCTTTCCATACTGAACTACAGTACAAGGTAAGCAAGCACGCAAGCAAGGAAGAAAGAAAGAAAGAAAGAAAGAAAGAAAGAAAGAAAGAAAGAAAGAAAGAAAGAAAGAAAGAAGAGTGTGTATCAGTGCTTGCCAACACACTGGCCTTTCTGACACACTGGCTGGGAACTCTAGACTTTGTCCAGCTGAACTTATCTGGACTCATCAGCAAACACTGCAAACAGCACAAGGGGGACCACAGAGGGAGGGGAGAAGTGACTGACAGTGTGTGTGTGTGTGCGTGTGTGTGAGTGTATGTGTGTGTGTGTGTGTGTGTGTGTGTGTGTGTGTGTGTGTGTGTGTGTGTGTGTGTGTGTGTGTAGATATGGAGTCAATGACAGAATGGAAGGAGGGGAGAAGTGGCTGACAGTGTGTGTGTGTGTGTGTGTGTGTGTGTGTGTGTGTGTGTGTGTGTGTGTGTGTGTGTGTGTCTGTGTTTGTGTGTGTGTGCGTGTGGGAATGTGTCTGTGTGTGAGTGTGAGTGTCTGTCAGAGAGAGAGAGAGAGCGAGAGAGAGAGAGAGAGCATGTCAGTCAGATGTGTGGGGTGATAATGTGAAGCTGGTACTGCTGCCTCAGCATGTCTGGCCCCGATGTCCTCCTCTCCTACCTCTATCCCTCACTTCTTCCCTTCTTCCACACCTCCCTCACTCCTTCGCTCTCCCACACTGTTTGCATCATTTATTTCATCCAAGACAATGCTTTTCGCTCTTTCAATTTGACCAAAGCCTGACAGCAATGTAGCTCTCTCTCTCTCTCTCTCTCTCTCTCTCTCTCTCTCTCTCTCTCTCTCTCTCTCTCTCTCTCTCTCTCTCTCTCTCCATTCCTCCCTCGCTCTGTCACAGGAGTCATAACACATGAAGTCCCAGGCTGCATTTTTGAAAAAGACTGTCTTTCCTTCAGCTTCACCACCTCTTCTCTCTTTCTGTTCCCATCTCTCCTTTCACTTTCATATCTCTCTCTCTCTCTCTCTCTCTCTCTCTCTCTCTCTCTCTCTCTCTCTCTCTCTCTCTCTTTCTGCCTGTTCATATTCATTGATTCAGTGTTGTAGGATTTAAGGGCAGCAGAATGTCCCCCAATTAAATCTGCTTCAAACCCCCTGTTTGAAGGTCTGTGTTGGAGTTGATGGTGAGAGATGGTGTGTGTGTGTGTGTGTGTGTGTGTGTGTGTGTGCGCTCGTGTGTGTGTGTGTGTGTGAGAGAGACAGAGAGAGAGAGAGAGAGTGAGAGAGAGAGAGAGAGAGAGAGAGAGAGAGAGAGAGAGAGAGAGAGAGAGAGAGAGAGAGAGAGAGAGAGAGAGAGAGAGAGAGAGAGAGAGAGCAGTGCTATAGCAGTGGCCTGATGACATGCAGGGTGTTTGAGGAGCCATAATGGAGCATCAGTGTAGCACTGTGGTCATTAGCCGTGGGGAACGCCACTATAACAGCCAGGGCAATCAAACAGACAGACAGGAAACAATTACAGAACATATACACACAGAGAGATAACACACAAATCAACAACACACAATCACACACACACACACACACACACACACACACACACACACACACACACACACACACACACACACACACACACACAGCTTTCACAAGAACGCATGACTGGAGATCTTGAACATTTCTTAGAAAGGCCACAGACTCGTTTTGTATCATCCCTTAAAGATGTAAAAATAGCTTGGCCCAAATAAACAAGACAAGACAAGTAAAGTGAAAACATTTGCTTGTGGGTGGATGTGAGTGTGGATGTAAGAGAGAAATTGTGTGTGTGTGTGTGTGTGTGTGTGTGTGTGTGTGTGTGTGTGTGTGTGTGTGTCTGTGTGTGTATTTGTTTGTATATGCAGCTAAAAGCACACAGTTTTACCCAGAGCATAAGGATATGGCATAATATGTGTACAATGAATCATTCATAGTCTGTTTACGTAAAGTAGAAATTGATGTTTTAGCCCTTAGCATCAACACTCCATACCCTTTAGTGCTAACACAATAAATTCTCCACATCCTAACTTGGTGTATCCTCAGATTGAGGTTGAAGCCTTTATTATAAGGCAGAAAAAAAGAGCACAGTGTTACTTTAATATGCTTATCTGTGATGTGGGTTGTAATTAGCTCTAGCCGTGCTTGTATTTGCCTGAGGTTCCTCTGACCAGTAAGAGTAGCTACACGACGGGCACGCTCATATATTTAGTGTCTCTAGGACTGACTGGCTGTGTGGGCTGACCTCTGTGAAAACTCCCTGCAAGCTGAAGATTAATGAGCTCAGCATGGAGTCCAATCGGAGGTGCAGTGCAGCCTCTGGCCAGCAGAGGGGGCAAGGTGTCTGTGGAGATGGACTTGAGAGCTCTCTTATGTATGGTGCTTATATTAGGAGTGAGAGACACGTAGGGTATGGCTATAACACAGGGGGTAGTGCTCAGTTTGGTATTCCAGCGTCGAGAGAAGGCGATGTCCTGGAGGAGTTGGTTTAAGCTGATGGGTCTCTGAAGTCTGGGACACTAGCCCTATCCTTTTGTCAGTTACTGTCGTCTTTTTTTTGGAATGAGAACACAGATGTCCAGACACCAATACACAATCTCCCTCTCTTCTTTTATGCTAGAAGTCTGTATCAAACTTTCAAACGCACACACACACACACACACACACACACACACACACACACACACACACACACACACACACACACACACACACACACACACACACACACACACACACACACACACACACACACACATACACACACACA
The DNA here is from genome assembly GCA_027497455.2 of Sardinella longiceps. Taxonomy (NCBI): domain Eukaryota; kingdom Metazoa; phylum Chordata; class Actinopteri; order Clupeiformes; family Clupeidae; genus Sardinella; species Sardinella longiceps. The sequence goes on along the minus strand of JAODXP020000008.1, from coordinate 7,507,007 downwards.
CACACACAGCACACACACACACACGTCACACACACTGCATATTTCTGGGTTTATAGTTTTAAATATAGGAAAGAACTGATGGCATATATCTTTCTATTGGCAGCATTCATTCAAATAGAGACAATCAGTTTTGATGGCGCCTTAGTTGCAGTGGGTGCAAATCCTGTGTTTTCTGGGCAATTCCCCACTCTCTCCTTCTCTGTCTCTTACAGTAAGCACACATGCACACGCACACACACACACACACACACACACACACACACACACACACACACACACACACACACACACACACACACACACACACACACACACAGAGAGAGACTATCACAGAACCATGCGCACATACTAGTTGTCATAATGCATTTCCAGCAACTGTCATTTCCCTCATAAAAAGCATGATTGTGACCTTACACAGAGTGAGGACTCATTTCAATACACTCCCCCCCAAAAAAGGAAATAAAGAAAAAAAAAATGTTTGTCTTCTGCTGTCAACATCTTGACAGCACAGTGAAGAATTCAATTGAAAAATATCTTCTTTTCCCCCTCTCTCCTTTCTCTGCCTCCTACGTTTGTGTTAAATCAGAATTGCAGTGGAGAGAAGCAGATAATAAACACCTTTTGCAATGCCATGAAAAGTTATGCATCCAGATCTGTCAAACTCATGAGCATTGTCAAAGCTCTCTCTCTCTCTCTCTCTCTCTCTCTCTCTCTCTCTCTCTCTCTCTCTCTCTCTCTCTCTCTCTCTCTCTCTCCACACTCAGTGTGCTGAAATTGTAATTAGCCTTCTACCTCAGGCAAGTTTTTAGACAAAAACAACTTGGCATCGCTGTGACGGAAATGGAAAATAACACATTTATGATAAAGTGCCTTTTTTAACATAAACCCGAACTACAGAAGGTTTTCTAAATCATACTGGTGTAATTAGACTATGTGACTGTAAAGTTTCCAGGGCCTAAGACATCTAAAACAAAAAAAATATAAGTGAGAGTCTGAGCGAGTTTGATTCATGTCCAAGAGGACAATGTCATAGCTTTATAAACATGTTCAGGAGAAGGATTTAGTTCATAGCATATGGCCAGATGGTCCAAGTCTGTCAAACAACATAACGTGCTGTCATGTTTTATGGCAGTAAGCAAGAGTTTGTGTACAGGGATGTTTCAACATGGAAAGGCCTCCCACACAAAGCAGTCTGTGTTGCATAAGCAGCTATTATGGCTTACAGAGAGTGAACTCCATTAGCCAAGAGGACTCAGCACAGCACAGTTCTTCTTTCTCATGGGGAAGTCATCACTCTCTGCAACTACACTGGCAAGCAGGTGATTATTTCACATACTGTACATGGTGTTGTTGCTAAATAATGGTATATACTGTAAGTACAATGCTGCTCGCTATCTGTTAGAGTAATTTGTTATTTATTTACTTTTCTCCAGAAATCAGAAAAAAAAGCAACTATTCTAACAGTGTGACAAATAATAAGTGCTTTTGACTGGCAAGTCATCCACTCCATTTTTTTTTCTTATTCTGTCCCTGCTAATTCATTCTATTTTACTTTATGAAATGAAATGACAATATAACCAGAGATCACAGAACTCCTGACT
>JAODXP020000008.1:7501143-7505306 GCA_027497455.2 Sardinella longiceps | reverse complement strand
TGTGTGTGTGTGTGTGTGTGTGTGTGTGTGAGAGAGGCGGGAGAAGAAGATGGGGGGGTGGAGGCAAAGAAATCCACAAAGGGCACAACACACACACACAACGATCACCACTATGTGTTTGAGTGTGTGTGTGTGTGTGTGTGTGTGTGTGTGTGTGTGTGTGTGTGTGTGTGTGTGTGTGTGTGAGAGTATCTATAGGATTGTGATGTCCTTGAATGGAATGAATTGAGATATTTAAATGTCTTTACACCAATGGAACAGTGCAATAAAGTGAATAGGCTTGACAAACAGAAATGTAAGGAGAAACACACACACACACACACACACACACACACACACACACACACACACACACACACACACACACACACACACACACACAGTATATCACAAAGATGAGGGAGTGAGCTATCTATCTCTTTAAAGCGATTAAACACACAGCTTTATCTGATGGTAGACAACGGCAAGGAGTATAGCCGGATCTGTTGGGACATAAAACGCTGTAATATCTTAGCACAGGCAGTGGTGATGACGACTGCATCATAGCACACAGCCTAGGAGAGAGTCTCTGCATTGTCCCATCCTTAGGCTGACACGCTTGCAGCTGTGCAACCTCAAAGCATCTGATAGCATCAGACTTCCCACATGCTAATCCGGGGATTGTGGGAAACACATGCCCAGAGACAGACGACATGCCTCGTGCCTTTCAGATAACAAGCTTTTCTTTTCTCTTCTATAGGCGTTTGAGTTTTTTTTTTTTTTTCCTGTTATTCTGGCTTCATTCTCTTGACCTGAGGGCAACAGCCAGGTGTGAAGGTGAACAATGATGCTGCTGAATACCAATGAAATGTTGTCAGGAAAAACAGTGACAGAATCCCAATGCCTTCCCCTTCCCCCTTCCCCCTCAAGGTGAAGCCCTGAAAACGTAACTAGTATTGATCAGCCAATCATATGAACCCTGATGCTCCCTCTAAGCCTTACACCATGAACCCTCAATGACTGAGCTGGCCTAGCAAAAATCAACCAATCATCATGTAAATCCATGCCAGTTTAAAGTCATTGGAATTAGATAGGTGTCTACATTGTGCCTAAAATTAAGCTCTTATCCTGTACCGGCATGAAAGAGAAACGCACAACGCACAAGCTTTATCAGTAAAATAACAAACCTCATATCCTAAAATGGACACCGCCAAGGTCATTGAACTATGCATGAATATTTCCACTCTTGGTTATCTCTGCCTGAATGGAGCACATAGGACACAAGATGGCTACTCTATTTGTCACATGTAACCTAGGAGACCAGAAGAGAACATTCCCAGCCATTGGATATTATTATTCCAATGATGTAAGTGTACAGTAATGATGCAGAGAGAAGCCTGGGTTGAATTCTATTAATTAACATAAATGAAGAGAGGGCTTTTATGAGATTGAATAATGCTTATAAGTGAAATAAATAAATAAATAAATAAATAGGACCCCACTTGGTATCCACATTGTGCACACCCACTCTGGAGTAGAAATCATGCAGTGACAAGTGGCAGTAATAGCTAAACAACACTTGCAATGACACACTGAAAATCAGCTATTTGGAATATTCCATTTAATGTAACATTTGATAAAATAAAATAAAATAAATAAAATGAATTAAATAAATGAAGTAGGTTATCTACAGTACACAAAATCTCAATTTAAACAAATTAATTTACTGTGAATATCCTTGCAAATTTTATTTTGCTATATTGAAAAGTGTTTTACCCAGTACAATTTTAAATTGGCATTAGTTTTTAAATCTCTGTATAAATGCCTTGCTCATACCATGTGAAACAAATCAGGGAGTATGACTTCAGTAAATGTGCTGCATTCCATTTGGCCATTTAGACTAAGAGGTATGGGACACTAGCTCTGGCAGGATGACTCATTTGTTTTGATTGAGTAATGCTAATGTGAAGATCACAGTGCTTCCTTGTTGTCTACTACAGCATCACAGTTGCCACCATGACAAAATCACTTAACCTAAAGTTGCTGTAAGAGAAAATGGTGCTTGATAGTTGACAAATGTACAGTAAGTTGCTTTGGATCAAAGTGTGCGCAAGATGCAAAATGTAAATTCACTGTACAACTGCACTAAAAATATCTTCTGAAAATATAGGAACTCCCCCATACAAACAAAACACATAAATTAGCACATCAGTATGCTGTATTTAGTGCCGACCAGGTTGGTTGCTGGTGGAGATTGTTAGACTTTTTCAATGCCCTTTGAGTATTAAGATGCTCATTTCTGGCAAAAAGCTCTTTATTACCTTAATTAAAATTTTCAGGAAGACATAATTATTTGATAAATCACCTTGACATTTCTGCACTACGGAACATCATGACAGACTAGATGTGTGACAGATGGATTGATGTGGTGATTCCCAGTAGTTACACAGCTGTTCCGCAGCTGAGAGCAAGCCTACAGTCACGCCGCCTACACACACAGACAGATCCAGGGTCACAAGTCGCCATGACGCCTACACTGACCCTCAACTGAACTTCTCCAACTTCCCGCTTATTGACCACAGAAAACTTCCACCATTCTTGGTCCATGGTTGCCAGGGGGATGAGGTCAGATACAGAATGTAGCCGACAACAATCAGACTGATAAAAGGTCAAAAGGACAAAAAGAGGGAAGACACAAGTCAATGGAAAGAAAGAAAAAAAAGAAAGAAAGAAAAACAATCAGATCAGAGTGTGTGATATGTCTATTGTCATAGCAAGGAAGCTTAGGATTGTGTTAGCTAGTAATTGGGAGTGATAACACAAAAGCTTTGTGCCTGTATTTCACCCACTGAAGCACAGGTGTCCCCAACATTCCACACACCACCTGGGGACAGGAGATGCAGCAGAACTCTCACTTCCTCTTACTTACTCCCATATGAGCACACGCACGCACACACACACACACACACACACACACACACACACACACACACACACACACACACACACACACACACAGCAGCATTCCTCGTCGAAAAACACAATTTGGGAATTCCTCTTTCTCATGTGTGGCCATGAGACAGTGGAATTCCCTTCCTACAGAATTTCTGTTATGTAGAAATTCCCATACCTTTTCTTGCTTGACTAAGAGGTGGATGTTGAGTAATCAGAGTTGCACACATTTTTAAATTATATGTGAGTGAGTGGATATGTGTGTGTGTGTGTGTGTGTGTGTGTGTGTGTGTGTGTGTGTGTCTGTCTGTCTGTGTGTGTGTCTGTCTGTGTGTGTGCGTTTATGCATGCACATGTGCTTGGTGTGCGCTTGTGTGTGTGTGTGTGTGTGTGTGTGTGTGTGTGTGTGGAGCTGGATTGTGCTCAACTTACTTTGTGGGTGTGTATCTGGGGAGGAAAGTGTGGGTGGGCTACTGGCGCCCCTGTTCTATTAGCCTGCTGGTTATACTGTGGCCATCTAAATAGTCTGTAGTCCTGTCTTATTTATTTTATTTTGTGTTTTATTTTATGCCTTTTTAATATACTTGCCCAGGGACCACAGGTGCGAATTAGCATTAATGCTACAACCTGGCGCATGACATGTTCTCCTGTGTTTCAGGATAAATGTTTATTGTGCACTGTCCCTGCTTTTTTCAAATAAACAGATTTTCCATTCCATTCCATTCCATTCCACACACACACACACAGAGAGAGAGAGAGAGAGAGAGAGAGAGAGAGATAGTAGTAAGATTCTTGGAAATTTTGTGACATTTGTCAGCAGTTTAATACATTGCAACTTCTATAAACACTCTTTCAATCTTCCCCAGTCTCCATCACTTTCTTTCAAAAGCGTCACTAAATAAAATGTCATGAAAGCTTGGCAGAGAGAGGGAGAGAGAGATAGAGAGAGAGAGAGAGAGAGAGAGAGAGAGAGAGAGAGAGAGAGAGAGAGAGAGAGAGAGAGAGAGAGGACAGGGGCAATGCTAAGCGCTGATCTGTGGTGACTAGAAAATGAGTTTTGGGGGCTGTGAGGCTGTTGTCTTATTGGAGGCTTCACCTCTGATCAACCTCCCACAGCCATCTAGCCCCAACAGTAACACACACACACACACACACACACACACTAACTCTCTTTTTCTCTTGCTCCCAGTGCTGTTCTGGGTACAATTTGTACTCAGTGTGCTCAGCGTCAA
>JAODXP020000008.1:7491143-7496143 GCA_027497455.2 Sardinella longiceps | reverse complement strand
TGGCTTTGCATTAGTGCACATTCCCCACGTGGCTCTAATCACTGCCTATGTGTGAAGTCTTAATTGTGCGTCTAAAAGCGGTCCGGCTGCCATCCTTGGCATAATTAGACTGGGAGAGAAAAACCCTTCCCTGGCACCAGTTTGCCGACGCAGGATTAAGTGGCATTGCAGAGTGACACTAATCTCTTTGGGTTATTAATCTCCAGGCTCCTGCTCTCTCTCCCCTGGGCAGATGAATCACCTTTTCTTGGAGGCTGTGTATGTCTGCTGCGTGTGGTGGGCTTTTGTGTGTGTGTGTGTGTGTGTGTGTGTGTGTGTGTGTGTGTGTGTGTGTGTGTGTGTGTGTGTGTGTGTAAAATAGCTGCCACTATTAGCACGGTTATAATTGGTTGGCAGCAGCAGATGATGGATCCCGCCATTGTTGTTTACACGAGTGCATGGCAGCTCCTTGTGTATTCAAGAGTTGCCTTTTGAAGCCCACAGTGCAGTCCTGTCAATTCCATCACCATAATTAACAATCGGCAGAGAATCAAACAAGTTTCAATTGCTTTAATGACTGTGCTGATAATTATTTTTTTTTGTCCTTTCTTTTTTTCTTCATTCTATTCTTTTTTTTTTTTTTTTTTTTTTAAGAAATGAATCATTTCATTGTGAACTCCTGGAACTTGTTTACTGGATAGTTAGCATATTCTGAGCAGCTACTGAAACATAGCCAGTTGTGGAGATGGCATAGATGGAACTTCATGGTGAACTGAGTTATGTGTATTGGCCCTTTAGTGGGTTGTGTTGGCGTGCGTGCGTGCTGGTGTTCTGAATGCCTGATCAGAACGAACGCAGCCCATCCATCAAAGGACACAGCTCTCCAGCTCTCTCCAGGTTATCGGCAGCCGGTTATCGACAGAACAATGCTCTTTGAGCACCGTTTGCAAGGCCAGGAGCGCTATTGATTAGGAGATTTATGAAGTGTTGCCTTCGACAGCTCAGCTCTGTGGCTCAGCCTGTTTGCACATCATCTTCATCTCCTTCACCTCCTCCTCCTCCGGTGCCATCCTCCAAGTCCTTCACTGTTTCTCTTGCCCACCTCTTTTTTGGACGGGGGATTTGGGAGGGAACTTTCCGGAAACAAGCCCAGAGTGAGGAGCTAATCACTCTAAACACCCACCCAAGACAGGGTTAATCTCTAAGCCACCAGGCAGGCTTTACACAGGCATACCTCCCACAGTCGCGTATAAACATAAGACATACCAAAGCCCCTCTATGGCACAGAGCAATCCACCCACATGCTGTAGTCATGTAGGCCCATTACAGCACAGCAAGCCAAGCCTAATATCATCTAAACAGGGAAAGTGGAAGGAAGGCTGATTGAAGGCTGATTGAATTCTCAAAAAGATGCTCGGTGAGCAAGATTGTTTTTGGCATCATCTATGTAAACGTGATTTAAAAACTCTCAAAATGTTTTTGGTCTTGTTGAAAGTTCAATCCGAAGTTGTCTTTGTTGTTTATAAATCTTTCTGGGCGAAATGTAACATGATATGCTAGAACCAGAGAGGATTCAAGCGTAGCAGTATTCCATGATCTTTGCTAGAACCGGTCTAGGTTCATAGACAACATCAATATTGTGCCATTCTTGTTTCCTCACTTCTCTGATCATCTTCATTTTCATATAACTTTCAAGGCTTTCACTGCCTTCTGCATTGTGCTTCTGATTTACAGTGTGTCTCTGTACAGAAGAAGTGTTCATTTCACCAGTCTCAAACTCAACCAGATGATTCTTCTGAAATGAAATGTAAATGTAGATTCTTCTGAAATGTCAGTTTACGAGTTTGGCAAATTAAGAGGTTTGCATTTAAAACTAAATCACACACTAAATGAAGAGTTCAGATGCAAAACCCCCTAAACACCATTTTTGTGAAAACCGAGTTAATGATATTGTGTGAATCCCGTATAAATCTAGAATATGTAAATTAAATGTTTTTGTGAAAAAAATAAATAAAACCTGTTCCCCGCTGTATCTAAAATATCTGTTTACAATCAAAACACTGTAAACGCCTGATAAAAAATGGCCTTTTTCTCAAAAAGTGGTCAAGTGGAGTTAGGGGGTTTTGCATCTGAACTCTTCAAATATAGCTGTGTCAATCATCTAAAGCTAATTGTTTTACAAACTGGGGAATCATTTATGTAAGACCTATAGGCATAGTTCTGAGAGTGTACAAACTTTTATTGTTGAAGTGATTAAGTGGCTGTTTGACAACTTGTTATTTTTTCTTATCTTATTCCCAGAATTAATTAATTAATTCATTCTTCAATTATTCAATGCAGTGTACAATTGGAGACTGTATATGATTGTTATTACAATGTAATAACAATGTAACAAGCTGCATGCCTCAAACAGATGTCAGGGCTATAGGAAAATGGAAGTAAAACTTATCAGTGTTGCCATCGATATGATTTATTTTGAGGGTGTTTGGTGCATGTTTAATTCCTGCTCTTTTTGTGCTTTTTAATAAATCTCCTGGCGGCTGGCAGCTCCAGAGCAGACCAGGGCCAGACTCAAGCCGCAGTCATCAGCTACCTGAGCTAACCCTGTTCACTGCCTCCCCTCCGGCCTCATCGGAGCTTCCATTTCCAGTGAATTATTCCTCACTTCTCTCCCCTCCATTGATTAATGTCTGGATTCAAATGCCATGCCACTCTCTTCCTCTCCCTCCCTCCCTCTCCCTGCCAGCGTAATTGCCTTGAGGGACACAATTAAGCAGTCAGGGAAATTAACAAAGTTTCACAGACTGGCAGCACAAATGAGTATTTCTGAGGCAGCGTCACGCGCACGGGTTTTGACGCTAGAGTCGTGCACCCGCCATTGCCTAAGTTATATTTAATCAGTTCACTGATTCATCACTAATTAAGAACTGCTAAGAGAGGCATGCTGCGTGGGGAAGGTTACGCGTTTGAAATGGTGGATTTGTGACCGCCACCATAATGTCAGTGGCCAAAAAAAGCAGCTCTGGCCTTGGCAGTCAAAGCAGTATCCTGGTCAGCAAAGCATCCCCCTACGCAAGGGCATGTACAGTACAGTAAATTAATGGCTAGTTATTTCCAGCATGCTTTAATGATGCTCTGCACTTTCTAGCTTCCTTCCCTTTGTCTGGATCTTGTGACCTATAAATGTGTTGGAAGGAACAGACAAACCAGTTCCCCTCTCTCTCTCTCTCTCTCTCTCTCTCTCTCTCTCTCTCTCTCTCTCTCTCTCTCTCTCTCTCTCTCTCTCTCTCTCTCTCACGTTTCTTTCTCTCTCCCCTTTTCTCTCCCACACATAATTTCTTTGTCTTTATTTTCTTTCTTTTTTTGTTCTTGTTACTTTTAAATGAGAAGATGCTTCATCACCCAAGACTTCTCAGTGCAAATACTTTGCATAATTAGTGGACTACATTATTCATGACATGTAGTGATCTGACAGACACTTCCTATGTAACAGGAACTAATTATTGCCCTGATGCATTAACTGATTTAATGTATTCCACCCAAAGATCCTTTAATCACTCATAAAATGCATGTTTCCTTCGTTAATGTTCTTAAAGTTATTATTTTGTTCCCCGGCATGATGTTAAATACTAATTAAGGCTAATAAATCATTCAGAGCAGCACCCTGACTTCGACACACAAAAAAGGAGGTGTTCCGCTCCAGTGTCTCAGTGAGATCACCCATTCGAAACAGGCTACTGTGTGTTTGTGATAAACAACATTAGAGGCGAAGGCAATGGCAGTTATGAATACTTATGGCTGTGAAGTTATAAAACTGTTCAAATGTGGTCCGATTATGGAAACAATGGCACTGTAATGAGCAGTGTAAAGTGTTATGGTGTGTGTATACATGGCTAGTCATGAAGGCTTTGCTTTTCTACTGTTTAGATTTATCATGACTTCTAAAACAATGCCAGTCTGAGTAGGCTCTCCATGGCTCTCTTTTTCAACCGTCAATTTATGATTAACATTTCAAGGATTCTACAGCCAAGTGTGCGCACGCACACACACGCACACACACACACACACACACACACACACACACACACACACACACACTTAGCTGTTGATTCATTGGTTCATTAGATGCATTCTAAAGCACTACTGTAATGGTATAAGAACATCTCTGTCCTTGAAAACTATCATCAACAGCAACAACAAGCAATTACATCTTTACACAAACATGTAAAATGAATTAACCTCAACCGCTCAAATTATGACCAAATATGTCAGCTCGCATAACACATATACATACAACATGTGTTGTGTTTTGTTAAATTTAGTTTTCCAAAGATACACAGTTGGGCTGATTAATCTTACAGAATAAATAAAATAAATGCACCACTAAAATGTGTTGACTATTAGCACCTTTTAATTATACTATTACCAAATTGTATAATTAAAACGTGAGTTTTTAAATATTTTCAACAAAATGTATAGCTTTTCAAAATATGGGCAAACACACGTGGAATGGCTGTGGCTCCAAGATACAGAAGGTATACTGTAGTTTTTCTTTTCATTTATTTATTTATTTATTATTTTTTTCATTTAGTGTTACAGAATTAAACAAACTGCTTATCACTTCCAACAAACACACTTTGTTTGGAATCCTTAGCATTTATTAAGGAGGTGCATCTGGATAATCACCTCAGTTCCTCTGTGGAGGAAGCATGAGAATTTAATGGCAAGCCTAGTCGTTAAGACAACAGAAGCAAATGCAGATAGACGTGTTTGTTGTTTGCTTTCCCTCTCTCAGCTTTCTTATAACTAAGGGTAGAGGAGAAAAAAAGGTGTTTGCAGTTAGTTTAGCCTGCCTTAAAGCCAACCATCTACAGAGGATATACAGTAACAGGCGGAAGACAAGCCTGTCCCTTTTCGCCCTCTGAGAGTCACTGGCTGAATCTCAGTGTCCCTACTAAGGCCTAAGCCCTGGACTGTCAAAGAGTTCACTGGAATGAGTACCTTGTGATTGGCCGGTTCAT
>JAODXP020000008.1:7489606-7491043 GCA_027497455.2 Sardinella longiceps | reverse complement strand
GTAGGAGCCGCATTTAATTTAAGTTTTTTCTGTTACTCATATTTCTCTTTATTCTTTGCAATCTTCGTGTGAGTTGGCACCCTCTACAGGTGGCGAGGGTGCAACTGCTTAAAAGTGGTGCCTGACTGGGTGACGATGAGAAGGCGGGTCAGCGTACAGTCTTTTGACCTCGGACCTGGAACTCAGACCTCAGATTCACCACCTGCTGATATACCAATGGACTTTATAATTTAATCAAATATCTATTTTCATTTCAATACAAGTTGTTAATAATAAATCCCATTCAACTTTGATTTATCTTTACGGATTTTATTTTGGGTTTTTCCGTGAGTCAACACCATGCCTGCATTCTCCAACACAGGACAAACACAGGACAAGGGTTAAAGGGAAAACTCTTTTGGAAAATTGGTTTTACCAATACACTGACTAAGGTTCCCAGTTGCTATTAGATTTGTAGTCTTAGTAGTCTCATAATAACCACTCCCTCAAGGGGGAAAGCCAGTGAGTGACTGAGCTCGTTCTCATTTCCCCCACAGGTCACTGATTGGCAGGCCTAACTCTCCACAAGTTACAGGTCCAGCTGTAATAGGGGTCTGGAGATCAGCAAACAGGCTCAGCAGTCTCAAGAGCACTTCTCCTGGGATGCAATGAAGAGGGCTCACCAAAAATATACAATTCTCTACATCTCCAGTGACCCACGCTAGGCTCCATTACCGGCATCTTTCTGTTGAGAGCGGACAGTAATACAGTACTCTGTAATAAACAACAACACATCACAAGGATGCCCAGGACCAGAGAATCAGAATGAAAAGTAGCAAATCTAACAGCGGCTTTGTACTGCATCTCCTTTGCAAATGTCTTCAGCCTTTCCACATTCAACATATTTGCAATGCTAACATTTTGCAATCCTCACACAGCAATGACCTATTGGCTGATGACAAATAATGGATTGCGAGGCATCTGAGGCCCATGCTGGAGCTGTGCTGTGCCTGACTGTATGGGTGCTGCTGCTGGCTCTCACACACTGATGATCACTTGGGCGAGCATAGCCGGCTTTGGCTGCTACACACAGGAGAAGGCTCCAATGATTACAGTGTGATGAGAGAGAGACAACAATCAAGCACCCGTGACTGCAGTGTGTGAGTGAGTGAGTGAGTGAGTGATTGTCTGTGTGTGTGTGTGTGTGTGTGTGTGTGTGTGTGTGTGTGTGTGTGTGTGTGCATCTGCGTTTGTGTGTGTGTGTGCGTGTGAGTGTGTGTTTGTTCTCAAGAGGCGCCATTCCCACTTTGACACGACAGCGTCTGTCTCTCGACTTGTCCATATTGTGGGCTGATTTCTCAGCAGCACGCTGCCTGATTGGTGTTAAGAAGGCGGAAACATGGCTGCCGCTGGCGCGGCACTGACAAGTCGCTTTTGGCAGGGCGACAGCGTGAAGCC
>JAODXP020000008.1:7477106-7479606 GCA_027497455.2 Sardinella longiceps | reverse complement strand
TGGCAAAAGGGTTAAAGCTTTTTGGGTGGTAAGACCGGTGTTAAGAAATCCTCCTTGTGGCTCTAAGTCCCTTCGACAGCTAATTTATACACAGCATTCTCATTTTGTTTTCAGACTAATATTGATTCAGAGCCTCCTCCGGGCATGAAGAGGCCTTTATTTCTTTATTTTAATCCAATTGCTGAATGAGTTTGTGCTTGTGACCGCGTACCTAATTACAGCAAATCTGCTCTCTCTCTCTCTCTCTCTCTCTCTCTCTCTCTCTCTCTCTCTCTCTCTCTCTCTCTCTCTCTCTCTCTCTTTGTCTCTGGCAGGAGTTGTGCTCAAGGACAGTATAGGGGTTTGGGGATGCATATATATGTGTACATACACACACTCACAACTTCAATGAGGTGCCCAGCACTGCCCACACAACAGAAACACACATTCAGCAAGAAAAAGCTACGACACACACACACACACACACACACACACACACACACACACACACACATACACCTACAGTATCAATTACCCCAGTCTAGTCCAAGTGGATTTACAGTATAGCTCTAATCAAAAAGACACATTCTGACTGCGCTGTGTTGCCCTGCTGTTGTTTCCCAAAACAAAGCAGCAAGCGTTGAGCCCTGGGGCGATGTTGAGGAGAAGCATCACTCCTTCACCAATTACCCCGCCACCTCCTCCCACTCTCCCTGAACCCCTCCAAACAAGAGGCGTGTGAAAATCACGAGAGGTTGATTAGTCTACGGTTGCCACGGTGAACGCTGCTGGCGCTCGAATCCTGAGTCCCGAGTCAGCTGATCTCTGGTAACGGGATTTTGCACACATGTGCGTGCTCCTGTGAATTTGCCTGGATTGGTGTGAGTGTGTGTGTGTGTATGTGTGCATCTCTTGTGTGCATGTGTCTGAAATACTGAAATTGCTGTTGAATTCACTGTATGAGAGGAGTGTGTGTGTGTGAGTGTGTGTGTGTCTGTGTTCTCATCTCATTTCAGTCAGAGCCAATTGTCCTACCCTTCATCTTCATATTCTTTCTTTTTTTTTCTCCTCACACCCTTCGATTTTCCAGCACTCACAGACATCATGCCTGAAGGCCAGAGGCATCCAGTCAGTGTGTGTGTGTGTGTGTGTGTGTGTGTGTGTGTGTGTGTGTGTGTGTGTGTGTGTGTATGTGTGTGTGTGTGTGTGTGTGTGGTGAGCACACAGCTGTTCTCAACGAGTAATTTTCAATCAGCTTACATTCGCTCTGGGTCCTGCACTGGGGTGGAAAGTAACAAGTTCACAATTTTTTCCCATCTTTCCAGGAAAAAGAAAGGATTAAATCCACATGGTCAGTGGCATCCACAGGTTAAGTTAAGGGTGAGGCGTGGCAAGGCCCATTAGATCAGAACTAATCCTAGCCTCTGCAGGGGCAACAGGAACCCACCCTTGTTACTTGCTAGCACTGCTACACTGCTTCAAGCAGCTAACTCAGGCTAAAGTTAGCCTGACACTAGCATGATATCAGCATGTGTCAAGCTTGATATAGGCCTACATTGACTCTCAAGTTAGCTTTAAGTCCAACATGGCATTGGCCTAATGAACATGATGTTAGCAAGGCAATAGGCCTATTTCACAAATGCGTTCTATTTGGCCTCACTGGGTAAAGGGGCTTCCGCCTGAGAATTCTAAAGTAGTAAGCACAATGGCGCTCTATGGCGCTATGGCTCTGGCGCTGTCAAAAAGAGCCCCAAAGTTTGTGTTGTGTAGGCTACGTTACCTTAATGCATACATTCAAAGTAAAACCAAAGCAACCATATCAACATTTTCTTGCCAACTAACGATATGGAATACAGTAGTGGATAAGGGCGAACACACAGAATGTGACGTTAAAATGCAAGGGGACTACTATCTGTAGCCGGCGGTTCGGCTGATTATGAAGGGAGGAGAGTAGCTACGGCTTAATAACGGAGTTTTTACATGGATCCTAACATCGTTTCACCATCAGCCACTGTGTCTAACATTGCATCAAGTAAGTAAGTAGGCTAAGTTAATTTATTTAACATTATGAAACATCTACGAAGCCAGCTAGACTAAATTTAACGTTAGCAATGACAACGTGTTTAACCAAAGTGCAAGAGTTTAAAAAAGAAGAAATACTGTAAGATATCTGGAGCATTTGTAACTAGACTAACGTTAGCCATGAAGTTGTGGTTAAGATAGAGGGAGTACATAAACTAAATTTAGTAAATGAAGGTTGCATCAAGAAGACCTTTAGGCAAGTTTATCAGTTTTAGCCTAAGCCAAGGAAATAACAGGCTAGTTTATAACTAGCTAGCTAACGTTATAAAGGTTACTGGGCAGCTGAGGCAGAAAAACTGAAACAGGCTTATGTTTTACAGTAGCCTACATCGGATGCTTATTGGATGTTTTTAACGTTAAATGCCTTTAGATCTGATTCAAGTGGGCACTGTGATAATATTCACAACCCAGAAACCAACAAGCACAACTGAAGTAATAA
>JAODXP020000008.1:7467106-7474606 GCA_027497455.2 Sardinella longiceps | reverse complement strand
CCCTCCTTCTCTGTCTCTCTCCCTCCATCCCACTCACTTTTCTCCTCAATCTTTTCATCTAGTCATGATGCCCCCTGAGTGGAGGCAGCAGCGGCCGTGGTGGCGGCGGTAAAAAAAAGAAAAAAGTGGGCTGGGTGTTTCGCGCTGCGTCGGGAGAGTAGGGATTTGGTAAAGGCGAATGATGGATGGAAGTCATTCCTTTCGGCCCCTGGATGGCCTCTCCGTTGGCCTGGACTCTGAGGCGGAGAAGCGGATAGTCAGAGAATGCCCCCGACACTGACCGGATTACAACCTGCCCCATTTTAAATGGAGAGAGGTACTTCCTCTGGGATGGGAAGGGGGGGGGGGGCTTTTAAGAGCTGCATGCACTCACTTGTCTGGCTTTATGTAAGTTAACCAAACAACCAAAGTGGCTTGAATAAATGGGACCTTAGAAGTATCTGGAAATAAAGAGGAGGTTCCGGTGAACACGTTCAGAAGTGCTGTCATGCAAAGCACTATTGTAAGATCTCCTGCTGTGATGCTCTCTGACACACACAGAGACAGACAGTGGTCTCTCTCTCTCTCTCTCTCTCTCTCTCTCTCTCTCTCTCTCTCTCTCTCTCTCTCAAATTCAAGTTCAAATTATGCTTTATTGGCATGACAAACATCTTGTGTTGCCAAAGCTGATAAATGAAATGTAACATCACAATGAGAGAAGAAATCAATCAAAAATAAAGAAAGCTTATATTAAACATGCACATGCACGCACGCACACACACACACACACACACACACACACACACACACACACACACACACACACATACACAAAATCAAGAGCTCGAGCCAGAGGCCGTGTTCCCAGTCCTGCTTCCTTGCCCTCTGAGGCAATGCCAACCCACTCGGAGGCCCATTGCTGTCAAGGCCATTGTTTATTAGCCGGTAAGCACAGCACAGCACCTAATACTTTATGCCTGCATCTGTAGCGCTTGGTGCCAGGGGCATAATTCCCATCACTTTCCATGGTTGTAAAAACCACCATGAACTTCCGGAGATTTTCCACACGGCATTTTTACATTTGAGCACAATGGCTTATTTCATGTCTGTGCCGTAACAGACAAACCACAGGATAAAAACGACTCTTCTGATGACAAGCTTAATTTGTGGAGAGGATTCAGTCTGATGTTTCCTTTCAAAGCCTCATGAGAGAATAACATTTATTTATTCACATTTTATGGGCGAATAAATTGAGCTCTTCCCGTAAATGTTTATGACGTAACCGTGGCATGGTTATATTGATCGTATGCGTAAGTGTGTGTGTGAGGTGCTTGGAAAGATGAAGCCTTACCACAGCAGTCATATACACCTTGGCATCTGGCATATCATGTTTCACGCTGGCAGCAATGTAAAATGAAAAGCTGCTCTGCGGGTGCTGTGTGTTTGAGTGTGTGTGCGTCTGCATGTCAGGGAGATTGTGTGTCTATAAGCATACACAGTATGTATGTGTCTGTTAATCTGTGTGTGTGTGTGTGTGTGTGTGTGTGTGCGTGTATGTGCGTGTGTGTGCGTGTGTGTGTGTGTGTGTGTGTGTGTGTGTGTGTGTGTGTGCGTGCGTGCGTGCGTGCGTGCGTGTGTGTGTGTGTGTGTATGTGTGTTTCACATGATGGGTATGCCTGAGATGGCACTCAGATCCAGTATAAGAAATAAGTGAGGACGGCGAGGGATAAATCTGCATATCAAAGCCTCCTCTGGGTAAGATGGAGGACATGCCAAAGTGTGTGTATATCTGTGAGTGTGTGCTTGTGTGTGTCTCTCTCTCTGTTTGTGTGTGTGTGTGTGTGTGTGTGTGTGTGTGTGTGTGTGTGAGTGTGTGTGTCTATGTGCATTTCTCCACAACCGGTGATCTTCGAAAGCGCACTCTCCTCATCTAAGCTGTGCTTAGAAGAAACCAAAAAGGAAAAAAAAAAGAAAAGGAAAAAAAAAAAAAAAGATATACACCCTCATTCCCCAGCCCGAGAGCTGGCTAGGCGTGATTAAATTGAGAACAATGATCAAATGCAGTCGAACATACGTCTTGTAACAACAGGAGACAGCCCCAGGAGGAAAAGCGAGCGTAATCTTCCGCAGGGAGCGCTTTCATCTCGAATTTCCATCTGCACGAGCCCGCGCTTCACCACGGCCTGCCGCACCACACAGCACCAAACCTCCTTACCCAGCCCGACGGCACGGGCCTCCTGTGCCTCAGCTCCATCCATCCCTCCGTCCGTCCGTCCATCGCCGGGGGGAAATAAACGGAGAGGAGCGCAAACAGAGTGGAGATGAGCTTATTGTTCGGCGAGTGGCACATATGCAGATGGCGTTGTCTTCGCACCTCATGCGTGCACACACACACACACACACACACACACACACACACACACACACACACACACACACATACAAAGCATGAGCCGATGGGGAAATTAAAGGTGCATTATCATAGCTTGGGCATTTGAAGACTTATCAAGAAAGTGGAAACTGTCATATTGAGCTCATCAGATGTTTGGGAGGAAGGCGTGTAGGCTGTGTTTCATGGGAATGGAATTATGTTGAGCTTTCAAGGTAGCATCATCATCAGACGAACTGGGAGAGAGAGAGAGAGAGAGAGAGAGAGAGAGAGAGAGAGAGAGAGAGAGAGAGAGAGAGAGAGAGAGAGTTTGTGTGTGTGTGTGTGTGTGTGTGTGTGTGTGTGTGTGTATTAGAAGCAGAGTGTAATAGATGCGGTTGTGTAGACAGATAGGGGTCTGTGTACACTGTTTCTTGTGGTCTCGTGGTGATAACCTCTGAAGTATGAGCACTAGGAGCACTAGGAGCACAAGGCATTCAGGACAAGGAGCTGGCGGCAGGGGAATGAATCAGCCAGCCAGAGCAGAGCTCTTACATCTTATAGGAAAGCCTCTGAGAGGCAGGATCAACACTCACACACACACACACACACACACACACACACACACACACACACACACACACACACACACACACACACACACACACATCATCATCAACATCGCCATCATCATCATAATGGCATCACCATCATCATCATCATAATCTCGGAACAAGGAAAGTGGGAGACATTTCTACCAAGTTAAAATCAGTAGGAGCAAAATGCACAGGAAAGACACACACACACACACACACACACACACACACACACACACACACACACACACACACACACACACACACACACACCATTTCCCCATGTTCCATTCCATCACTCAGTGCAATCTTGCACTCAGTCACAACTGCACTCTGACACACTGAGAGGACTCCTGGCAAACTGGCAACCTCTTTCACGTCGCAGCCGACTGCCGAGAAGCATTGCATTGTGGGAGATAAAAGCGGACTGGGCACAAATTGCGATGGAGACACTTAAGGAGGGGAGCGAGACTTAATCCTCTAGCGTCTACCTCCTTTCCCCTGCTGAGAAAATGATGCTTTTATGTCATTGAGGAAGAAGGTTAGGAATAGGAGGCCCGTTCCCATTTCACTACACAGCTCTCTTAGCGTTGTGCTCGGCTTTCTGGCAATGCTAGCACATTAGCATGTACATAATGACACCAATGATGAAAAAAAGGCAGCAGAAGTGCTTTCTTTCAAAGACATTTCAAGGACGTTTTATTTATTTCACTGAGTTTCATTTCCTATCAATACAAGATGTGACGGGTTACACAGAGGAGTGGGACCAAACCATAATGGCAAGGGCTTAACTCCATTGCTCACTTAACGATACTTTACTAACGATTCCCATCATCTGGCTTAGTGGAGTATTGATGCTGAAAAAACCCTTTTAAGGATGCCTACCTTCAATTGGGTGTCATAAGGCCAACACAACAGGAATAGGTTAACTCCCTGATGGTGAACAAGTGCGTGCACACAAACACACACACACACACACACACACACACACACACACACACACACACACACACACACACACACACACACACACACACACACACACACACACACACACAGAAACACATACACACAAACACACACACACACACACACACACACACACATATAAAGTCACACACATTGTCCTTGACTGTGTACTTGACTGGTATCATTAACAATAATTGGAGTGTGTGGGAGAAGCTCTGAAATCATTAGCACGGGTATGGAGGATCGATAAAGAATGTGAATATCACTGAAGAGTGCTTAGGTGTCTCTCACAGCCAGAGCATGAGACTGAAAATGCTCTCATGTGATAGTTAGAAAACACAAAAAATAATGGAGAGAGAGATGGAGAGAGAGAGAGAGAGAGAGAGAGAGAGAGAGAGAGAGAGAGAGAGAGAGAGAGAGAGAGAGAGAGAGAGACAGAAAACAGCATATTTGCAAAAACATTTGCACGTCTCACAAGGTGTTTGCTTGTGTGTGTGTGTGTGTGTGTGTGTGGGGGGGGGGGGGTATGTGTGTGCGCTTTCCAGGTGGTATGATGGCACGCATGCCCGTGTTTGCCCCTTCAGGACAAAAGAAAGCGGTTGTCGCTATCACCTGATTGCGTGAGTGACTCCCCAAACAGGCAACATTTGTCTTTATTATCAGAGGAGCCTGGGCTGATTTCTCAGGGCTGACAGAGTCAGGGAAGCGTTTGGACACTCTCTGGCACACACTCAACCTACACACACACACACACACACACACACACACACACACACACACACACACACACACACACACACACACACACACACACACACACACACACACACACACAAATGCACACACACATATACACATACGCATGCATGCATGCTCATACCCACGCAAACGCACACACACACACACACACACACACACACACACACACACACACACACACACACACTCACATAGATCGGAGGGTTCAAGGCACAGCTCAATCCCACACTCAGCAGTCAGGGGAGCATTCAGGTGGAAGAGACAGAAAGGAGAGGCGAGGCGAGGCGAGGCGAGGGGAGAGGGGAGGGACACAGAGCCTGACGAAGGCTGACTGGGGATCAGCTCCTCTCCTCCCTCACTGACTTTGGTCAAGGGCAAAGTCACAAAGCCCACAGATAATGGACAAATAATGCCATTCCAGAGCTGTCACTAATGAAGGTTAGGTTTTCATCAGGTGATTTTGATTTTTCCCTCCATCTCAATAAAATCAATAAGTCAAAGAAATGGCAGAGAGATACCAAAGAGAATGTGAATCTCATTTCAATTTGTTTGTTTTTTTTTTGCTTCACACACACACACAAACACACACACACACACACACACACACACACACACACACACACACACACACACACACACACACACACACACACACACATACACATGCACATACACATATACACACACATACACACACACACACACACACACACACACACACACACACACACACACACACACACACACACACACACAGCTCCAATATGATGTATATGATGTTTAGGACAGGCATGAACCCGGACTCGTAGGAAGTAGGTGAGTGCACTCTGCTGTTTGTTGTTTTGAGGAGTATTTTACGACTTGGGAAACCTTTCCGAGCGTGAACTCAACATGAACCTATCTTAGTCCTCCCTCCCTCCCTCCTCCCTCCCTGTCTGCCTGACAGCGCTGGCTTCCTCTGATCCCTCAGCTGTGGAAGGCAGCTCTGCTGAGCTCACAGCAGGACCAGTCATAATGACAAGAGTTCAGCTCAATCCTAATATCTGCCCTACGCCCTAGACCCTGAACCCTGTCAATGCTGAACTGGGAGAGAATCAACACCATGATTGGCTGATTCCCACCACTCAAGTTTATGAGGATTCAAGAGTTGAAGACTTGAAGCCCACACACAGGCTCTGACACACTGTGGAGCACTCCACTTCCAACATTCTATTCCAACATCATCTTGCACATCAGCAGCCATCTTTGCCGACTGCCGCCTGTTGATTATGATTGAAGTCTATTTTGAGTCATTTATTACACTGATATCCACTGGTGATTCCACAGGCGACTGTGCTATGTGTGTTGCTTGTAGTGCACTGCTACAGTACGGGAGCAGAGGAAATAGTTGAAATGGAAAGTGCTCCGCAATGCTGCCGGAACTGGTGAGCAGTGGAAGGATTTAGGGTTAGTGGGTGATTCGGTCAATGGTCACACACACCACTGCTCACATCTCCCTAAGTCCAGAACTTACCGGAAGGTCATCTGGAAGACCTGTCCGAGGTTCCCCTGCAGACTCTTGTTGTTGTAGCCATGCAGCATCTCGCTGAAGAGTGTGTTGTTGAAGCGCCCGTCCATCCTTGGACACTTGGGCCCGTCACAGTTCTCAGAGAGCAGCACACAGGAACGCCCGTCTGACGCCAGCTTATACTCCTGCACACAACTGTGGACAGAAGAATGTATTTACTGTACACACTCAAACACACACACACACACACACACACACACACACACACACACACACACACACACACACACACACGCATTTGTCATGAGCTGATTTTCCTCGAGCGGTATATATGTGACGTGTGTGTGTGTGTGTGTGTGTGTGTGTGTGTGTGTGTGTGTGTGTGTGTGTGTTTGTTTGTCTTCCTTCCCAGCAGCTCTCCTGAAACATTTTCATTAGCTGAGGAGAAAATATCTTCACCCATGCACAGGAATAGCTCAAGTGTGCCTTGAACTAAGATGGAAGCCAATGATGTGAAATCTGTGTGTGTGTGTGTGTGTGTGTGTGTGTGTGTGTGTGTGTGTGTGTGTGTGTGTGTGTGTGTGTGTGTGTGTGTGTGTGTGAGTGTGTGCGTGCTTGTGTGTGTGAGGACCCAGAGGGGGCACAATCAACTGCATTCCACTCTTTAGAACACCAACACATCTGAATATCACAGGTGGTGGCCCAGGCACACTGCCCGGCTTGGTATGTGTGTGTGTGTGTGTGTGTGTGTGTGTGTGTGTGTGTGTGTGTGTGTGTATACTCAGACCAGTTGAGGCCAATCACTTTAAACGAGCATCCAGAAACAACCTGCAATCAGTGGCCACCATCAGGGTGTTTGATTTGTAGAGCCAGGTCTGAGCGGACGTTATTGGGAAAGGGGGACAATGTGTGTGTGTGTGTGTGTGTGTGTGTGTGTGTGTGTGTGTGTGTGTGTGTGTGTGTGTGTGTGTGTGTGTGTGTGTGTTGTGGGGCAAACAGACTGATTCATCCTGGATCTGATCCACATCAGTCATCAGTTCCAGCGGAAGGCCAGAGCTGCAGCAAGTTTGGCAGTTATGTGTGATAGGGGCCCAATGACAAACCACAGGAGAGCAGAGCAGAGGAGAGGAGAGGAGAGGAGAGGAGAGAGCATCCCAAATGAGCACAGTGGCTGTTTGCAGGGGAATATTACCCCTCTGTGGCAATGTGTGAGATGATTAGAGAGAGCTCTTAACCTTACTGCCATATTGGCCTTACATGCCCTCGCACAGACACACAGTACACACACACACACACACACACACACACACACACACACACAC
>JAODXP020000008.1:7457106-7459606 GCA_027497455.2 Sardinella longiceps | reverse complement strand
CAGTTCCAGTGCAGCTCTGCAGGAGTGATTGATCAATAACACCCCCGCAACCCCCCTCTGCCTTGACCAAACTCACACACAGAGCCCTGTGGAGAAGTTACTAGGGCAGACTGTGGGAGGTTAGCCAGTGTGTGTGTGTGTGTGTGTGTGTGTGTGTGTGTGTGTGTGTGTGTGTGTGTGTGTATGCATATATGTCTGTGTGTTTGGATGTGTGCATGTATGTATTGTGGGTACAGTGTGTGTGTGTGTGTGTGTGTGTGTGTGTGTGTG
This sequence comes from Sardinella longiceps, assembly GCA_027497455.2. Taxonomy (NCBI): domain Eukaryota; kingdom Metazoa; phylum Chordata; class Actinopteri; order Clupeiformes; family Clupeidae; genus Sardinella; species Sardinella longiceps. The sequence continues at coordinate 7,459,336 of JAODXP020000008.1, read as the reverse complement.
TGTGTGAGTGTAAGATGTTGCTGTGTGTGTGTGTGTGTGTGTGTGTGTGTAGGTGTTGCTGTGTGTGTGTGTGTGTGTGTGTGTGTGTGTGTGTGTGTGTGTGTGTGTGTGTGTGTGAGTGTGTGTGTGTGTGTGTGTATGTGTGTGTGTGTGTGTGTGTGTGTGTGTGTGTGTGTGTGTGTGTGTGTGTGTGTGTGTGTGTGTGTGTGTGTGTGTGTGTGTGTGTGTGTGTGTGTGTGTGTGTGTGTGTGTCTAAAAGGTGTATGGAATCTGGAGGCGAGAAATGGCCATTAGAGTAGGCCACAAGAGTCCCTGAGCTATCGATCGCCTCGGCTGCAGCATTAGCAGGAGTCGATGGCCAAGATTAAGCAAACAAATAAAACATGCCAAAACAATTACACATCCCCACTAAACCACAGCTATAAACACACAATGCCCCATGCTGTAAAAGACGCCAATGACTTTTCTGACAGCATCAAGATTTGTGTGCTTTTCTTGCATGCTGGGGAGTGTGTATGTGCATGTGCCAGAGAGAGAGAGAGAGAGAGAGAGAGAGAGAGAGAGAGAGAGGAATGAAATATAAAATATGAAAAAGAGAAAGAAAATTTGTGTGCAAGAGAGCATTTTATGGCTCGAAATGAAGAAGAGAGAAAAGACTGCGTTCTCAGTGCCTGAGACCAGCAGAGCCATCAATAGGTCTAATTACCAGCGCTGTCTCTGGTTTTAATCAGCTGCAGAGCAATTTGCACGGCACTGTCGTTTTAGCACGGCCTAGGCCAAAGCCTAATGTTGCATTTTTCATTTTTATCGTATTTAATTAAAGTCCTGCCTTGTGAACTCAGTAGGGGTGCGGAGAGGTGAGAGGCCTAATTTCCTTATCCGCATGACTCAAAGTCTGCAAGGCGCCAGAGGGGAGAGATGAGCACAGGGAACCATTAGGCCACATGGTAGAGATGGAGGCAGAACCAATAGGCCACATGTTAGAGATGAGCACGGGGAACCATTAGGACACATGTTAGAGATGAGCACGGGGAACCATTAGGCCACATGTTAGAGACGGAGGCAGAACCAATAGGCCACATTCTAGGGTAGGAGGCAGAACCAATAGGCCATGTGTTAAAGATGGAGGCAGAACCAATAGACCACATGGTACAGACGGAGGGCAGAACCAATAGGCTAAATGTTAGAGATGGAGGCAGAACCAATAAGTGTATTTTAGAACCAATAGGCAACAGCTTAGAGATAGAGGCAGAATCATCAGGGTGTGTTATGGAAGCAATAGGCCACATGCTAGAGATGAAGGCAGAACCAACAGTGCATGTTTTAGAAAGAGAAGCAGTAGGCAATGACAAGAGATGTACCGATCACAATTTTTGGGGCCGATACGATTCCTTTTTTCAACCACTTTGCAGAACACAAAATTAGTTTTCTTGTAACTTTTAATCTTTAAATAGATGTTATAGCATGAAATAATGAACAGATTTTCAGTTATGTAGGCCTATGTACAGTATGTGGTTACCAGGAGATCTCAGAAAGATGCTGGTAATTATTGGCTAGTAGGCTCAAAGCCAACACACAGGTCTATTTCTAAACTGTAAAATTATATTAGGCCTTTCAAAAATCTACTGTGTGTAGGTCTATAAAATAGCCTGTATAATTACTTTTTAAAGTAGCATACCATATTTTTTAGTATTAGAGCTTGGTATGACTAAATATCTATCTATATCACAGTATTATACAGAATTACACTAGATCATGACTAGGTTATTTGATGGAATTTTTTACTTCTTACTTTATTTATATTGGCTAATAGCCCACCCCATGGTCATGATTCATGGCTATTGTGCATTAAACACACTCACACATATAATTTTGATGTCCATAACCATAGCCTATAGGTTGGCATTATCTCACAAAGTGATCCATGTAAAATGAATTTCAACATATCTTGACATTTATAATTTAATTGAAATGATTTCTAATACCCTATTCTCATGATAATGACAAGATAGAATTGTGCAATCTATTAGCCTATACCCCAAAAGATTCTCTGCTTGGACTGTATAAACCTTTTCTCTCTAAAGTAGGCTAAATTTATTTTATCTTAAATAGTACTTAAAAAATACTTAAATTTCTTTCTTTGACAAACTAGTGGTCATGATGCTACGCTGCGTGGTCATGATGTTAACCGGATTTTAATTGCCAATTTGCAAGCTCTGCGTGTGTGAAG
>JAODXP020000008.1:7442106-7449606 GCA_027497455.2 Sardinella longiceps | reverse complement strand
TTGCTACTTAACTCTGTCTGAACTCATCTGAGATGAAAATGGCTTCCACTAAACTTTACTTGACGTCCGGAGCGGGCCTAACCTCTATGGTGCCCTGAGCCAACATCCTCAGTGAATAATGTTTGTGACAAGTACTAAAGGGCCTAATATCCTTCTTGTTTACATCAACATATCATTAATGCATTCACAATGGACAATAAACAAAAACAAACAAATAAACAAGAAATAATAACAAGCAAACAAATAAATAAACAAATTTGTTGCTTCAATGCACTGCTGCATTGGAATGGGCACCGTAGCAACAGCAGAGGCCTTTTGTCTGCCTCAACCAATCAGACAAGTGACGAGATAAGAGACGAGGACAACTAAGAGAAAGCAAGGCGAAACTGATGCGTGGGCACCGTGGAGAGTGGGCATAGCTGCGGTGAGACTGGCACCGTGGCGGAGAGACGGTAGCCCAGTCTCGGCGGGAGCTGAGAGCGCTCATCTGAAGATAAGCCCCGCGGAGGGGGAGCGGCTGTCGTCTCGCATCACGCATTTGGTCACACCTGAACCGCAACGGTGGAGACGGCGGGGTAATTTCACTGGGCAGAGGCCGCCCACTGAGCTTTTTCATGACACACTCTCTCACACACACACACACACACACACACACACACACACACACGGACATACAGACAGATACACACACACACACACACACACATACAAACACATGCAGGCAAACATACATAAAACATGAGGAGATGCTAACAGCCAGTCAATAAAGACACACACACACACACACACACACACACACACACACACACACACACACACACACACACAATTATACAGGACACCGGCACACTCACACATTTATACCACCCAGCAAGTGCAAGCGTTTCGTCAACAGTGGAAAGCTTTTCTCCCCCGAAGGAGGCAAAAAAATAGAGCATTAAATGAAATTAAAGAGCTTCTTTATCTGTACTGCTGCCACAAAGGATGCCATACGCAAGACTCTGAAAGGACTTTGAAGTGAATAAACCTCTGGCATAACTTTGACCCTCCCAATCCGGCCCGGCGCACCACTGGATGCTATCAGGCTAACTGACTACAAGGCTTAATCAGCTCACTACAGCCGCAGGCCTCCACTGTGTCAGTTCAGTAACAATAATAATGTATTCATTTGATTTGAAACATCAAAAATAATAAAACGGTATAAAATTGTTGTTTTACACAGCAAGTTTGCTTATTTATAAATTAAAACTATATTTTTTTCCATGCACAGGTACAAAAAGGGATTAAACTAAATGGGTGAGGAGAAACAAACCCACACCCCAGTGTTCCTAAAAGCTGCCTTACAAATTGTTATCATCTGTCCCAGGTCCACTGAGCTGTGTATGGCATAACTCACAGCATATGGCCTACAGCATTTGCTGAACAAATTAATGCTATAGAAATAAATATAGAATAATGGTAGAAAATATAATGAAATTATGAAGAAAAAAAAAAATCCTCAAAAGTGTTCACAGAGAGTGGACTACTTGTCGACTGCATAAAAAATGGGACATACTTTGTGAGGAGAACTTTTAATAAGATTGCCTGCTGGCCAGAAACTGCCCCTGCAGATTCTTGCCGACACTCCTGGACAATCTCATTAGCAACATTCATGTATATTTCATTCAGTCTACATGAAAAAAGAGAGGAAAAAGGAAGAAAAGCCGGGGAAAAAAATAACAACACTTCATTGGATTTATGCAGCCGACGCGGTTCACAATGTCTATGCTGCCTGGAATGTCAGGCTTGGATGGCACAAGGAGCGTTTCACATAGTGCTGAACTTAAAACTGACACACTGCATACATACAGTATATGCATACATACGTACACACATAAATACATACTGTACATACACATACATACATACTGTACATACATACATACATACATACATACATACATACATACATAGATGCATACATACACACACACGCACATACACACCTACGCACATACATACATACTGTACATACATACATACATACATACATACATACATACATACATACACACGCTTGGTTCAGTTTAAAGTCGAGGACACACTGGGTTTGTGTTGGAACACTTGGTCTGGCTGGCTTCTGATTTTGACCCCCAGGAAGGTGTCACACTGCCCACAAATCAGGGGTCCAAAGCAACTACTTTGAAAAGAGGTTGATGGAAATGACCATCCTGCTTGGGCAGCTGAAATAGGCAATGTAACCTTTGAGCAAATTGAGTTGTTATTTCTTTTCATCAATATGACTGCCACCTTTTCAAAGCCTTAAAGGCCAAGTTCAATATTGATTTACAAATCCTCCTAAAAAACTGTTATCTTTTAATAGAGCCATTCAACTGTATTTAGGGGACATTCTTTTTATGTATTTATTTATTTTAAAAGGAGGACTTGCTTCAATAAAGAACCATCAAATAGCCAGTGAGACATGTCAAATTGAGTGTGTGACATTTCCTGCCTAAGAGACATTTTTCAGCTGATAAGACTCCACGGGGACATTTCAAGAAGAAGCTATCCAAAACAGAACAGCAATAATTTATCTCTGTATAGAGTGGGTTTAATGGTTTGCACACAACTAATACAGCAGAGCTTTCATATTGCGTCTTATCTCCGCTAAAATCCTGAGAGGTTTTCACATTAGCTTCACATAGAGGAAGAAGATGAAAAATAATGAAATAAATAAACTAGACATTATTTATATCATTTAAATGAGATATTTGCTCTTTAAATTATATGTCATTGGCATATCAAAGACAAATTGGGAGCTTTTACTGTAAACCTTTACACATATGACACATGCAAGCAGTGTCAGCTCTAGGAAAATCAACTGTGATAACATGTGCATAGTTCCAAGAAATGATTTCTCATTCATGGTGTATAATACACTTGTGTGTCACGTGATTCACAAAGAAAATTATATGGTTCTGGAGCCAGTCACAATGTGTTGTATTTCTCAAAAAATCCAACAGTCTGAATGTAAGTCAATAGGGTTCAGTGAGTGAGGTGCATTCCAAATGCTCAATGACAATAACACTCTGAGGGAGAGCGAGAGAGAGAGAGAGAGAGAGAGAGAGAGAGAGAGAGAGAGAGAGAGAGAGAGAGAGAGAGAGAGATGGATCACTCAAAAGTGCAGTAGCCTACAGTCATAAGTTGACTAATTGATTTCACTTAATATTATTTTCCTGTGTCCACGGTTCCATTTAATGGGATTTCGGTGCCAGCCAACAGCCATGCTACTGCATACTCAGGATAATGATCTTTAGAGTGTTAGAGCTAGTGCATGGCCAAAGTAATGGAATTTTCCAATTTCCTGAAAAAAGACAGATTTATGCATTTTTGTAATTTCAGGATTATTGATTTCAATTTCTGAACTGACAAATTGATTGATATTGCACTTGCAAGGTCTGTAGTTGACCTTTGAGGCACAGACAACTCTGTAGAATTGACACGACGCTTATTCGAGCATCTGACCGCTTATAAATCAGGACATACGGTGCCCATACAGTGCCCACACACACAATCCTATAAGCCCATTTAACTCCTCTTCATTTAGTAATGGCAGGTGACATCACTCTCTCTACGAGATAGAGAGTGCTCATGGGAGGATCCTTCAGCGCTTTCACGCTCACTTCCCCGCGTCCTCACAAGGACACGTGTCAAAGAGGAGGATGTAAAGGAAGTTAAACGGGTTCATTAAAACATGTAAAAAGAGCCTTAACTCACCTGCGCTAAGCGCAACATTAGCATGCTAATGATCCATACAAAAATGCCCAGAGAAGCTGGGGAGTGGCAAGAAGAAAGGAAGCCATCCTGTGCACATTACTGTTGGCTTAAAGCAACAATGGCCAAGTGCAACTGATGCAATGTAACGGCAAAAAAACACTTTAAAGCACAAATCACGTCTTGCTGGAGGTGATTTTTTTTGTAGTGTAGAAATGAGTCACATTACAGAAGCAGAGAATGAGGGAAAATAAAACAGACACACACACACACACACACACACACACACACACACACACACACACACTATAGTCAGAATCGATGGCTCGTCCATTCTGTGGCATGTGCTTTAATCAGGCTAATTCAGTGGGATCAATGGCACAGCCATGAGGAAACCACAAGACCCTCACACACAGATCTGGCCCCTCACAGTGCACAATCATAAATACCACAGGGACTAAGAGGATCAGACTTCTAGAAAGTTCACCAAGTTCTATACTGACATAATGTAAACAACAATTTATCATAAACATGCATTAACATATTGCACATGCCTGAAAAGGAAATACATCCATGCAGTATGGACAAAGAAAGTAGTATACTAGCAAAAATATAGAACCAGTTAAAAAATGGTTTTAAGCAGATCATACTACATGGCTCTATTTTTCAGTATTGAGAGCACTCACAATACACAAAAATCTTTGGCTTCACCTCCTGATACATGGCAATCTTACAATGTCATCATAGCGCTGGCCTGACGTCCACCCACTTCCCTGCCCTGGCTCTCTCGAGAGGGGCAACTTTAAGAGGTTTAGCCCCTCCATAGCCACCCCACTCTGCCACTAATAAGCGCTTAGGTAGAGTACCCTTAAAAGGATTATTTTAACTTGAATGATGGAAAAAAAAAAAAAAAACATATCTATAACAGGAAAACGTGTCCAGAGCTGCCTCTCTTTAGATACTTCAGAGAGATGGGAGAGGAGGTAGGCAACATCCTTTGCTGCCATTTCTTGGAGATGACAAGATTACCCCCGACAAACTTCAGCCTCCACTCAGCAAAGGCACGCTGGGGACATGCTGAAAAGAGTAATATACAATACCGTCTCCGTTTTACACCTAATCCATTAGAGATGAGTCTGTCTTTGCCCTTCAAGCAAATACACTCCTACTTCCAAAACTCACTGGCAGATGTGTCTCTCCTATAGAGCATTGGTTTAATCTCATAAAGGGCTGAGCAATATTGCATCTGTGCCACCGCAAAAAAAGTACCCTTGGGAAAACAAAAGCGCAAATGGCCAGCGTTTGAAAAGGGTCTGAAAATGTTGAGGGACACATACAGTATAGCCATCACCGCTATTAAGATTGGAAGGTACCAAAGGGGCTTGCGAGTTCAATCAGGCTCAAAAGCGCAAGCTGAATTTTAAGATGAGAAACGCCAGCTTGCAAATACGCTGGCTTTTCCCTATGGAGGCAAGAGCATTTGATTTCAGTAGCTTTCTCAAGGGGAAAAAAGTCTATATGTATTGCTCCATTGCTTTGAAAATATTAGTGAAAATCGTTACAGAGATGGCGTGTGGTAGAAATGAACTCAAGTTAATCTAGAAGGTGACAGAGTGTATGAAACTTGTCTCTGACACTCAAAATGGAAGAGTGTCTGCAAGTTGTGCCAATTTGAGTTTTCAAAGGGAAACTTTGTGGAAAGGAAATATTGAGCTGGTAATAACAACACAACTGGTCTTTGAGCCTCTCAAACTGGGTGATTTTCAAAGTGATGCGACTAAAAGCAATCTCATTGCCAATGCTTTTCTGTGTAGTCTCGCCTGCCTGCGTACTTGACCTGGAAGAGGTCCGCCCATGCCTATGAGAAAACAATTAACGTGTGACAGAGAGGGCATTTTATCTCAATCAACACAGTTATTGTACCAGAAGGAAGACAGGATACGAGAGGTGGGTGGTTAGAAAAAAGAAGAAGAAAAAAAAGAAATTGCAGGATCAGTGTTTGGCTTTCATTCTAAATGACAAACAGTGTACCAGCCAGTCAAATTACAGCATGGTCTGCCCTCTAATGACTAGGCCATCCATCAATGAGAAAAGCAGTGGCCTCATCAATTTAATTGGTTTACAACCCCGACTTGTCTCAAACTCCCACAGTCTCCTCCCCAGATCCACTCCTTCGCCCCAACCTCGCCTCAGCGGCGCTTACCCTCCGCCTTATAAATCTGCCACCAAGGCTGCTCGTCCTCCTGCTCCGCAAGCACACACCCCAAATCAAATCAAACAGGCATGGGAAACAGCAGCACTATCTGTATCTGTCTTATGGGGGATGTGTGTGTTTGTGTGTGTGCGTGTGTGTGTGTGTGTGTGTGTGTGTGTGTTTTGTGGGAGATTCCTTACAAGAGCAGAAGCAGCAGCAGACACAGCTGATTCTGGAGTTAACAGTCACTTCCTGCGGGCAACATGGGTTGGCGGGAAAAAAAGAAAAAAAAAAGGAGCCAGGGGCAATCCTCCAAGGCTCCAAATCTCCAAGGCTGCTTAGTGGAGCAATGGAGTGAGCTACAGAACGGAGCATATGGCCCCCGTAGCTGAGTGGGCCCTGAGAACAGTATGTATATATTTCAAAGCCCTAGCCCGCTGGCACAAATTCAAAAAGTACGGCGTATGGCAAGTGAGAAAATCAAAGTACCCAGATAACTATGGAAAAAAAGATAGACAGGCAGAGGGGTAAGGATAAGCAGTCACAGACAAACAAACCCCTTGGCAGACTGCCAGGCACACAGACAAAGACAGATAGATTTGATGCAGATAAACAGATACATTGCGTAGCAGAGGTGATGGAAAATTAATCTTACCATGCACCCTGTCGAGTCTAGTCGGCGGTCGGACACGCATTTGAAGTTCTTGCGGCAGCCTCCGTTGTCCTTGGAGCAATCTCGAACGGGCCCAAAGGAGGCCAGCAGGTCGTCCACTGTCTCAAAGTACGTGGACATGATGGCCTCCTCCCTGCAGTTGGGTCAAGAACATGAAGAAAGAGCATAAAGTGCATGAAAACACAAGCAGAGCAGAAGAAAGGGCAGCTTCTACTTTGGGTCTCCAAAAACTTTCATTCCTTGCAGATATGATAATGCCTAAACTTCTACAAATGCTACAATCAACATTACTTTGCAATATGTGTAGAATCTGGCGTAGCCCAACTGACCACTGACTTCTGTACAGCTATGACACCGTATCTAAACAAACGTTTAGCATCTTCATTCATCAGAACTTCATTCTGAACACAGAGAAATACATAGCCTATAAAAAAGGTCATGTGAAATTCTTGTTAGTGGAGCATTGATACTAAGATGTTACAGCTGCTGCCATGTTACGAGATGACATCAAGATCTTCCACTAATGGCCAAGACAGAAGGGCCCTCAATGTGCCGCCTAGTAATCAGCAGATAATTTACGAGAGTCTCCACTGGGCCAGTGAAAGTGTTACTAGACATTTTCATTAGCTCGGCGGGTGCATGACCAATAAGCAATGTCAAATGAAAATGTCTCGCAGGGTACAGCCGTCCACCATGTGTGACTAATAATAATACTAATGAGAGGTGCTTAATGACTCAATCCGCCCTATAAGAAGCCCAGTGGCTCAAAAGTCTATGTGGACAACCAGGAAGGTCTGAAGATATTTTAGAGAGAGAGAGAGAGAGAGAGAGAGAGAGAGAGAGAGAGAGAGAGAGAGAGAGAGAGAGAGAGAGACTATTC
>JAODXP020000008.1:7434606-7437106 GCA_027497455.2 Sardinella longiceps | reverse complement strand
ATGGAGAAGCAGCGGTGCTGCTGCATCAAGCGCCATCCATTAAGTTTTAGTGCTAATAAAATGCATCACAGTTAACCTGCCACTGCTGCGATTGCCGTTGTTGCTCTATTGCAGCATAGCAGTCCCTTTATGAGAGGAGGAGTGTGTGTGTGTGTGTGTGTGTGTGTGTGTTGTCTGTGTGTGTGTGTGTGTGCGTGTGTGTGTGTGTGTGTGTGTGTGTGTGTGTGTGTGTGTGTGTGTGTGTGTGCGTGTGTGTGTGGAGAGGGCGGGATAAAAGATGGGGGGGGGGTGGGCAAAGTTTGCAAAGGGCACAAAAACACACACACACACACACACACACACACACACACACACACACACACACACACACACACACACTCAAACACATAGTGGTAATCTTTATTAGTCCTCACTAGCACCTAGCGATCTAATTATGGAGGGGCTTTTTAAAATGAAATACAATATTGCTTACTTGATGTGAACCCAGATTAAAATCAAGCTATTATGGTGCCCATGGATTGCCTGTGCAAAGACTGAGGCACATCACTAGCACTCCCAGGTCCGTCTTACCTAGGAACATTGCAGCCAGAAACCCAGCAGCCAATAACAGACTCTTGCCCCATAACTCACTCGCTCACTCAGTGCATTACCTATGCCCAAAACCCAAGGAGAGGGCAGGGTTTGCATTACTTAAAACCAACAAAGGCATCTGCATTACTGTCTATGATTACATTATAGATTTTGTAATTTCCTTTCAAAGACAATGGCAACTAAAACATGAATATAACATCTGCTGCCTATGAAGATGTGTGTGTGTGTGTGTGTGTGTGTGTGTGTGTGTGTGTGTGTGTGTGTGTGTGTGTGTGTGTGACACTGACTGAAAAGCCAGTATACTATAGGATTGTGATGTCCTTGAATGGAATGAATTGAGATATTTAAATGTTTTAATCACCAATGGAATAGTGTAGTAAAGTGAATAGTGCTGTGACAAGCAGAAATGTGTGTGTGTATATACACACGTGCGCGCGCGCGCGCGCGCGCGCGCACACAGCACACACACACACACACACACACACAGTATATCACAAAGATGAGGGAGTGAGCTATCTATCTCTTTAAAGCGATTAAACACACAGCTTTATCTGATGGTAGACAACGGCAAGGAGTATAGCCGGATCTGTTGGGACATAAAACGCTGTAATATCTTAGCACAGGCAGTGGTGATGACGACTGCATCATAGCACACAGCCTAGGAGAGAGTCTCTGCATTGTCCCATCCTTAGGCTGACACGCTTGCAGCTGTGCAACCTCAAAGCATCTGATAGCATCAGACTTCCCACATGCTAATCCGGGGATTTTGGGAAACACATGCCCAGAGACAGACGACATGCCTCGTGCCTTTCAGATAACAAGCTGTCTTTTCTCTTCTATAGGCGGTGAGTTTTTTTTTTTTTTTTTTTCCTGTTATTCTGGCTTCATTCTCTTGACCTGAGGGCAACAGCCAGGTGTGAAGGTGAACAATGATGCTGCTGAATACCAATGAAATGTTGTCAGGAAAAACAGTGACAGAATCCCAATGCCTCCCCCTTCCCCCTTCCCCCTCAAGGTGAAGCCCTGAAAACGTAACTAGTATTGATCAGCCAATCATATGAACCCTGATGCTCCCTCTAAGCCTTACACCATGAACCCTCAATGACTGAGCTGGCCTAGCAAAAATCAACCAATCATCATGTAAATCCATGCCAGTTTAAAGTCATTGGAATTAGATAGGTGTCTACATTGTGCCTAAAATTAAGCTCTTATCCTGTACCGGCATGAAAGAGAAACGCACAACGCACAAGCTTTATCAGTAAAATAACAAACCTCATATCCTAAAATGGACACCGCCAAGGTCATTGAACTATGCATGAATATTTCCACTCTTGGTTATCTCTGCCTGAATGGAGCACATAGGACACAAGATGGCTACTCTATTTGTCACATGTAACCTAGGAGACCAGAAGAGAACATTCCCAGCCATTGGATATTATTATTCCAATGATGTAAGTGTACAGTAATGATGCAGAGAGAAGCCTGGGTTGAATTCTATTAATTAACATAAATGAAGAGAGGGCTTTTATGAGATTTAATAATGCTTATAAGTGAAATAAATAAATAAATAAATAGGACCCCACTTGGTATCCACATTGTGCACACCCACTCTGGAGTAGAAATCATGCAGTGACAAGTGGCAGTAATAGCTAAACAACACTTGCAATGACACACTGAAAATCAGCTATTTGGAATATTCCATTTAATGTAACATTTGATAAAATAAAATAAAATAAAATAAAATGAATTAAATAAATGAAGTAGGTTATCTACAGTACACAAAATCTCAATTTAAACAAATTAATTTACTGTGAATATCCTTGCAAATTTTATTTTGCTATATTGAAAAGTGTTTTACCCAGTACAATTTTAAATTGGCATTAGTTTTTAAATCTCTGTATAAATGCCT
>JAODXP020000008.1:7422106-7427106 GCA_027497455.2 Sardinella longiceps | reverse complement strand
ATCAAAGGACACAGCTCTCCAGCTCTCTCCAGGTTATCGGCAGCCGGTTATCGACAGAACAATGCTCTTTGAGCACCGTTTGCAAGGCCAGGAGCGCTATTGATTAGGAGATTTATGAAGTGTTGCCTTCGACAGCTCAGCTCTGTGGCTCAGCCTGTTTGCACATCATCTTCATCTCCTTCACCTCCTCCTCCTCCGGTGCCATCCTCCAAGTCCTTCACTGTTTCTCTTGCCCACCTCTTTTTTGGACGGGGGATTTGGGAGGGAACTTTCCGGAAACAAGCCCAGAGTGAGGAGCTAATCACTCTAAACACCCACCCAAGACAGGGTTAATCTCTAAGCCACCAGGCAGGCTTTACACAGGCATACCTCCCACAGTCGCGTATAAACATAAGACATACCAAAGCCCCTCTATGGCACAGAGCAATCCACCCACATGCTGTAGTCATGTAGGCCCATTACAGCACAGCAAGCCAAGCCTAATATCATCTAAACAGGGAAAGTGGAAGGAAGGCTGATTGAAGGCTGATTGAATTCTCAAAAAGATGCTCGGTGAGCAAGATTGTTTTTGGCATCATCTATGTAAACGTGATTTAAAAACTCTCAAAATGTTTTTGGTCTTGTTGAAAGTTCAATCCGAAGTTGTCTTTGTTGTTTATAAATCTTTCTGGGCGAAATGTAACATGATATGCTAGAACCAGAGAGGATTCAAGCGTAGCAGTATTCCATGATCTTTGCTAGAACCGGTCTAGGTTCATAGACAACATCAATATTGTGCCATTCTTGTTTCCTCACTTCTCTGATCATCTTCATTTTCATATAACTTTCAAGGCTTTCACTGCCTTCTGCATTGTGCTTCTGATTTACAGTGTGTCTCTGTACAGAAGAAGTGTTCATTTCACCAGTCTCAAACTCAACCAGATGATTCTTCTGAAATGAAATGTAAATGTAGATTCTTCTGAAATGTCAGTTTACGAGTTTGGCAAATTAAGAGGTTTGCATTTAAAACTAAATCACACACTAAATGAAGAGTTCAGATGCAAAACCCCTAAACACCATTTGTGTGAAAACCGAGTTAATGATATTGTGTGAATCCCGTATAAATCTAGAATATGTAAATTAAATGTTTTTGTGAAAAAAATAAATAAAACCTGTTCCCCGCTGTATCTAAAATATCTGTTTACAATCAAAACACTGTAAACGCCTGATAAAAAATGGCCTTTTTCTCAAAAAGTGGTCAAGTGGAGTTAGGGGTTTTGCATCTGAACTCTTCAAATATAGCTGTGTCAATCATCTAAAGCTAATTGTTTTACAAACTGGGGAATCATTTATGTAAGACCTATAGGCATAGTTCTGAGAGTGTACAAACTTTTATTGTTGAAGTGATTAAGTGGCTGTTTGACAACTTGTTATTTTTTCTTATCTTATTCCCAGAATTAATTAATTCATTCATTCTTCAATTATTCAATGCAGTGTACAATTGGAGACTGTATATGATTGTTATTACAATGTAATAACAATGTAACAAGCTGCATGCCTCATACAGATGTCAGGGCTATAGGAAAATGGAAGTAAAACTTATCAGTGTTGCCATCGATATGATTTATTTTGAGGGTGTTTGGTGCATGTTTAATTCCTGCTCTTTTTGTGCTTTTTAATAAATCTCCTGGCGGCTGGCAGCTCCAGAGCAGACCAGGGCCAGACTCAAGCCGCAGTCATCAGCTACCTGAGCTAACCCTGTTCACTGCCTCCCCTCCGGCCTCATCTGAGCTTCCATTTCCAGTGAATTATTCCTCACTTCTCTCCCCTCCATTGATTAATGTCTGGATTCAAATGCCATGCCACTCTCTTCCTCTCCCTCCCTCCCTCTCCCTGCCTGCGTAATTGCCTTGAGGGACACAATTAAGCAGTCAGGGAAATTAACAAAGTTTCACAGACTGGCAGCACAAATGAGTATTTCTGAGGCAGCGTCACGCGCACGGGTTTTGACGCTAGAGTCGTGCACCCGCCATTGCCTAAGTTATATTTAATCAGTTCACTGATTCATCACTAATTAAGAACTGCTAAGAGAGGCATGCTGCGTGGGGAAGGTTACGCGTTTGAAATGGTGGATTTGTGACCGCCACCATAATGTCAGTGGCCAAAAAAAGCAGCTCTGGCCTTGGCAGTCAAAGCAGTATCCTGGTCAGCAAAGCATCCCCCTACGCAAGGGCATGTACAGTACAGTAAATTAATGGCTAGTTATTTTCAGCATGCTTTAATGATGCTCTGCACTTTCTAGCTTCCTTCCCTTTGTCTGGATCTTGTGACCTATAAATGTGTTGGAAGGAACAGACAAACCAGTTCCCTTCTCTCTCTCTCTCTCTCTCTCTCTCTCTCTCTCTCTCTCTCTCTCTCTCTCTCTCTCTCTCTCTCTCTCTCTCTCTACACACACACACACACACACACACACACACACACACACACACACACACATACACACACTTTGTTTCTTTCTCTCTCCCCTTTTCTCTCCCACACATAATTTCTTTGTCTTTATTTTCTTTCTTTTTTTGTTCTTGTTACTTTTAAATGAGAAGATGCTTCATCACCCAAGACTTCTCAGTGCAAATACTTTGCATAATTAGTGGACTACATTATTCATGACATGTAGTGATCTGACAGACACTTCCTATGTAACAGGAACTAATTATTGCCCTGATGCATTAACTGATTTAATGTATTCCACCCAAAGATCCTTTAATCACTCATAAAATGCATGTTTCCTTCGTTAATGTTCTTAAAGTTATTATTTTGTTCCCCGGCATGATGTTAAATACTAATTAAGGCTAATAAATCATTCAGAGCAGCACCCTGACTTCGACACACAAAAAAGGAGGTGTTCCGCTCCAGTGTCTCAGTGAGATCACCCATTCGAAACAGGCTACTGTGTGTTTGTGATAAACAACATTAGAGGCGAAGGCAATGGCAGTTATGAATACTTATGGCTGTGAAGTTATAAAACTGTTCAAATGTGGTCCGATTATGGAAACAATGGCACTGTAATGAGCAGTGTAAAGTGTTATGGTGTGTGTATACATGGCTAGTCATGAAGGCTTTGCTTTTCTACTGTTTAGATTTATCATGACTTCTAAAACAATGCCAGTCTGAGTAGGCTCTCCATGGCTCTCTTTTTCAACCGTCAATTTATGATTAACATTTCAAGGATTCTACAGCCAAGTGTGCGCACACACACACACACACACACACACACACACACACACACACACACACACACACACACACACACACACACACTTAGCTGTTGATTCATTGGTTCATTAGATGCATTCTAAAGCACTACTGTAATGGTATAAGAACATCTCTGTCCTTGAAAACTATCATCAACAGCAACAACAAGCAATTACATCTTTACACAAACATGTAAAATGAATTAACCTCAACCGCTCAAATTATGACCAAATATGTCAGCTCGCATAACACATATACATACAACATGTGTTGTGTTTTGTTAAATTTAGTTTTCCAAAGATACACAGTTGGGCTGATTAATCTTACAGAATAAATAAAATAAATGCACCACTAAAATGTGTTGACTATTAGCACCTTTTAATTATACTATTACCAAATTGTATAATTAAAACGTGAGTTTTTAAATATTTTCAACAAAATGTATAGCTTTTCAAAATATGGGCAAACACACGTGGAATGGCTGTGGCTCCAAGATACAGAAGGTATACTGTAGTTTTTCTTTTTTTATTATTTATTTATTTATTATTTTTTTCATTTAGTGTTACAGAATTAAACAAACTGCTTATCACTTCCAACAAACACACTTTGTTTGGAATCCTTAGCATTTATTAAGGAGGTGCATCTGGATAATCACCTCAGTTCCTCTGTGGAGGAAGCATGAGAATTTAATGGCAAGCCTAGTCGTTAAGACAACAGAAGCAAATGCAGATAGACGTGTTTGTTGTTTGCTTTCCCTCTCTCAGCTTTCTTATAACTAAGGGTAGAGGAGAAAAAAAGGTGTTTGCAGTTAGTTTAGCCTGCCTTAAAGCCAACCATCTACAGAGGATATACAGTAACAGGCGGAAGACAAGCCTGTCCCTTTTCGCCCTCTGAGAGTCACTGGCTGAATCTCAGTGTCCCTACTAAGGCCTAAGCCCTGGACTGTCAAAGACTTCACTGAAATGAGTATCTTGTGATTGGCCGGTTCATAACAGTTAAAGGGCAACTTCAGTCATTTTCAACAAGGGCTCTATTGCTCCAGCTACTTGAGATTAGCCAATACTGAAGACGCAAGACATTTTGGTCCAACTATATAGGTTTCCTTGAACAGAGAATATTCACTTACAACTGGCCCAATGGGGCAGAATTTTGAACTGTATTTTTAACATCTTAACATACTCCAAATGTCACCACAAAAACTATGAAGTATCAACAGACACCTTACAACACAGAACTGTATTGTGTATGACTACAAATGGCTCAAAAATTGTTAAAACTGTGTGTTTATGCAAGTAGCCAAACATTGTTTGTTTACAAAACGGTTTTGTAAACACTGCATAAAAACACTATTTTAACCACTTTGTCAGACATTTGTAGTCATAAACACTACAGTGGTGAGTTGTAATGTGTCTGTAATGTTACATAGCTTTTGTGGTGATATTTGGAGCATGTTTAGATGATGAAAACACAGTTTAAAGATCTGCCCCATTGGGCTTGTTATAAGTGATTATTCTCTGTTCAAGGAAACCTATATGGTTGGACCAAAATGTCTTGCGTCTTCAGTATTGTCTAATCTCAAGTAGCTTGAGCATAGAGCCCTTGCTGAAAATGACAGAAGTTGCCCTTTAAGTCTTTGGAGGTTCAGGACTTAGGGCTTAGGGTGGACATTGGGATTCAGCCATTGTCTTTGCCCGCTGTGTGGGTCAGTCCATGTGCCCCCTTTGAGTGTAATGGTCTCTGCCCACTGTGAGAGAGAGTCAACATGCCTT
>JAODXP020000008.1:7414606-7417106 GCA_027497455.2 Sardinella longiceps | reverse complement strand
TCTAACAAATGTGGGCAAGGTAACTCAAGCAAAGACCAAAAGCAAAACAAAATCTCCTTCCTAAGTGTTACTTGTGCTATTTAAAGAGCATTATTAGTAGTTAGCATCCCTGCCCACTCTAGTGCCTCAATGCCATTTAGTCACTGGAGGGCGTTTAGTGGTTGACCAATGTCTGGCCTCTATGGGGGAAGCAGCTGGAAGGCTACTCAGTGTGTGTACTGTATGTGTGTGTGTGTGTGTGTGTGTGTGTGTGTGTGTGTGTGTGTGTGTGTGTGTGTGTGTGTGTGTGCATGTGTGCGTGTGTGTGTGTGTGTCTGACGGCAGATCTGGAGTAGGCAGACAGACGCAGGAGGGGAGGCCTAGTCCCTGACCCCACTTATGGATGAGTGTGCAGTGAATCAAAGCAAATCAATGGGTACTTCCACCCATAAATGAAGCTCTGGTGGCGGGGCCTTGCTCTCTCTCATCAATTGACACTGGAGCAGCCCATCGATTGGCTCTCCACCCCTCCCTCTGCTCCCTCCCCTCCTTCCCGCAAGCCAGACCGGCCATCATGCCAAGCCTCTCTATCAAGCCAAAGCACTAACACCCCCCTCCCAAACACACACACACACACACACACACACACACACACACACACACACACACACACACACACACACACACACACACACACACACACACACAGGGCTAGGCAGAGAGCGGTTAAACAGGAAGGGACCGTGGGGGTCTGTTAAAGCCTGAAGCTATCCTTTAATTTTTCAGTCTTTTTCCGTAGGCAGCTTATCTTTCATTGCCATAGCAGGGACACGGAGCAAGGCTGCCGTCCTGGAGGTTACTGCGGGTGGGGATGAGATTCAGTGAAAACAGCCCACTTCAGCAGCTCCCGTATCCAAGCCATCTTGCTTTTGATTGACGGCAGCGTGTACAATGGAGAGACACGGCCCTTAGCCAGAGGGCGGAGCCAGGGCTGACATTGATTGGCACAAAAGCTCCGGGCTGTTGTTTTCATCAAAGTGATTGTCCTGCTGTATAATCAAAGTGAAGTGTAATGGTGAAATGTGTCCATTACGCAGAGGGGAGGCAGGTGGTGAATTTAAGGTCCTCACTTGGTGTGTGTGTGTGTTCAGTCTGCTGCTGCCTGCCCTCAGCTTAGCTTAGCTGAGTCGTCTACTGCCCACCTCTCCCTCTTCTTCCTGGGATCTCAGACATTACAAAATACTTGACTGGTTTGCTGATATTCAAAGTTGCAGAAAGAGTAACCTCCTGCACTGGTTATCAACTATGCTTTTGGAAAATGGATGTCAGATTGACATTGTAAGTGTGTGTTGTGTTCAATCACACAAACGTAATCACACCCCTCACTCCCTATTTTGTTCTTCCAGTGACAGCCTCTACCAAAAATGTTTCCATTAAAATCTCTCCCTCACTGAATAACATAGGCAGAGATCTATCATTTGATGACAATCATTGACGTTATCTCAAGTCAAAAATGTTCTGGTCCTAGCTTAATTGTAGCCATGAAACAAACAATACAAGAGATTTATTGAGACAACACATCCTTCAGAGTTTATGTTGACAGTAAACTTTCACAACTAGCGTTGTCTATTCATTCATGACAAATACATGCCTTTTTTCCACTTTTCTCCAGAATCACTAGGCTCACTGGACATACTTGTGGCAGTCACAATGATTCAGTCTCTGAATCCCACACTAAGTTACTGTAAGATCTCAGGGGAAAACACACAAAAACATTCCAGGAGGGTTAGAGGCACTGAAGCACGCGGAGCAGAAAACCTTGAATACAAGGTTAGGAAGATAGAAAAGAAGAAAGAAAGGGAAGAAGATGAGAAGAGGGGAAGAGAGAAAAGGTGAGAGGACATGAAAAAAGAGTAGAGGATGAAAGAAAGTGTGAGAGGAGAAGAGGGTAGAAGAGGATGAAAAGAGAAGAGATGGGTGGAGAGCCTCCCAAGGAGAGGAGAGAAGAAAAGGTGAGAGGAAAAGACAGAAGAGAAGGAGGAGGAAAGAAGAAGAGAAGAGGTGAGAGAAGACGCAAGGAGGTGAGAGGAGAATAGAGGAGATGCAGGGAGAGGAGAAGACATTTGAAGAATGGAGGGGAGGAGATGGAGAAGTGAGGAGAGATAAAAGAGAGGAGGGGTAGGTGATAGTAGAGGAGGAGAGGAGAAGGAGAAGAGATAAAAGACAGTAGGGGGAGGGGAGAGTTGAATATGGGGGTGGACAGGAGAGGAGAGGAGAGGACAGCCCAGCCCAGCCTGAGACAGGACAGAGGGATCCATCAGCAGGCTCCTGTGAGGGATGCTGCCTGCTTGGAAATGTCACAGAGAAATGTCCCCGTCAGCTCGGGGCCTCATCACAGACTGGGGCCGAGTGTCTGGGAGCGCTCCTGAAAGGGACGCCGCTAGGACTGTGCTCTGGGCAATCTCTCCAAATAAAGGACCTCTGTGCCTGGGACTGCTCAGAGGACTGTTAACTTTCCCAG
>JAODXP020000008.1:7409606-7412106 GCA_027497455.2 Sardinella longiceps | reverse complement strand
TGTGCGTCTGTCTGTCTGTGTGTGTCTGTGTGTAGTGTATGTGGGCATTTTTTAAGCGTTGGCTACAGTGTGCCTTTAACTTTCAACTCTGCGGTCTACTGTAATGCTTGTATCGAGTGTGGAAAAGCAAGAAAAGTAGGATGCATTATGTATTATGTTATGTTTTTATATATTTATTTATCAATAAATCAATAAGTACATTTGCATTATTTGCCCTTATTTACTGTGTTATGAATTCCACAAATACATAAGTAAATAAATAAATAGTACCTTTAATCTTCCAATGTTATATTAGTGTGGATCGAACTACTCACATTTTACTGTTGTATGTGCCTGTGTGCGAATGTGTGTGTGTGTGTGTGTGTGTCTGTGTGTGTGTGTGTGTGTGTCATCTGTATGCATCTGTCTCTTTAATGCTAAGATATTTACAAGCAAAAAAGGCTCCCACTGAAGTGCTGAATAAAAGCTGCTTTATAAAAGCTGCATTTATGAAAGCTAATTACACCAGCAATTATCAAATCAAATAGGGTGAGAGGTGAGGCCAGGGGCACAGTAAACACAAATTTCATTCATCATAATCATACTATTCTAAGCTTGTGACCTTTCACCTTAAATAAACACCACTGAAAGATGGGAAAAAAGATGAGTGTTGTTAATATTTTAGAAGAACAAAATTAGTACCATGAACTCAAGCATTCAGGTCCCCTTCAGGTCGCCTTAAGGAGGAGGTGATAATAGCTGCACTCTCTCTCTCTCTCTCTCTCTCTCTCTCTCTCTCTCTCTCTCTCTCTCTCTCTCCCCCTCCCTCCCTCTTTGCTGTGTGTACTGTATGTGTGTGTGTGTGTGTGTGTGCCTCTCTATGTGATTGTGTGTGTATGTTTGTATGTGTGTGTGTGCGTGTGTGTGTGTGTGTGTGTGTGTGTGTGTGTGTGTGTGTGTGTGTGTGTGTGTGTGTGTGTGTGTGTGTGTGTGTGTGTGTGTGTGTGTGTGTGTGTGTTGGTAGAGGAAAGAACTTCTTTGTGCTGAAAAGCTCTTCTTTGAGCTGTGGTAACCCTGACAAAGGAACACAGTGTGGCCCATTTTCTTTCCCTCTTTCTTTCCAGTGGCCATGGAGCAAGACATAGAGAGAGAAGAAAAAAGAAAAGAGATAAAAGAGTAGACAGAATGATCGGAGAAGAGAAGGGGAGAAGTACAGAAGAAGAGAAGGGAGAGGAGACATGAAGAGAGGAAAGAAGAGAAGTGCTTCTTGTTTAGGGCCCTGGGAAGTAGTCAGAAAGCATTGAAGAGGGTATTGAAGAGGAGCAGGAGGAGGAGGAGGAGGAGGAGGAGGAAGAGGAAAGAGTGTAAAGGTCGAGTGCAAAGGAAAAGAGAGGAGAGAGCAGAAGAGCTCTTTGTTTAGTGGTATGAGAGACAATCTGATTTTGGTTCTTGTTTTTTGTTTGTTTTGTTTGTTTAGTTTTGTTCTGTTCTGTTTTCTTTCCCCCCAAAATGCAGCGCCATCTCCAGCCTACCTGTGGGGATCAAAGCATGGAGGGTGGAACACATCTTTCAGTTCACGTCCACCCTATTTTAATCCACACAGAAATCAAAGCTACGACTGCGGGAAAGAGCTTTTTGTTCCCTTTGCAGTTTTGGGTTTGTGATTTACGATCTGTCAGAAGACAAGAGCCACGAGATTCATAAAAAGAAAACAAAGGAATGGAAAAAAAACACACACACACACACACACACACACACACACACACACACACACACACACACAAACAATGAAGGGGGGAAGATAACAGCCCAAAATGATGAAACCATTCTGTCTGAGTTTGAAAATGGCAGTTTGCCATGCCATTGGAAGAATAACACAAACAGATACACAGACACACACATGCACACATACAAGCACACATACAAGCACACGCACGCGCACACACACACACACACACACACACACACACACACACACACACACACACACACACACACACACACACACTTCCCTCTCTCCCTCAATACAGCATCAGGAAAAGGAACTCGCTGGCCATCACTGGTGAATACCAGATCACTGGTGAGTTCACCAGTGTGTGCAAACACATGGGACTTGGTGCTCATAAAAAAACAGCTCTGGCAGCTCAGTACACCCACTGTTTCTTGCAGCAGATGGAAAGGCAAATGCTTGTTAAACAGACAACTAATTGGGGTCACAAGGAGTTGTCTCACCGGACCTTGGAGAATGCTTACCTCTATCTAAACATTTCCAGAGCAGCAGGAAATGTGCCTTGACAAGGAATATTGGATGGACATCAAGGCCACATTCAAATTAATTTCAGACTGCAAGGGGTTTCCTACACCTACAAAATCTCTCAAAAATCTTTGTGAATACACTACAGCATCTCTAAACTCTTAGATTAAGAAAGAGAAGAGAGAGAGAAGGCAAATAGAGGGGAAATAACTAATAATTCTGGCTAATTTCAAATGCAAATTATTCATTCATTATCATAGCACCTGG
>JAODXP020000008.1:7399606-7404606 GCA_027497455.2 Sardinella longiceps | reverse complement strand
TATTATTACTACTATTATACTATTGATTTGGACAGAGATCAAATTCATTTACCAAAAAAAAAAACAGTGGAAATAAATCAAAAACCCTGGGCTTCCTTCATCATCTCTGCTTCATAGTTCCTGTTTGTTGCAAAGCTTTTAGCTTGTGCATTCCTATCTTTCATTATGCAGCCAAAACTAATAACAGGTAACAGTCATCTCCACTTATCAGGTCGAATCAGGAGGAGTGTTTATTAAACTTGCTTAGCCTTGCAGGACTGCTTATTGATTATATTCTATTTACAATAGATGTATATCCTCTGTGCTGTGTGCTGGTTGGTCTGCATCTTATCTGCTAGTTTGGGCGTTTGACTTTCATCTGACTGTGGAGTTGGTTCAGGATGCAAGGAAATGAACTGAAATCCCATTTCCATCAGCCGGAAACCTTATCAATGCTCATGCTAACGCAGAGCTTGTGAAGAAGGACCTGCTCACAAGCCTGCCAAAGGCACAGGTCATTGCACTGGTGGATATATCAGAAATGCAGAAGTGGAAATGAGCAGGGCACAAGATTCTGAGCAAAGAGGGGTGCTATACTCATGAATTCTGTTAGGGAAGGCTCAAACCTTGCATGCTCTCTCTCTCTCTCTCTCTCTCTCTCTCTCTCTCTCTCTCTCTCTCTCTCTCTCTCACACACACACACCAAACATGCACAAGCCCTAGAAAAAGAGAATTTTGTAAAAAAAAAAGAAAAAAAAAAAAAAAAAAAAAGCATGCCACCAAAATAAATAAATAAATAAATGAACAAACAAACAAACAAAAAAGTTTCTACATGATCTAGAGACTGGGAGTGACTCAGGTGGCACTTCATTTGTAAGCCAGTGGAAGAGTATCAACAAAACAAAGTCCTGTGCCACATGAAAGCTGCCAGGGAATATTTATTAGCAGAGTTCCCTGGCTGGGACTGCAATAGAGCTAAGGCAAAAGCTCCACCTGACTGCTCATTCAGAGAGAAGAAATGTTTCTATTTCACTTCCAAAGGAAGCTCACAGCACAAAATACAACATTTTGTACAGGAGTTTGCATTGAGGAATTGAATTTGCATTGAGAACTGGGAAGGACTGGGAAGTGAGACATGCTCTGTATGAAGCAATGTGTCTATGCTGATGCACAGTATGTTTAGTATACAATATAAGTACACAGAAGTCCACAGCAGTTTTCATTAAGGAACATCTACGGTATTCAGTGCAATTACTTCTGCAAATGCTGCCAAAAACAGCAGCAGTCTGTTTATTCCCCACAAGATTGGACTTTTGTACAGGCATATGAGGCACATTTCAGTTCCTTTAATGACACAATATGCTATAGTAAATTGAGATCTTACGTGTTTGCAAGAGAAGATTCTAATGCCACAATATCAGTGAACAGCTGGGATTAGATGTTTTAGGTCTACTTTTCATTGTTATGGGTTGCTGATTACTTTTTGTTAAGATCTAGAAGATTTCAACCCTCGCGAGTTATGTAATGCATGTACAACTAATGAGTTTGTCTGTTACAAGCGATTAGACAATGATATACCCGTTTCCTCACAATATAGACATTGATCACGGGGCTAATTAGAGGCGTAACATCATTAAACTACTTCAATAGTAGAATCAACAAGAATCAACAAGAGAATCAATGGGAATCAACTCGCAACATTTTCATCACTTAACATTTGCAGAATTGGCTGACCTTTCTGACCTGACAATTCAGCCTGGAAAATAGACACTTTCTTTTACTTGAAAAAATATTGTATCAAAGTCAAGGCAAATATTCTTCAACAAGTGCCCCTCTCTGCCTTTTTGTATGCAGCAGAAATGGTATTACTCTACATATTCGGTTTTATAAGACACTTTTACAGTAATTCATCACACTATGCACATTCCAACCTGCTTGGTGTTCAGTGTTAGTCACTGAGAGACATTTTGTACACAGATATCAATTCAAGTATCTTTCATTTCAGTAAAAGCCAAGCTCTCCATTAGAAGGGCATGGCAATAATGTGCTTTCTTTGGACATACATTGCTGAGTCCTCTGCACCTAGTTTGTCTCTAACTGGGTGGTGATGAGTGAGAATTTATGAATACATATTTGACTGGCTGTGTGTGTGTGTGTGTGTGTGTGTGTGTGTGTGAGAGAGAGAGAGAGAGAGAGAGAGAGAGAGAGAGAGAGAGAGAGAGAGAGAGAGTACTACAGAGAGGAAGGAGCATAGAAACTGTCTTAATCTGACACACTCCATTCACTTGCACACATGGCAAACAGACAGAAAATCCTTCCAAAAAAATGTCCATGCACTGTTCCATGCACTGCTGTTGTTCTGCTCAGAATCTCCATCAGTTGCACTGATATTACTATAGACAAACCATCAAAAGCCAAAGGGGGCACAGACTTGCTCACCATAGCAAAAGCTGTGTTGAATAATCAATTTGAGTCTGAGATGGGGGTGAATGAGGTTTCTGATGATCTTACATGCGCTGCAGAGGTTCCTGTGGTGGTAGATGACATGCAGTGGTGGGTGAGGTGTTCCAATGACCTCTTCAGCAGTTCTCACCACTCTTTGCAGGCATTTAGGGACGACAGCAGTGCTGTTCCAATACCACAGTGAGTGATGCAGTTGGTCAGGATGCTCTCTATGACAACTATAGAAGTTTGTGAGGATCCTAAGAGGCATGACAAACTTCCTCCTTCCATCTCCAGAGTCGTAGCTGGTATTTCTTGACCAACTGGATAGTGCTGTGAGTCTATGTGAGGCCATAACTAATGTGATAACCCAGATATTCAGGGCTATTCACTCTACACCACAGTGATAGATGCACTCTCTCCTCTTCCTTCAAGTCTAGTATCACCTCTTTGGTCTTCTCAGAGTTCAGTTGTCAGTTACCAGTCTGCCAGTAAGGAAGCTAAACACCCAGCTAAACATCTCAAACATGTCAACACGGAACAGCAAATGAGTGGGACGAAAATCACAGTGTCATTGACGCAGTGACTTTTATTCAGGTTCATTCACACGTCTACCCTTCACTCTTCGGTCAGTTTCAGTTTGGCCATGTGAAAACAGTCTAACTGTGGTGTAAACCTGAGAGCAGACTCTGAAGGGGACAGTGGCAGTCAGGGATATGGAAAATGGCACAAAACAAATGCATTTGAAGACAAGTGTTGTTATGTGATAACAATAAGTCAAGGTTGAATGTATAATACACAATTAACTGGATGGCCAAATGAAAAAAAAAGTGAATGTAGACCAGGCTGGGTGAAACCTCACGAGACTTGAGTGTGAAACTAAACAGACCGAGTGTGAAAGTAGCCTTAGCGTCTGAAAATGTACTTGCCATCATTGTGCCTTACACCTCGCCATTCCTCCTGCTGAGAGCACACAGCCGAGTGCTATGTGACTTAGGACAGCCACCACTGCTGCCTGATGGCTAATAATGGATACCAAATTATAATTCTATTGCCCTGCACACAAAGCTTTCATTCACATTGATTTACATTTGCATTTCCATTTTCTCCAAAATATTGAATCTTCATATCTGCCTGTCTCTGTCCAAGCTACAGCTTACAGTTTTGCAGCACCCACAGCAGCACACTCTGTGTACGAATTTATATGTGTGTGTGTTTAAGAGACTGTGTGTATTTGTGTGTGTTTAAGAGACTGTGTGTATTTGTGTGTGCACGATTTTACCAATGTCATTCCCTCTCTCTCTGTCATTCTTTCTCTCTCCTCTCTTCTAGTGTTTGTCCCTTTATCATTCACAACAGAAGAAAGAAAAAAAAGGGAAAATAATAACAAATAGATAAATAAATATATAAATAAGAAATAAAAAACACCCCGGCACAGCACATCTGGTGAATGGTTGCTTGCGGCTATGCTCCATGAAGCTAAAGAGCTAGCAATGGGCATTTGATGGCTTTCCAACCCATTGACTTGGCCGGCCATTACGTCCGGCCCTTTCTCCAGGTCTTTGTTGTGGAGGAAACGGCTATTATGTGCACATAAATACACAGCATGATCCATTAAATAGCTCAAGAGACTGGCATGTGGCGAGAGGTGGCTGATTTAATAAAAGAAAGCAATCGGTCAAATTAACACACAACACATTTGGCAGGACCTAGCTTTTCAGCCGTTTCAGCACTTAGGTGGTTAATCAGCCTAAAGGTGATTTAGGTCCCTTGCAGCAAGTTGTTTAGTGCAGTAAATACAAATAAATAAACAAACAAATGAGAAAAATACACAATAAATAGTATAAATAAACATTGAATAGATAAGCTACGGTCCATATACTGTATGACAGAATCAATAAGATGTAAACTACACAAATGGGTTATACATAATGCTGCCTCAAAATAATCAAACTAAACATAATAGTACACAAAGTATAAATGGTGCAAAATGTGTGTGTGTGTGTGTGTGTGTGTGTGTGTGTGTGTGTGTGTGTGTGTGTGTGTGTGTGTGTGTGTGTGTGTGTGTGTGTGTGTGTGTTGAGGGCATGCATAAATCAGCCTGAGAGACATGTCATCATTTTTCATGAAAAATGTGTTTTTATTTAATGATTTGTCCTGCTTTTAAATTATTTAATCATTCCACCTTTGCTCATTATTTACTCATAAATATCAGGCCCAGAATGCTCTCAGGGAGACATTGCAGGGAAAAGGGGGAAAAAAGAGCTAAACTGAGAAACAACTGAGCCCGGCGTGATTCTGTTTCAGGTCTGTCTCAGAGTTGTCATGGGTTAGCCAGAACTGGGCCGTGTCATAGCCAGAGGCCGGTGAGAGCTGGTCTATAGCATGCAGCATTCTGGGAACATGATGATCAATTCATTCTACACACATCGATCTATGATACACAGAAATCCCCACTAGAACTACTCCTCCCCATCTCCCTGACACATTACAGCAATACTTCATTCACTCTCTCCCCCTCTCTCTCTCACACACACACACACACACACACACACACACACACACACACACACACACAC
>JAODXP020000008.1:7384606-7397106 GCA_027497455.2 Sardinella longiceps | reverse complement strand
ACAGAAGCACTGAATAAGCCAAGTTCTGTTTTCTTTTTCATTCTTTTTTTATTTTTCCTCCTTTTTTCAACTAGAATGAGCAGGGTTTAGCAAAGATATCATTTCAGTGTTTGCTTTTCTTTATTTTCTTTCATTTTATCTTCATCAAGTATTGGCCTTTGTTTTATGTTATTTTGAACCCATTTCATTAAATAAAAGATTCATTTGTTGGTGGTTTTTCAAATTCTCTTTCAAATAATTTCTCAACAAAAGCATTTCCATTGCAGGTCATAATTCTTTTAGAACAGAAAACTGTGGCTTTCCCTCATATCCCACCGCAATAGGCACTACAATATACTACAACAAACTTTTTCCTTTGGAAGGCAGATAATATTCACGCCTCACCTGGAAAGCTCAAATTGTGCACAATATATCTCGGTGTGGAATACCTTGCAAGTACAGGATTTTTGTCAATATTAGAATGATCAAGTAAATAATTCAAAGCCAAATTCCTCTCGATCCCCTCATCACAGCAACTAGCAAATAACACTACTGGAAAGCTCAATTTACTGTCATATGCGCATATCTGAAAAAAAGCTGTGAATTCGGGGTGCATGGTGCAGTTGGTCGATTGCAAAGAGATGTCTTGTGCCGTGTCTGCGCCCCCCAGTTTGAGAAACACTGCACTACAACATTTGTGTGTGTGTGAGAGAGAGAGAGAGAGAGAGAGAAAGAGAGAGAGAGAGAGAGAGAGAGAGAGAGAGAGAGGACCATTGCTTAGCATGTCTGTTAGCTAGTGTTGCCATCCTCTTTCAGAAAGCCTTAGGTACAAGGATACACAGAATTTTATTTGTGACATGCATATGATTACAGGATTACAGGTGCAAAAATGCAGTCACATTATGATTATGTCTGGTGTCAGCCTATTTGATATTCAACAGGTAAGATTATCTGATGATAATGAAAAAAAAATGTGTGTGTGTGTGTGTGTGTGTGTGTGTGTGTGTGTGTGTGTGTGTGTGTGTGTGTGTGCAATACAGTCCAAATGCCATCCACAGGTAAGTCATGACAGGACTATGGATGCTATATTGCTCCACTGGAGGAGCCTGTCTAAAAAGACCCATGTGAAGAATGTGTGGTCATTAGGATGCACTCTGTGGTGTTCCACAAGGGAGCAACGGGGTGTGGAATGCACTGAGGTGCTAGGAGTTAGTCATCTGAGACACACAGGAGTCACTGAGTCACAGGCAGACTGAGGACTCCAGGCCCTATAGTGTGACTGGCATGATATGGCATGGCTGGCATTATAATTGGCATGAGTGGTATGATGATTGGAGGGTAGGCAAGAGCTCAACCATAGCAACCATGGAAAGTGTGTGTTGCTTTGGAGACTGCTCTCAAGAGCCAAATACCCCACAGTTTTCTTTTTTTGTTTGTTTCTTTTCCTCTCTTTTCTTTTCTTTTCTTTCCTTTACTTTCCTCTCGTTCTTCCCTTTTGTCTTTCTTCTCTATTATTCCTTTTCCTCTCACATTCCTGCCATCCCTGCTCACGACACCGGCCACCTCCTCATCTTTATGCACAAGTGCATTGATCCAGTCAAGCATACATGCGTGCCCAGAGGATCAAGGCCCAACCATCATCACAGACTGCATCCCTCCAATCCAAACCACACAGATTGAATTCTAAAAGATTACAGAAGACCTTTCTGAATTCAAGCAAACATAGCTGTGTAGATAAATGTCTGGTTCCAGAGTGATTGCTCCAAGCAGTTCATGCAGTTCATGCCTTGGGCTCTTTCTTGTAAGTATCATGAGACCATTATCAGTGGTGCAATTGATGGAATGGAAGTGAACTATATTCTGCTATTTTCAATTCTTAGTCAAATGACAATATAAAAATGTTCCATATTGATGTAGTAGTCGTTATAGTAGCATTTTTTTTTTTTTTTTGGTAACACTTTGCAGTAAGGGTACATGAATTATCATGAATTCATGCATGATTTCATTCATGATTCATTCGTGATTCATGCATTACTTCATCTCTGAATATCTAGTGACTCATCAGGTATTAGCATGAATTCTTTTTTTCTTCATAATTATGTTTAAATGAAGTCAAATAACATATTAATTCACTTACCTAAGAAATAAAATAACATCATGTTATTTTCATCATTATCATCATTCATGTTTAAATATTTTTTTAAAGATATGCGTGACCAAACGGTTGATAAGTCAATTTATGGTAAAAGTCAGTTTATAGAGAATAATAGAGGCTCTCAACAAGTTTCCAAATTAGTGATATTAATTATCAAAAAATGTTTCTAAATGTATGCTACCACTGTAAACACAACATTTAAAGATTTAAAAGTCATGTTTAACTATGTTTTACATCAAATTATATGAAATATGCTTCCAATGCAATTCAATGCATTTTCAATGGAGGTGTCATTGATTTGGAAGAAAGCAATAGGCAATTGCATTGAAGTGTTTTAAATGATATTGGGTCACTCTCAATGGTCATTCTCATGCATTCCCATTCAATACAATTAGTTTAATTCACGGTTTTATGTGTTGTAAAAGTCTAAAATGTGGTGATGTTGCAATAAGTACAATAAAGTATCACTTAATTACTTTTACAAATGTTTTACAGACAAGGAGAAAATATACATCCTTGCAGTTTGCCCATTTCACTGGACATATGGCACATTTTTTTCATGTATTTCCGGTTATTTTTAATCAAGTATGCATTTCCTTTCATAATAAAAAGTTTGAAATACAATGAAAATGTTTTTCCCATATACCTTTTCAATATAGTAGACTTTCTTAAATCAAAATAATACTTTTTTTACACTAAAATGGCTCAAATCTATGTAAAACTGATTTTTACCATAAATTGTCTTTGTGAGGTTCATAATGGGAACGGTGGGCCCTATGAAAAAAAAATATTTTTTTCTACGTCATATGTCAGGCTAATAGAGCAGGAACAAACCAAAAAATATTTTTATAAAGTGTTTTTCAGGGTGTGCCAGTTAAAGGGATAGGGTAAAAATTTTAACAAACAGATATCCTTTCAAAACTTGCTCAGTTGAATATTTACATCAAGACGATACTTTTTTGTATTGCAAGTTTTCTGAAAGAATTTGTATGTCCATGTAAATGACACTTGAAGTTTTAAGGTGATGTTTACTTTTTCGTGGAATTGCCCATATATATATATATATATATATATATATATATATATATATATATATATATATATATATAAGCAATATCACACGAGTGGGAGTGATGTTATTGGAAGAATATCATCACTGTGTGTTGTTCGCCGTATGCACGAAGCCGCAGGCTGAGTGCAGTAGGCAACCACACAGTGATGATATTCTTCCAATAACATCAGGACCACGAGTGTGATATTGCTTTTATACAACAATTCCATTACCAACTTACTAAGTTTTTAAACACAAAATTGTATTTTCTAGGTCCTACTGTTTAGTTTCAATTTTTATCCGTTCCTTCCGCCCCCTAAAATAGTTCTTAGCTTGGAACTGCCCTGGCAATATGTAAAAAATTAGACAAATAGCAAACGGTTTAGATGTATTGGATATTTACTGAAGATTTCAAACTTTTACAGAGAGTTCATCCTCGATTTGCAAAACTGAAAGAAACAAATAGCCTACTTTGGCAAGGGGGAGCGGGGGCGGGGGCAACCCCCTTTATGCAGACTGGGGTCGGGCTCCGTTAAGGTGAAGTGGATGAGATAGCCTATGTGTGGGATACTGTCAATAAACTGGTCATAATGTCTTTTTGGAGTCATTGAGGATTTTTTGGATGTATTTATCATATTCTACAACTGCCTATCATCATTTCAAGCCAAGTAATGTAAGTTGTTATAGTTCGTATTAATTCAGGCAGCTGCATTTTACTACAAATTGTTAGCGAGCTAACGCTAGCGAGCTAGCTGACGTAATTATTTAAAATTGAGAAGTGGTGTTTCATTGAATGACAACCAGCTGGACAATGTTGCCGAGATTAGTTTAAGTTGACAGACTAAAAATAAACGAAGGCTAGTGCAAAATATTAAGTTTAAGCGAAGTCTAAAACGGTTTGCTTCTAGTTAGCATACTGTTGCTATGTTACTTGCTATTCACTTGAACTAGTCCGTTAGCACGCTTACTAAGTTCATGGACGTACCAAAAGTGTTTTCCAAAGCCCCACATTTTAATTTATTGGTATTATGAATGATTACAGACAATGTCATGGCGCTAGTTCATACAGGAAAACAAGAAACTCAATGGAGATCATTACAGAACTAGATGGCTCGGTAGAAAATGCGCACTGATTAATAACTGTAAAGAGTCTTCAGTGATGTTCCTGCCAAATATCATCACTCGTAGTGACGCTTGGAATGCTTCCCGTCCAATCAGAAATTCAGAAATAGCTTGACCGGACCTAATTGTTGTATATATATATGGGCAATTCCACGAAAAAGTAAACCTCACCTTAAAACTTTAAGTCTCACCTACATGGACATACAAATTCTTTCAGAAAACTTCCAATACAAAAAAGTATTGTCTCGATGTAAATATTCAACTGAGCAAGTTTCGAAAGGATATCTGTTTGTTAAAATTTTTACCCTATTCAGCTATAATGTAAGTCTATGGAGGGGCTTATAATGGGCATAAGTGGGTGATAACACACACAAAGCTGCAATACTATCAGTTATTTTTCATTGTTATATTACTATTTCTCTTGTTACAGGTTAAAATCCACCGTTCACAATTGTTTTGTATCGTTTTGGAGGGTTTTTCCAGACGTCACGTCCATAACGTCACATCCATAACGCCACGTCTCCCAATGAAAACCAACTTTTTTTACATTTACATTTGAAATTAAGTCTTTCTCTGTCTTTACTGAGGTGTCCTGTTTGGTATGAATGTAGTAATATTTACATTTCTGTAGAAATTTCACACACTTCACAGCAAAAACTACGCTCTCTCAAAAGTTTGTCCGTTTTTCGTCACGTCCATAACGCAAATTGAAAGGCTCATATTCTTATGATGCAAATCATGATATTAATTTTTTCTGTTTGCCTGTATTCAGCCATGGAGTTTGCAGAAGAATATGAAAAAAAATTGTGAAATACTGCTAGGTTTGCTGAGGTTATGTGGCCTTTTGTTCATCAATAATGCACGAAAATGTCCATAACGCTGGAATTGCCCATATATATATATATATATTGACTAATCAATCACGTCAGACCATCAAGCGAGGACCATCAAGACCATCAAGCGAGGACATTCGCAATAAAAAGTCACTTAGCAGTGTGTGTGTCTGTGTGTGTGTGAGTGTGTGTGTGTCTGTATGTGTGTGTGTGTGTGTGTGTGTGTGTGTGTGTGTGTGTGTGTGTGTGAGAGAGAGAGAGAGAGAGAGAGAGAGAGAGAGAGAGAGAGAGAGAGAGAGAGAGAGAGAGAGAGAGAGAGTGTAGACTGAGTTCAGAGCGAAGACCATCAATTGAGGGTCACTTAAAAGACACAATAAAAAGACACTCAATGAGAAGCTTTTAGTGTGTGTGTGTGTGTGTGTGTGTGTGTGTGTGTGTGTGTGTGTGTGTGTGTGTGTGTGTGTGTGTGTGTGTGTATGTGGTGCGTGTGTGTGTGTGTGTGTGTGTGTGTGTGTGTGTGTGTGTGTGTGTGTGTGTGTGTGCGTGTGTGTGTGTGTGTGTGTGTTTGTGTGTGATCGTATACATCTCCAAGAAGTGTGTGTCACTGTGAGGCACTTCACCAAAGTAATACCAGCTCTCTGCAGCTGGTCTGAATCCAACCATTCAATCGTTCCATTTCCTTTCTAAAGAATTCCGTTCTAAATTCCTTTCCCTTCTCTTGAGCAGTTATAGAGTTTTCTCACATTCTCTCACATTTTCACATCTCTCTCTCTCTCCCTCTCTCTCAATCTCTCTCTTCCTCTGAGACTAAGCATGCCTCTGTAGTGTGTAATGTGTGTGTGTGTGTGTGTGTGTGTGTGTGTGTGTGTGTGTGTGTGAGAGAGAGAGAAGGGGAGAGAGAGAGAGAGAGAGAGAGAGAGAGAGAGAGAGAGAGAGAGAGAGAGAGAGAACAGACAAGACGTCTATCTGTCCCTTCTTTTTTTCTGCAGCCAATGTGTTCAGTGTTGCGGATCATCGGTGAACACAGGCCGGATGGCGACGTCGGGCTCCCTTGCGGACGCAGCAGAGCGGGTCAGAATAAATGTCTGAACCGACACCAGGAACTGGTGCAAGTAAGAAGTGGGTACTCTGATACTCTGTGTGTGCCTACAGGCACAGTCTTAGATACTGTATGCATCCGTGCAACCAGTGGGGATGGACTATTCTCATATGATCCCATTAAAGAACAGAATCTCTCTCTCTCTCTCTCTCTCTCTCAAATTCAAATTCAAATTCAAATTCAAAAGGCTTTATTGGCATGAATGTCACAATAACATTATTGCCAAAGCAAAGACATACATACATAACATATACATATTGGCAGTCAATACAACATAAAATAACATCATACAATAATGTGTGTGTGAATGTTTGTGTGTATGTGTCTGTGTGTGTGTATGTGTATGTGTGAGATGGGAGAGTGTTGGTGTGTGTGTGGATATGTGTGTCTGGATGTCATTCACTCATTTTCCCACAAGTTGTGGCACATGGATACATATTGGGCAGCAAGGTGAGCCCTGTCTCCTTCCCCCAGTACTATTTTAAGTTTTAAATTGTCATTAAGTTTATGAAAATTGGGAATTTCATTATTGAATTTTGTAAAATAATTGTTTCTAATTGGAGACAATGATGTACACTCAAGGAGAAAGTGCATCTCTGTCTCAACCTCACCTGTCGAGCAGTGACCACATATTCTGTCTTCTTTTGGTTGCCATGATTTTTTAAGTCTTCCTTTTTCGATTGCCAATTTGTGGTCACTTAGCCTGTATTTGGTAAGGGTCAGTCTCTGTTTTCTATCTCTGACAGTAGAGAGATATTCTGCTAATTTATATTCTCTGTTTAGGGCCAGATAACATTGTAATCTACTTTGGTTTTTAGTTTCTTCAGTCCAATGTTCCAAATAAGCTTCTTTACATTGTTTTATAATTTGGTTTACTCTGATTGGTTTTTGGAAAACAGTGTTGTTGTGAGACTGGCCAGGATATTTTTGGGGTGTGGTGGTTAGTCTCAGCAACAACTGATGCAGTGGACTTTTTTCTGGGTTCAGCTCCTGGGTTTGGAGGGCTTTATAATGGAGGGTGTCTTGGGGGCTGGATTTAAGATGATTGAAGAAATTTAGTGCTCTTTTATTGATGTTTATAATTAATGGGAATCTGCCTAATTCTGCTCTTGTGGAATTGTCTCTCTCTCTCTCTCTCTCTCTCTGCTGTAGTATGCAGTCTTATTTGCCCATATATGTTCTCTATGTACTGTATGTGTTTGTGTATGTATGTATGTATGTAGAAAAAAATCATGTATGTATGTAAAGAAAATATCAGTTTTTCAAAACTTTGTACCGCTGACTTACCCAACACTTGTAGGCTCTGCACTATGTTTAGCATGTGTGTGTGTGTGTGTGTGTGTGTGTGTGTGTGTGTGTGTGTGTGTGAGTATGTGTGTGTTGTTGTTGTATGTGTGTGTGTGTGAGCTTGTATGTTTGTCTCATTGTCGGCTGTCTCTTAATGTTTTTCTTACTAATTTATCTTTATGTAATTTCCGTTGTGTGTGTGTGTGTGTGTGTGTGTGTGTGTGTGTGTGTGTGTGTGTGTGTGTGTGTGTTTGTTGGTGTTGTCTTGTTTATATTTTGTATGTATTTCTGTTATAAGTGTATGTATTATGTGTTACATGCGTAGGCTGTGCTGTCTGTTGTATGTGTCTTGCTCGGGACCCTCTCGTAAACGAGATGCCACATCTCCCAATAAAGATTTCATTCAACACAATTCATAATTGGGAAACCATGACACATGGGATAAATCCATCTGCTAAAGCTCTGTCAACTTGCAGTGTATCACAGAGACATGGTCACCTTGTGTTCTGGATTCTGGCTACATTTGGTACTGATCAAGGACATGACAGAACCTGTTCCCAGTTAAATTATCAATTTCAACCTAGGTCAAGGTCAATAATATGTTCCAGATCAAGGGTAAATTAGAGCCAGACTGATGATAGATCTAGGCCAAATCATGACCAGTTGTTTATACATCTGTTTAATAGTCAGGGGCGAGTTCATTTTTCTCATCATACAGTCTTCACTGTTGATCTCCCTCAAAACCAACAGGGTGTCAAGAATGAATGAATGTGTGTGTGTGTGTGTGTGTGTGTGTGTGTGTGTGTGTGTGTGTGTGTGTGTGTGTGTGTGTGTGTGTGTGTGATGGAGGAAAGAAGAGGGCGGAGTGATGCAGAGATATGAAAGAAGAGATAGGATAGATCGATGGAGGAAAGGGAGAAAAAGACAGGGTGGGAACAAGAATAAAGAATTAGAACAAATTGGAACAGTGAGAAACAGACAAAAAGAGAAAGAAAGATAAAGAGGATGGGCAGATAAAGGGGAAGAGGAGAAGAGATGAGAGGAAAGAAGGAAAGATTAGGAGAGTTATTACTGTAATGCTGCCTTCACATCCTCTGGTAAATTAGTAAACACCAAATATTGACGTCAAAATTGCACATGAACATCCACTCCTGTCGTAATTTCCACTGGAAAGCTGGCAGAATTTTTTGATACACGAGTTGCCGAGATGAGATAAATTTTGACCTTTTGACATGACGGAAGTGTTGTGAATAGTAAACGTTGCATCGTTAATAATCGTTGCTCTACTGCTATTAGGTAGGTTAATTTGTATCCTACACAGTGCTGTGGCATACGCAATTGTAATAACATTGCAATTTATACTTGTTGCCATCTTTTAAACACCGTTATAATTTGCTTTTATAAAGCAGACACAAGCTGTCTGTCGAGAATAACGTTGTAGCCTCCCATAGGCAAGTACAACGGTGTGGTCTGTGCTCAAATGCAATTTTCTCACATTAATTTAGGTATTTGCCAAGTTTGCTTAACTACGACAACAAAATCACTTGAACACAATGCACTCATAATGTCCACTTCACAAGTGGAAAGGGTCATCTTTCCCATACCACGTGAAGGCAGCATAAGTACAAGACCAAAAGAAAAGAGAGAGGGAGAAACGAAGATGGAGGGAGAGTTGGTGTGAAAAGAGGGTGAGTATAGCAAAGGGTAAGTAAGAGAGGGAATCAGCAATGGCTGAGGTAGTACGAGAGAGACAGATAGAAATAGAGATAGAGGGATAGATAGATAGAGAGAGAGAGAGAGAGAGAGAGAGAGAGAGAGAGAGAGAGAGAGAGAGAGAGAGAGAGAGAGAGAGAGAGTGAGTGAAGCAGAGAGAGAGAGTCACTGACCATCGGCGATGAAGTGTTCAGGCACGTGCAGTGTGACTTTGACTGAGAGTTGGCAGGAGAGCTGCGTGCCGTAGACGACGGCCAGGACACACGTGCTGATGGTGATCAGGGTCAGCGTGGCCTTGTTCAGTGGGCTGTGGGGGCAACCTGCAGGGGATGATGGGAAACAGGAAACGCACGTGTCAGCATCAAGATGAACCACTGAGCAGTGGAGGACATGACTTGGCCATGGCCACATGTCAGGGTTGGCAGGGAGAGTGTGAACCCAACCTTTGACACCCTCCCACACACGCACGCACACACACACACACACACACACACACACACACACACATGCACGCACACATGACAAGCTCTACTAATTTCACATGAACCATTGATTCTATACAGCTCAAAATGAGGAGAATGTTTGGGCTCAGTGTCTACATTAGTTCTTTAGACATTAACTGTAAGGAATTAAAGAAAAGCTTAATATATAATCACAAAGTATTTTTGTTTGCTTTGAAACTCATTGATTAAATGTATGACAGTATGAGAGAAAGAGAGAGAGAGAGAGAGAGAGAGAGAGAGAGAGAGAGCATCATTTACACTATATGATTTTCTAATGCAGTGCAGAAAATAAATAAATAAAATGTTAGATATTAGGGACAGCTGTGCAAATGCCTCTGTGCTCACTAATGTGTGACTGAAAAAATAAACCGACAGTGCTAATTAAACACAAAGCTGTCTCATTCTTCCCATATTCCAAATGATTTTCTAGAAACTTCCTCATGTAAATAGTAGAACAGTATAGCTCCTGCTATATGCAGCTAATGAGGTCTGGTTAAGGACTATTAAAGAGGTACTGTTTAGTCTGTGGAAGGCAATGGAGGTCAAGCTGTCCATTCATACCCTATATTACTACTGTAATGCCATTGAAAAATACATGTATTGGATATAGTTCTAATGCACCAGCTTTATTATACCTTTTTGTAACAACTGTGTGGATCAGTGTTTTGAGATACAGTATATAAGCTGTATATAAACAGTATAAGGCTGTTTCCAGCCTTTAACCAGACCCTGTGTTACCCTAACCTGACCCAGAGGTACTGATCTTCCTTCTGGTTCTGCACTGGGCCAGATGGAGTTCAGGTCTGTGACTAACGGGGACAGTGAGACAGAGGGACCTCAGGGTGTTGGAGACACACGGACACGGCAGTGAAGCGGGCGAGTGAGAGAGCCGTGCTCTAACCTGATTTATGTAGCGGATAAGTAATAGGTCCAGGCCCCAGCAGGAACAATTAATCTACAAGATAAAAGATGAGTAAAAGATGCTGGGCTTCTGTCGTAGCAGTACATATCTAGCAGTGATGGACGACACCATCAGTCCAGCACAGAGGCTGTAGAACAAGAACACTGGCCTCTCCTCTCCTCTCTTCTCTCCTCTCTTCTCCGCTCCCCTCTCTTGTCCTCTCCTCTCCTCTCCTGTCCTCTCCTCAAACACTGATGGGGTTATGGGAGAAACTAAGGAATAACTCCACCTCTTCTGCAGTGCTCATAACAAAGGTTATTACAGATGTGTCTACACCTTGGAGATCTACAGTCCATTCAGATACACCAAAAGAGAGAAAGAAAGAGAGTGAAAGAGAGAGCGAGAGTACTGAAAGTGCTGCAGAAAACATATAAAATCTACTTGGTTCAAATAATACATGAACTTAAACATAAATGTGTATATAAATAAAATAAATGGACATTTCATATTAAAGTATTGGAGATCTGAATTTTTGAGATCATAATCAATCAATTGAGTTCATAATCATAATCACAAATTTCACACATCTAATCATACTACAATATTAGTACATTATTCATCCTACATGCATGAACATTGTTTTTATATTATTTTTTATTATATTGTTATTTCCCCCTCTCTTCTCAGAAAAAAAAGAATAACTGTCCCCCAACACCACCCATCTAGCACGCACACGCGCACACACACACACGCACACACACACACACACACACACGCACACACACACACACACACACACACACACACACACACACACTTACGCACACACACACACACACACACACACACACACACGCACGCGCACGCACAAACAAACACACACACACACCCTCCTCCTCATCTCCATGACTGATGCAATCTGTTCATTTCCTCGGGTGTGTCATAGCATGTGTGGTGGAGTTATGTGTCTTGCAGAGTAACACACACACACACACACACACACACACACACACACACACACACACACACACACACACACACACACACACACACACACACACACACACACACACACACACACACACACACACACAGTGTAGAAGAACGTGACAGTGAGAACAGTTGTGAAAGGTGAAAGCACAGTTTGCTGTTGATTCCAAGCTGGTGCAGGAGAAAAACAATTCTACTTGCAAAACAACAACAACATCTCCCAACACAATGGTAACTTTATTCATTTAAAGACTCTCTTTGTGTGTGTGTGTGTGTGTGTGTGTGTGTGTGTGTGTGTGTGTGTGTGTGTGTGTGTGTGTGTGTGTGTGTGTGTGTGTGTGTGTGTGTATGGATGTAAAATTGTGTTAGCCTCATATTAAAGGTGAGTGTAGCTGCATGGATATAGATAAAGAGAAATAAGACACAGAAAGAAAAGCAGAGATAGAGCCAGTCAGATCACCTGATTGATTGATTAATTAATATAAAACCATAATGAGCCCCTAATTATACAAAAATACTGTTATTAAAAATAAACAAATAAATTACAAAACAAAAAAAAAAATAAATAAATAATGGACAGCTCCTTTAGCAAAAGTGTATCATTGTTGTTAAATAATTCTTATTTAAAATACAAACTATTGACCACATTTAAATATAGCCACAAAACAATAAAACGTGCCTGCCATTCCAGGTGCTAACACATTTGACGTTAGGCATTGCAACCCATTTTCTACTGGTAGGATTGGTAGGTGTTGTTTTAAACCAAAACAAACACTTGAAACAATACAGTATTTGTGAGCTGCCAGTACCGATTTCAGCAATGGGTTTACAAGCAGTACTGTTGTTGTGTGTGAAAAGAATATTCTA
>JAODXP020000008.1:7377106-7379606 GCA_027497455.2 Sardinella longiceps | reverse complement strand
TTTTATGACTCAAGATAAACAAACAGAAAGAAAATAAATTCATAAGTAAACAGTATCTCGACAGCCTCAGAGGGAACCTTTCACCCGCTATAGCCAAAAAACCTAGCGAGGAGAGGAGCTCTGCATTGTTGCGTTTGGGCTCGTTTCAAAGCCTGGAAGTCGGCTCTGTCTCTCGAAGTTCAGCCTGCGGTGAGCCAGTCTCCTGGGGCCACTACTCCGGCACGGCATTGAGATCCTCTCATCTCAGAAGCCAGAGCGTTTTCACTCACAAACAGCCCCAATGAATGTAATTGCAGACAAGAAATGTTTTATTTATTAATTCCCCCACAAACACACTTCCTACCTCCACAAAAAGAGGGCTACAATAAGTTATTAACAGTGAATAGCTATGCACAAGCAGAAATCCAGGACCAGAAAACACACACACACACACACACACACACACACACACACACACACACACACACACACACACACACACACACACACACACCTGCCAAAACAAAACAAAACAAAAAAAAAAACAACAAAACAAAAACATGTTTTTTTCAAGTTTGAAATCAAGTTTATCAACTATGACTGAGAACAGGTAGAGCACCAGCCATGTAGAGTTATGAAAAACAAAAATGTGAACAGTAGCAGAAAAACAACAACAATAACAAAAATAACACTATTTTGTTGCCGGTGATGAAAAGCCCTGAGGCAAAGCAGTGAAGAAGAGGAAGGAGAGAGACTGATAGTGAGAATGGAAGAGAGAGAGAGAGAGAGAGAGAGAGAGAGAGAGAGAGAGAGAGAGAGAGAGAGAGAGAGAGAGAGAAGGAGAGTGATAGTGAGACTGGTGTTTGGTGAAGGCTGATAGCACTGGAGTACACAAAAGTGCTGCCTGCACTCTGTCCTATCACAACCAGGGAAATAGAAAGTGCCATATTTTGACATGTTTATTACTGAATTGGTGTCAAATGACTCCAGAGGGTGTATAAGAATAGAGAAAGAGAGATAGAGAGAGAGAGAAAGACAGAGAGAGAGAGAGAGAGAGAGAGAGAGAGAGAGAACACTTAGCAAATGGAGTTGTTAAAGTGGAGTAAACCTGTGAAATTAATAAGGAATTGAAGTAGTACAAAAAAAAAAAAAAAAGAAGTACATTTCCAGCATTTTTGTCTATTTTCTTTTCACTGTCTTAACACCTGGAAGCGGTGAGTCTTAATGCTGTTCATTCATCATGTACCCAAGTGTATGGCTGTGCAGGCAAAGCTCAGAGGATGCGACCTTTAAGGAAGCGTACCTTTACTGCGCCGTCTGCCTCTGTGCTCTGTGTAGAACTTCATCTGAATCTCATCCTCCACCTCAGAACCATGGTCACCCTGCCGACCAAATGCATTGCCTGTTTGGGAGGACAGAATGAGAGAGAGAGAGAGAGAGAGAGAGAGAGAGAGAGAGAGAGAGAGAGAGAGAGAGAGAGAAATCATTATCAGAGGGTTTGATAATCAACTCAAAATTACTGAA
The DNA here is from genome assembly GCA_027497455.2 of Sardinella longiceps. Taxonomy (NCBI): domain Eukaryota; kingdom Metazoa; phylum Chordata; class Actinopteri; order Clupeiformes; family Clupeidae; genus Sardinella; species Sardinella longiceps. The sequence goes on along the minus strand of JAODXP020000008.1, from coordinate 7,378,103 downwards.
GAGAGTAGACGAAAAATAAAAAAAAAGAATCACATCTGAAATCTTTGAAGTCCTGCTACCAGCCTGACAAAAATGTTCACCAGTAAGACTAGCAGTGAGAACTGGGTGTCAGAATTAATCAAACTGAACTTGTTGAAATCTCTCACAGATGAATAAAATACCAAAACTACACTAGACATGCAGCACTTTGCAAAACATATTCAACTATTCCGTGGTGGTCTTAAGGGCATCTAAAAAACTTGCACAGACAAATCATTTCCATGGCCATTTTCTTTGGCTGGCCTTTTGAACAACACCATCTTCCATCCCACACCTTGAACTGCTCTTTGCCTTTTATCTATCTGTGGGGAGCTGCTTTTCAAAGCTCCTTCTGGGTGACCTTTGCTTTTCAATGAGCACAAGGTCCCTCAGGATGGCCATGCTCACAGAGGACTCACAGTCCCCTGGCAACAGCACCCTAGAAACTGCCAAACAAATGCAGCTGGAGAGCTGTCAATCATCGTCAGGCTGTTTGCATCACCAACTGGTTTAATCAAGGACACTACAGTACATGGTGTTAAAGGAATACTCCTTTTTTATTCATCCCCTTATCTGGAGATACATGTGTGGGAGTGCATTTTGTGTGTGTGTGTGTGTGTGTGTGTGTGTGTGTGTGTATGTGACTGTAACCAGCTAGCCTATCTGTGTCTGTGGGCTATTAGTAAAGATCCCTCCCGATATCTTCAGCCTGTGTTAGTCAGTTGCGTGGCAGCCCAGGCATATTGAATGGACTGGCTAGTGTGGTTGACTCCCAGTGTGATGTTGCTGTAAGGTCACGGGTTAAAGCCTGGGGCTATACTGTGTGGGAAGATCTCAGCTCCATGTGCATACATGTATTAAAGTTAATGTTAAATGATATAATGGCCTGCATTTCTCCTGTCCACAGGATTAACTCACAGAGCGTGTTTATTAGCACAGGGCTGAATTATTCCGATGATGGATTCCTAAATTGATTTCC
>JAODXP020000008.1:7359606-7367106 GCA_027497455.2 Sardinella longiceps | reverse complement strand
CACAGGAACACACACATGCACACACACACACACACACTGATATACCCACATACACACATGCACTTACATACAATACATAATACGTATTTCCAAGCTACAGTATGTTCGTTCATGAAAAAAGTTTCCTGTATGAATACCGCTATAGACTTTGTGTATGTTTTATACAATTTTTACATTCTAATTACTTGTCCGTCTTGTACGTCTTGCTTACCTACATGTTTTGTATGTAACATTGCTTTGGCAATACAAGTGTCTAAATATTTGTCATGCCAATAAAGCACTTTTTGAATTGAATTTGAATTGAATTGAAGAGAGAGAGAGAGAGAGTTCTGAAATTGTGAACACATGGTGAAATATTAACAACAATTTGCCAAAATCATATAAGTGCTGCATGAAAAAAAACAGAATCACATATCTTCCTCATCCCTACCCTACTTAATCAATATTCCACAGATTATAAATGGAGCCTTATCTTCAACATAATTAAAAATGCATTTATTCTAAGGAGAGCTTTCTGAGCTGGAATCCATCTGGGCTAGTACTCCTAATAATTTTAGCACACTTTAAATGTGTCGTCTTTCCCTTTTTTTTTGTTTCAACTCAGACTCAGTCTGGCAGATACCTTTAGATGTGTATGGTCTCCAAGGTTTGAGTACACTCATGAAAGTCCAATAGGATTGTTTTAAAAACATTGGTGTTAGACATATGGAAAAGTACGTACACATCTGCCAAGTGATTTAGAGCTTAAGGAACAGACAGATTTACCCACTCTGGGGGTGATTAGTCTGGTCTTGGCATCCATGACACTGTGATCTGTTATGTGAGACTGGAGTGGATACATCAGATGTTAAGCCACAGGTGACTACCCAGAGGACAGGGTCAGGTCAGTGTTGTCATGTGTGGAATATGCACGAACACACACACAAAGATGCTGCATATAAACACACACACACACACACACACACACACACACACACACACACACACACACAGAGAGAGAGAGAGAGAGAGAGAGAGAGAGAGAGAGAGAGAGAGAGAGAGAGAGAGAGAGAGAGAGAGAGAGATGCATGCACACATTCAGCAGGTCTGCATGATCTGTCCATCATCCTCTAACTGGTGACCCTGCAAGACCCTAGGGAACTCGTACAGCGTGTGTGTGTGTGTGTGTGTGTGTGTGTTTAAAAAGGGGAGATAGCAGTCTCAATCTGATGCCCCTTTCCTTTCTACCTCCACTCCACCCATGACCAGCTGCTAAAACCCACAGTGGTGAAGCCCCACTGGGCAGGCCTGTCACTTCAATCAGTCAACCAGTGGATGCACAACAGGACACACACACACACACACACACACACACACACACACACACACACACACACACACACACACACACACACACACAGCAAGAGGGTTAATCTCAGTGTGTGTGTGTGTGTGTGCGTGCGTGCGTGTGTGCGTGTGTATGTGTGTGTGCATGCGTGCGTGTGTGTGTCCTGTTGTGTGTGCTGTCTACTGTCCAGAAATAAAGGGAGTGACTGGAATGACTGAAACATCAGAGTGATGGATCTGATGGATGTGCAGTGGCACGCACACACACACACACACACACACACACACACACACACACACACACACACACACACACACACACACTAACTTGCTCTAAGTAAGTCTGATGGAACAAATGCAATCCAACGGAGCAGAATAGAGATGAGAACCGCAGTACAATGGCACAGCATCATGAAGGAGACCACGGCAGTGGTTGTCCTCCCCCACAGTAAATATCACTGCCTCACCATACTCACCAACATGAAGGATAAAGAGGGGAGGCAAGAATTAATCTCCCAGCATGCCGTTCTGCCCCATTAAAACACTGACAGAGCAAACCAATCATATGCATTGAGTGGCCACTTAAGTCCGGCTGTATTTACAGGATCCCTACACAAATGACGCTTACAGTATGAGGGATAAGTTAATGGACATTTTAGATCAGGGGTGTAAAACATATGGCCCCGGGGCCAGATGCGGCCCTTCTCATCATTTTTGTGAGGCCCGATCAAAAAGCTTGAAAAGAAAGTAGCTATATGCCCGGCATCAGAAGACAGTTCTGATGGTGCTTAAAAAAAAAAAAAAAAAAAAAGGTAACACAATTTCCACATCACAAGCCTGGCAATGTAGGGCTTGTTACTAATGGCATCATGGAGCAGCTTACCAGCAGGAAAGGAATGCACAATTAAGTAGTTGCACATTAAGACTGTTGGTGATGGTCAGAAACAAAAGGAACAATTTGTGGTTGTGCATGCTTGTGTGGCCCTTGATTTAAAATGAGTTTAAAACCCCTGTTTTTGCTGACAATGAGATAACAACACAAAGGAAATGAATAAGTTGATTAAAACATGATAAAGCCAAAAAAATAAATTAACTACTTCATAAGCATGTAAATATCTTATTTGAATTGTGTTAATTGATGTTTCCAGGACTATACCACAATAGTAAATTTAACCATGGTGTAATAAAATGAGAGAAGAAAGCAGAAAGCTTGGCGCTAACACAACTAAACATCACAGACAACACAGCAACTGATTTCAACTCCACAGATTTAATCCACTTCTTTGACTGATAAGAGTTTTGCTGACACCATCATGTGATGTGTAGTCAGAGTCCTGCTATTTTTTTTATTTTTATTTTTCAATTCCACTGAGGCTTGGATTAAATTTGCATGATGGAGTAACAGCAGAAAAAAGGCATGTTTTCCCATAAGTATTGCCTTCAAGGAGGGCTACTTGGAACATAATTTCTTTCCCCACAAACATCACCATGGTAACAACAAGGTGATAAAACGCTCTGTGTATTTTCGTTTCTTTTACTCTCTCATTTCTTTTCCCCCAACGGGTATAGCATAACAATATGTGTTAGTGGGAGTCCAGCGGCAATTATTGTTCACATTAAAAATCACCTTTCTCCGCTTGAATTATTTTCAAAGCAAACGAGTGCAGATTGGATTTTACGAGCCCTGGATCCGGCTCCCATATTCCCAACGATATTTCCCCAGCCCACAGCAGTGCTAGCCTAACATAGACAGGTGGGACTTAACTGCTTCTATATGATGCTCCATTCCATTGCTCTCTCTCTCTCTCTCTCTCTCTCTCTCTCTCTCTCTCTCTCTCTCTCTCTCTCTCTCTCTCTCTCTCCCAAAGCATTTCTGTCTGCTTTATCCTCCCATTCACGTTTGATTAATGGATCACTTATGGCTGACAGCCATGTTAATGGCTCCCAGTCTGCATACAAGATAGAAGCAAGATCAGAGTCAATGCAGCTCAGACTGCATTGGCTAGACCCGCACTGCATACAGTCGGAAACTAAATCAAACCTGAGCCACATACTCTTACTAGAATAAGGTCCAAGCCCCAAAATACTAGCCTAGAATAGATGCACTCTAGCGGTAGCAAATTGAATTTGCTCAGCGAATATGTCTAGCAATCAGAAATAGGTTGTACTCAGACCTTGATGGTGTCTGAACTGTTCATCTGAGCTGTTTGCTCTAAGTTGTATTCAGACATTGTGGTGTTTAGCCAAACACAATGTTCTATCTGGACAGGGAGTTATTGGGCAGGCTTAGTATTGTTTAATTTGCTTGTGAGTTGCGCTGATGAGTTTCAGCAGTTTTACCCAAGGTTCTATCACTCGTGGCCAGACTATACATTTGTTATAGTCTGGCTTGTCAGGCTACCAAAATACAAGTCCGAGTAGGGCTCAGTGGTTGGGGCTATCCAACTTACTTGCAATGGTTTACCATCTGACCTGTGGGCCAGAGAGTTTTAGCAGGTGTTCAGTGTAGTTTAGCTAGGGATAACCACCCTACTGTATCTAGCTTGGCATTCGGATATTTAGATGGAGTGGCTATACTTAACACATGTTTGCAAGTAAATTCTAGAGTTGATATTCATCTAGTTGGAAACAAGCAAAATAGATGTAAAGAAATGTTTGATGTCTGATATTTTCAAACAGGCCACTAATTCAACTATTGGACATGCTATTCCTCATAGCCCCACTGCATGTCCTTGCTTCTGGATGGTTTGAACTCATCAGACTGCTTTATCTTCAGACATTTCACACCCCTACTAGTGACAGTCTCATGCCTCGCACCAACACACACACACACACACACACACACACACACACACACACACACACACACACACACACACACACACACACACACACACACACACACACACACACACACACACACACACACACACACACACACTGCAGCCACTCTGTGCTCTTTAACATAATCAAGGTGAGAAAAGTGTCTGTCACCCAGAGCGTGACATCTGGTGTTTGAGACCACTAGTCTGTTTGTGTTTGTGTGTGTGTGTGTGTGTGTGTGTGTGTGTGTGTGCAGAAGAAAATAATCCGGCATCCACTGTTTCAGCTCAGGTCCACTATATTGCAGGCCTGGCATTGTTGCTAATTATATCTCTCCTGCAGCCACTTACAGCACTGCTCTCAATGACATATGTGCATGCATATGCAACTCTTACCAGGGCAGGAGTCCAAACACACACACACACACACACACACACAAAACAAGCACCCATTTTGTACTCTAGAAAGCAATGTCATAAATGTGTATGGAAAAAGTGTATGAATAAACATGAATACATAGAATATTTATATCATTTGCACACAAAGACAGAAAATCTCTCTCTCTCTCTCTCGCTCTCTCTCTCTGTCTCTCTCACTCTCTCTCTGAAACGCATACACACACACACACACACACACACCACGCACACACACACGCACGCACACACACACACACACACACACACACACACACACACACACAAATGCATACCCAAAGAGGAAGATTGCATTTCTATGACAAAAAATAGCTTTGAACAGAACAGATGCCCGACCTAGATAAACATACGCCCTGAACACACACACACACACACACACACACACACACACACACACACACACACACACACACATGAGAGAGAGAGAAACACAGTTACACACACACACACACACACACACACACACACACACACACACACACACACACACACACACACTCACTCTCTCTATCACAGAGAGTGGTGAGAAGGCGTGAATGAGTGTGTGTGTGTGTGTGTGTGTGTGTGTGTGTGTGTGGGTGTGGCATGGCATGCACATACACGCGTGCATGCACACACACACACACACACACACACACACACACACACACACACACACACATCAGTCATGTCGGCAGATTGGCTTGCGGGCTGCGGCACTGGGTAAAAGAGAGGCTGTCATGCAGGAGTGGTGACATGGGCCAGTGAGCTGTAATCACAGAGCATTGTCTGGAGAAAGAGATTGAGGAGAGCCAGAGGGGCACACAGCACTGTGCAACACACACACACACACACACACACACACACACACACACACACACACACACACACACACAAGCAACACACCTTCATTAGGCCACTCGTGACTCTTGCTTATGCATACATACAACTATACTAGAATACTACAAACACACACACACACACACACATATCCTCTCTCTCTCTCTCTCTCTCTCTCTCTCTCTCTCTCTCTCTCTCTCTCTCTCTCTCTCTCGCTCTTTCAAACACACACACACACACACACACACACACACACACACACACACACACACACACACACACACACACACACACAAAACACAGAGCACTTTCATGTCTCACTTCAAACGCCTTCATTAAGAGCAGCAGTGAGGACTGTGCGTTGAGTGTCTATCTGCTCCTATTGGGCCTGTAATGAGCTCTCAGGCAGGAGGAATGAACTGGCTGTTTGGGAAAGTGCAGGACAATCTGCATTTACATCACAACACACAAAAGCCACACACAAAACAGCCACAAACAACAATAGACACACACACACACACACACACACACACACACACACACACACACACACACACACACACACACACACACACACTAACTGTCTGTCTGAAGGGTCAGGCGATGTCACCTTTACTTGTATTTGACGATGTGTAAGGTAAAACATCGTGATAGACAATACTATCATCCCAAACTTTTCAAATTATAATGGAATATTCAGCTGTTGGACCAAGCAGGTTGTTAATTTGCTAACAACTAAATGAAATTTACAGGAAATGCATGAGCCATTTTTATGAAATTATAGCAACTAAATATGAAGTTTGTCATCAAAAACAGAATTTAGCGGCTTATCTCCAAGCAGTCAAAGGCATAGGTTCCCCAGGCACTGTGCATTTGTTCATCAAACATGTTTTGGTTCTGCAATCTGTAATGCATGCATTGGGTGGCCTTGCATTAATTCTTTTCAGAGAGACATGAAGTCATACCTATCTTATATACATCATTGTGAAATAATTATAATATAACAAATATAATGTAACAGAATAACCAAGAAGTTTTTATTTAAAAAAATAAAAAATAAAAATAAAAATATATTTAAAAAAAAGTCATACAGGTAAAACTAGAAAACGCACTCGGAGAGCAAAGACCTCCGCCAAGGCAATTTGATCACATATATAATATAAAGGATCAGAGATCACCACTTAAATTAAATCAGTTGTCACATGTCTCGATACACACATTGTCTGAAAATTCCAACCAAATATGTCTTTTTGAGTCATTTTGTTCTTTTAGAGTTATTTTGTACACAGACAGACAGACACACACACACACACACACACACACACACACACACACACACACACACACACACACACACACACAGGCGAAAACATAACCTCCAAGGTGGAGGTAATAACTTCTGCCATTACCAGTAAGCTCACTGAGTTGGGCAGTTCAACGCGAGGTCAAGAAAAAGTCTTGGTTTTCTGTTTTTCTACTTTTTCAGAACCATGGACAGTTCATATGCTACTGAAGAAAGCTGCAATAAGCAACGGCCTGCACCATCTGCATGCAGAATCAGTCTACTGGTGAGGGAATTGAACAGAGCTGACCAAAGGCAGAAGCTCAGGCTCTGTGTGAGTGTAGAGTGCAGTAAAGTTGAGACTGCCGATTATCAGAGTCTGGGCCATTTTGAAATGAAGGAGGCCAAACCAGGAGTCTCGTTCGGCGCTTATTACATGTAAATCCCCAGCTGTTTATTTGAATCATCAGATAAAGCTATCACCATAATAGAAGATAGCCTACAGTCACAGTATATACAGTTCAGTGCATACAGAAGAACAGACTAAACTCTCTTCTAAAACCAGAACATAACATGTTTAAGAATGCATGTGAAAATGAAGAATAAGTCCTATTCAATGGTAAAGAATTTGGGAGCACACTTAGGAGCACAACTTTGGACTCTGCCCACAGTTTTTGTTTCCCAAAAGCATAGTTGCTAAGCACAGTTGTCAATGGGAAATTGCATTGCAACCAACATAGTAGCTAACTTAGTGAGAACTATGTAATGCTGTTGGGAAACACACCCCTGGTTAGTGAGGTCACACACTGGCTTCCT
>JAODXP020000008.1:7319606-7344606 GCA_027497455.2 Sardinella longiceps | reverse complement strand
AGGGCAAAAAGTAGAGTCATTTGGAGTCATCAGAAAGTCATTAGTGTGACTTGTAAGACAAACCTGTGAAGTGTGATGAGTGTCCTAATGAATAAAAAAGCACTAACGCTAAACAACCTTTTAGCATTTCTAGCTAATTCTAGCAATGCTTATGGAAATGAGGAAGTGAGGGACTGAGAGGCCATGCTAATTAGGCACTGATGGGCATGTGGCTGGACAGAGGCAGCTGCTGGCTGATTTTAGCTCTGCTGACTCAGTCCTACGTGCATGTCCGTGTGTGTGTGTGTGTGTGTGTGTGTCTGTGTGTGGATGGGTGTGTGAGGAGAAGGGTGGGACAGGGTCCTGGCCGCTTTGACCACCAGCATTAATCACGCTGTGAAATGCACGCGTGCACACACACACACACACACACACACACACACACACACACACACACACACACACACACACACACACACACACACACACATCAATCCCGCCGTCTGCAATTATCAAGCAGCCGTAAAGAGGGGCCTGTAAAAAGTGCTGCGCACTCCTCCGTCCTCTAGGTGTTTATGGCAGTGTTCATCTCTCCAGCACAGAGGATGGAGTCCAACTAGCTGCACAGCGAGAGGAAATTATTTCCTATTTTTTTGTTCTCTGGGTGGCAGTGCCAGGGCCATAAAATTACTTCAGCAATTTCAGCCTCCATATTCATAACCCTGCCTATTCTGGCCAGTGCAGTGCGGTGCAGAGCAGAGGGGTTTATTGCTTCCACTAGCAGTACACAGGGCTGAGAGATTTCTTTGAATCCGGCATACCTCTTTAACCCCCTTCACTAACACACACACACACACACACACACACACACACACACACACACACACACACACACACACACACACACACACAATAATAATAAACTCAATAGACTCAAAAGTCCCTGGCCACTATCTCAAGGGGGTGGGAGATAAAAAATAAATAAATAAAATATAACCTCTCTCTCTCTCTCTCTCTCTCTCTCTTCCTCCCTCCCTCCCTCCCTCCCTCCCTCTCATCACTGTGTAATATGTAATCTGCCAGAGGTAAACAGCACCTTTTTTGACAACAGAGAACATGCAGCCTTCCTTCCCTGCTCTCATGTGGTAGATAGAGAAGAAGAGCATAGAGAGAGAGAGAAGACACTTTCATTATCTACTCTCTCTCTCTCTCTCTCTCTCTCTCTCTCTCTCTCTCTGTATCTGTCTCTCGTGCCTATGGGCTAAGGTGAAATATGAATGCGGTTCCTATTGCATCAGTGGCAGGCAGGCTGTGCATTGCATCAGTGCCGGTGTCTTGATGCGGCGTTCTCCAGAGGGGCCTCGTCACTTCAGGGCCTACAAATTGGCTCCGGTCCCCGTCCCCTCCCCATACAAAGCCCAACGTACAGAAAATACATTTAAATACATTCATCTGCTGTAAATGCGGAGACAGCTTGCCACTGGAGGGGAATATTTATCTTCACATTACTGTAGCTCTCTCTCTCTCTCTCTCTCTCTCTCTCTCTCTCTCTCTCTCTCTCTCTCTCTCTGTGTGTGTGTGTGTGTGTGTGTGTATGTATGTCTGTGTGGAGGTAAATTGGAGTTCTCGCATGCCACTACCTCTAGTCACTCTGTGAGGGACAATAAGGGACACTTAATATACTTAAAAACATATGCTAAGATACACTTAGTAATACACACTATAAATGAAGATCCAATGAGGCACGCCTGTGCAAAGCAGGGGCTAATTATACACACTATGATTAATTATAATGGTGGGAGAACATGAAGACATGTAAAGAAAAGAAAAAAAAGAGAGAGAGAGAGAGAGAGAAAAAAACACAGATTTACCCATCTGTGTTTTTTTTTCATCCTCAGAAGTCGTATCTGAGCCGCGACTCAACACCCCAGCTGCTTCGCATCAGAGGCGTGGCTGCATGGCACCCCTTTCATCCACATAAGTGTGTGTCCTTTGTGCCGCCGCATCAGCTGAAAAACCTACTTAGAGAAACAGCGCGTGTGCTTTGGTGCGGCGACGAGACAAGACAAGACAAGGCGCCGGCGACAGCTCAGCTCTGTATACGCCCGACGTGGAGCGCTTGCTCGATATGAGGGAAACGACAGAGGAAGAAGGGGTGGGTGGGGGAAGAGAGAGAGAGAGAGAGAGAGAGAGAGAGAGAGAGAGAGAGAGAGAGAGAGAGAGAGAGAGAGAGAGAGAGAGAAAAAAGACATAAAATGCTGGTAGAGGAGAAGTATGAAAGATAATTACTCTGAAGCCATTAGAAAGCACTCCTCCGCCTGAGAAGGATTCATCACGGTAATCAGCACCATCATGAAGTCAAAGCAGAGGGAGACAGAGAGAGAGAGAGAGAGAGAGAGAGAGAGAGAGAGAGAGAGAGAGAGAGAGAGAGAGAGAGAGAGAGAGAGAGAGAGGGTGTGTACGGGGGTGCAAAAGAGCCACGCTGTCAGTCCAACATTCTCCCAGGTCAAAGGACTCATCTGCCTCCTGGCATGTTTTATAACAGACACCCTGTCTCATAGCTGACACCATGCATTATCTAATTATCACACACAGCTCTCATGGATGTCATTAACTAAAGGGAGCGATGGAGAGACACTTACACTCATTCCACTGGAGGTAAAACAGCTAAATGTCTTGGAGGTGCTTTTAGTAGACAGCCCGACTAAAGGTTGAGAATGCTTTAATGGTGAATGATTACTGCTTACTCAGACAAAAGCATCAACTCCACTACAATGACTTCACATCCAGATAACAGATAAAATGATCACCGTATTAGAAGTCTATCTGGAAAAAAAATAAAAATAAAAAATAAATATATAGATAAATAAAAAAAAAAACATTACTCATGCTACTCTGATTGAACAGCCATTTAGGACTACAGCGGTTATTTGAAGTCACATCATGTGGACCATGTCTTTGATTCTTGTTACTTGTGTACTGTATGTGACATTTGGGATGGCAAATATACAGTAGCTACTGCCGCCAGACAGTGAGTGTATTGAGCCTCTGTTCCTTCTACTGTAAGTCATTTTAGATAGGCTTGGTTGGAGATTGGTCTCTGTGGGAATCTCTTCACTTTTGCCTTGGTTAGGTAGGGGTGATGGAAGCCGATACAGCTCAACATGAGGAGTGTTACCAATTGGAGTGTGTGTGTGTGTGTGTGTGTGTGTGTGTGTGTGTGTGTGTGTGTGTGTGTGTGTGTGTGTGTGTGTGTGTGTGTGTGTATGTGTGTGTGTGTGTGTGTGTGTGTGTCATGCGTGTGTGTGGGTGTGTGATGTGTGATCTGAGGCGCTGATAATCTACCCTTGCTGTGACTGGTCTCCAGTTCCTGTGAGCCTGAGATCTAGAGAGGGACTCCACAAGTGTCTGCCCTTGAGACTTATGAGATGACTGTTCACTGGAGCAGCAGCCCCCATTACCAAGACCTGTGCCACCAGCTGGTTACTCACTGAGGGAGTGTTGGACACTGTGTGTGTGTGTGTGTGTGTGTGTGTGTGTGTGTGTGTGTGTGTGTGTGTGTGTGTGTGTGTTTGTGTGTTTGTCCATGCAGGCATGCATGTGTATGTGTGTGTGTGTGTGAGAGAGAGAGAGAGTGTGAGTGTGTGTCTGTGTAATTGTATGTGTATTTGTGTGAGTGTCGTGGGTGTGTTTGTTGTGTCTGTATCCATGCATTTGTGCCCCGTCTGTGTGTGTGTGTGTGTGTGTGTGTGTGTGTGTGTGTGTGTGTGTGTGTCTAGGCTGGTGTGTCTGTTTCCCTTAGCCTTCTGGCTGGTTCCAGTGAGCCAATGAGAGCAGAAAGCCCTTTTGCATCTGGAGGAGCAGCACTGATGAGAAGTGACAGTCCAACCCAATCGATGTGAGGCTTTATCCTCGCGAGGCCACTGTTTAATGGACTTTCATCCAACCCCACCACCACACCACATCACATGGCTGCCCCTAAATATGCCTGAGCCTCACCACACCACACAGCTGCCCCTAAATATGCCTGATCCACACCACACGGCTGCCCCTGAATATGCCTGAGCCACACCACACCACACCACACCACACCAGACGGCTGCCGATTAATATGTCTGATCCACACCACACCACACAGCTGCCCCTAAATATGCCTGAGCTACACCACACCACATGACTGCCCCTGAATATGCCTAAGCGTAATCACTCTCACAATAGCATGAGCCACTGTTGAAGGATGTTTAAGCCAACCCCAACATCACTTCACAGAGCTGTCCTTAACTATGCCTGAGCGAAATTGCATTCACCCAAGCATGGGCCAGTATTTAAAGGACTTTAAGACATTCCCACCGTGACATCGCACTGGCATAAGGCAGGAGGTTCACGGGGAGTCTGACTCATATACAGAGATACACACAAGACAACAGAGAACACATTCATGTCAGGAATTCATTCATTTATTCGTATTGTTAGTTATTTCAGACTTGAAAATGAGCTTCCATACAGTGTAAAGTAAAGTGGTTAACTTTTTTTTTTTGTCTTTGGATTATTGGTATGCATTGTGCAAAGCCCACTGGGGTGCGACAGTTAGCACACGTCCTGTTGTTTACAGTTCTCTCCCAAATGTAAACATTTGGCCAAAACCTCCGTCCATCACTCAGCTAGGCCACACAGATCCATAACTCCCCTCCGCTAAGCTATGTTTAGTTTGGCCATCATGAATAATGTATAATGCATGTGTCATCGACATTTCACAATTGAATAGATCCTCAAGAGCATTGAGATTGGAGTGTTCAATGAGGGGTGGAAAAAAAGACCAATACAGTGTGTGAGGTAGAGCCAAAAACTCCAAAGTAAAGCTGAGAAGTAAACAGATCTGAGTTATTCACAGCACAAACAACAAAATGTTGACGAGGTGTCGCCAAAAACAACAACAACTATAAACAGTGCCCTTCTGGAGCAGGAAGAATTATCACTAGGTCTTCAGCACTGGGCCCCAATAATCAGCTACACATGTAAGGGCGGAAATGAAGCAGGAAAGACATTATGCAAATGTAATTATTATGCCACAGCAATTCATCACAGTCTTAGATAATTCAGTAAATGGAATGTGCCATAAATTATAATGATCTCCTTCCTAAATTGCATATCGAGTGAATGGGCGAGATGAGGAGGACGTGGATGCAGTGCCTCCGACACACACACACGCACACACACACACACACACACACACACACACACACACATGGACGTGTACACACACACACACGCATGCACACACACACACACACACATACACACACACACACACACACACACACACACACACACACACACACGACCCAATCGCAGCTAATGTTCTCCTCCTGCGACCCGAGGTGCTCTCCAGACCGCTCACTGCAATCTCTCTTAGTCACTGCGTGGGCAGCAGCACAGCCAAAAAGATAGAAGACAAACATCACCACAGAGAGCCATCTAGAATACATCGGGGGACATATCATTTATTTCTTGCTTTTTTTTTTGGTTTCTTTTTGTTTTGTTTTGTTTTTTCAGTCATTGTTGTTGCCAAAACAGTGTGAAAAGGGCAAAGGGTGTGAGGATTTCAAATCTACAGGACAAAATACCACCATTCTTACTACTTGCAATTAAACCTAACATACCTGAGGAGCATGTTTGCTTTCTTGTTTTATAAGCACAGTAAGGAATGCAAGTGAACACGGTGTCTGTTCTTACACTGGCTGCTCTGATGGTGAGCTTCTAAGCATTTGAAGCTAATTTAAGGATACATAATTATTCACATGAGGCCAAGGCAAATTTGGCTCTCGAGCGCATTGCTGTTTGGTACAAAGGCTGCAGATCTGCAGATCCAAAAGGAGAAAAGCACAGCTATTTTAACTGATGTGAGAAAAGAGTGGGTTTCATAATAGGGTTTGGAACTCCAGTTTTTATTTTTCAGTAAATATAGAAGTAGAGAAGAGTCAAGCCATTTCCTAAAAGTCTGATGAGAAAACTGGAGAACTCATTCCTAAAGTTCATTAACATAGGCTAACTTAACACTCAATTAGTGATTGAGAGAGAGAGAGAGAGAGAGAGAGAGAGAGAGAGAGAGAGAGAGAGAGAGAGAGAGGGATTCAAAATTCTAAAATCTTTATTAAGGGCTTACCATCATCATACAAATGTGTTAATCACACTGATGTAGGCCTAATATATCTAAAATCAATATATATAATGTAAATAGTGGCAATTCAGGCAGTAAACACTAGTGTCCTTTTTATTCCCATCTATTGGCATATGCACCATTTAAGATCACATCCACCATGTGTTACGTACTGTAGGCTACTGAGCTCATTCAAAAGTCTTTAATGCGGCTGCCTGTAGCTTACTCTACATGTCATTATTTAGAGCAAATGAACACCAGTAACAAATCTCGTGTGACACAAGTTCAAAAACATAAACGCCAAGCCTGGCACCTCTCCGACAGCTGAGTGCTAGTTTTTTGATGAATGCCGATGAAGTGTGTCAACTCTGCACTTTGAGAAATTGCCCTGAGTCAATTATGGGCAGACCTGCTCGAGTTGTGCAACGCCTCGGTGAGGTCAGAGCATCGTGGGTGTCTTCTACACCATGCCACTTCAGGCTAACTAATTTAATGGAAGCCATTTTCATTACATTAAAACACACATGCTGAAAGACAATGCTGGCAGAGACGTGTCAACACCAGTGCAAGCAGACACAGAAAGTCAGAGAGGGCACACATACATCCACACTCACTCTCTCTCTCACACACACACACACACACACACACACACACACACACACACACACACACACACACACAGGCACGCACACACACACACACACACACACACACACACACACACACACACACACACACAAAATCTCAAGTACATTTATTTGCACTGTTGACACAAAATATGGGAGTGGGCTGACAGATGCGCATAAAACAATTAAGCATACAATTTCCCTCATTAGCCACGAATCAAAACATCTGTTTATTGTGACAACATCGAGATGCATTATAATTTCAACTCTGGCAGGCAGATATGAAGTGTTTGTGTCATCCTTCAGAGGTAGCACACACACACACACACACACACACACACACACACACACACACACACACACACACACACACACACACACACACACACACACACACACACACACACTCTGTCCTAGCCCAGATCTGGTCGAGCTGTGCCATAGTGCGCGGTTCTGTGTGTGCTGTGTGGGTTAGTGAGAATCACCTCATACATCAGAGCTGTCAACCTCACTGTCGCTTTATCATAACAAAGTCACGGCTCCATAAATGACAGTGTGTGTTCCTCTCCGGCAATAACAGCCTTCCTAGGACGCCTGTGGATAGACTGCTGATAGACAGACAGACTCCTAAGGACACATCTTTTACAGAAAGTCCCCTACAGAGGACAGACCTCCCAAGGCCAGATCATAGAAAGAGAATAATCTACTAAAGGAGGATTCCTGAGGACAAATCTTTTACAGAGATTCTTTGGCAGAGCAGAAAAAAAAAAAAAAAACGGCAAAAGAGTCTAAAAAAAGGAGACCAGCAAGCTGTAGGCAAGTCTAAAATCCTAAAGATGTAAAATATATGAAGTAGATATAAAACCGCTACATAATATGTACTTATTTACTACAGTCATATCAACAATATTTGATGTCATTAAGTGTTGATTACCTTGTAATTAGCCTATGTATACAGCATACATATATTTTCAGTTGTTCACAAAACAATGACCTCCCCAAACATTTGAATAATTCAAACACTGGCTCAACAACAAAGACAACTGTCGTACCAATCATCACACTGTGTGTTACATGAATGTAAAAGATGATGAACAGTGCAAATGCACCAAAAGTGACACTAATACACTGTTACCATTGTTAATGAAACGCCACCATGACAGCCAGTCAGCTTTTAAAGCTGTCAGCATCCTATGTGCATAAGCTGCATTAGCTAGGGCAAAAGAAAGAAAAGAAGAGGAGCTGTCAGCAGATGGGGGGAGGGGGATGGGGGATTGAAAAAAGGTCCCGAAGGGACACCTCACCTCTCCACCCCCAGCGGGTGGCTCAAGGATCCAGCAGTTATGGCCAGCTGTGGGCTGCAGAAGCACTAATTACAACACCAACTGCTTGGCAGTGGCTACAGGATGAGATGCACACACACACACACACACACACACACACACACACACACACACACACACACACACACACACACACACACAGACAGAGCTGCAGCAGGTTGCTAACAAACAATGGTGAGCTGAATCTTAAAGGCCTTATGAAGGGGACTATTTTATAAGGTCAAGGAGTTGGCAGCAGATTTTGCAGGTCAATCAAGCACTCACAGAAACAACAAACACACACACACACGTACCCACACACACACACACACACACACACACACACACACACACACACACACACACACACACACAAAACATAAAATTAAATACATCAATAAATAACATGACACAGTGCAGAAAACACATGTACAATGTGCAATAAAATCTTAAAGAGGTTAGAAAAAAGTGTGTGTGTGTGTGTGTGTGTGTGTGTCCATATTGTTTCATTACTATCCTACTATCCTTCAGACAGCATCCCATCTCAGTGAATCAGCATCAGCTGAGTGGAGTTGACTGCACAACACACACACACACACACACACACACACACACACACACACACACACACACACACACACACACACACACACACACACAGGGTGCCAGAACACCAGAGCTGTGAGCAGTGGGCTCCACATATAGGAGGATAGCATACAGACCCTATGAATTATCCATGGCCATGGATATATATCACTGCCATAGCACTGGAGCAGGAGGGGCCTACAGTCCAGTAAGATACCTATAACCCACTGCTTCAGGTATCAGAGGAAGAGGAGTGCAATGCTGCAATGCTGCTCAATGGAGGATGAAGAAGAAAGGAAAATGATGCTGAGAGCGGGGCTGGGGGAGTTGGTGTGTGTGTGTGTGTGTGTGTGTGTGTGTGTGTGTGTGTGTGTGTGTGTGTGTATGTGTGAGAGGGAGAGAGGGAGAGAGAGAGAAAGAGAGAGAGATAGAGAGTGTGTGTGTGAGAGAGAGAGAGAGCAGTAAATGTACAGTGTACAGAACATGCGCAGTGAAGAAGTGAAGCGTGGCATGGCACAGGCATAGAGTAAATTGCTACACACACACACACACGCACGCACACACACACACACACACACACACACACACACACACACACACACACACACACACACACACACACACACACACACACTACAGCTACAGGGTTATCCATACCTCCTGCAAGATGCAGTAGAACACTGATTAGAATACTGATTACATGTGCCATATCCACTCTCATGATGGAGAATATTCCATCCCCTAAGCATTCCTCGGACTTCACGCTACCCAATGATCGCAGCAGAGCACGAACCCTTCGATACGGCATGCCACTCCGACACCAGTGCCAGAGAAATTGTATCAATTATGTAGCTTGAGTGTTAAATAATGCAAGCGGGAGGGAGACTTGCTGTCAGCCCAGTAGCGTGGGGTGGGGTGTGGGGAAGGAAGGGCTGCCAGTAAACAAGCATACGGTAGCCCTCTCTCCACTTCAAAATTGAGCAGCATGGATGGAAGGACCTCCGGGAAGAAAGAAATATTTTAAAATCCGGATCCAAATGTTAGAGGAGGACTCCCGGTTTCTCAAGCTAGAGGCTGGGTAGAGTTTGACTAGCCTGGTGGACTGGCCAAAATCATTCATTTTGTGTGCAAAGAGTTTGGCCAGGCCTCCACAGGTATATTTGACTGTACAGTACACTGGGAGAGCACTTTGTTTGAATTGGAAATCTGCTGGTTCAGCCTTCAAGTTTTCTGCTTGCTGATTGGTTGGTAGATTTTGCAGCCGAGGAATGTGAGGCCTCCAGAGGGAAGCCTGATGTGAAATACATTTATGAGCAGAATTGCTATCACAGCGCTAGCATGGCTAGAGCTTCACCATACAGAGGAGGAGCTGTGGACAGCTGCAGCATCTGCGGTAGTTAAAGGAAAATACCGGAGTGAATCCAAGCATAGCCCTGTTGAAAGAGCTTGCTAAATGCACTAGTTAGCGAGTGAAACAAAATAATTTGGTACAGCACAGACCGAACGCGAACGCAGAAGCGAACAGGCACTTTACACTGAATCAATGGGACCTGACTGTTGGAAACCGAAAGTAAGATCTGAGGTTACATTGACTCAATGTAAAGTGTTTCGCGTTCACGTTAGGTCTATGCTGTTCGAAATTCTTTCATTTCATGCGAAATATATTGCTGTTAGAAGGCTCGTGCAGCAGGGCTATGCTTAAACTTACTCCGGTATTTTCCTTTAAGTATATGCCAAGATGCTAATCTCTTAGGGCATCCGCACATCTGTTCGACAAGGTGCCATTCTATTCCACTGTTTTCAATACAACTGCGCAAACAAGCACTGAACTATGCCGCCACTGCCTGTTGATACTGTGGAATTTGAAAGTGCTCCACAATGCTGTCAGAACTGATGTGTGGAGGCCCTCACACTCTCTTCCTGACAAAAACATGCCAAGCAAATACATTTAAACTCCTCTGGACATGAAACCTTTACATAAAACATAAACTGTACACGGTTATAAAAGCTGCAATCAATGATGGAAATAGTGTATGGATGTACAGAATATGCAATTTAATGAGCACTGTGATCAAATCTGTCTGACTTACCCTCCAGTCAGACTAGCTACAAATCCAAGCGGTCGCTGAGGAGGCGTGACTCAGGGCTGTGATTCGTTGGTAGCATGTTGCTAACTTAGGTACTTGGTAGAAAATCGTACATCAACACACAGGTATTTTTTGTGTATGAAACTAATATTTTCCGATGTCGTTAGTAACACTGATACCTCGATTTCCAAAATATGAATCCCTAACTTTTTAGTTTGTGGCCAAGTTTGAGATCATTGTCGTTAGCGCCGCCACTTTCGTTCAGAGTACCTCGGCTTCACTCGCATTGGCTGTCGCCGAGTCGCATCGCTCCTCATTTGCATATAAAAGCCTTGAAGTCTATTCTGGGCCCGCCCACCGGGCGACTTATCGCTGGTCGCTTGCTCTCATTGACAATGAATGGAAACCGGTCGCGTAACTCAAGTCGCTAGTCTGACTGGGGGTTTAGAGTGTGAATAACATTCTGTTTACCAATAGGACATTCTGCTTGAAGTTACTGCTTTTCAATGCAAAGGTTTGTACAATTTGTAACATGAAAAATGCAAATGATTAAATAAATGACGGCACATATTACTGGTCACAGCTTCTGTATAATACCTGGATGATCAAAGCAGCATAAAGCAGGCTGCTAGTCTGCTACAACGTCCTTTCATGTGTGAGATCAAACAGCAGAAAGTGTCTCGAAAAACAGCTATGGTGAATTTAGTTGGCGATGGATGAGGGACTGGTAAAGGGTATCACGTCAGGGATGCACAATGCCAGAAAGTGTTAGCCATTTGGCATCCAGAGACTTTTATCCAGTCCGTGCATTTCACATCTAAGCTGACCTTTCTATTTTGCAATTACAGACTCTCTCTCTCTCTCTCTCTCTCTCTCTCTCTCTCTCTCTCTCTCTCTCTCTCTCTCTCTCTCTCTCTCTCTCTCTCTCTCTCTTCACTTTGTCCGACTTCATTCAAATAGATGTGCGGCATGTTCACACTCGTTCGCAGGTTATTTGCAGTCCGTCACTTCGGTGTGCTTTGAGCGGGAAAACGTGCTTAGCTCTGTTTCTCACTGAGCTGGATGAAATGAAGAAGGAAAAGAGAGAGAGAAAAAAAGAGAGAGCACCTAATGAAGTAAAGATGTGATAGATCCTCTCTTAACTAATTAGGAGGCTGTGGCGCTGATGAGACGAGGTGTGCTTTGATGACTTACGGAATTAAAAATAAAACCCCGGTGGCTTCTGGGAGCTCAGTCACCATGGTGGCAAGGGGATGTGTGTGTGTGTGTGTGTGTGTGTGTGTGTGTGTGTGTGTGTGTGTGTGTGTGTGTGTGTGTGTGTGTGTGCTGTGTAATGCGTTTCGGAGAATAGGGGTGATGGGGAAGATCAACTGGTGACATTTCCAAAACATCCCACCTTTAATGACACACTAATACACACACACACACACACACACACACACACACACACACACACACACACACACACACACACACACACCAGCGTTATTTTTTCAATTACTTTGAGTTCCAATCAGGAAATAATGACTCTATGGCCTTTACCTTTCCACCACCTGAGCATTCAACACAGCAAGATGATAATGTGCACATCTTGTGTGTGTGTGTGTGTGTGTGTGTGTGTGTGTGTGTGTGTGTGTGTGTGTGTGTGTGTGTTTGAGTAGATGGGAGGGGGAATGAATCAATGTCATCTGGAGTGTGTGTGTGTGTGTGTGTGTGTGCTTGGTTGTTTTTTTGGGTGGCTTCCTTTGTGGCAGAGATTATCGCAACTCCACAGAAATAGCGCTGAATCCGAGGTAAATGCATCCACATGTAAAGCATAAGGAAACACAAGCCAGAACATGACTCTTTGATTACAATAATGGTGTTGTGAGATACAGTAGTGTGCGCTGCTGTGAACTCAATCACCATTACTATGGGCCAGAAAAGTTTCCTTCAGTGTCTAGTCTCATCACAAGGGTCTGAAGAGCTGTTCTGAAAAAAGTACAACTTCTATCAAAAGGATCCTTTTCAAAACTCACAATGGGAGACCTTTTATTTGATGTGTGCACTGGGTAGCGGACATGAAGGCTTTACAAAGCTTTCGCAAATCTTTTTTTTTTCCCTTTCTTTTTTTCTAGTATTTTGGTTGAAGAGGTGAAAAGAAGTGTTTTACAAAAGTGTCCAGCATAGAAGGTCCTGCTGAAAACTGACTAGGAAATGACACAGAAAGTGAGTTCCCGTGCTCCCTTAAGCAGTACATGGGGCCTCTGGCCGAATGGCCCACTACGTGGTCTATTTGCTACCAAATCTTACCCTCCGTTTTCTACCAACAGCAATTCACAGAATTGGACAAAAAAAAAAGCTATGGGCTGAAACAGCTCTGGAATATGGCTTTCAGAAAAGCATCTGAAAATGACAAACAAGCAACAGGTTTCACCCCCTAGGACACTGGTTAAACAATCTCTATCAATAAATCACTCTGTTATTCTGGTAGAGCAGTGTAAAAGCAAGATCTCAGCATCCAGATCACAGCATCACCCAGATGTCCGGGGAACAAGAGATACTATTTTCCTTTTGCCTACAAAATTAATTCCTTTTAAATGACACCCAGTCACAGTGACAACACAAACCAGCCGTGTTTGATAAGCAGTGGGTGACAAACGCATCTTGTGCAATAAAAACATTAACCTCGTCAACACAGGCTACAAATCATGATGCGTTGTCACCACCATTCTGGGCATATTTCTGCCCTGTCAGGATTAATTGGAAGCCGTGCGTGTGATGAGGGAGTGTGTGTGTGTGTGTGTGTGTGGTAAGAGTGGCAGTCTGCCGATTGATAAAAGCCTGAAAAGGGGATATGCTTCTGTCTGTTTGCTAAAAATAAAGAAGAGAGGGAAACATGGAGAAAGAGATACATAAGCATAGAGAGAGAGAGAAAGAGAGAGAGAGAGAGAGAGAGAGAGAGAGAGAGAGAGAGAGAGAGAGAGAGAGAGAATAAGAGAAGAGGGGCATAAGGTTTGAGAGAGGGGGAGGAACGTCAGAGTGAAGTCTTCCGCGCATAAGCCCCCAGCTCATCCGTCTCATTTAAGAAACGCTGTCAGAGACGGCGCCACCAAGGAAAGCGGTTCTGGGGAAAGTGTTTATTTCTCTCTCAGCTGACTCCCCTCTGTTGAGATTATGTCAGCCGTGAAACGCAGATGCACGCACCTCTCTCTCTCTCTCTCTCTCTCTCTCTCTCTCTCTCTCTCTCTCTCTCTCCCTCTCTCTCTCTCTCCACACACACACACGCACACAGACACAATACAAGCTTCATATCATACACTTTTAGATGTATGATCTTCAAACATAACCATGCTTTAATAGTACACACACACACACACACACACACACACACACACACACACACTCCTTTCTTTCACCTCTCTCTGTTTCTAAGACCGATCTACTCAAGTCTACTGTACAGTACTTCTCTCCTTCCATGTTCTATAAACACACACACACACACACACACACACACACACACACACACACACACACACACACACACACACACACAAAGTGAAGCTGAGCTTCTTACACTGCCAGACTTTCCACCTGTTTCAATGGCTGCCTAGAGCCAGCTACACAAACCTTATCTTGTGTGTTTCTCACAGTGAGCAAACAGCTACTTCAAACCTTTAGCCCAGCAGCCCTCCTTGCTCATTCTCTCTGGGGCACGATGACCCTTGAACACATCCACAGGAGACCACTTAGCGCGGCTCGTTAATAACCAATCTAACCCCATCACAGACACACACACACACACACACACACACACACACACACACACACTTGCACACAAACACACACACAGACACACACATACACACACACCACCACCACCACTACTACCACCTCTCATGCCAGCTTGTGTGATTGAGCCTCAATAGCAGGCTTTGGGATTATTCCACACTCCAGCTGCGCTAGGCTAATTTAACAGGCCTGGGTGCGTGTATTTTTAAATATCTTTTGAATATTTTATTGGCTTCAAGCTGCTATAAAGCTTTTTTAATGCTACAACTAGCTGTCTGTACATTCGGATCATGAGTAGTCTGACATGGGTGAACATGATTGGAATTTCAAATGTTTGTGCTACTATTTCAGAGGAAAGGGGAAATGCTTACCAGTGATCTTAAGGGTTAATAATGAATGCATGAACTACATGCTCCATCTGCTTTATATTAATTCATTATATTGAATGATTCTTCTTCTTCTTCTTCTTCTTCTTCTTCTTCTTGAATCTGCCATCTCTTTTTTGTCAAAAGATAGCAAATCACTTGCTGAAAAAAACACTAACCCTACTGAGGGTGAAGATGAGGGAAAGCTTTTAAGAAAACTCTAAAGACATCATGGGCACTTACCCATGCACTTCAGTGCTGTAGGTGCCTGAGCTCACTACAAGGACTTCACTACAAGGCTAAGAGCTAAAATGTGCTGTATTGAGCATGTATGCCTTACCGAAGGTGAAAGGTTATATGCATGCAGGTTTTTATGTGAGGCAAGACCTCTTAAAACTATTCTTGTTTGCCATTACCCAACCAATGGATTTGGCGGCTATAAAACTGTAAAGCAACCAAGTGAACTATACCCCCTCCCCCCAAATTGGCCACATTTAATTGAAAAAGTTTTCCTTTTGAAATATCTAAAGAAAAAAAAGTTTGCAAGAACCAGGCACTCAATCAGAATGTTCGATAGGTGGACAGTGGCGTATGGTTGACATTACCAAAACATCAAAGAGTATTGTGACTCTCTATGTCGCTCCTATGTCATGCTTGTGTTTCAACAAGTTTTGATCTGGCAGAAGGCTATTTCACAGACTAGATTACTGTAATAGAGGGGACAAACGTTGACATAAATTGCAGCAATGGGCAAAGAACTCAAAGTTGCATTGCTCTGTTCATGCCTTTAAATGCAATGAGTTCATAATTGAAATGCAGCTAATTTTTTAATGATGGCTCATGGATCATGCCCCTGCAAGCTTATTGGTTTTACATAACCGCAGTACACTACACAATCATTGACCGTTCATGTATGCTACAATGACGAGACACATGTAATTAGGAGTATGGGAGCACTCACATTGCATCCAATTAATTATCCAATTAATAAATATTTGTTTCTGATGACTGATGAGTAAAAAAATAATAATAATTCGACCAACTGAGCGTCCCAATGTTCTTATTCTGATGTTACAGGAAACAAACATGTTTTTTTAAGGATGGCCAAAACCTGCTATTTGAGTTAACTGAGAACTGAGAGTTGTAATAGAAACAAGACAAAGTGTTACCGAAAAGACTGAATAGTTAAATAGCATTCTTAAAGTACAGAAATCTGTGTACACATATCTATATAAGAGCAATCTGTTAAGGTTGGACCCTCTAGCAAATTTTCCCCCGACATACAGTAGCTCTTAAGATCTTTGAAGCATGCAAGCCTCTCCATCATGGCAAGGTTACAGATCAAGGAGAATGCGTGTGAACACATTTACCATCCACACTATACTGTATATTAGTTGCACATGTGTTGCATGCGGCAGCAGCACTGTGCCATCCATTTGAAGTAGAAAAGTCCATGCGTGTTATGTGCCTCCAAAGACTCTCAACGAAAGCTTGAGAGAGCTCAGTTTGCTCAGGAGATCGATTCTGGTGTGAATACACAGAGGCACATATACACACCACGGACAAAAAGAAACAGTTATGAAAAACACACACACACACTAACTGATATTTGAATGAGGTCTAACTAATGATTGCAAAATTGGTGTCATTTTCAGTTAGTGTAGCGTCGCAAATTCAATCATAAGTTGTACAGAATTTGTCCATTCATGATTTCAAGGAGCTTGACCATCAGAGAGGTTGACATATTTCCTAGAATTTTGCTCAAACACAGAATGCTTTGCAACTCTTATACCCTCTGCACTGGTGGTTGTGGACAGACATGGCTTCATATCAATGGCTTCATCTTCAACACACACACACACACACACACACACACACACACACACACACACACACACACACACACACACACACACACACACACACACTATTCAAAGGTGCCAAGGGCAAATACATGTCGATAACTAATGAGTCTTCTTTCATCTCACTCTGCTTTTCCATCCAAGTGAAACCTTGATATGGCTGTGTAGACATCTTGAATGGGATTCCTCATCAAATAGAGGAGCGTAAAGGATGATCATACAGTATGTGTCTCTCTATCCATTCACTGAAAGAATGTGGTACCCTGCATGGCTCCTGCCAAACAGCCAATTCAAGCGTGAAACTGCATTCATTCTTCAACGTGACAGTAACAGGCTTTTATCGTTTTTTTATTGGAAAACATGGTTCTTTTTCAAGGTGATTAATCATGGCTTGCTTCATTCATTCATTCGTTCATTCATTCAATCATACATTAATTTATTTACTCACTCCCCTAACTTCTTCATTTATTAACAGAATAGATTAACAAAAAGATGCACCTGCAGTGAACATGCCTTGGACCAAGTATATGTATACGACAATACAAATCCTTCAATCCTTGAAGTCTAATCCCTTTAGGAGACAAAGGTTAAATAGAAGAATCCGCACCATTAAAGCAAATGAGAAGAGAGATACTAGCATCCTCCCACCATCAGCAGATAGTACTGACTAGACCATACAGGCCTTCTCATACATAAACAGATATTAAAGCTGACTTATTCTCTAAAAGAGCCCTCAGAAAATGGCCTAAGACACAGAATAATGGGAAATAGCTATCACTCTGGTTGTTATGAATGACAACATCCACTGTAAGCAGTAACGACATGTAAGGACATGTGTAACAATACTGTTGAGATTACCTTTAGAAATGTAGACATTAAATTGAATGACGTTAGAAGAGACTTGGTTGAGACCAGGGCTGATTAGTGGGATAGGTTGGGTCAAACTAATTATCAGTTTCTGATTCAGACGGGATGCTTTCTATATGTCCCTTGGAAAAGTAACTCTTTACAGAGTGATCACTCTGCTTTTTCCGTTTAGTTGACGGATGAGAACATTTTATTACAGTAATTCAAAGTGAGAGAGCAACATTTTAACAGATTATTGTGGTTTGTGGATATGCCGTTTGGCATGTGAGAGAGAGACAAACACGCAAATATTTGAATGAGCAAATTTTAGCTGCTCTCTCTGAACTTCCAAGTTGATCAGTTGTGTTGCTTGGAAACGAGAAACACCAAGCAAAGTTTGAATCTATTTTTGATGGCGGAGGAAGAACTAGCAATGATGAAAACTAAACATTAGAAAACACAATTTGACTGCTTAAAAATTTGCTCATTGTTAAAGGAACTGCTGCTTAAAAGCAGAATGGGTGGTAATTGGTGGTAATGGATGTGAAGGCCGGATTCAATTATGAAACAAAAAAAAAAAAAAAAAAAAATAAAACAAAAAATAATATATATATATATATATATATATATATATATATGGGCAATTCCACAAAAAAGTAAACCTCACCTTAAAACTTCAAGTCTCATCTACAGGGACATACAAATTCTTTCAGAAAACTTCCAATACAAAAAAGTTTTGTCTCGATGTACATTATCATCTGAGCAAGTTTCAAAAGGATATCTATTTGTTAATTTTTTTACCCTATTCAGCCATAATGTAAGTCTATGGAGGGGCTTGTAATGGGAATAAGTGGGTGATAACACACACAAACCTGCAATGTTATCAGTTATTTTCTATCATTGTATTACTATTTCAGTCGTTACAGGTCAAAATCCACCATTCACACTTGTTTTGTAGGTTTTTGGAAGGTTTTTCCAGATGTCACATCCATAACGTCACGTCCATAACGCAATTTTTCTCACAATAACCCCAATGAATACCAACTTATCCTACATTTACATTTAAATCAAGTCGTTTTCTGTGTTCACTGAGGTGTCCTTTTTGGTATGAATGGATAAATACTATTTACGTTTCTCAGGAAATTTCACAGACTTCATAGCAAAAACTGTAATCTCCCATAAAAGCTTGTCCGTTTTTTGTCACGTCCATAACGCAAATTGAAAGGCCCATATTCTTATGATGTAAATCATGATATTAATTTTTTGAGTTTGCCTGTATTCAGCCATGGAGTTATGGACGAAAATGTCACGTCCATAACGGTGGAATTGCCCATATATATATATATATATATATATATATATATATATATATATATATATATATATATATAGATAATTACATATTATATATATATATATTCCCTCCTGCCACATAATTCTCTAGCAAAGTTTTAACTGTAAAGGATGCTAAACTTTTGAAGCAAGAGGATTTTTTGGTTTAGCTGGATGTGAATCTTTTTTGAAATATTTGACCAGTCCTAATCCCTAGAGAAGCCAGGAAGAAGGAAACAAAAGGAAAGGAGGAGGAAAGAAAGGAGTGGAGGAAGAGCAGATTGAGGATAAGGAGCAAAGGAAGAAGAGCAGGGAGAACATGAGAGGAGAATAGGGAGGAGAAGATATGAGTGGAGACAAGATGAGAGGAGAGGAAATGAAAGAAGAGAATCTGATAGCATTTATGTCCATGCTGGCTGATTCTGACTTCGCTTGTTCTTCAGCAACTGTGTGTGTGTGTGTGTGTGTGTGTGTGTGTGTGTGTGTGTGTGTGTGTGTGTGTGTGTGTGTGTGTGTGTACACACGCAGTTGTTAGCCTACCATATGTAGGTGATAAAAGAGCAGATTGATTGTGCATCTATGTTCCTTCGTGAAATATTATACAATGCTAGATAGAAAGTAATTGACTGTGAGCGGTGGAAATTCTTTGAGAATAGCATAGAACTTCCAATTCCACTGTACTAAAGACCTCAATATCTGTATGGATTACATGAACCACTACACTTTCTTTGGGATAGTTTAAGACACACAAAAAAAATCTTATAACTAAACTCAAGACATGCATCCACTACCCATACCATAAATGAGAGCCTTTCCAGACTCATGCATGGATATGAACACATCAATTATTAAAAAACGGTTAATTATTTACAACACACATAAAATGTTAATTGCTGTTAATTATTTACCATTTAATAGTCTTCAGTAAGTAACCATTCTGTCACATTGTTTGAGAACTTTAGGTGTGTAGGTGTGAATGCCTCATTTACTGTAAGTGAGAGGGGCAAATAAGGACTCTGTGTTGCTAGACTACAGTATGCCAAAAAACACCATCTTTAACTGTAGAGTACAACAAAGCTATTACAGCCTAGAGAGTAAAGAAATGTGTGTGTGTGTGTGTGTGTGTGTGTGTGTGTGTGTGTGTGTGTGTGTGTGTGTGTGTGTGTGTGTGTGTGTGTGTGTGTGTGTGCGTGTGTGTGTGTTTTGAGTACCAGCTGCTCTTTCAAGTCTCTTTTGGCCCATAACATGTGGTGTGAGGGACCCCGAGATGGAAAGACGTGTTGAGAGAAAGAGAGAGAGAGAGAGTGTGTGTGTGGGGGGGGGGGGGGACTAGGGAGTGAAGAGTGAAAGAGTGCAAGTATGAAAACCACGGAGGAGTTGAACGAAAAGCAAACAATTCCAGACGCAGTAGGAGAGAGGCCAGATGCTCCGCTGATCTTCAGAGACACTGTGTCCAGTCTGAGCAAACTCTAGCACTGAGAGGAAGTCAAACTGTGTGTGTGTATGTGTGTGTATGTGTGGATGTGTATGTGCATGCAAGTGTGTGTGTGTGTGTGAGTGACTAGATTGCGGCCCCTCTCTGTGCTTGTTCAGTGACCCTCTCGCAGTGACGCTCATCTCCATTTCACAGCTCTGCAGGACGGCCCTCTGGGAGGCTCCAACTACCAGCACCGCCCCTCTCACCTTCACTCCCCACCCACCTCCCTCCTGTCGCTAACTCTAGTGGAGCATTAGCCTGAATCAGTGGTGCAGAGACACAGAGAGTGAGTGAATGTGTGTGTGTGTGTGTGTGTGTGTGTGTGTGTGTGAGAGAGAGAGAGAGAGAGAGAGAGAGAGAGAGAGAGAGAGAGAGAGAGAGAGAGAGAGAGAGAGAGAGAGAGAGAGAGGGAGAAAGGTGTGACCGAGGGAAAGAGCAATCCAGCATATGTGACCAGGTTCACTATACCTCATTCAATATGAGCACTACAGCAGAAGACAGAATCAAACACACACACACACACACACACACACACACACACACACACACACACACACACACACACAGATGTATAATAATCTACCGGATTTCATTGACTCCTACCCTCACAGTGTTGCCATATTTTCTTGCGCATCCCTTAAAAGAAAGACACAAAACACTGCAGTCTATTTTCCCTTCATGTTA
The DNA here is from genome assembly GCA_027497455.2 of Sardinella longiceps. NCBI lineage: Eukaryota > Metazoa > Chordata > Actinopteri > Clupeiformes > Clupeidae > Sardinella > Sardinella longiceps. Next base: position 7,323,513 of record JAODXP020000008.1, on the reverse strand, counting down.
AGAGCATTATCATCCTAGACCATTTCCTCCTTTCATTCATCTCTCTCTCTCTCTCTCTCTCTCTCTCTCTCTCTCTCTCTCTCTCTCTCTCTCTCTCTCTGGGAAGTGGACTGGCAGTGAACAAGCAGCATGATGAATATGGGCTGATGGTAATTGCGGTCTTTGTCAAAGGCGTGCGGCGTGGTCGGCACACCCGGGCTGAGTGGTGCCACGCTTGATTTATCGGCCATGCCACCCATGCCCACCTCCATTCTAAACCCTTTGGCACAGCCCATACCGCTCTGCAAAATGATGTCCCACCGGATGGACAGACAACTCCTCACTGACAGACTGTGGGTTTGTTTTATGCACATGAAAAACACTGTGCTACACACACACACACACACACAGAGAGAGAGAGAGGGGTTGGTTTTATGCATAAAAAAGAGTCAATCAATGTAACATAAACACACACACACACACACACACACACACACACACACACACACACACACACACACACACACTGACCGGCTTTCAAGAGCTCATCTACTTGGAATTAAGTGATTTCAATACAATGCAAAATAAAGGACGAAGACATTAAGATTGTGATGTGTTGTAGGTTAATGGCAGAATAGTGTCACCAGGGGTTCAAGCGTTTCTCTATCACCTGTCTGACAGAAAAGTATCTGCTATGGTAGGCCTATAAACACATGGGTAGCCTACCTTTTCTTTCACTAGTCCGTTTCAGTATTTGAGTACACCAACTTTGAGGAAAAAATATAGTAGGCTACTTCTCTTTCAAAAGCACCACAGTTCAAATAACTTCTAACATGATAAAAGCTGTTCTTTGGCCCTTAACTGATCAGCCTTTAGACACTCTGCCACGGCAATGGATATACTGGCTCTAAGGATTATATGGCCACAACGGATAATTGATTTGTAGAAGGTTATTTAAGTTTCATGGGCAAACTTCTAAGCACAAGCTAAAATATGAATATGACTTATCGACTGCAAGAAAACTTTTATTCTTAGCCTCTTTTAGAGGGCTTTCAATTTTGAGGCAAGCAGTTTTAATGAAAGAACAAAAGGAAAATATCATTATAATATAGATATATTTATTTTAGACCTTTAATTTCTCACCCCATCATGCAGACACAGGAAATGAAACAATCACCCCTCTCTCTCTCTCTCTCTCTCTCTCTCTCTCTCTCTCTCTCTCTCTCTCTCTCTCTCTCTCTCTCTCTCTCAGAAATTGGCAAAGATAGGACAGCAGCATGGTCAGTGACTACTGAATGTGTCAAATATATTCTCTGTGAGGACATGGAAGATGAATGTACCTCTTGTTAGTCCAACAAACACATTTTCACCTCATCACAGAAATCACAAGCTGTAACAAACCATCTTTGCTATAATACATTCTCATTTAGAGCAGAAAAAAAAACAAGACAAAAACACAGGACTTGACTTTGAGAAGCGGATCTGTTAGAATGGTTTGCTGAGGAGAGGAAATGAATTGGAGACGATGGACGAGAAAGAGAGAGACGGACAGACATGCCTCTGTGGAACACACGCTGACCTCTGTTACTGTGCCAGCCTCGTGTCGGTCCCCGGGCGTCCCGAGTGTTCATTGTGCGAGGACGAGGACAATGCCCGCAAGTGAGTGATTAGCAGCGGGACAGGGGTTGCCAACGCGCCAAGATGCTGGCGCCCAGCCCTTGTGTCTCAGGGGATGCCAGGCAAATTAACCTCCCACCTGTCACAGTGCTGCCCCATAAAATTCAATTTCTCAGCAGAGTGCAGACAGACAGAGTACACGCATCAACCACATCCCACTCCTGACTCGCTCAGGTCTGCTTGCTGGAGTTTGCTTCTTTTGGGGGGAAGTGTTGCAGATGCATTTAGTACTAGTTGATCGAATCCAGACAAAAAGATGTATTACTGCTTGTTGATCAGTTGCTGGCAACACAATGCGCAGTTTGACCAAGAGAGGGGAAAAAAAGAGATAAACTCTGCCCTCTCTGGGTTACTAAGTGCCCTTAGCAAAAAGCTACGGTCAAGTGGTGTCCTGCACCTACTTCTAAGTGAGTGGTGTTTTGTTGTTTTTTTTGTTTTTGTTTTTTTTCTTTGTTCTATTATCTTTCTTTTTTGCTTTAGGTAATATATGTACTGTAATGTGTGTGGGCAACACTTTATCGCCTGCTGATGCTTTCGCTTCAAAATATCCTTGCTGCAGGAATTATATTTGGTTAAGTATATTAACCTTTACGGCTAAACATTTTAAAAGAGAATAACCACGCAAATTGGAAAATTGCTATTTCTATTATTAATTGTTGGGAACATGACGCAACATACACGCACACACGCGCGCGCACACACACACACACACACACACACACACACACACATACACACAAACTTGTATTCCTGTAATATACTGAGTCAAAACGTTTTCTTTTCACTGACAGATAGATGAACTGAAATGGTAATGATGAACATGGATTACATCCTAATGAAGTTCATGATTGCTTTAAAATCGGCATTGATTCTTCATGAGATGCAGCGGCAGAAAAATCTGTTATGATTTAGCTGATTTTAATCTTTTACTGGATGTATGAACAAAGAGAAAAAATGAGATGAGATGAGCATACTAAATGCTTCAGCATTTGGTTTCTTATCTTCTTTTTCTATTATTTGATATGATATCATAGAATGATAAATCATTGTCAAGGTCAATGTAGAGCTATCCTTGCTAACTCCATCTCTCAATGCAGATACAGAGCTGTGTGAATGGCACTGGCATCAATATCCACATACAGTGTAAAGATTCACCAAGGCCACAAGCTGCAGTGGTCTAGATCATGTTATTGAAAGTAAAACTAAATTGGTGGAAGTTTTATTAGAAAGAAAGAAAGAAAGAAAGAAAGAAAGAAAGAAAGAAAGAAAAAATCATATGAGTATCTTTCTTTACTTTTTTCTTCATTTTTTCTCCACTCACAGACACACCTTGCAGAAAATGAAAGAAATAAAGGTACGTCTGGCCTGGAAGAACATTGTTGATTTATTTATTCAGGGCTTGGAATCTTTCTGTTTGTCCGAATGGCTCTGGCAGGGCAACGGGGGGAGATGAGAAAGACTAGCCTGGAGCTGTGTGGATGATATCACTGACTCGGCCCAGATTTACACACACACACACACACACACACACACACACACACACACACACACACACACACACACACACACACACACACACACACACACACACACACACACACACACACACACACACACTTCTCTCAGAAGACACGTTGAACCTCGCTGTAAGGTCCTGGTTCCGGATCACTTACTAGGAAAACATTTTTGCTTGTATTACTTGAGATAAGAAATCATGTTAGCATCAGTATGGAGTTATCAAAAATGTATTATATCAGATAAGATTAGAATTGTCATAGATAACCAAGAAAGTAGACTACTATCGCTTCATCTAAACCTGAGCCTTCACACTGAATCTAACTGATACATACATCACTGGGGAACCAAACAGCAGTGTAACATAGCTGTGCAACATTTCTATAGCTTCCATCAAATATCTTGTTTGACGTCATGCTTGACATCTAAAAAACATCACACACACACACACACACACACACACACACACACACACACACACACACACACACACACACACACACACACACACACACACACACACGTATCTGTTATTACACATATCCAAGAAACTCTCCCTCTCTCTCTTTCCCTGTGACATGAGAGCATTGTGAAGCCGGAGTCCTTTTAGGTGAGTTGAATTATTCACAGACCAAACTGCGGTGAATGCACCGACCACAACAAACAAGACCAAAATTAGGCCAAGTGCAGTCAGGCACCCACTCCCACACGAGCAAGAGCGGGAGAGAGAGAGAGA
>JAODXP020000008.1:7312106-7314606 GCA_027497455.2 Sardinella longiceps | reverse complement strand
TCCGTAGCCATCCTCAGCCTTGCAGTCGTCCAGCATGCTCATGCCACCCACGCTCCCGTGCAGCTGGTTATGGGTCGGCTGCGTACCGATACCCACATGGTCGTCCTCGTCACAGTCATAGTCGTCCAGGATGGGCGTCTCACGTATGGGCATACCGATGACGGAGCTGTGCGGGTGCAGCGGGCGCGAGGAGCCGCGGAAGGTGGATGAGTCGCTGCCCCCACCTCCTCCGCCACCACTGCCACGTCCCTGCGGACCCAGCAGCACAGAGGGGATGTAGTGGATCTCGTGCGTTGCCTCTGTGCTGGCGCTCTTCTGGGGAACACGGCGGCGCTTACACCAGCGGTGACGTGTGTACAGAACCAGCGTGAAGAGCAGGATCAGCAGCAGCAGCGCAATCAGGCCTCCCTGAGACAGAGAGAGAGAGAGAGAGAGAGAGAGAGAGAGAGAGAGAGAGAGAGAGAGGCAGAGAGAGAGAGAGAGAGAGAGAGAGAGAGAGAGAGACAGAGAATGTTATATCTTATTCTCATTTTGTTTAATTAAACATGCATTGCAATGTGTATGCCATCCATCAAAAATTACTGATTACAAATAAATTGTAGTTGAAAATAGATAGATAGATAGATAGATAGATAGATAGATAGATAGATAGATAGATAGATAGACTGTATTTGTCTTAGTGTAATGTAAAATGGCATGCTATTAAGGCAAACAAGAGAGATAGATAGAGAGATGGAAGGAGAGATTGAGATAGAAAAATAGCAAATGTTGGAGATGTAAGGAAACTGAGAATGGAAATGAGAGAAGGACACAGGAAAGAAGAAAGAGAAGAGAGAAGAGAGATAGACAGTAGGAGGAGAAGAGAAGAAAAGATGGGGAGACAGTAGGAGGAGGAGAGAGAAGAGAAGAGGGGGAGATGAAAGGGAAATGAAAGTTCAAGCAAAAGAAAGAGGACAGGAGTGGAGAGCATGAGAAAAATGCACAGGGGTTACTGTTGACTGTGAGCATAATACATACCATTTCATCACACACACACACACACACACACACACACACACACACACACACCCACACACACACACACCACACACACACACACACACACACACACACACACACACACACACACACACAGCAGCACCCACTGTTAGAATATACACACCCCGAGGTTAGTACAGCCTCAGGACTAAAGCATACCAATGAGCCAAGAGTTCTACTACAACACACCCTGCCTTTTTAGATTGCGCCCTTCCCCAAGGACTGCACACACAAACAAACACACACACACACACACACACACACACACACACACACACACACACACACACACACACACACACACACACACACACACACACACACACACACACACACAGTGCACACACTCACAGAGAGCCTGTCCAACAGCCTGTTTCATTTCATAGAAACACACATCAAACACACACACACACACACACACACACACACACACACACACACACACACACACACACACACACACATACACACACACAGGCACACACTCAGAGGGCCTATCCTGCAGCTTGCTCCATTACTCAAACACACACACACACACACACACACACACACACACACACACACACACACACACACACACACACACACACAAACACACAAAGCCTTGTCTGCAGTCATGCATTTAAGAGTTACTTAGTCATGGTTTGTGTGTGTGTGTGTGTGTGTGTGTGTGTTTGAGGGCTAGGGATTGTTATGTTGCACTTTGAGAATGCAGTGTCCATGACATCCGAAAACATCTGAAGAGCAATCAGCAGCGACATGCCCGACAGCCAGACATAAAACAACAGCCAAGTGGGTCACTGCCTGATGAAGGCACATTAAACTCGGAGCGACAGCACAGAGAAGAGAAGGTGAGGGAGAGAGACAAAAGCAAAGTAGAGAGACACACAACGAGACTGAGAGGTAGAGAGAGAGTGAGAGAGCGAGAGAGTGAGAGAGAGAGAGAGAGAGAGAGAAAGAGAGAGAGATTCACATCTCCATTCCCAGCATGCATTGCAACCTGCGTATGATACATAAAGAGAAGATAGGGGTTATTTATCATGGAGTTTAAAATTCCATCTTCATGAGGAAAAACAAACCCTCTTCAAATTACGACTCACACACTGTGGGGCGTCTATAAATCACAGTGGCGAGATGGGCACTCGAGATGGCGGGGACGCAAGCGCGGACAAACGAGTTCATTAATCTCAAATAGGGGAGGCACCGGCAGAAAATAAACTCCCAGTTTTCCAACTCCAACGCCACCACAACAAGACAAAGGAGCGCGGGCACACTCCATGGACAATGCTCACATACAGCGGCCAAGTCAAAATATATAGCAATTAGATTTACGGCGCCCTATCCATAACACTTACAGGCCCATCTGGAAAGGCAAAGGCACAGGTCTCTGCTTACATTCCTTCATAAAAAAGGTTTATTATAAATTTGTTTAAAATGCCCTGCTTAAAAAAATGCAACCTAT
>JAODXP020000008.1:7304606-7307106 GCA_027497455.2 Sardinella longiceps | reverse complement strand
CTCTCTCTCTCTCTCTCTGTCCACCCGCTCCCTTATCCCCCATTACTGTGTGTGAGTGGTCCATCTGTCTGCTGCTGCTGCTGCTGCTGCTGCTGGGCTGAGGCCCTTCCTCATGCGGACGCGCTCACTCAGTGTGAATGTCAGACGGGAAGGAGACGCGGGTGAGTTATCGCCTGCACCGACACTCTCCATCTCCGCCCTTCTCTCTGCACCACCCTCCCCACCCCCCACCCCCACACACACTCCTCACACCACCTCTGCACCTCCCTACTCCACCTCTGCAGCAGAGCAAGCCAACACACCGCCATCCTGGAGCCAAGAGGCAGCTGACTCCGGGCCAGGTTCGGCCCAGTGCTGGCCCACATGAGTACCCTATCAGGGCCATATAAGGACAGAGCTGCTGGAATGTTGGGGCTCCACTATCTCCCCTCCCCACACTGACCACAGGCACCAGTGTGAGCAGTGAGAGATGGACTCTGGGCTTATGTGCTGAACAGTACATGATGGCCACACAACATTTCCAATTTCCTTTCCCCTCTCTACCCTCTGCCCCCCCCCCTCCCTTCTCTTTAATATGCAATATTTAACCTCTTCAATCTTCCTTCCTTTCTTCCCTCCTTCGTTCTTTCCCTTCACTGATTTCTTTGTCATTCCTTCCCTTCTCTCCATCTCTGATTCTCTTCATGGCTCTGCTTTAATGTCTCTTCTGTTTCTTTCCTTGGGTTGGTGACTGATCTAGTGCCATATGTCAGTCTGTGGGTGGCATGAGGGCTCTGACGGCCAGTTTGTGTGTGTGTGTGTGTGTGTGTGTTTGTGTGTGTGTGTGTGTATGTGTGTGTGTGTGTTTGTGTGTGTGTCTGTCTATCTGTGTGCTTGTCTGTGTTGTATGAGTCAGAGTCTAAGCTCTTTACTGCACAGCTGAAGACTCAGCCATTTTGGCATTTCTTAGCCACTTCAACCATTACTGGCAAACACACACACACACACATACACACATACACACACCACAGACAAACACACACACACACACACACACACACACACACACACACACACACACACACACACACACACACACACACGTACACAGGCAGCCAAAAGTATTTACAGTCATTGCTCCTCTATGCCAAAGGTTTAATGATTCTAAAGTAGGCCATGGTAAAATGGCAGCTTCGAACCGATCTCAAATGATCAAACTCTTTAAAAAAACAAAACTACTAATTGTCACTATAATTAACAAAATCCTACCTGAAGCCAGAACAACAGATTAGAAAACAAATCAAACAACTAAACAAAACATTAAAGGCATGCAAACTTCTAAGCAATCAGCTCAGTAGGTATGTGTCTATTGGCTAAAAAAAGACAAAGTGAACCAGACCCTGCCCACGTTCTGGTCATGTAATGTCTTCATTTGATGGTAATCAAAACTCATATATCACTAAGAAGCAATCATATCTCCATTTGTCATGCCCACAGGCTCCTCTGGAGACAGAGCAGAGCAGAGCAGAGAAGACTGGATTCAATATTCACTCAGACAATAGCAGGAAAGGAAGAAGGCAGATGAAATGTTTAGATAATAGCTTCAAATTGAAAAAAAGGATACTTCTTTCTCTTCTGTTGTACTTCATTGAATGTGTGTGTGTGTGTGTGTGTGTGTGTGTGTGTGTGTGTGTGTGTGTGTGTGTGTGTGTGTGTGTGTGTGTGTGTGTGTGTCTTTAATGATGTCCCATGATGCTCTCTGTTTGCATGGTAACCAAATATAATTGCCTGATAATCACGCTCCACTGCTTGCTCATTATGCTCGCAAATTGGCACTGGTGGGGTAGAACTTACAGCTCGTTCCTCAAAACTTATGTCACATTTTGGAATTGATGATGTTTGAATGTCTGGAAATGAGTGGAAAGAGATCAAAAAGGGAGTCTTGATGTTTGGAGAAGCTGAGTAATCACACATCCCACCCATGCCAATCTATCCCAGACCTGAGCACCAACCCCTAGTGTTTGCCTCTGGGCCTTGGCAATTGGCCTGATTATATACAAGCAACGCACAGACACTCACTGTGTTTGTCAATGAGACGCAAGTCTGAGTCTTTGAGTCATTTATGCAAACCTTATTTAACACTAAACTGTTAAAAGAAGCTCTTTTAATTCTATGTTATATCTTTTGCACATACGGTATGAGCGCAAATGTGCAAATGTGACATACAATGAAACCTAAGAACACAAATAAACATCACATCAAAAGTGAAATACATAACTCAATTTATAACAAGTTATTTTGCATTACACTCACACTGGATATTCCAATTGGTTTGAATCTGGACAGCCTCTTATTCACAAAATATTCAGTCATAGGCCTATCTATTGAAACGTGAGTTCTTTAGTACTTTTTTTACCAGGAGAATATATTCAACTTGCATTGCAATGGATTGACAGCACATTGACAGCTAGCCAGCCTAGTATTTCTAGAATTGCTTACATACCCAGCTAGCTGTTAGCCT
>JAODXP020000008.1:7292106-7297106 GCA_027497455.2 Sardinella longiceps | reverse complement strand
AGAATTCTGTCTGTGTGAAGTACCATCAAATCTATTGCTTTGGCGCGCGCTGCAATATTCTTCACAGTTAGATCCCCACACCCCCTCAGCCCAGCTCCCCTCCCCCCCTTCCTCACTCCCTCCAAACCCCCTCCACCATTCAATAATCTTTCTCTCCCTTGAGCGCTAGACCTGTTTTCATGTTCCCTGAACTCCTGGTCTCTATCGGTAACTGTTTCCTTGGTAACCGATCAGTTGGAGTGAGAGTTCAGGACGAAGGAAGAAAGAGAGAGAGAGAGCGAGAGAGAGAGGGATGGAGAGAGAGAGAGTGTGTGTGTGTGCGAGAGGGAGACAGAGAAAAAGAGAGGGAGAGAGAGAAAGAGAGAGAGAGAGATAGAGAAGCAAAGTAGAATCAGGCAGAGGCAAGCAGCTGGAGGAAAAGAGTGAGACGGTTGGCAAGACAATGAGGCAACTCAAACACACACACATACACACACACACACACACACACACACACACACACACACACACACACACACACACACACACACACCCATAGATATGTGAAAGGAATGAATAAGAAATCTCTCTCTCTCTCTCTCTCTCTCTCTCTCTCTCTCTCTCTCTCTCTCTCTCTCTCTCTCTCTCTCTCTCTCTCAGACATATACATCCAAACACAACAGTATCCATGTAGACACATAACTGGAAAATCTCCAGCTCACAAACACATTGCAAATATGGTATGCACAGACACACTTCCCCAACAACAACAACCTGCATTTAACCATAACAGTGCAGAATCACCTCTACTTAACTTCTATTTCATGGTTTGTACTGCCGCAAGCTCTGCACTGCACTCTGTGAAGAAGCCTTTTGGCAATCCAGAAGATGGCTTTCTGCCTGGCCAGTCACATGATCACCCCCCACTGCCCACACACACACACACACACACACACACACACACACACACACACACACATACACACACACACACACACACACACACACACACACACACACACACACACACACACACACACACACACACACACACACACACACACACACACACACACACACACACACAAGCACACACATACACACACAAAGACACACACAAACACATACACGCACGCACGCACACACACACACACACACACACACACACACACACACACACACACACACACACACACACACACACAGTGAAGATGCCAGCAGGAGCCAAGAGGGACTGAGGAACAGCAGTGTGTTCACTGGCGTGTGTTGACAAGGCAGCCATAGCAATGAGGAGGCCGTCCACAGTCCAGTGAGAGAGGCAGTCTATTCTGACAAGCAGTGAGTCTGAGTTAAGCTTTTCCAAGCATTTAATCATTGCTTCTTTCAACTAATATTGCAGAGCTACAGTCGCTTTGCATGCTCAACCTCTGCTCAAGTGATGGGGGTGGGGTAAGATGGAGACAGATGAAAAAATGGTGCTTCTGTTTATTTACACACACACACACACACACACACACACACACACACACACACACACACACACACACACACACACACACACACACACGCATGCTCACCCCCCATCCCATTAAGTCAGCTTGAGGTTACATTTATATGGTTTAGAATAAAAAAATATATGTTAAGAAATGATCTTTGTATCAATACATACAGTAGATTCATGTACAATGCAGTAAACTTCAGTAGTAGCTAAAACATGGAAGATCTGCACATAAACACACATATATACACAAGCACACACGCACGCACGCACGCACACACACACACACACACACACACACACACACACACACACACACACACACACACACGCAGTTTGTGAACATGTGTCTCAAACGCAGACCCACCCAATAAACCCCATTATATTCTGTTGATGCGAGCAGTGCTGAAGGTCTCATATCTAAAACTGTCAAGACTTTGCAGTGAATGAGGTTCTGCATCGGAAATGAGAAATTCTAAAGCAACAGACAAGGACTATCAATCAAAGAGAAACACGGAGAGGCATTACCAAAGCAGCCGCATCTACCAGCAACCGTGGCTCCCACAAGGCTGGGCCCAGGAAGGAGTGCTGAGAGGTCCCTAATGCGCTCTCTCTCTCTCTCTCTCTCTCTCTCTCTCTCTCTCTCTCTCTCTCTCTCTCTCTCTCTCTCTCTCTCTCTCTCTCTCTCTCTCTCTCTCTCTCTCTCTCTCTCTCTCTCACACACACACACAAGACACACACAATGCAAACTGGGAAAGGAAAAGGAAGAATACACACAAAAACATCCAAACAGCCTCGAATACAGACTCATACATAAAGTACCACACAGAAACACTCACAAACAAACAAACACCAATGGGTCCGGTCAGTATTTCAATTTCTTGCATTCAACAATCTCTCCCTCATTCACTATAACCTCACGCACACACACACATACACAGACACACACACACACACACAAATGCATGCACGCACGTCAACACGTGCGTGTGAGGGTATAGTGAATGAGGGAGAGATTGTTGCACACACACACACACACACACACACACACACACACACACACACACAGAATGGAAAAGGAAAAGGAAAAATGCACAAGAACACATCCAAGCCGGCGTGAACACAGACTCATACATAACACACAGACACACTCCGATACAAACAAACACCTTTATGCTTGTCCTTGTCCAGTCAGTACTTCAATTTCTGGCCTTCAACAATCTCTCCCTCTTTCACAATACCCTCAAACACACGCACGCACGCACGCACACACACACACACACACACACACACACACAGGTCCTCCATGCCCTGTGCTCTGAGAACTAATGTGTGTGTCTGTGGGTCAGTAAGAAGCAGGCCCCCTACAGCAGATGCATGTTCACTCCAGTAGAACTGTCTAGCACAGGCCTGGGCTGTTTTCTGCTCTGACTCATACTGCATGAAAGAGAAAAAGAATCATACTTCTCCAACTCCCTTATTCATGGTACAAAACTCTACCACCTTTAGAGCGTCGTTATTTCGGATGATGAAGAATTTATGTTAGGAATGAAACTGGTTCAGATTTAATAGTCTCCGAAGTAGTAATCTAAAAACTTTCAGCCATAAAAATTATTTTCAACACATTTATATTTCAACACAAAAATTATTTTCAACGCAAGAGTTTGCATCAGTTTAATGTTAGTATACTCATGATGGAGGTCAGGGGTGAGGACAGACCCATACCATAAACCATTACAGTAAGAATCAGTATGTCTACTCTGCCACTTATATAAAGCCATAGCAACACAAGCTAGAAGTGCACTTCTGTACTTCCAGACCTATTATCTGAGTCTATTCAAATACAGACCAAATACAGACAAGTGTCCAATGTTTCCACAAGGTCTAGCACCCATTTACATTGTACTCTACACAAAGACAGACAGACAGAGAGAGAGAGAGAGAGAGAGAGAGAGAGAGAGAGAGAGAGAGAGAGAGAGAAAAGTTTACTGTGTGTGTGTGTGTGTGTGTGTGTGTGTGTGTGTGTGTGTGTGTGTGTGTGTGTGTGTGTGTGTGTGTGTGTGTTAGAGAAAGAGAGAGACATACAGAGAGAGAGAGAGAGAGAGAGAGAGAAAAGGAAAAGTTTAGTGTGTGTGTGTGTGTGTGTGTGTGTGTGTGTGTGTTAGAGAAAGAGAGAGAGAGAGAGAGAGAGAGAGAGAGAGAGAGAGAGAGAGAGAGAGAGAGAGAGAGAGAGAGAGAGAGAGAGAGAGAGAGAGAGGAATCCAAACAGGGCAGTGGGAGATATGCAAAGCTGTGATCAGACAGTGTCCCAGTGAAGGAGAGTGGACTGGCACAGCTCTGGAGTTGTTTAATGTGTGACTGGAAAGCCCCTCTCTCTAGCTGGAGGAGATGGGACTATCCCCAATGTTGTGCACCTGGGGCCTAAAATGGCTGTGACTGACCAAGACAAACCCACAGGCCCGCAAGCAACCTTCCAAAAACAGGAAGGCATCCAAGTAAGTCTTGATTTCTACAGAAATATAAATAAAGTCTTCATTTTGCAGCAAAACTGCAAATAAATCCGAATTGCCACTGTTTGTCCATCCGTAGTTGGAGCCATTGTAACTAATTTCTGAATCAACAAAATAACAAAGAGACCAATCACTATTACTTATCCAGTATGGAGAGGCATTGCAGAACCAACAATGATGTCTGGATTGTGGATAATGGTCTGCGATTAAACTATGAAAACATTTGTTATTTTTTTTTACTGTGACTTGAATGAAATGGTTTATAAAAGCCTCAGCTACATGAAAAATACTCACACACTTCTCAAGAGTTTTTCTAAGAGTTTAATGCTTTGGAAATTTATAACACAACTCTGAACTGACTCTCAATCCAGTAGTGTCAAAATGTCTAGGCTGTGTCTGGGTTTACTATTTCCGTTATAAACAAACTGATCTGACGTTGCTCTCATTTCTACATGTTTTGTGATGTAATGTCAGTATAGTTTGACTAAATTGTGATTCTGATATAGAACTGCACAATGCAACTTTCACTCACTTAAATCCCATAACACACACACACACACACACACACACACACACACACACACACACACACACACACACACACACACACAGTTGCGCTCAGACTGCTGAAGTTGCAGTTGGCCAGTGTCCACCACAATGCCCAACATTCACAGGCACACACAGACACATCAAAAGCAACACACAAATATACACACACACACATAGACATACAGTATAAACAACCTCAACCAGCAGGAATCTGGCTATCATGCTGGAACTGACAAGGCTCAGTTGACCAGCAGCGGTCATCCACCCCCTCCCTGGCCACAGAACTACTCAGCCCATGCTCACACACTCCCTCTGTGCCTCGCTGCCACACTTTCACTTCTGTTTTGTTCATTTCCTCACTTTTGCCTATTGCTGACTCTGTCTCCCACTTTTATTTCTTATTTCTTTATTACACTTTTTTATTCCTTCCTCCAGTCTGAAGTGAAGGCTGAATGTCCCGAAAA
>JAODXP020000008.1:7279606-7287106 GCA_027497455.2 Sardinella longiceps | reverse complement strand
GAGCAGGAGCAATGCTGTACTTTTATTACATTACAATTGTATACATTTACATGTAAGAATATTATTTAGTCCAAGCACAAAACAATGTCAATTAGATTCAGATGGATCCTCTACAGATTTTGTGCAAAACTTGATCTTGATAAAAAAAAAAAAAAAAAAAAAAAACCTTGATCAGACATGGAATACTCTCTTACACTGCAACACTGCAAAAGCCAACAGTACATTTGTTCAGCATTAATTTGCTTCAGCATTTCCAAAAGCCACTGTGATAGGTTTCTGTGGAGGCGCTTCTGGTGATGGAGCCAAGCAGCTGTACATGTAGCTAAGCCAGCTCCAAGGAAACATGATGAGAATTCTTATTTATAGTACAACTTTGAAGTCTTATATTTTTACACAGGCATCTATCTGAAGACTGAAAAATCGAGCATCCCTGTAGTATTTGCATAGCCAAGCTAAATATTTCCAGGTCAAACCTACACACCCATTCCGTAGTCCTCAATCTGACCGCATGCTAGGCAGAAGCGGTGGCATTTGGGAACAATAGCCTGATCAACTGTTCATTAGCGCCCTGACAGCTGCCCCTCCCTCTTCATCACACAATGATCGCCGGTGCCCAGCATCAGGCCTCATTTCCTCCAGTCCCTCATTCACTCGCTCGCTCGCTCGGTAGGACCCACTCCAACAGGCCTGGCCAGAGAGCTGAGCTGCATAATTACCACTGATTTGGTATTCATTGTGATCTAAAGCGCACATTTATAAAATTAAAGGAACTGCAAAGGTGCCGCCGCTGGAACAATTAAATGGCGAACAATTAGAGTGTAACTCATCGGCTTTTCTTTTTTTTTCTGTAATATTCTAATTAAAATGATCCGGTGCAGGAGTGCGGTTGCATTATGTTACCTCCGTGCCAAGCGGGAGGAAAGGGGGTGGGGGGCTGGGGTTCAATTCAGTGCCCCTGGTTCTGGGGGGGATGTGGAGGATGGAGCGGTCCCAGGCTCTATGGATGTGCTCGGCCGACTGACCCCGCCATATTCTAGCCATCGATCACCGCTGACTTGTTAATTATCGGCGCTGCAAACCGCATGCACGGACCAGGTCCACCGGGCTTTTGTGCCGGAAAGAAATAATTGAGACAGAACAGGTGAGGTATTACTTGCCATCAACTGCATATGAATTATACATCAGTCTCCCATCTTGATATCTTTAACACCACATGATTTAGATGCGGCTTTTGTTCGGTGTGGTCCGTACCATCCTGTTCAAAAGAAGAAACCCAGAGTGATATGGGTGAATTCCAATAGTGGTGTCATCCGTTCTCGGATGTGACCGGTCCCAAAAGGAGAGCAGACAATTAAGTGAAATTGGGCTAATCGCCACAAATTAATTTGTAAATGGCTCTGTCCGACATCCTTGTCTTGTGAATGAGCCTCTGTCATTGCTCTTTGTGTGTGTGTGGGTGTGTGTGTGTGTGTGTGTGTGAGAGAGACAGAGAGAGAGAGAGAGAGAGAGAGAGAGAGAGAGAGAGAGAGAGAGAGAGAGAGAGAGAGAGAAATATGCAAAGTAGCCCAGCTCGCAAAAAGAAGATTACCCACGTTACATGACACATGAAAAGCCTTGAGCTGCCAGTCGATATTGAGTTCCATTCTTTAAAATACTACCTGTCCCTTACGTGAACCCGCAGGAGAGAGTCCATTCCCTCCTCATCCTTCTCTCTCGCCTCTACTCCCATTTCCTTATGATTTCACCATTTCATTTTCTACACCCTCCTGCATACAGACGCCTGCCACCCAACCATTGCCTCTTACAATAACTCAAGTCCCTCTGTCATCGCAACTCTATCACAGAAGGCAGCTTTTCCTCCCTTTTTTCCCTCCTCTTATTTTTTTTCCCTTTCTTTCTTACCCACTTCTTTTCTTTATAAGTCTAAGCCCCTAGACATTTTCACTCTCGTGGGACCGGCAGACTCTGGGAGCAGGCTGAGACAGAGGCTGATGTTGAGGCTGGTGAAGACTGAGCCTAGACAAGCCGAGGAGATGTGTGTGTGTGTGTGTGTGTGTTGGGGGGGGGGTTCCTCTGGCATGGACAGATCGGGGCTCCATGTTTCAGTGAGCTGTGGAAATTGCTTTGGCTCATCCCTTGTCAGGCGCTCTTTGTTTAATGTGGGATGCCGTTTGCCGCAGCCCGATCAAACAAGCATCGGGGGGGTTGGTGTTGGGCGCCAGTAAAGTAAATGGCGATAGGTGTTCATATTTCTTTGCTGAGCCACACTGCAAGGAAGCACACATGACCAATCTGTGAAGCTGACAGAGACACAGGGCCACCGTCAGCAACCGCTTCGCTAATATTGATCAAATTTAATACAATATCTGCATGAGCAACTTCTTCAAGACAACAAAAGAATACGAGCTACTACTCCAGACAATCTACTTGTATCATTCACCATTTCATTTACCAGTACTCGGCAGCCTCAACAATCCTCTCCATCTGCCTTTTTTGCATTTCATAGCTCCAACCTATAGTCCCAGATCAAAGCAACAGCGCAGGCCTTATCTTAAGGGTGAGGTCTGTGGGCATATTGCAGGCTGTCAAAAGAAAATGGCTACCTTCAGTGATGATAAGCCCTTATGGTGAGACGAGAGGGAGAGTGTCAGCACTGACTCCAGCATGACTGAGGAAGGATGCACACATCCGCTGACCAATCAAGTCTGACTCCATAGGATATAATCAATGTGTCTCGCTGCAGTCAGTGGATTGTACTTCTTCTTCTTCTCCTTTTTTCCTGCCACTGCAAACTCAACACATCCCAGTGGTATATCTTTGATGTCGAAAAGCTCAGCCCAGACAGCATTTGGTCTGAATTTGTGCAGGTCATAAAGACACAGAGGACATGCGTCATAAATATGTCATCGTAATTGCTGTCAAGTGATGCAACTGGGCTTATTATGAGCAACTGCCAAAGTATCTGATGGCATGTCAGCTTAAAGGAACAGGGCCGAGAGTTTATTTATTTTTTATTTTTTATGGCTCAAGCATTCTGAGCGTCCCTGACAGCTAGATACTGATAGCACGGATAGCCATGTCACTGAATTCTGACCACCATCCTGACGGGACATAGCTGTCAACAGCATGCTTTATGACAGTGTTTTCACCCTTGTGATGGAGGATTAGGGTTGACTTAAAAGGCATTATTTTGGATCTGTGTGTGTGTGTGTGTGTGTGTGTGTGTGTGTGTGTGTGTGTGTGCGTGTGTGTACGTGTGTGTTTGTGTGTCACCTGGTGGAATGCGCAGTGGTGTGCGATAGCTCACGGGGGGAGATGAGAGATTAAATCAATGTTGTTCCATATTGCCCTGAGGGCAGACTCCTCAAACAGACAAAACATTACACATGCAATGAGCACAGCTGCTGCATACTATTATGCTGAGCACTGTGCGGCCGGCATACTAATGGATGAGGGGGGCCAAAGTGGTGGTAAAGACACACACACACACACACACACACACACACACACACACACACACACACACACACACACACACACACACACACATACTAGAAAGTCCAGTAATCCAGTCTTTGCAAACAGGGCTGTCTCTCCGTTAAGTCTGTCCCCAAAGTCAGCTGCTGACACACTTGATCTTTCGAAGTCACACACACACACACACACACACACACACACACACACACACACACACACACACACACACACACACACACACACACACACACACACACACACAGCAACGTGAAAGTGAAATGGCAAATGTTAATACAGGTAATGAAACCTCAGGCTGCAAGTCAGCCTCTTCAAGCAAAGGGAGAAAAATAAAAATGTTTTGCTTTATTGATTCCTGCACTCGATTCATTTAATATCATCATTTGCACAAATGGCACATATGCAATATGTAAACATATTTTCTAATTATTTTAATTATGTACCAATTAGACTTCAAAGTGGGGAAAACGTTTGTTCCCAACAACACATTGGATCTTTGTTTTTTTGTGCATGTGGTGAATCTGTGTGTGTGTGTGTGTGTGTGTGTGTGTGTGTGTGTGTGTGTGTGTGTGTGTGTGTGTGTGTGTGTGTGTGGGTGGGCTCAGTAAATTAATAATTTTTACATAATTCATGAAGCCTAAAAAGAAATAAAAAAATAAAAATAAAAAATGTAGCCGAGGAAGCCTGCTGCAAGTTTGCAAGACTAGCAAATTTGAGTTTTCCTCCACAGGCTGACAGCTTCAGTCACTCATGCACCCAGAATCTCAACAGCCAATCAGAACCACACACCATCTCACTACTAACTCACCCAAACACTTATCCAGTATGGGCCAGGTTTACAGTAATATGATTCACAACCATCAACTACTGTCTATGGTTAAACAATGGACTTAGGTATTTTTGGAAGTACAATGGACATTGGGCTATGGCTACAGTAGCATGCTTACAAATCAGGCCGGTGGTGGCTCAGATGCCATTAAGCAAGCGGAGGGTGGAAACCTCAAGCCCAGCTCTGCATGATCCTATCAAAGTGTCCTTCAGAAAAATACTGAAACCCAAACAACTCTTGGTGTGGTGATACCGACAAGTTGGTCTAGTGGGAAAGCCTCCTGACCGGGAGAAAGTGATTTCTACTCACAGGCAGGTTATACCACATGCCATCAGAAAATGGTACTTGATATCTAGATGGATTATGCATGGGACTACCAGAGGACTAACCCCCTACACTAGTCTTACTGCCCTGGGAAGCCATGTGGCCAATGAGAAATGGGCACTACCCGATGCTCCACACGGAATGTGAAGAAATGAACTAATGATTATGCATATCTATTGGCACAACCTGAGGAATGTCATCCAAATCATATTCTCCCATTCACAAGAGAGATTGTTCTTTAATCACTGTGCTTCTGTTGAGCGCAGTTCACAGCACCAGGTCTGTTTTTTTTTCCGGGAGCTTCTGTGGGCCAAGCGTCTGTTTTTCATCTCTCCGTGTCTGTCTCTGTCTGTCAACATGACTCATGAGGGAAGCAGGAAAGCATGGAGTGGCCCACTTTCCGCCAGCAAAGTGAACACACAACAATCTGACGGAAACAGGAAAAAAAAAACAAGATGGAGGGAGATGAAGAGCCCTGGCCTCCACAAAGGGCCCAGATGCTTACTGCTTTCACACCTCCGCGTAATTAAATCCAGGCTGTTTTTCTTTTTCTTTTTTTAACACAGATAACCTGACTGTATCTCATTATGGGAATGTGAGAATCACAGACAGACATTGACTGCAAGGCAATGGACTTAGGAGAGAGAGAGAGAGAGAGAGAGAGAGAGAGAGAGAGAGAGAGAGAGAGAGAGAGAGAGAGAGAAAAAATGGTAACCTTCCGTGATGATCATTATCCTGGCAGGCGTGTGTTTGTGCAGTGTTTGTTCTCCATGACTGACAAGTGGGACAATTAAATGTGCATAATATGGATGTCTACCTCTTTTTTTACTTAATTGTGTCTAATACGGAACCCTTGCCTTGTTAAATGAAGCAAATGTGTTTCTCTGTTGCTACAGGATCAGGGAGGAAGCCCAGAAAAAACTGTCTGCTATAATTAGAGCGCTACTCGGTGTCATATAGTGCAGAGCATCTGCCGGGAAGTGCTGATGCCGTGAGATTTTAAAAGGGGAAACGTTCTAGTTCGGTTCCTGCAGTGGTTTAAATCCTACAGTCGGAGAAATGAGATTGTAGTGAGAGGGGGGAAAAAAGATCAAGGTGAGATCAGGTCTAGATCAGTGGTAGATTAAGTCCAGATTAGGGTCAAACCAGGCCGATAAGAAGCTATAGTCAAAGCCACAGTGGTGTAGAGCGTCAGAGTCGGATGCACTCAAAACAAATAGTTTGAGGAAACAGAGACAAACATCATAAAAGCTTTATGCTTCTACTGAGATTACCTCTACTGCTTGGAGAAGTCTTCGGCAGCGGGACACTGACAGAGTGAACCTTAGGCCTTTAGCTGAACACAAGCACACAGACAAGGCCAGGGTCACTCCATTAAACTATAATCCTTTTATCTGATGGATAGATTTGATATCTGTCCTAAGTCATGACGCTGTTATTAGTTGCTATGACACTGGTGATTAGTAAGGCAGTGGGGTGATTGGTTATAATTATACTATAATTGTTTTGAACACAGTAATGACAAGAGCTATTACAGCGATTAGTTCCTCAAATAGCATGTCAATATGTCAATAAGATTATTTATTACAAAGTGCAATGATAAAGGGCAGCTGAACATGCACAGCCCTTGTATCTAAATTAGCGTAGCTTTTCTTACTTTTATTGTAGCTTAGTATTGAACAGTGAGGTAGACAGTGATTCCCACAAGGGTTGTTTGAGGTTAACAACTCACTCCAGGGTCACAATAATACCTTTACGAGGCTCTTACAAGAATAGCCAATGGCTGGTGGTGGGAAAAAAATCAGCAATCAACTGTAAAAACGAGAGGCAGGAAGTGGGCAGTAATTTCTACTGCACGTTCCTGGGGGTGGGGGGTGGGGGGAGGCAGAGAGGCCGAGCAGGATAAAAAAGCACAACAATCACCAGTGTTTAAAGGCTGATCACGTCTTTACTGGTGATCTGGGAATGCGAGGAGTGTACAAGCAACTATCAGACACCGCCTCAAGGCATAACAGCCCATTGTAGCCATTGTGTGCAAGAGCTTCCATCAATCAGAGCTTAGCCATTTGAAATGCAGGATGCGCTGCTCGCCCACAAAGGTTGGTCAAAAATATACAATACCACTTCTGCTGACCTTAAAAAAATACATAATGAATAAAAATAAATACAGCCATACACATATATCGCAAAACCGACAACAAATGGGTAACTTGTGTTTGCTGACTTCAAACACATCGTTTATCAAACCCTAATGCATACATTACGTGCTTAGTGCTGACAAGTCAATCGATTCATCACGCTGTTACAAAGACTTCTTGGAGACAAAACAGTAATATGTCTTTGGTTTAAGAAAAATGAATAAATAAACATCTGAGAATGAACACAGCTAACAGACCCCCCCCCCCCCCCCCACACACACACACACACACACACACACACCCACCCACCCCACACATACACACACACTTCACTGGGAATGAACAGGGAGGGGAGAGGCAGAGGAACATATGGCAAAGCGTTTACTTCCCTCCTCCCCTCCCCTCTCCTGTTTCGTTCATCCCAACAGCTCTCTTCCGTGCTTGGCCCTGACAGCCCGAGCGAAGCGGAGAGAAGCAGAGCGTAGTGGTGGCGTGCTCGTCAGCCGACGACACCAAACATCTTCATGACAGCGCCACTAAGTGCACCGCCACCAGCAGCATCACGGCTGGAGATGGGAGATGGGAGAAGGCCCATATCAGGATAAGAAAGGTGGGAAAGGGGGGGTGGGATGCATGTGCCAATGACACAGTGAGAAAGAGAGAGAGAGAGAGAGAGAGAGAGAGAGAGAGAGAGAGAGGCAGTTAGGTAGGATG
>JAODXP020000008.1:7269606-7272106 GCA_027497455.2 Sardinella longiceps | reverse complement strand
CAGGACTAATTCTGGGGCCCCCAGGCAAATGGTTCCTACTGGTGCATAATCAGACAATCATAGGGGCCTCCTTCAGCTTGGGGCCCTGGCGAATGCTTGGTTTGCCTGTCCTGTTGCAATGGCCCTGCAATAGCAGTAGTGCTAATTTAATTATGGTGAAGGGAAATTAATATTCAGTCTAATACATGTGGATCTGGCTGAGTAACTTTCTATTTGCACACAGATGGAATGTTACATTATAAATGCCCTTTCCAACCAAAACTTCACATACACATAAATACGCACACACACACACACACACACACACACACACACACACACACACACACACACACACACGGAAAAGTGAATAAAAGAAAGCAGCAAAAGCGGGAATGAAACCTTGAGAAACATAAAACAGATTTAGTGAAAGAGTTTTCTCAGAGTTTGAGACAATAAATAATAAATAAATCTAAAATTCACACATCCAGATTTGGATCAAAGCACATGAACGCTTTTCAGTCAACACTGCCTCTGCCGCACTGCCGGTTTATTGAAGGCCCCTGGAATGGAGCGCTGGTAGTATTTGTCTGCATCGGACAGGAGCTGCTAGAATGCTCTTGACTCATGCCAGCTGGCAGCACACACACCACAACATTTCTATAACCACTACGAGAAAGCAAACTGGTCCTTTTAAATTCTTTACAGTAAACATCAACCAGCCCAATCATCAACGAGCCCAACATCACAATAATACCAAAATCTCTAACATAAATCCAGTAGGACTACAAGCAAAAACACACCTTTATTCAAGGTACTTCATAAACATTAAGCCAGGCTACTTGCCTGTTAAGTGAGCAGCATGCTCTAGCTTTTATGAGTTCATATATGTGGTTATGTCTTTCCCTATGAATGTGAAATTGCTGTGCTTTCAGAATCAGATGGACAATTACATTGCTTAGAGAGCTGTAAAAGTGCAATTAAGTGCATTTCTGTTTGCTCACATCATTGCATGTGCAGTTGTGCACTTATGTGATCCTTGTGGAAAACTGAAGTGAAATGTGATTTGTCTTGCAGTCTTAGAATAGCCTAACTGTCGGTCCATGCTTTCTTTCTATCTATCTTTCTTTCACTCACTCACTCACTCACTCACACTTATTTGCTCTTTCTTTGGTCTTTGGGCGTTCTCTGCTCATGTCATGTAAGGTCATTATACAAGCCCTGCTGGTATTTCACACCTCCAATCCTCTCACTTCCTTGTCAATACTCAGACAACTCAGACGACTCTTGTCGCTCTAAAATATCCAAATATATATATATTAGTGCTGGCAAAATTAACTGATTAATCACGTGATTAATCCAAAAAATTTAACTCGGATTAAAAAAATTAACTCAGATTAATCCTGATGGATATAGTTCCGCTTTCATGGCATGTATTATGTTCAATTTCAGATAGAAAAAGGCTTGGCTATCAAGTCAAACTATACAAAGATCATGGCCTAGCTCCTGACTGTTCAACAACATGTTTGGGGAATCATTGGGGGTAGGGGACAGGTGTGAATTGCCCCATTTGATACGAACAAAGCCAACTATTTAGTATCAGGGCCTTTACTGGGCAAAATAAGGATCCAACATACTCTAGCATCCAAATTCTTACTGGAGTAAATGAGTTGTGATTAAAAGTGATTAATCACGATTAATCATTGAAAAATGTTGTGATTAATCAGATTAATTTTTTTAATCGTTTGACAGCACTAATATATATATATATATATATATATATATATATATATATATATATATATATATATATATATATATATATATATATATATATATATATATTGATTGCCTACCCATAGCCAGACAAACAGGAGCTTTAAATCTGTTAAGAAAATCCATACAAATGTGAAGAAGGCAATGAGCATGCATCACTGTGCTATTATCAATCAACAGCACAGGCACGGCTATCAATAAATGAGGGGGGAAGACTGCTGAAAGAGTGCTGCTTCTGCAGTGAAATGGGTTTATCACATGCCTTTACTGGTCTCTAATAGCAGAGAAGGCTCTAACAATAATGTAGCGCAGATCTGCACACCTACAGAACCACCATAATCTGCAGTTAGAGAGAGCAACTGTAGCCTGCAGCCCACAGCTCAAGTCAAGTGAATCAGGTTTAAGCAGGGCGATAGGAATGGTAGGAGTGGCACAATAGAGACAAAGAAATGAGAGAGAATGAGTAAAACGAGGGAGAGAAAGAGAGAAAAAAAGAAACTAAAATAAATAAGTGAGATGGGAAGGGGTTGTAGTGTTACTCGGTACAGGCTTTCCTGTATTAAACAGCTCCTACAGAGACGACCACGGCTTAGTGTAGTTGTTGACTTAAGATGATAGTGGCCACGTTTTGCACTGATAGAATTGCCAGGTGAAAAGCTGAATGCTTCTCTTGTTTAGTGTACTATTCGCCCCCTGCTTTGCTCCCAGTTTGTTTCTTTTTTTTATGGATTTATATCTGTCTCAC
>JAODXP020000008.1:7232106-7262106 GCA_027497455.2 Sardinella longiceps | reverse complement strand
CGCAATGGACAGCTTGGAAAATTCTTGGCATCCATGGCAGCTCGTTAAAAATGCACTCAATTAAAAATATCCCGTGCCTCACAAGGAAAAAAAATGGGGGAGTGTGTTTTCCAAAGGCCCTGTAATGGTGTAATTTATCTGAAATCAGAGAACACAGTCAGGGGCAAGTAGGCCTTAATTCAAACCCCATGCCACAAAAGCACCTACACACTCTCTCATAGAATCATATCACCACACACACACACACACACACACACACACACACACACACACACACACACACACACACACACACACACACACAAACACACACACACTCACTACCCCTTACAAAGTCATCCCTCTAATGAAAGCTCATCCACAGGCCTAGCTGGTTGGCTGGCTTGGTGGTGATATTTCTCCCCGGCAGGGAGGGAGGCGGGCGGGCGGGTGCGTTTAATAAGTCCGGAATGGCATCTGCATGGAGAGAGATCATCTCCGTACAGCGAGTAATTAGTACTCCATGATGGGATGATAGCCAGCTTTGGCTCCCGCTGGTAGACCGAGAGTGAGGACGACCGAAATACCTGCAACCCTGACCCTACAGTGCACTGCACTGCAAAGAGAGACTGACCAGCCCCTGTCTACTGTCTACTGTAGGTAAATACTGGGCTAAGACCAAGGACTGCCATCCACTGAGTGAATAGCTGGATCATATGCAGTCTTGCTTTTCTGACCGTCTGTGTTTTCAAGCTTAAAGTACACCTTTTCCACTTAGTGTTTTTTGATCTTTTGATGCTCTCTTGAGTCTCTCTCTCACTTACTCATCTCTTTACTTCACACATAGAGTACAATCACACACACACACATACACACACACACACACACACACACACACACACACACACACACACACACACACACACACACACACACACACACACACACACACACACACACACAAACACACACACACATTACATTCAAAATCCTTGTCTGACAATACAGTGTGTCTTTAACTACTCCTTCCATCTTTACCCACTCTTTCCCTCAAACACAGCTCTACATTTCCCCCTCTATACCTTTTCTTTCATTTTCCTCCACACGTGTCCTCTCTCTCTCTCTCTCTCTCTCTCTCTCTCTCTCTCTCTCTCTCTCTCTCTCTCTCTCTCTCTCTCTCTCAGAGTCAGCGGGATCTCATTCTGCAGACTCAGGCTTGCCATTCTAATAAGGCTTGTATGTCTGACCTCCACGCTTCATGTACACCCTCCAACAATGGCAGTCGATCCATTCAGCAACCCCCCCTCCACCCCCCCTCGGTCCTCACTCCAGGCCAGCTTTCAGCTTTGCTGGGGGTGTTTATTTCTGTTTGCCTCTCCTGTCAAGGCATGTCTGTCAGCCCTACCCAGCAAATCACCCAGCTGTCAGATTACATATCGATTGTCTCATAGTGGGGTGGCATTTTTTTATGTTTATTTATCTGTCACGTTTTTTTTGTTTATTTTCCACGTGAGTAGGGAAGTAGCTTATTTTATTCTAAAGTTGAGAGTAAAACATACAAAAAAATGAGCAAATAAGTAAATATATAAACAAAACCCTTTCGCTGAAAATATTCACCCAAATTAAGAGGAGACTTTTTCACTGTGGTGTATGTGTGACAGTGTGTACAGGCTGAAAAGGAGGAACATTTTCACAGATGGTTGCCGATACTATTTTCATGCCAATCATCTTCCAAATTGCAAAAACATTTCAGAGAGGCCAACATCATAAAGGATAAAATATGCAGTGATTTCTGCCCAAGCAAAAGCCAAACAGCTATTCTCCGTAACCACTCAGACATGACAGTCACCTCAAAAAAGGTGTCAAAATGTCTCTGACCATCAAACAGGGAGATCAACATTTGGACATCAGTAGAAGAGGGACGCAGGAGATGAGTGAACAGAAATATAGAGCGAGAGAAAGAGAGAGAGAGGGGGGGAGAGAGAGAGGGGGGGGAGGCATAAACAGACGTGGAGGAAGAGGGAGGGATAGGGCAAGAGTCATCACAGAGACAGACTGGGTGAGGACTGAAAAAGACAGTGTGTTTGTGTGTGTGTGTGTGTGTGTGTGTGTGTGTGTGTGTGTGTGTGTGTGTGTGTGTGTGTGTGTGTGTGTGTGTGTGTGTGTGTGTGTGTGTGTGTGTGTGTGTGTGTGTGTGTGTGTGTGTTTGTGAGTGTGTGTATGTGTGTGTGTATCACACTCTCATCATCGCCTGGGGTGCCCATGTCAATCACTCTATGGTGGTGCCAAAGAGAGCGATGCATCTGCACGCCTCCTCTACTCCAAGCGCTGGTCCTGTTCAATCACCTTGCCAAGGGACAGACATAGGTGAGGGTGTCATGGCCTCCAGACAGAATCATGGGCTACAGCATGAGTCAATAGGCAGCCATGTCTCAGTCACAGAACACTCACATTCATTCACGCCTTTTTGTCTTTCTACACTAATCAACACTTCCACACTATTTAAACCTTTTTGGGAAGAAAGGCAGGGCCTTGATTGGTTTCATGCAGCGTCTCATATGTTTGCTTTACACAAAATCATACACACACATACACACACACACGCATACACACACATATGCACACACATATGCACACACACACACACACACACACACACACACACACACACACACACACACACACACACACACACACACACACACACACACACACACACACACACACACACACACACACACACACACCTACAACTGATTGTATGTGGGTTGTCATTTCTGGGTACCATGATTGAACAGGGCCTAGTTGGGCGGTCGATGCAGTTGACAGCTGATTGTTTTTGACACAGTTCCTTTACTTTCCTAGAGTTAGTTAACAACCAGAACCAAAACCCTAGGCTACATATGGGGCTATACTTACTGTGCTTCAGAATCAACACTTCATCCATTGTATAACACTACTTCAGCTTCAGCAGCATTGGGTTCTTTTTATAAACTGTAAACAGTCTTCATGATCTACAATAAAGCTGTCTCTTATGCAAAAATGTGATTATATTCACAGTTCTCAGAATCTACAGTATGTTTCTGCTTATAGCCCACATATATTCTCTACATGGAGCTGAAATAGATTTCTAATTTGACATGGTACATCCATTAAGTAACATTTACCTTTTCACACAAACATATGTACTAATGTAAAACTGTGATTTTTTTCAGATTTTTTTTTTTCAAAGGCCTGTTTGAATCATGAACACCATGTTACATCGGATAAAGCTATAAAATGAGGTTTATTCCAATAGCACTGAATAATAAAAGTTTCTGAATAGACATCAGTGACATCAGGCATGCGGACTAGCAAAGACGAATAATTTTCAAAGCAATGCTTTGAAATGTCAGGATTACAAGATAAATTCTAATTTCACAATCCTGTATTGTACATCATTACCATGGCGATGCCTTCAGAGAGTGCTGCTGCTGAGGGCACAAGTTCAGCTAGCACATTCTATTCTATATTTAGTCAACACATGCATCTTCAGTCTGTGTGCCACTCAAAATGTCATTTACATTCAAAGTAGACTAGTAGAGAAAGAATGACTGAATGTCTAAATGGATGGATGAATGAATAACTGAGTGAATGTGTCCATGTGATGACATTGGAAACCACACAGAGGTAAAACATGTCAACAAAGCCACCCCAGCAATTATACTGTAGCCTTCTATGTGTGTGTGTGTGTGTGTGTGTGTGTGTGTGTGTACATCTACATGTCTGCAATAGGCTTAATATATAGCAGTGTTTACATTAACAAGAGCTATAAATACATTCTGGAACAGCAGAGCACTCTACTCTACATAGGCTACTTAAAGCAATCAGTCAAGAGCAAAGATCAAAAAGACATACGGCACAAGAGGAATGGTGAGAAAGAGTGAGGGAGAGAAAGAAAAAAACAAAAAGAGAGAGAGAGAGAGAGAGAGAGAGAGAGAGAGAGAGGGAATGAAGGCAGAGATAGAGAGATGTATTAACCAATGAGCACTAGAGAGATGGTGGAGAGTCAGAAGAGAGAGTGAGAGTGAGATAGAGAGAGGAGGGGGAAGGGGAATGGTTGAAAACTGAGAGAGAAGAGGGATATATTAACTGAGGGGAATAGAGTGACAGAGATAGAGGAGGAAGAGCCATAGGGAAAGGAGGGAGAGGGAGAGGAGAGAGAGAGAGAGAGAGAGAGGGGGAGGGAGAGGAGGGAGAGAGAAAGGGGTGTGAAAGTGACCGATGGACACTGACTGTGACCGACAGCCAGGCTGAGAGGGAGAGAGATGACAGCGTTTTTAAATATGAATGAAAAACATATTCTGTGACACTGACAGAGAAGACTTTAAAGGCAGCCCATCTATTCATACACTCCCATCGCTGATGCACAGATAGGCTGAAGCCGGGCTGGGCCGTTCCCCTCGCTCTCCCAGGCTAAATTAGCCAATCAATAAAGCACCTACTGAATCACACAATCAGACTCGCTCCCAACCATCAAATATTAACGTCTGCATTTGTTTTTAAATCAAAGGAGTCAGCAAAGCAGAAATATACAGATGAGAACGGAGAGCCATTTGTCAGTCACAGGTAATCTCTCTCTCTCTCTCTCTCTCTCTCTCTGAATATATTCTTGTCATTCGCTTTTCTGTCTTTTCCTCTGCATCGCTCATCATCATTCCTCTCTCTCTCTCTCTCTCTCTCTCTCTCTCTCTCTCTCTCTCTCTCTCTCTCTCTCTCTGTCTATGGAGGGTGTCCATGTATGGTTACCGCTTGTCTCCTCTGCGGTCCAAGGTGACCTCTGCTTTACATTTCATTATCAGTCATCCTGTCGTATACAGCTATAAAAACCCAAAGTGCCCACATCACTGCTTTTATAAGCAATTGAGCCATAATACAATTTGGTTGGGGCAAACTCCCCCCTTTTCTACATGTAAATTGGCGTCATTACGGAAAACAATGCCACTTTAATTTATGTGTGGATCCATAAATGGTTTGTCTTCTCTCCCACTACTCAGGATTAGAGGGGCACGCAGCCAAAAAAGGACTAATGTATTTAAAGGGCCACATTAACAGGATAAACAGTTGCCTTATCTCTAAAGTACATTGACTTTTTCAGGAGGCCCCCAGTTCCTCTCTCTCTCTCTCTCTCTCTCTCTCTCTCTCTCTCTCTCTCTCTCTCTCTCTCATTCTCTACTGCATTCTCTCTCTCTCTCATCTCTCTACTCTCTCTCTCTCTCTCTCTCTCTCTCTCTCTCTCTCTCTCTCTCTCTCTCTCTCTCTCCCTCCCTTCCTCCCTCCCTCCCCACATCACACCCAAATCCCATTAATAAGCCCATTTTCAAACTGATTACATATTTGAAAACTTTGGACGCAACCCACACTGTGTCAAATGGTAAACAGGGGCACAATCTCACACACATAAAGATTTGCTAATCCATCATTGGTAGCTCTTAAATTTAGACCTGGTCAGAAATCCCTATGACCCAATTAAATGTAGGTGGAAAGAGTAAAAAAAAAAAAAGAAAAAAACTGGCAGTGAATCAGTATTCACCGTGGGCAGTGGAAGGAAAAACTCTACGCCAACACCAAGCAGGCTTTCAGGTCTAACCGTATGCACACTCCATCTAGCATACCGGGATCTAGTTTTAATTATACATTTTTTCCCCCTGTAATTCCCACTCTTCCAGCGACTTCATAAATGTTTTAATTTCACACATTTTGGGCCAGTTTAACTCACAATATTGGCCAAGACATGGTAGAAAATCCACGGCTATTAAAAAGTGCTTAATTCATAAGCCTTAACTGATACAGTAGGCAGAATATAATGCACTGAAGGAAATCTTTAGCAAAAAGGAAGCATAGCAGCACAGCACAGCACTACCAGTCACATGGTTTGGTGTGGTATCATATTTTTTTTGTCGCGTTGTTAAAGCTAACAAGCCTGGGTTGGGCTGGAGCACTGTTGGGGAAGCTGTCTAATACTAAATTATATGAATTCTATAAATATGTACACTAGTGGTATAGGGTCTATAGCATTACAATTTGTGGCTCGCCACAGTTGTGATGAAGGAATACGATGGGGTTCAACCCCAATGGGTTCAACAAGCTTGCCAGCTCAGCTGTGTCTGCAGTGAGGAAGAAGAGAGCAGCATTGTATTGTGCAAATGAAGTGACTGTAGGCATGATACTGTTGTGTTGTAGTGATAGATAGTGCAAGGGTTAACTGTTGTGTGAGCTCAGAAATGGTTGCTGTGAGGGACAAACAGCATATGGTGGCCACAGAGGGACAAATAGCATATGGTGCCCACAGAGGAGGGCTAGGAGGTGTGAGGACTTCCTGGCCTGACAGGTCAACACAGGAAACACCCAAGCATGGACACAACATTCACACACTTGCACAAATACCACCACACACCCCCCCCCCCCCCACACACACACACACCACCACACCCCAAACACACACACACGCACACACACACACACACACGCACACACACGCACACACACACACACACACACACACACACACACACACACACACACACACACACACACACACACACACACACACACACACACACACAGACACAGAGAGAGAGAGAGAGAGAGAAACAAATTGGCCATTAAACAGATTTGGTAAATTCACAATCAGACATAGGGCCCAGACATCAGAGTACTAAAAATTACCACTTAATAAAAATTACTGCTAAAATTACATATGTACCTTTTACAGACATGATTTTCATTGACAGCGGGGAGCTAGCCAGCACGGCACATACATGGGGAGAGGAGAGAGAGAGAGGGAGTTGTAAAGGAGAGAGACATCAAAGGTAATTGCACCCCACGAAGAAAAAAAAAAAAACATGAATATTATTCATGTGTTGAAAGCAGGCCAGTCCATGTGCAGCTTCACCCTGACATGAAGACCATTATTAGTGTGGACAGTACACAAGCACATGTGCACTATCAGCAGACAAGGATACAGCACACTAGCACACTGACTCATCCACTTCAGCTAGGGAACAACCATTACCACTTAGACAAGTATACACACACACACACACACACACACACACACACACACACACACACACACATGCTAAGAGAGAGAGACATGGATTCATACTGAGAAAAAATATAGACACTCAGACACACAGATGGAAAATAATACAAATAATCCTTTAAAGTGGGTGCAACCTGCACAAACACACACACACACACACACACACACACACACACACACACACACACACATGAAAAACACTCCTCCGCATGCACAAACATACCCAGCTCACAAACAGCTCTCCCATTATTAAAATATTTCTGCCTGAGCTGTGTAAAGAGACAAGGCTGCATTATGTCTCAGCAAAGGAAAAACTTGGGGGTAAAAACATAACATGCACCTCGCACAGGTGTGTGGCAGTGTTTCTTTTGGCTCTTTTGTTGACAGTGCCAATCCTGAACACATTACACTGTAAATCTCCATTTCCCAGCATTCCGTTTCTATTTTTTTCTTTTTTTCTTTATTTTTAGATATAAGTTGTATTGGGGAAGACAACAGAACCACCACCTCAGTTAGTTCCAGACCTACTGTGTATGAGGTAGGGACATGCGATGGACATGGTTGTTGCTTCCTGTGCCATTGGTACCTCCCCTCTGCTATATGCAAGGGATAATGGCCACCGAGGTGACCTGATATAAGGTAACAATCCCGCTTATCACTCGGCTGCAACTAAAATATATGGACGGTAAGCAAGTGTTTAAAACATAAAAGAAACATGTGGCTTTGTTTTGAAAGAAGCTACACTGTTAGGTACTACTTTCATATGAAAGAAGAACCTCAAGGCTGCATTGGAAAGAGCATTGATATGGAAAGCTGGTGAAACTCTTTTAGCCGACAAATGTCTCAGGTGTCCTGTTATCTAGAAATAACGGACACCCTATCAGCCAATCAGAAAACAGTATTTCATTCCACTGATAACTTATGTTGATGCTTTATATCAGCTAACGGGTTTTGTGAGACTATCAGGCATGCAAGACATTCAGAAATGTTCATTACAGTACTCAGTGTTCTATTCCCACAAGTTTTTGAAAGGTTTCAAAGGTGCTAAATACTGTTCTTGTCACTATGGTGGTACTCAATTAATGGCAGGGGCTAAGGTACTTAGTGCAAGACCAGATGTACTGGGCATGCAATGTCTATGTCAGAGACTCTGTATGTCACAGATGCTTAAGTCAAAGCATACAACAATACATTTCCTACACTTTCAGTCATGTGAAAAATACAAATGTCATCAAACTTACTTCAGTTACTCAAACCTCTTTCAAGGAATCAAGGGATTTAATTAGACACATGCATAAGATTACTGGTGTGAAAAATGATGATGTTGAGATTAAAAATATATTTAATGAGACAAGTTTTCTTTTAATAGTCATCAGCGTTTATATGCAATTATCACTCATTGTCCCCATAGTTCTCATATTGGTAAGCAGTAAAAGATCCTGTGATTTGTTTCTATCAGTATCCCGGCTTCCCCAACATGAAAGCTGTTATGATACATGCTGACATGACATTGATGTTTCATTTTAACGTGACTAGTCATGGCAAACTGGAGTCAAGATGCATCATCGGAGACAGAGTAGTGTGAGGGTGACAGCGGAGGGTTCAAGCAGAGTGCTCCCCAAAGTGTCCCTGAAATTGGATTCCCAGGGACAGGATGGGACAGGCAGGGAAGTCGATGACTGCTTCAGCGGCAGGCGGGCGAGCGAGCATGCATGCCACCCTTCGGCGTTGGCACAGCGGGCACTGAAAGTGCTGACACCTTCTTGTACGCGCGTCAGCAGAACACAGGCTTCCAACACGCGCGCACCCAGACACACACACACACACACACACACACACACACACACACACACACACACACACACACACACACACACACACACACACAGGAACTGAGTGCTTTCAGGAAGATGTTTGCAGAGCTTTACTGACACTAGACACTTGAGAGATCAATAACACCAAAACCATGGATGCTACAAAACAGAGCTAACGATCCAATCTGTGCTGAGCAGGGTTCTGTTGCTGGACTAAAATGCATTGAGATGTGTGCTGCCGATACCATAACTGTAAATGTTATAGAGAAAGCAATGGGCTGAGCTGTGATGATCAGGGTGCAAGCGCTACCTTCACCACCATGGAAAGAGCTAGCACTGTTGCTAGGTGCTGTCATTCCTATGTCTGCTGCAAAAAGACCTAGCAACAGATCGAGATGACTGTTGAAGATGGTTGCTACTGCAACCACTGCAGATACAGCTAGAGGTAGAACAGGGAGGTGATGTTACCACAGCAGCCAAAGACAGGGCTAGCAATGGTGGGCCTAGTCAACAGCTGTAGGGAATGGACCTGGACGGAGCAATGACATGCCTCTCTCTCACAAGACACACACTCTCACCAAAGGATTTCATCAACTCTCTCTCTCTCTCTCTCTCTCTCTCTCTCTCTCTCTCTCTCTCTCTCTCTCTCTCGCATTCCTTTCTTTCTTTCTGATCATGACCATGAAAAATAGGCCTGCAGATGTTGTGTGTAGATTCCGTATTTGGCTGTATATCTCTATGCCTGCTGGCTGCAGGGAAGCTTTCAAGTGAAAGCAAAGCAGCTCTTTTCTTTTTTCCCCCGTTTCAAATTAACACAGCCATGGTCAACCTTGTTTCAACACAGACCAAAAATATACAGCGGCCTTTCACTTGCAAATGTCAGCCCTGGCTGATTGTGTGGGATGATTAAGCCTGGGTGGTGTGGCAGGCTAAGGGCAGAAAATGCTAATAAAGCTCATTGAAAGCCTTAATGATGCTGAAGGCAATTTACTACTGTCAATAAAACTAAACCTGATTATGTATTAAGAGTTGGTGCGCTCTCTCGCCTCTTCACTGGAGTCCTTAACCACCTCCTGAGAGAGGAGAGTGTTGAGCACTGGCTTAAAAATGACCTTTTTTTTATTAAGATTCGGTGGTTCACAGATTAGGCAATAACTGTCCATAGGGATAATTTCCTACAGATATTACCCTTTTCCATTAGAAACTGATTACAACCTGGAAAATTGCATTCACTTTTGCAAAAGGCCGCCTACTGAGAGCATGAAGCTTTACCCTGAGCGAAAGCTACTTTGAGAACTCAAATGGCTTTTCATTACAATAAAAACTTCAACAAGGCCGACTGTAAGCAGCGCAAAACTTTTTTTGTGTGTGTGTGTTTCTAACCTTCATCTTTAGTCATGTTTTCAAAGATGAATACAATTCTGCATATCTGCCTTTCTCTGTGAGGTATCCTTGGGACTCTCAAGCTTTTTGAAGAAGACGCCACGTTGCAAACCTGCAGACCCCGAGGAGAGCTGCTAATCTAGACATCTTTGTTCAGCTCTAGCAGTCTCTGGGATGGACGAGAGAACAGCAGATGTGGTGTCAGAGTACGACTCTACTTTATGTTCATTTTTTTTTAAATCCCTGTGGATGGCTCTCTAGCAGGACAGCTGAAGAGCATATAATGATTACTATCTCAACTATCCCCTTGCCAGACAGACGCGTGGGAGTAAATTGCTAGTTATGCAAACTGCATTTTATTCCAAGGGAATAAAAAATGACCACTTTTCTGTGAGGTTGTTTGTGTTGTTTTGGTTTCTTCTTTGTTTTGCTTAGACATGCATACACTGCACTATTTTTGAGTTTTAGTCAACAAAAACAAAATCCTACTCAACAAAACTGTCATTTTGTTTACGTCCTGTTTCCAACTAAGTTTGGACACTGCATAAAATGCAAATAAACAGAGAAGGATCGCAAATCATGTCAATGCCTATTTTGCTGCAAAACATTTTATGATTTTAAATTGAATGACAACAACACATCTACAAAAAAGTTGAAATTGGGCGTCAAACAATGCTAGCAATGGCTAACGCTAAATAAGCACAAGCAGGAACATTTCAAAACAAATTACTTTCACTTTCCCCATGACTGAGCATAAAGACAACAACCAAGAGAGGCAGAAAAGTGAATATGCCAAGGTATTGTACATTTTCCTTCACACTACAGTGGCAATCACTCTGGCCTTCTCTTGCTTTCTCTCATTCTTTTTGGCAGTGCACAATATAAACATGATAAACAATCATTAAACATGCCTGCTGTGTTTGGTTTGGACCAGAGAACGTGATGAAGATGTTGCCATAACAAACTGGTGTGTGTGTGTGTGTGTGTGTGTGTGTGTGTGTGTGTGTGTGTGTGTGTGTGTGTGTGTGTGTGTGATAAAGAGTGAGTGTGTGTGTGTGTATGTGCGCATCTGCATCTGTCTACGTGTGTGTGTGTCTGTGTGTGTGTGTGTGTGTGTGTGTGTGTGTGTGTGTGTGTGTGTGTGTGTGTGATAGAGAGTGAGACTGTGTGTGTGTATGAGAGAGAGAGAGAGAGAGAGAGAGAGAGAGAGAGAGAGAGAGAGAGAGCGCGAGAGAGATGCACATTCATCCGACGCCGGGTCTTGATTAGGATGAGTTAATTAATTTCCCTGTTCCCTGGCCATGCATGATTAATGGGACGGGTGGCATCTCTGTGTGCTGCAAGGCCTCTGTCACCAGGGCTAAATCTCCACCATAGACACGGCACAGCCAGCCTGTCTGACACAGACCCTGCCACATGCCATGACCTTTGCCACAGAGGGGAGAGGGGGACGGGGAAGGGGACGGGGATGTGTTATAGCAGGGCTGAAGTGATCTGATTAAAACGAGATGCGTTTTACAAAAGCAATCTTATCTGATTAAAACAGGAAGCATTAAGACATCAGCAGTGATGATGTAATGTGGGCAGAGCCCATCACTCGGCATCTTGGCTTTCTTGATTATTATCAGCCAGAGCTTTTGAGTGTGAAAGCCACGGTATGCCATAATTTCTTTTTTTTTAAGTCATTCAGCCAATTCTTCAGTAAAAAATTACACTTCACATCACTGTTTTGTTTAAATGCTACTTGCATAGTTGAAATTTGTGAGGATATTTTTCTCTCTCTCTCTTTCTTATTCACTTTTCTTTACTCTCTTTCTATTATTTCCATAATATTTGGAGGATGACTGATGACTTTGACATGGTGTCGACTTCTGTAAATCTCCATTCTGAAGCCTAGAATGTTTCAAAAAGAAAATAGCCAAGTCCACTCTTTCCGTCAAACGTCAGGAAACAAGACATGTCTGGGCATGATTCAGACTACAGATAGACTGTAGGGAGAGAGAGATGAAGTGAGGCAGACATTGAAACACTTGAACTAACAAAAGGGCTTCTAATGAAAACTGAAGTCCTAGAGGCTGTTGATGTCCCTAGCTAAATGCCAAGCCTTTAGTCCACACATAGTCGCTTATGGCAGACTCAAGCTTCAATTGCCAACAGAATGATGTCACTTCCAGAAACTCAGTAGCTTCCTGCAACAATGACTGATGACTAAAATATGAAGCAAAATATATGAAGTGAATGATGCAAGGTTTCTCCGTCGAAAAATAAGCCTCTTGATTTTTTTTTAAAAATGACTCAACTCAATTCTCCCATCATATAATGTGATTCAAAAAATAAATAA
The DNA here is from genome assembly GCA_027497455.2 of Sardinella longiceps. Classification (NCBI taxonomy): domain Eukaryota; kingdom Metazoa; phylum Chordata; class Actinopteri; order Clupeiformes; family Clupeidae; genus Sardinella; species Sardinella longiceps. The sequence continues at coordinate 7,249,505 of JAODXP020000008.1, read as the reverse complement.
ATAAATAAATAAAAAACTGTGCCCCAGTGTGATATCTGGCAGATGAAGAGCTGAAAAGATTAGACGCTGCCGTCGTAAGAGTGGGATAATGAATCCGTGCTCTTGCTGACCTTTGGGCGCCAGGTTTAGGCTGCCAAAACTGCTGAGTTCAGACAGGAAAATTATGAGGTGGAAGAATCCTGATTACACTTCACCCATTCGTGTTACTTCTTAATATCAAAACACATATCTATTTCACACACACACACACACACACACACACACACAGAATGCTGAAGTCCACTCCCCGAGATATGCAATGACCCCAGCCCAACATAAGACAACTGTGTGACTCATGGCATGACACATACTTTAACACACACACACACACACACACACACACACACACACACACACACACACACACACACACACACACACACACGCATAGTTGCAATGATAGGAACAAACTAATTATAAAAGACCCCTTCAAGATGATCTCTTTACCAAGCAAAACATATTGGTAAATAAATAAATAAATCTCTGCAGATTAACAGCTTAATTCCTTTCGATTGTTTCTTCCAATACATAAATTGAATCAACTTGACGTGGCACTCACCCTTAAGAAGCTTATCAACGGTATCCAAGCACAGCCTCAAAACCCCTTCAGAAGCCACAACACGTCTTAGAACAATAACAGCAATAAAAACAACAACAATGTGGAGCGGGGCAAACAGAGAGCTAGGCAGTCTTCAGAGAGCACAAGTGCATGCTGGGAAAGAGTTTAATTTGATCTGCAATGCATCATGGGTGAAATACTCCTAAACTATGAGACTGCTGGTTCAAACACTAAATATCTCTGGGTACCCGACCTGCTCTGGCTGGAGGCACACTGGAGGGTTTTCAGGGATTAACATGAATAAAATATGGCCACAACAGTAAACTTGCAGAGCATTCATAAATTCTCTATGCACTGTATATTAATAACATCATTTAAATGTTAATGAAACATTACTTTTTTATTTGTGACACAAAACAGGACGTCATATTGAGTAAACCAGGAAAATTACACCCTGCCAAGTCTCTTAATAACGTTATTATTGTATAATATTTTCAATGTCAATAAAATAACTTATAATCTACCACAAGCTGTGGGTGTGATGGAACAGTGGGTCAGGTCACCATGTCACACAATTGGAAAGCTGTAAGTCTGTGTTGCTATGGATAAAACATCAGCTAAATAACCAGTCGACTTAAACTTTCCAAACTGCACATTTGCACACACATTTGAGTTGAGTCAGTTCTCCAGTGCTCAAACACTGGCTTTCATTTCTCCGCAGAGCTCTTATCTTAGCTCCATTTGTCACTCTGGACGGCCTGTAGTGCCCTGTAGTGGCACATGAACTTTATGAACTGGGTTACTTTTATGAAGCAGTTGAGGGCGGATCACCGTCTCCTAATCCCAACCTCTCTCTTCCCGGGAACAAAAGTGCAGCGCTGATCCTTCATCCTCTCTTCCCCGCAGGTATTCATTCAGTGAACACAGATCCCAGATTCCTTTCAATGCCTCCATCCTCCTCCTCCTCCTCCTCCTCCTCCTCCTCTTCCACCTCCTGCACCTCCATCTACCTCCACTACCTTCTCTGTGCTTTAAAGCTGGGTGTAATTAAATTCAAAGCCGCTGCTTCGAACAAAAGGAACAGTGGGAGCTTGACTAGCTACATTAACTAAGGCCTTTGTACCCTGCTTGATTAAAGGTTCTAACGACAGCTACTCTCCAGGGCGTCCACCACCACCACCACCACCACCACCAACCCCACCCCACCCCACCCACGTCAACCCCATTTCCCCCGCAGTGGAAAGCACAGGTGTGGGATTTAGGATTTAGTGCCCAGTCCTGCATGCGGCAGTGAAGCCACACAGATTCAGAGACTCTCAGCTTAGTATGACACGGGAGTGCTCTGCTCACAAAGCATATGCTGCGACAATTAGCTTACACTTCAAAGAATGGAACTGGCAAAAACAGATGTGGTAGCACAGCGCAAAATTGAAGGAAAAAAAAAAAACACTATTCTTCTATAACTGTTTCTATGCTCCATGAGTGGGGTATACTTCAATAGCGCACCCGCTGCAGCCTCCACAACTGTAAGGACAGGAAGACACTCCAGTGACTTCCTCCGAGATAAGAAGACAAGTAGTAATTTACACCACTCTGTAAAACGCAGACAGAAGCGCAGCGGGAAGAGATACTGTACTTGCATGCGTAAGCTTTTCAAATAGGAGCTTTTAAACCAACAGATTGATCAGCGAGGAGGATTAATTGCCAGCATTGAGTTGACGTGGTTTGGCTCCTATAAGTGATGATCAGAGGAAGCTCCTCGTTGCAACGTATGTTTCTTTATCCGCAACATTAAAGTCTGATAAAGACCTGTGTGCTTGACAACTTCTTCTTCTTCTTCTTCTTTTCCCTAAGCATGGCTGCCTGCCAGGGTGGTTTGCTTTTGATAAGCCTTGCACAGGAGGATACACACACACACACACACACACACACACACACACACACACACACACACACACACACACACACATGCACACACATGCACACACTTACACACTGCTGCTGCTGCTACCAAGCATTGTTATTATACACAATTTTGAGGTTCCACCGCATGCGTTCAAATAGCAATGAACCTATTCAATTCAACTGTTTGAAAAAGTTGGAGGCAAGTAGACTATCGACCAAGGTCCATACACAAATAAAACATTCATGCAAAGACAGAAATGTTGAGGAGTATTGAACGGCTGTGGGATACTGCTGAGGGAGAAGGAGTCAGAGGTGTGTGTGTGTGTGTGTGTGTGTGTGTGTGTGTGTGTGTGTGTGTGTGTGTGTGTGATAGGGGGCTCTACTCACAGAACAGGGCTGTTTTTTGTTGAACACACTCTACTAGTGTGAGAGCAGGATTTGGGTCACAAGGTGTCGAATCGAATGTATCTCATGCCTTTCAATCACCCACAGTCAAATGGGTGCTGCTCTCCCTCAGTGGGCATGTGGTGTGTGTGGCCTTGCTCCAGCTTGTTTTTTTCCTCCCTCTCTCTCTCTTTCTCTCTCTCTCTCTCTCTCTCTCTCTCTCTCTCTCTCTCTCTCCTTCTCTTTTCTCAAGTGCAAACACCCTTGGAGAGCAAATCCATTTCCATCATGTATGGATAGTGAGGTGTGTGTGTGAGTGGGTGTGTGTGGGTGTGTGTGTGCGCCCACATGCACGTGGCTATGTATGCACATGAGCAGCACTAGTGTTTTTACCCAATTCAGGTCAAGGAGTGAAGATGCAGAGTGTGTTGAAAAAACTATTTTTTTGTAAGTCATGAGGAACCTTCAGGCAAGGACATATAGATATGAATTGAACACTGTACCGGGCAAGGTTTGCCAGGCAAACTGGGGACTGACATATTGTTGGAATGGTTAACCACCCTCACACTACACTACCCCTTAACCCACACTGACTGAAGCCCTGAAGATACAATCAAGACACAGCCCAGCACCAGCATTGCTCAGCAACACTGTCTGACAGCATTGATGAAAGAGTTGCCCTACATATTATCACCTTTACCTGTGTGTCTGGCTGCACTCTGGAAGGTGGGAGGTAACACAGCAGGTAGGATGCAGCTGACTCTAGGCCCAAATCTGGTCTGAACATGGCCCAGATCTGGCAGAAAATCTCCCTAAGCCCTCAGCCAGACCTGTTCCAGATTTAACTGTACTCTAGGCCTATTCAGAGCACTGCATTCCTTCGACTCCCACACACACACTTACACACACACACACACACACCTACACAGACAGACACACACACCCACCCACACACACACACTCACAGTACAGCACAGGCCTTGTGATTTATGGGGCTGGAGCAATCTCAGCATCAGTGCCACATAAAAAGCTATAGATTTTAGATATTAGAGCAAGGTCTTAAAAGTTGGAGTACATTTGTTTTAATAGCGTACGGCCGCCCGCCACACATGCGAAGCCCAAATCCCTCGGTGGAGAGATTTTACCTGGAACCTTCCACGCTATCATGAATCACGTCCAGCTCGCCCAAGACCGCCCGCCTGCCCGCCCGCCCGCCCTAAGAGTGGGGCTGATGAATGTTTCATGGCCCTGCACTCGGAAAATAAAACCCTCGCGGGCTAATGTCAAACCCCAAACACCGCCTGGATTCATAACAAGTTATGGCTATTATAAAAAAAAGCAACAGCAACAACCCCGCACTCACCATCAAGAAAACAGACATGGCTGTAGGCAACTTTTTTCCGAGTGAGTCACTATACTGCTACTCTGCTACTGATTCCGGGTCTCTTGCAGCACTTGACACACAATGGCCGGGGTTAGAGCCGTAATGGCGGAAGAGCTGGTCTGGAGTCAGTTAATGGAGAGGAACGGAGCGGAATGGAGGGGAGGGGTGGGGAGGTTGTTGGGAGCAGGGAGTGGGGCATGGAAGGAAGGGGGGATGTAGGGGAATGAATCAGCAGTTCCTGTGAGAATTAATGGCTTTTCCGGCCTTGAACTGGGCCTCACAGCCTGCAGCTGGATGTGTGGGACTTAATTGTGCAGCTCTCCGGCCTTGCAGGGAGAGGTTGTGTGGGGGTGATAGAGGTGGAGACGATGTGTGTGTGTGTGTGTGTGTGTGTGTGTGTGTGTGTGTGTGTGTGTGTGTGTGTGTGTGTGTGTGTGTGTATGTGTGTGTGTGGGGGGGCTGTTATTACATCCTCTCTAGGATTAGGAGGCGAACAGCAGGCTCAGCAGGCCCTGGTGTGTATTAGCGGTTAGAAGAACCACCCACTCTGCGTTTAGAGGGGCGCCGAGCGTGGCGGGAAGTCAACGTCGATCGAGCAGGGCTCCTGCAGAGTATCCCATTCCCCCTATCTGACACCGCCGAGGCGTGTGGCACGGAGCGACAAGATGCGACGTGTCCATCCGTACACACAGGTGATCTTTCTTGCCTCGCAGCGGTTAGCCGCTAATCCGATGCTAGTCACTCCCCTTGCATCCGCTGCATTACAAAAACCCAGCCCTCGCTAAAACACCCCTAAGAGGAAGGCGGAAAAAGTCTGCAGCTGTGCAGAGAGCTGCTTGCAGACGAGTTAAAAGCCTACGTGCTTAACAAGAACTCCAGCGTGGAAAGTAGGCGGCACCATAATAGCGTTGCTTTGTGTTGCGCTTTAAATGTCTCTCTTGCAAAGGCAAGTTTTATGCTTACTGGGGGATGAAATGAAGCTTTTTGTTCACCTAATACCAGTCAGAGAGAAAGTTTCATCACTGGCATGCCAGCTCCGCATTTTTATTTATTTTTTTGAAGGCTGAATGGGGATGTTTGTTGTCAGTTTTCAGTTTCTCATAATACAAACGCACTCAAAAGGAGGCAAACAGCTACTTAAAATGACATTGAGAGGAATATGAAATAGATGCATTCTTGAGCTGGCCCTCTTTGTCAGACGGGTTTGTTACGCTGGCACCATTGTTTTCATACCGCGGGGGGAAGTGTGGCCAAATATTGAGCTCGGCTACGCTAGGTCTGCTCTGCTGTATCACATGACCACAATAGATGAGCCCTGTCAGCCATCATTAGGGCTCTACTTTGTTTCCGCTAGCCATTAGAGTTCAGTGGCGCGCACACACAGCACATACACAAACACAAAGACACACACACACAGACACACACACACACTTTCTCCCTCTCTCTCACTTATGTACAAACACACACACACACACACACACACACCCTCTCTCTTCCTGTCTGCCCAGTGCAGGCACACTCTCTGTTCCCATTTTTTCCCCTCCCTCATAATAAATGGATCGCTGGACCACTTTAGCAAACACAGCCAACAGGGAGATAAATTGGAATTCAGGCATAACTGCACCTGTGAGGGGGGTGAGGGGTGGGGGGTGGGAGAGGTAACTCGGGGCGCAGCCGACTTATCAGCTGTGCCCAGGGCAGAGAGGGGCAGAAGGGCACAGGAGGCTGCGGGCATCAAACGACGCTTTCAAATAACACAACGAGTAACACGGGCGCTGGCACCCAGGAATTATCATACGCTGTGAAGAAGAAAAAAAAAAAACACAGTGGTGGAAAATTTCATTAGGTTCACAAACCGGGCCAATTTAAGAGTGCTATTTCAAAGACACTGGGTGCAGCCAGAACCGGAGAGCTGTTCCCCCCTCTCTCTCTCTCTCTCTCTCTCGCTGCGGTTCCCTGAGCACACTGACACAGCAGCAGCAGCAGGGGAACTTGGGACGCTGTCCATGGTGCTGAAATGCTGCTGAGCTGAAGGGCGGCTTGAGGAGCTGTCCAGTGCTGAAAGTGACACAAGCCACTGACAGAGGGGCAGAGTCGAGAAGCTTTTAGACTCCTGCATACATAAGACTTTAAGATTTATAGCTGGATGACTCTGATTGCTTGGCAGCCGACACCAGCTTTAATAGTACCTCAGAGCCGGCTTTTAGTTTTTATTTTTTTATTTTATTTATTTATTTATTTTTGTCTTTTGCTTTTACTTAGACTTGTTGTAAAAATGTGTAAGCCCATTTCATTCAAGGCTTTTTAAAACTGATACAAAGCTTTTGATCTTCCTGTTAAGACTTTCAACTATTTGTTGATTAAAAAGACACACCGATATCAAATATAGCAGACAGCCATTCTTGTTCTTTGTTGTATTTAATTCAGTGGGCCTGTGTTCATCCGACTCCGTTTGGTGCAGGATTTTCCACATAAACCTTAACGAGGCATCTCTGGATCTGGCTCCAGGCTGTTTGGTTGATTGACGAGACAGTAACAGGGTTTGGTGACCAACAACAGATGTGTCTGGGTCTGTTTAATCTTTACTTGATAGGTAAAATAAGGCTCATTTAATAATGAGCCATCTCATCTGGTCTGAGAAACAGCTGTCTGATGAGCTGCTCCACTGCACAAATGAGGCTCTGTGCTGTTAGCAATGAGTTGAGAAGGGCTAGAGAGAAGGTCCAGTACCAGAAAAGGAGTGGGCCAACATCTCATCAAACTAAAGGGCTCTGCACACCGGATCTGAGAAAGTGCAGAGCACTCCGATTCCAACATTATGTTCCGTTGTTGTCAATACAACCCTGCACACCAGCTACAAATACTGCCACCGCCTGTTGATTACCATTGGAGTCCATATTTCTCAGGGCCGTTCATAGAAATCCATTGGTTATTTTACAGGCTCCTCAAGAACGTAATGTTTGTTGCTTGTAGTGTTGCCGGTGTGCAGAGGCAAACAAAATTGTCGAATTCAAAAGTGCTCTGCAACGCTGTCAGAACCGGTTTGCAAAGGCCCTAATGGCCTCAAGCACTAAATGCATTCAGGCTTTATTCCATTGTATGCAGACGTCTTTTTGAGGCAAATGATTAATTAATGAAGCCAGTGCCACACAAATTTACATTAGGTGATTACCTATGGTAATATTATGGTAATAATGGTAATATCATGGATATTAGAGGGTATTAAATGGGGAGTAGCTCAACATGAACAAAACTTGAAGTCTAAATTGAAGTCTAAACATTTCTGTAGCAGCTCTTGAGGAAAGGCTTAAGGTGTTAGGTTCCTGACATGAACATCGCCCCCCTCACACACGTGCACACACACACACACACACACACACACACACACACACACACACACACACACACACCTTCAGGCAATGTGTAGAGGACATGGCCCTGGAGGCCTGAGCTTGCCTGAGCCCCAGAAGCCTGTTAGTGTGGAGAGCCGGAGCAGAGCTGTGGTAGGGTGCATAACCATGTCTCTCTCTCTCTCCCTCTCTCTCTCTCTCTCTCTCTCTCTCTCTTACTCTGTCTAACACACAGACAGACACACACACACACACACACACACACACACACACACACACACACACACACACACACACACACACACACACACACACATACATATGCACGCACACACACACACACACTTTTTTCTCTCTCTTCCTCTCTGATTCTCTCTCCCACTTCCTCGCTCCCACCTTCTCTTTTTTTCCTCTCTCCCTCTTTCACCTCTGTGGTCAACAGGCCTCCTCAAGCTAAACAGCAGAGATTCTCATGGGAGCAAGAGTCAGGAAATCCCCCCACTGTGTCGCTAAGCACCTGGCTAAGGGTGGGGGAGAGAAGAAAATGCTACAAGCTACAAGCTACAAATGCTACAAGCTTTCCGCAGAGACGATATGAGAGTGTGGGTGGAAGTATGTGTGTGTGTGTGTGTGTGTGTGTGTGTGTGTGTGTGTGTGTGTGTGTGGGAGGGGGTCCTTGATACTTTGTGGGGGGTGTTAGTCAAGGGGGAGGGGTTCAATATGAGTCAGTGGTCTTTGGCCTGGGCAGCAGGCAAGAACAAACAAACATGGAGACCCACTGAGCTCCATTGCCCACACAGCAGAGGACACTGGCCCAGCTCTGGCCCTTCTCTGGAGCACAACCGGCACAGTAGAAACACTGACTCAAAGACAGCAGCAGCCAGACAGGAGTGACTGCTCTCCTAGCCGCAGAGAAAAGAGCAGAGAGGAGAGGGGAAGGAAGAGGAAAAATCAACACAGGAAATTACGGTTTTTGTCCCCACAAGACTTCCCTCCACACACACACACACACACACACACACACACACACACACACACACACACACACACACACACATGCTCATCACTGACACACACACACTCCTCCCTCAAAGGCGCACACACAGCACAGAGCTTAGTAGGACAAATCCAGCGGCAGATTATCACTGTTTGAACAATGCAGAGTGAATAGTAATTACCGCTGTTGCAGCCAACAGATTAGAGATAAATGATTTATTGCATGATTACAATAAACAAATTATTGCACATTCACAGAAGGCAAATGAGTGCCGCAAATCTGTGCGAGTCTCCCTCAAAAGTGTTGTCAGCATCCATGCAATCACACATAGAAACTGCCGGCAGACAGAAAAGAGAAACAAAATGGCAGTTTGATGTATATTAGCAAGATTGATGCCAACTGATTGAAAGAAGCGAGAGTGGTTCCTACTTGCTTGACATGAATCAATAGAGTGAAAAGCATCTGCCCCGTTCCCAATGGAACCTTTGTCTTAACAATGTCTGGTTACGGGCTACCGTCCCTCACACTTTATGTATTTTTTATGACAAAAAATCTATGAGCCAATTTAATTGGCCCGCTATAACAAACTGACTGCATACATAGGCCTGAGTAGATGTAGACACACACACACACACACACACACACACACACACACACACACACACACACACACACACACACACACACACACACACACGCATACACACACACAGACAAACAGTTCTGGCCAAAACCTATTTAGATGATGAATGCTGTCATGTTGTTGGCACACTATCAGCTTTGTGTAATGTGGTTTGTTTATGGTGAACGCTACATTTATGAAAGGATGTACTGTGTGTGTGTGTGTGTGTGTGTGTGTGTGTGTGTGTGTGTGTGTGTGTGTGTGTGTGTGTGTGTGCGTGTAAGCAGTGCTAAATGCACAAGTAAGATGAATATTCACTGTAGAGGAGACCTTGAAGCGAGACCTTGCTTTGCTGCTCAGCGGTTTATCAGCAGAAGCTGCAACCTTCGGAAGGTTATGCGCTTATGTGGCGTCGTGCCACCTGTAGGCCCCTGAGCCTGCCGACTCGGGATCCGTTGCAATGTGTTGGACTCTGATAATAACCTTCGCCAGCTTGTCCGCCGGAGACTGTCAGCCCAATCGCCTTTAAAGATTCCCCCCCACCCCCATTCCCGTATGTGGTGCCTGAAGACATGTGAGATAGCAGTGGACATCAGGGCAGTCGAAGCTAGGACAACTGCGGAGAACACATCACAAAAAGACACCACTGTTCCGGCATAATAATAAAAGTAATAATAACGATAAAAAAAGTCAGATGAATTATCTGCCCTCTCTCATAAAATATGGCGAAAACAACCCTGTTAATCTCTCTAACCCATCAGCGGTGAGTAAATGTAACCCGGCTCAAAGCCATAAAGCTGAAATGCCGGAGGGGAAAAGCATTGGCAGGGCCAAAATTACAGGGAGGATTTGCAGATGGCAGACACTGTGAATGTTTCTAGAATGAGTTCCCTTTTGCGCTGCAGTTTCAGTTTGTAGACTTTAAACATCAAATCGGTCGGCACTTTGCTGTGACAACGTCCTAGCTTTAAAACAACGTGGCATGCCGCTTCACAAGTGGAACTGTTAAATTACACAGGTCGTGCAGGAGCACCACTCCAAAGAAGAAGAGCTATTTTGTAAGAGTCTCACGGCATCACTGCTGCCACACACACACACACACACCTTACTCGCCCACCCACCAATACACCCCCATTATACACAAATTCAAGCACACGCACGAATGCACACACACACACACACACACACACACACACACACAGAGACACAGTCAGATAAGGACTTCTCAGCAGCTGCACAGATCACAGAATTATTATCAATATTTAATAAAGAGCTTTTGATAATCCCTTTTTTCTTCCAGCTCCCTTTCAAACAATCTGGAAGACATGAGAGCCCCGCACCGTTCACCCTGGCCTGCATTACCACAGAGGGCTGAATCCCAAATTACTCCCCATAAGATTAAAATTGCATCGAGTGACCATGTCCTTGTTTTAAGGCCGCAATGGTAGGAAGAAGACTAACACAAAAGATTGGGGACACACGTCAAAAGCAAGCACATAAAATAAATAATAATAAGACGATATCCCGGCAGCTTACAGACATTCTATTGCTTGCTGTCTGGAAAAAGATTACTGGAGCCGTTGTCTATTATGCTTTAAAATAAATAAATATTCCGAACACAGCCTATTAGTGTCTTAACCGATTGGCGTCCACAGGGAACGCAGCAATGTAGAGACATATCCCAGAATTCAGCTGAGTGCGGCAGAGGCTTGACCCTGATCTGTTTTATGCGTCATGGTTTTAGGGTCATCTGCTACTGCAGTTGTGGCCGCTTGCAGTGATGGCTTTAAGGAAGAAAGGCTGTGTCTGCAGATACACATATGTTGGCGGTGTATGCAGAGATGCAGAGAGGCAGAGAGAGAGAGAGAGAGAGAGAGAGAGAGAGAGCAGATTGAGTTATGATCATATGACAGACTCTGACATTACATCATCAAACAGTTTGTCATGTCCTTGCATGTGAAATACAAGTAGTTAATGATGCTGGATTTGCCCACACTCTCTCTCTCTCTCTCTCTCTCTCTCTCTCTCTCTCTGTCTGTCTCTCTCTCTCTCTCTCTCTCTCTCTCTCTCTCTCTCTCTCTCTCACAAGGCACAACAATCTCAACTCTACAGTCACTTTGGACAACAGCTGAGGCTAAACGAATACCTAGAAAAGTACAATGAAACATTTTAATGGGCACCAACCACAGACAAGAACAGTGCAGAACTAAGACCTGACAGCGTTGCTTCCCACACGGCGATAAAAATAGTCCACTTTCGATTAGACGGAGACATGTGCATCAGGTGATAAGAGACCTAGAAAGTTAGATCTGCCACGCTCACTGTTCAACAGGCATCAAACAACTCCAATCAAAACACATGCGTCCCGCTGTGTGTCTTTTGCTTGTATGCTTTACTCGGAACAACAAAATGTAAGGGGGGAGAAAGCTAATTAAATGATAAGGCTTGTGTATGTGTGTGTGTGTGTGTGTGTTTGAGAGTGTGTGTGTGTGTGTGAGTGTATAATTTCATTTCATTTCATTTTAGAGCATGCTCGCACCATTGATTATCTGTTTTTAAATGACTCTAGAGAGAGAGGGAGAGAGAGAGGGAGAGAGAGAGAGAGAGGGAGAGAGAGAGAGAAATATACATATGCAAAAGAGTAGATTGTGTTAAGGGGGTGGGGGGGGGGAGGGATTGATCATGGCATAGTGGGGGTTTCCCATACCACACAACAAAAACAAACAATTATGTACAAATAGTGGTTAAATGCAAACATTAGGATATAATAACTACACCATACACTGCAGAGAAAAAAGGTATTTATTTTGAGCTTGGCCTGTCTAATTACAACAACATACTTGGCAGGTTTAAGACACTAAGCCGGCATTCACAGTATATTTAGACAAATGCCGCAGCAGTAAAATTAGTTTGGCTCACTGACTGTATGCCAAGACAGTCTGACTAAATGACTCTGACGTGGACCAAAATACATGATTGCTAAATTAGAGAAAGTTAACGGCACTAAGGTGAGAAAAGCTTGGAATTCCTATTGCACGCCTGTCCCGACAACCCAAAGCAATAAAGAAGCAAAATGTCTTGACAAGACTGCCAGTGCTACATGGCTACCGCTCCTCTGGGGAAAACCAGGACTATAGTGGAAAGATGTCCAGCTTTCATTGCACCAGTCAATACTGTTGACTTAAAGGAGTTACTGTTTTATGAAAGAAGAATAATTGATCATTTTACCAATCAATATTTTTTTGCACTCATTGCTATTATCTTTCAGAATATTTTTAGGCCTACTTTTTCTCTTCCATATCAAAACCTTGATGTGCAGTTTGTATGTGAATACACACTATCATCCCTTCACCTAAACACAGCAGCAAAGTGTCCCTGGCAACACAATGCACCAACTGCTCGAGTGTTTAGCTGAATGTCTTTCTCTGATGCAAGTATTGCTTTTCTCTCTAGTTATGTTTTTTGATTGTAGCCCAGTGCCAGTCTATACTGTGGAGGGAAATAGCTGAATTTAAGACTTTGTTTTGGCATTGTTTTATACAGGCACATAGACTCCATTTGTCTCACTCAAACACCTGCTTCAGTGAAGCTAACTTTGGGAGATGCCTGCTGTTGCATACATATAATATAGTTATGCATGTAGGTCAATTCCATTTGAATTCACTTAGCATCGTTACACTAATGTGCCAAGGTACGAGCACTCTTTGTTCTTAAATGGAACAGGAGATTGATTCAATGACTGTCACCACAAAAACACAATCATGATTCAGTAAGAAACTTGCTGAAAGTGCAACCCCTTTAAAAGGAGTCATAAGCTGTACTTGAAATACACTGTGGGGGCCACACTACCCCCTAGTGTAGTAGTAGATTTGTCTTGTACTTTACTACGCAATCATGTGACCAACAAAGCTCTATATCAGCTTTAGTGGAGGAAAAAAACATCAGAACAAACTAAACAGCACTACAACAGAAATTGGACTAGATAATAAATGCTGAATCTTTACCTAATAAGAGAACAATGTACAATACTACATTCCTCTATTCTATACCCCTTCTAACCATGTGTCTGGTGTTCAAACAGAGGAGACTTGGGCCCACCCTTAATGCATGTAAATCATCCGCTTCAGGCCACACATCATCCAAACAGACCCAGTACCAGGCTTGTATAGAAATATGCCGACAGCCTATTTGAGGCGGTTATATATAGTTCTTATTTGATGATGGAGGTCTTGTCAGTGCTGTAGTAACTCTTGAACACTATAGCACCACCATCACCACCAGCACCAGCACCATCCCTCTGCCCCCGCTTTCATTATGGCGCCACCGCACTCCACACCTAGTGACATCTATTGTCATATCACCCATATACAGTATACTTATATAAAAATATCATATTAACATGCACACACACAGCAGATGTCTCTTTCCTTTCCTGTAGGCGTATCATTGAAGCCGTGGAGATCAATACCCTAAAAATATTTGTCATCCAAGGGGAGGTTTGATCCTATTACTTAAGGACCATTAGGCACTGACCGCTTGAAGTAATATAACCTTTTTACAGTCACACAATCAATAGCCAGCACAGGCTCGTCCGACTGCTTCAACTGCCTCCTGACAAATGGAATGATTGGTCGAGGGAGAAGAAACACGAGTGAAGTGTTTGACAGTAGCCGCCAACAAACCCCACCACCAAACCTGGCAGGGGAGGGGAAGGCGAGGAACGCACTGCATGGCTCGTTATCGCTGCAAAAAGCGTGCGGTTAACAGCACTCACACAATCTGTGACAGGAACACGGCTTTCTAAGTATAGATTTGCCCGACAAGGCGAAGCAGCCTGGCGAATCGCACGTCCTCACTGACGGCCCTGTCAGTTCTTCACGTGAGTCTCTGCAATCCACTCAGACTGCATTAGAGATCTCAGCAAGGAAGAGACACAGGGAGGTGGTCTTGCGACTGATTTACACATTACATCAGCAAGCAGCTTCCAGTGCTTCTGTGAAAGGAAGCTTTTTGTCTCGCTGAATATTGCTCTTACACACACACACACACACACACACACACACACACACACACACACACACACACACACACAAAAGAAAACCTGGAGTGCGCACACAATTCACACACACACACACACACACACACACACACATACACACACACACACACACACACACACAGAGAAACTCACACACAAACGCACACACAAAAACAGATATGGCGCCGTGCACACACAAACACACACACACACACACACACACACACACACACACACACACACACACACAGTCACACACAATGTTTTGTGGAAGACGATGAAAAACAAGAAAAATGTGCCATTGATTGAATTGCTGCCAATGCGAGAGATGTTAGGCCATAAGAGACAGCGAGAAGATAAGACCACTTCAGACGAGTGGCTTCTAATTGTTTATTTCCTGCTTCCTGCTTGCACGGATGCAGAGATAAGCACAGGGCCCCTCCTCCATCCCCCCTCGTCCTCCCTGCACAACATGCTGTCAACACATCTCAAGCACTTTACAGCTGAAGGAATGCTGTCAAAGGGGAAGAGAATTACAAATGAAATACATGCTAAAATGGAAAATCCAAATTCAACATGCAGAAAAGAGAAAATAAATGGTTTAGGTAAAAAGGTAAAAACAATAACAACAAAGTGTGAAGTGGGATCAGAGAGACAATGTTCTACCCTAACATTTGAGCAGGGCCGATATTCAACAGGAAACATTTGTGCCTAAAGGCTGGTCAAAGAAGATAATCTGCTTTGGAGGTTGGGGAGCAATATCCTTAGTTAGAACCTTTAAATGTGACTTAGATTATTACTAGCAGTAAGATGATTCTTTGTGAACAGGGGCCCTAAGATCTCAATGCTCGCGCTACACTACACAACAGTACACTAGCGCTGTTAGCCTCTCCATATCTATTAGCATGGCCCTGCTCCATTACCGTAGCGGCTGCTTTATTAGAACGACCCAGCAGCAATGACCCCTCTCAGACCAGGGCTCATAACTCTGGTGCATTATGCAGCACAAACGCCCCCAGGGCTCCTGCGTTAATGAGATCCACCCCTGTGCCCCTGAACAAGCCCATTTATAACAGGCGCCGCACCCCGGCACCTGCTTCACAGCACTAAAGCTGTATAAACTGATCAATAATCGGACGAGGTCGGGTCCACGCACAAGAGCTGTCAGGTTAGACCGGGGGGAGAGGCGCAGATGTCTTCAACGCCCTATGAACATCAAAGCCAAAGTAAAGAGTTTAGTGGTCACCCCACCACACACACACAAATCAGAACACATTAGTTAGTACTGTAAACAGTATTAGGTGCTTTTGCATCTATATTTAATTAATGTTTTAAGAGGGAAGAATTCCAAGGCATTATTCTAGCACGGAAACTTCAAAAAGCCTTTATTCTTTTGATGAAATTCTTGACACGCATTACACATGTTGAAAGTCAGTCAAGAAGAAAGTCATGTTTCGTTATAGTTGTTGTTTGTTTGTTGGTAATGTGTTTGTTCCCATTACGGAAGCAGGTTGGGGTGGAGTAGGCATCTTGGTGGATAATCTTAAAAAGTCGAGTTTCCGAAGAACAAAGAGAATCTAACAATGTTTTGACTCTCCCAGTGTGCACTGGGTGTGCGCGTCAAAACATGTCTCGGTGCCGGGAATAGGGTTCTAGAGAGAGAATCAAGTACACCCCCCCCTGTCAAACCCTTAGTGATTAATCTCCATTCGACTCCCACCAGGGCACCATTACTGAAAAAAGGCATCTCCACACTCTAGATATGGGAAGTGAATTTAGTGAACAAACAAGGCCTATTTTGTCGAAGCAAAGAAAGAAGGCGCACTTTTCAATCCACTTAGATATGAAATTGGATCATTAGGCGGGCCTGTGAGTAATTATTCCCCAGAAGTACAGTGATGGGAGATCCTCCAGGGGGATGCCCCAGTTCCTGGGAGGGCTTCGTTACAGCTGAGACAAATTGCGGGGAAAGCGAAGGAACACAGGAGTCAACAACGGCAGACTGATCTGCCTCCATGCTGAGATTTCTTCTGCAGTGTGACTGTGCCTCCAACACACACACACACACACACACACACACACACACACACACACACACACACACACACACACACACAAACAAACACAAATATACAAGAGCATGTCTGTGTCCCAGAGTGCCTAACTACCACTCAATTGTCATTGAAAAATGGATAGCTCTGCCTCTCTGCCTTGGTTGAACTTGAACAGTTTCCTACCCACTATGTGCATTTGGAGGCATTTGCAAGGCTGTTTTATTGAGCCTTGCTGTTTATATATTGCAAATGAAATGCAAAACAGTTGCAGGTTTAGCTACTAGCACACAACCACTAAGCCTGCTCTTTAGCAATTAGCAAATGTGGAGACAAAAGAAAAAAACACACTACCAGTCAGCTCAGAAGTATGAGAAAGGTAAAATCTAATTTACGAGACAATTTGCTGGAAGAAGAACTGTGTGTTGAAGTCTATTACCAATGGCCATTATGGTGAATTGAGTTTACCTAAATGATAACACTGTAAAATAATTTCAGTTATATTTAACAACCCCCACATACACACACCCACACTTACAGTCCATGACTGAAGACAGCAGCTACAATGTGTTTATTCAAAATAAAAGGCAACGTGCCAGCCGGCTATGTAGAGAGAGACCAATGTTACTGTAATTAGCATCACAACAGCTTGATTAGCACAATGCTAACACAGAGTAGTTCCAAACCCACAATGCTGAACAGGGAGCATAGAGGTAAACCAGGAAGATAACAAGTCACAAGACATGGCATGATCTCTCATGAATCCCCAATAAATTACCCAGGTCTCTGACAGGGGACGCCAACACAGTCTCACACACACACACACACACACACACACACACACACACACACACACACACACACACACACACACACACACACTTTGCCTTTATTTTTGCACGATTTATGAAAGCGCTTTCTTCCCTGCTGACAGACACAGACACACCTCAGCTGCCAAGCTACTTAATAAACAGGCCCCCAGAACCAGAAATGCCTGAATTTATTTTCCTATTAGCTGGATTTGATTCATTTTCACTGACAGCAGAGAGAGGGATGGCGGGCAAAAAAGT
>JAODXP020000008.1:7057106-7227106 GCA_027497455.2 Sardinella longiceps | reverse complement strand
TCCGATAGCAAACATTTACAGTGAGCTAGCTAGGTTGCCTGCGCCTGATAAAAGTAGTCATCGAAATTACCTTTAGCCTCTCGTTCTCATAATTGCTACACATAACAGAGCATAAACTGCTCAAGATTTGAAATAGTTTGATTTGCAAAAATGTACTTGTGTGTCTGGAAGAGGTGCTGAGACAAAGAAAATGAAGACAAATCAAAGCTCACTCTCAAACGGTCTTGTAATTGACTGAGCGAATTTGTCCTTCTCTCTTATCACAATGGCATAGTGTCTTTAGTCAAGTGTCTAAACAAAGAATAAATGAGAATATACTCTGGCTTACCACATTAGGCCAGAGTAGTGGGACGTCTTTGTGTGTGTGTGTGTGTGTGTGTGTGTGGGTGTGTGTGTGTGTGTGTGTGTGTGTGTGTGTGTGTGTGTGTGTAAGCACACATGTTTTAACCCCCTCATTCATCAATTTGTTGAGCGCAGTTAAAAGAACCTGGTGGAAGGTCACCTTCAAATAGCTTATATACTCACACATACACCCTTTCTCTATCTCTCACATGTACAAACACACACACAAACACACACACACACAAACACACAAAATTCTTCAGGCTGACGCCCAGAGCAGCACTGATTGGCTCTCTTTCATCCTCTACAGCTTGTGCTACACACACACACACACACACACACACACACACACACACACACACACACACACACACACACACCTGCACTCACCTAGAAGGTGCCGGTCTGCCTTTGATGCACATGCCTGGAGATTTGCTCCTAGAGAATAAAATGCTGAATTTGTGTCAGAACTGACTGCATTCTCTTCTGCAGCATGGCAGGAAACTTTGTTGTCGACTAGTGAGAAGACTGGTGAAACTTCATTCAAAAGGCCTCCACCACCTTCAGTAGACAACTCTGTACTTGGCAAACCACATTCTAAGCACTTCTTACTTTGTCTTTCTGGGAATGACTTTGGAGAGGATGTACACACACACACACACACACACACACACTATATGGGGCAGGTGGAGAGAGAGAGAGAGAGAGAGAGAGAGAGAGAGAGAGAGAGAGAGAGAGAGAGAGAGAGAGAGAATGAACAACTTTGTTTTTTTGGCTTTAGCACACAGGGTCCTGCCGACCGATTCTCCCAGGCCAGCTGGAGAAGGAGGCCCTCTAGAGTCCTTGACAACAGTGATGCTCCCACGGGAGATACAAACACACACTTTCTCTCTCTCTCTCACACACACACACACACGCACACACACACCTCAGACACAGAGCTGTCAGCACCTTGACACGCCACCTCCACGTCAGCATAAATGCAGTGCAGCACGTCGGAGGGCAGTCTAGTCTATCCCCCAGCCCTGGGTGGTGATCACATGATTGGCTCCCGTAGGGGGAGCCGGGAGGGGGGTGGAGACTGAGTGACACTCACTCACACAAATTATAGGACAGTGGTTGGTGCAAGTTTATGTGCAGTGCAATCAACACTACACACAAGAACACAAGCTGATACTGCCGACACGGACATGCGCACACACACACAGAGACACGTAAGAAACACCTGCATATGCATTGAGAAATAGCCCTTCAGCAAACCCAGAAAGGAGTGTTTTTCATCAAACTGTTCAATTTTCTACTGCACAAAAATTTCCTTTTGTTATTTCCTCAGAACCAATCCAACACGTCCCGCTGAGGCACAAAGACTACAAAATGACTTGCGGTAATTACACCTTTGAAGGTTGGACAGGCGAGGTTGAAAACATTGTTATTCCTAACACTTCCATCATCCAGACCTCAGATCCACGAAAGGTGTTTTTTTTTCCTTCTTAAAATGGTTGAAAGATATAATTTTTGTGGCATTCTGATTTACTGGACCGGCCCATCATTTTTTTTCCCCCTTTTTGATAAAGGATGTCAATATGAACAACGATAATGACATGGTTTCCTCTGTGCAAAGTGCAGCCTGCATAAAGGTGTCAAGATGGGATGAACAGACTGTCAGGCGATGACAGACATGATGGGCGTGACAGTCGTGATGTGACAGTTCCCACTGCAAGGCAGAAAGCTTGTGTCTCCTTCTCTTTTTTTTCTTTTTTCTTTTTTTTTTTCCCAGCGCCAGTCACCCAGCCCCCTGATTCTAGAACTTTCCCCCATGCCACAAGTTCCGGAACTTTTTCGTACACAAAATGAAAGCTCCCAAACTCTGGGATGCAGAGAGTGATGCACTGGAGTGCTTTAAAAACACAATCACCTGACACGCTCAACCGTGTCACATTATTCCAGAGCCAGATGCTGGCAGCTCAATCTGCCGGGCTCTACTGAAAGAGAGAAAGAGAGAAAGAGAGAGAGAGAGAGAGAGAGAGCAAGGGTGCAAAAGAAAAAGAGAGAGAGAGTGAGAAAGTAGGAAGCCAGAGAGAGGAGGAGGACTAGAAAAACAATAACACACCAATCAAAGGCTATTGATGGAGAGCAGACTGCAGAAATTAATACCACATCTGAAGTGGAGGTTCGAATCGGCACCGTGATCAATCAAAAGCTGTCTTCAGACGCGGACGAGTTTTACATCAAAGCGCTCGCGTCCTTCCGACGCGCCTACTCACGAACCACGCGTCTTCTTTCATTGTCCTCCTTCTCACCGCGTTTGATCTCCTTCAAACTATCAGAACTAAAATAGTCCATCCATTTTCAACAGCTCAATAACAGACCTCCAGCTCCCTTTATGGAAACCCCGCCAGGTCTGGTTCTCATAACTGATGCACAAGAAATAGGAAAAAAAAGAAAGAAATCTATCTGTGCTGCAATAATGAGCTTTCTCGAAATACACACCCGATTCTGATTTCCAATAAGTGCCTTTTATTATTCATTTAATATCCAGCGGCTCTTTTTGAAAAGTGAATCTATTACAAAGTCACCACCATGTTGGATGACTGTTAACATACTACGGAGGTAAACATCAAACACCCCAGGCCTAAAACAAACAAACGCATTACAGAATGACATTTATAAATCAGTGCCATGTTAATATGCTCTCCTCTCGTCCGTTGTTGTTCCTTAACTTCCCAAATGGATAATCCGGAGGGGGGAAAGTGAACGGCAGCAGAGGCCTCTTGCTCTAAACAGATATCCAGAGGAAAGAGATAAGGACAGAGACAGACCAGCGCTCTAATCCTCTGCCTGTAAATAGAAGATGCGATAAAGACAATTCGGCAAAAACTCAGCAGAGCTGAGGCCGAGACAGCAGCTCCAGAGGAGGAGCCATGCATTAAAAACAATAAGCCATAAGACTTGCAATACCCTATAGAAAACCATCATCAAAGATGCACTGACTGACTTTGTCAGATTGTGGGTTCATCCATGCAGTGTGGGGAAAAACAACAGCAGCTATACTGAGGGGGAAAAAAACAAAACAATTCTTGGGTTGCCTTCATTTCTCCATTGATGTGAAGATAAGACAAGACCCAGATTTGCTGGAGTTGAGTATTATTTGAGTGTAGAAAGGCCCCCTGGTTTCACTTTTCACTAATCTAATGGAGGTCTGAGAAAGGGAGACACAGCTGAGTCAGTCACACCGTGGGGTTTTTTGAAATATTGAGAGAGCTGTGACTATCTGTAGACTATGTTACTTTGTGTTGGGTGCAGCAAATGGACATAGATGGCACTTGATTACACTGGCAATTACATGTACTGTAGGTGTGTGCAGAAATTGCAGAGTGGTGTGCTTAAGGGACTGCTCCACGCCATGGCACATGTATGCTAAGGTAAGGGCTAAGAGTTCAGAGTATTCTCTCCAACTAGGCTTGTGCTATACAAGTCAATACTGTATTACAGTATATGTGATAATGGAAATTCACCACAATGTGTGCCTTAAAACAGAATCTATTATGTATAGAAAATGGGGGAAATAGTTTATACAGTTCTGAAAACATCAGCATTTCACAATTTGTCTTTTAGGCTTCCTTCTCTCTAAATAAATTAACACGGCATTTGTGTTTTTGTGTGCAGTGGTTTTGAGTTAAAGAGAACTCTGTAAGCTTTGGTTCAGAATCTTAAAAAAGTTATGGCCACCCAAAAGTATATGTATTTTTCCCATGTGAAACAGAGTAGGTTATGCACAGTTCAGTCATGCATAACAAGAGCACTTCATGACGCATCCTTGGTTTCACTGAATACAGGTAAAAAAGTGATATGGTTCACTAAAGCCAAATTCACATTACACAATTATAAAGATGATTCTCAGTTTGCAGGGTTGACCTAGCACCAAGGTTTCTAATTTTTTTAAATCTGGAAAGAAGCTTTTACAGAATCAACCATAAATTACAGCATCGGGCCCAAATGTGGTCCTGACTGGTTTGAGTATGAAAGTCTGCACATTATTCTACTGATCAATGCATTACTATGAAATCCAGGAGTGGCTTAGCCATTTGGAAAATGGGATTTGAGCTATTTAGATTGCTGCTGTACAAGGGAAATCTCAGTGATGGTGGCAGCTGTTTGTGTCAGTATGGCGCTGCATCTAATAATGCTACATCACCTTCAGTTCCTCAGAGAGCTCCACATTTGCTGCTATATCTTCAATCTTAAATCTCTGGACCCGACTAAAGCACTGACCATTGGTCTGTTTCCAACTAGTCCACCAAGCAGAGGGAATTAGGGCTCTGTCATCACAAAAGCCCCTACTGTTGGCAATTTTAAATCTAGACTTAAGGCCAAACTGTTCTTGACACTTTCTTTTTCAATACTGTCACTTTCTGTACACTCCAAAGAATGGAATTATAGGGTACTGTAACTTGTTATATGTCCATTAAAATAGAATGTATTCAACTGTATTATCAGAATACTGTAAGCTGAAGCGTAATTTTACAAGCCAAAGAAAACCTTACAATTAATCTGGGTATTAAAATGGTCCTTTTGGCTACATGCTAAATTGGTAAATGCTAAATGGCTTTGCAATATGTTACATCACATATAGGCTTTTTTCTAATTCCTCCCTGTTTTGGTGCCTAATTCTAAGTTCAAGATTTTAACAGCCTATGAAGGAGGGTATAACCGTGCTTCATGTTCATGATGGGTCTTTGGCAATGCACAAACCCTTCATCAAAGCCAGGCCAGATTTTTTATTATTATTATTATCATTATTATTATTATTATTATTCTGTCTCATTCAATTATTTTAATCCTTTACTTTTGCTTTCTTTCCCTTTTTCCCCTTCTTTTTGTGCTTTACTTTTTCATCTGCAGTACTTTGCTTTCAGTTTTGTACAGCACATTGAATAGCCTTTGGTTTGCCTTGCCTTGTGAATATGTATGTCACCCAAAAACTATGACTTCTCAGAATCACAAAGTAGCTCCCCAAATCAGATTTGAAAGAATATATGTCATACCAATAATACTAATTCTACTTCTGTTTACCTTTTCTAAAGCTTAGGATGAAAGACGCAGCTTCCTTAGAAAGGTAATCTTTGCCCTGTTTACTGTGCAGAATATTTCCCTCTGTATGTTTATGATCAGTCAAGATCTAACATTAAAATGCGTAGAAGCAATACACTTTCCAAGCCCATTAGATTACCATATTTATATTTCCCATTGTCTCTCAACGAAAGCTGAGAATTTGCATCGACAATTGCAAGCATTGTGTAGGAAGCAACTCACAGAATGTAGGGTGAACAAACTAAGTTGTAGCACAGGCATAAGCAGAACATATTATATGTTTTGTGTCTTTTGTGCTGAGTCTACTTTTGGCTAAGGATGAAAATTGACATGTTGCAAAATCTCAGGAGCCTTGAGCTAAGAACGTCAAAAAGACAGTAAGAGATTGTTCTCCCTTTTCCAAAGGCTAATCACAGATGAACACAGAGATAAAAGTAACTCTTCCTGCTATTTTCCAGAATCAAAGGAATATTTTAAGCTATTTTAGGATCACAAAAAGCTATGCCTTAAGACCCCTTCAGAAAGAGCGATACAAACTACAAAAATAAAAAAATAAAAACACAAAGCACTACCATCTGCACTCCAACAGATTTAAAAACAGAACACTGAAATGCAGCCTACAGTCTGAGCATAATAAGCATTACCTGGATGCAAGCCAATGTATGGATGCAGCTTGGATCATTAATTTATTTAGAAATCATTCAATTATCGAACATTGAATAAATGCAATATTGACATTCCCATTAGGTAATTAACTTCTCTGATTGGTTTGATATGCTACATGGCTTTATTTGCAATGGGAATGTGAGGCCTGAGTATATGAAATACACAGACAGTGACTGTTGTCCTGTATAACTCTCAACCATGGGACCTCTGACGTCAAGCCTATGGCCACATGCCTGCCAATGAAGTCTTTGGTATTTTTTGCCCTCAACGGTGCCGTCCAGGCAGCACTGCCTTTAAGGCACTACCCCCAATTAAGGGTTAGGGTGAGGGTTGAGGGCATTAGGGTTAGGATTGGGGTTAATGTTGTGCCTTTTGGGCAGTGCTACCTGGAAGGTGCTGTTGGGGGCAAAAAAACACCATTGAAGCCAAAAAAAAAAAAAAAACATATCTCTGTATTGTGCACAAATTTGGAATCTCACTCGGGCCTGTGATTCTGGCAAAAACATGATGTCAGAGATCCAAACATGTTTCTCTTCCATGAAGAAATGTGTATGTTAGCTGTAGAATGGCTACCATATGTGGAATTGGAAAAGTCCAATCCACCATAATTTAATTCCCACTACTGGAGCCACCACGTTCTCACTGATTGGCGCAGAAGAAGTAAATAGATGTATCTTACATAATGTGTAGAGAACCTGAAATAATAATCATCGACTCTTTAATAAAGTATGCTATTTATCTGCAGGAATCAAGGGGGCTCCACACGAGTGAGCCATTACATTCAGTCACTAAAAAAAGTCTGACTTATCTCAAAGGCTTTGGTTTGAATAAGTCAATCATGAAGAAGGTTAATGGAACTCAAGCATTTCACACTTAAAGTCTTGTTTTCTAAATGCTTGTCGGTATGCTAAAAATCAGTGACTAAGGTGACATCCACATACCTCCAAGAAACAGAGTCAAGGTCCATGTGATGTGAATAATCTTTTCTAAAAACTCTTAACGTTTCTTTGCTTAGACTTACTGTACGTAAGTCTCGCAACCAAAACGGCAAAGTTGCCCATGACGTTAGCATTCAAACATTTGATCCTGCTTCTCTACAGGCATCACACCGGTAAATCGACACCTAGCCTACCACTTTTGTCACCGAAATTGCCTGTCTCCATACAAAGTCAATTACTTCCGTCACCTATGTCGCCTGAATCGCTCTCGGTCTGAACACACAGTTAGAGTCATTTCAGATGTTTCAGGACATAGGACTGATGAGTGAGTTCTTGTGACTTACTGGAGTTTTCATGTTCATGTTCATCAAGTACAATGAAAAAAAAACCTTCCTAAATAACTGCACAAAGCTTTGATGCAATCTGCTCTCCCTGTTTGACTGTAACTGTCAGAGTCATCTGAGTTCAAGCCCATTAAAATGCAAAGAGAGCAAGCCGGGGCGATCATTGGCAGTGTGCTGGGGGTGGCAGGAGACGGCTGAAAGGCCTGACGGGGAACACAGCCCCGCCGCCTCACTGAGGCATGACCTCGCCTGACCTTTGCCCTTTTCACTCGGCTACTCATAAACAGAACAGCGGAAAAATCTGACGGGTGATTGAAATGTACAGCAGTCCTCGGTAGCCGAGAGGGTGGTGAGCCAGCAGTTGGACAAGCGCACACATGCACACACACACACACACACACACTTACACACACACACACACACACACACACACACACATATAAACACACTTGCTGGTGGATATGACTTGTTTTTTCTCCTTTTGATATATTTCTTTATATATTTGCTTTTCTTGCAGTCTTGCCTTCGACTTTCACACTACCAGCTGACCAAACGCTGTCTACATCCAACTGCTATATAAGTACTGTATGAATATTCATGTGTGTGTGTGTGTGTGTGTGTGTGTGTGTGTGTGTGTGTGTGTGTGTGTGTGTGTGTGTTATGTGTGTTACCAGACCTAGAAAGTGAGAGTCCCAGACCTATGATAAGTTGCAGTAGAAAATGTGTGTAAATGGAGGAGCTAGAGTGCAGTGACTGGGAGGTCAAACAAGATTGACAGGCACACACAACCTCACCTCTCTCTTACAGATGGGAGCCATCTTATCAAGGTAAGTGTAACCAAATCAATCACTTGTAGGCTACTTTCCATTACATCAGGAGAGACCTTCATGGGCTACACAGGAAATGTAGGAAAATAACGGACAGGGCTGAACATCCATTTCAGTGGGCATGTCATCACACACACACACACACACACACACACACACACACACACACACACACACACACGCAAGCTGGTGGACCTACTGTCTATGTGCATATGTGTGAGTGTCCCTGTATTTCTGTGGCATGTGTGTATGTGACCAAACAGGCATTTCAATCATGCATTTTACTTATATGTCTATATGAAGTTTTTTAGAAACCACGAACCACAATTATAGAATTTGTTCAAGAGAAGCAATTTAAACTTTTCCAAAAACAGACTCGGAGATGAATTGGACAAACCTCTGTAGCAAATACGTGTGTGTGTGTGTGCTGCCTTCACTGGACTGATTGTATAGCTCTATGCAAATCACTCACATAAAGTAAGCAACTCACATAGAAAGATAGACGGAGGACATCATGCAAAACTAGCTCAACTTGTGCAGAAGTCCTGCAGGGCTCTCGTTGCCCTCTCTGCTCCCCGAACATCTCTGGCAATAAATCATGTCTCAGCGCAGCAACGGGGGCCGTGTGGTTAAGCAGTGGTCAGTTAAAATCTCTCTCTCTCTCTCTCTCTCTCTCCCTCGCTCTCTCTTTCTGCACATCTCCCTTCTATCTTCCTTCTTTTCCTATCCCTTCCTCTTTCTTTCATCCATCCATCCATCTATCTCTACCTTCCTCTCGTTCTTTCTCTCTTTCTATGTGTGAGTGTGTGTCTCCTCCACCCCCTCTTTTCATCTCACTCTCTTCCTTCTTCTCTACATTAATCTATCCATCCTTCCATCCATCCATCCATCTCTCTCTCTCTCTCTCTGTTCCTCAGGCGCTGAATGCTCTCTGTTACTCATATTCAGGGTGATCTGCAGGGCCGGCATTTTATTCTCATCTGCTTTTTTGCACGAGCGAGTGAGGAAGCGGACGGGCCAACAGTCAGAGGAGGAGTGCACACACTGGGCAAAGCAAGCCAGCCGCAGCAATCACACCTCCCGGAGTGTCAGAGCCGAGCTGCTGCCCCCCCACCCCCCAAACAGACACACACACACACACACACACACACCCCACCCCAGAGAGGGAAGACACTGCCTCTCCTGTTGTGCCTCTGAGCACAGATAGGCTGAATCTGTGGCCCTCCGGGAGAACAAACATGACCACTACAAAACAGAGGCAGAAGAACAAGGAAAAGAAGAAGAAAAGGAGGAGGAAGGAGAAGATAAAAAGAAAAAAAAAAGAGATGTGCAAATGTGTGCTTCAAGTGCTCTTTAAAGACGCTTTTCGCACAGATTTGGAGCTTAAAAACTTCCGCCGTGCACACTAGAGTGCACACAAAACGCTTTTAACATTTTCCTCTGACACCCTCCCCTCGTGAAACACTTTGCTCTGTTACGATGGGACTCCCTCCACCTGATCTACCAGCCCAAGGAAGGCAGGAAGACAGTTAGGCACGCAGGCAGGCAGGCAGGCAGGTCAGTCAGTCGGCAGCAGTCAACTAAATACTTCATGTGGGCCTCTGACTGGGTCAGGCTTCCAGCACTCTAACCACCACACTGATTACACATTCAGGTGGCCCATGTGACAGCAGCCTGGGAAACTCGGGGAGCCTGTGTCGGTGTGTGAGTGTGTGTGTGTGTGTGTGTGTGTGTGTGTGTGTGTGTGTGTGTGTGTGTGAGAGAGAGAGAGAGAGAGAGAGAGAGAGAGAGAGAGAGAGAGTCAGAGAGAGAGAGAGAGAGAGAGAGAGAGAGAGAGAGAGAGTGTGGGGGTGATGCAGGGAGAGGCTGGGCTACTGTACAGCGAGGGATTAAAGCCCCGCTCTGCCACTCGTAAAACTGGGTTCACTTAAACCAGGAAGTCAAGTGGACAAGGCTGCTCTGATATGGCTGGATAAAAATTTTAAAAATATTTCTGAGTAAAATGATTGGACAAGGCCAAGTTGCCCGGTCGATGCACTACAGTTCTTCAGAGGGAAAACACACATGTGGACAGACAGATAGGTTGGATCTCTCTCTCTCTCTCTCTCTCTCTCTCTCTCTCTCTCTCTCTCTCTCTCTCTCACACACACACACACACACACACACACACACACACACACACACACACACACACACACACACACACACACACACACACACACACATACACAAACACTCAATAGCCTCTCAACAGCTTAAACCGAACAAGACTCTCTAAAGCAGTAAATTATCTAAGGCACTGCAAACCCCTTCACCATGCCATAGCAACAAAGTGATGGTTGCTGACAAAGGGGGAAAGGTAATGAGAGCATGTGAGTGCTGAAGATGTTCTGGGTCTTTGGACAGTAGGGCAGTGGGGGCAGCCATGATTCAAACACAGACAAGTGTCTCTTATGAAAGAGACAGAAAGTGATTTACAAGCGTGTGGACTGATCCCGGACCAGCCTGCAGTTACTCAGCCGAAGGGGAGGAGAAATTGGAAACAGCAGTCCCAAAGCTTTCATGCAGTCTGAAAAAGCAGTGGTTGACATCAGTGAAGTCACCAGTTTCGCTTTGTATCACATGAAAGAGCCCCGATCCCCGTAATCTTGATGGGGGATTTAATTAGACTAAAATTTTAAGAGGCATCCAGTTTAATCTTCAGTCAGTTTTGAAGATAAAAGGACTGTAAAGTTGAATGATGTCTTTGATAGGCCTGAAGTCAGTGGGGGAACCTCTGCGGCAGTAGGTCCTTTCTCCCCAGCCGCCAGACAGAGTTTAATGGACCACACATTTATGGCTCTGTTGCTGTTTACAAACCGAATGAAACCCCTTCTGGCTATGAGAATACAAAACCATATATTATTCATAAATGGCTATATCAGGGCAAGTATAATACATTCATTTTATTCTCTGGCAAGTTCCGTTTCGAAATCTAAAGTGTGTAGCCTACCTCTCAGACAGACAACCCTAATGACCTGCTATATTTACGTTTTACAAGACTGAAACTTTGGCCTTGACAGAGAGGGGTGAGTTGTGTGGAGAAGCTGGATCCAAATCAAAGGCACTGAATTTTCTGTGCGATGTCTGCATGTGATATATGTATCTGAGAAACCCTCTGTAGTATAGGAGTGTTCCTAAAGATTGATTGAATTTATATACTGTGGGCCTACATAAAGATTTCTGCCTCATATTTTCCGATATGATTTTGCATTTGACAGGTTCTTATAGTGCCTCTAAGATGATCCAAACATATATCACCTCAGTTGAGAGTACCATTACAGCACTCTCCTGTGAACCTTGGCACTTCTGACAGCCGACCAAGCACTACTTCCCATTCATGGCATGTCAGTAAACTCAGAGAGCGTTTGACTGGATGTCTTTTGGGTTGGAATATGCAGAGCAGAAGTTCTTCAGATCGAACGTGCCAAGACGAATCAATTAAATGCAGATAGTAATTTTAAAGCTATCACACAGCGAATAAAACGTAGTATGGCGACCAAAAACTCCTATCAGCCTGTTTCACACGTGCGTGTGTAGTTATCTTTCGGGTCTCTTCGTCGAATTGTAACGCCGTTTGGCTATTTAACTGGAGTACGCGTGGTGTGCTCTCGCCCTATGCTGTGAAACAGAGCGATGGGAACAGGCTGGGATCTTTTCTCCCCAATCCCGCGAAATGTATGCGGACATTACCACCACATTGATTAATTAACACTAGTCTGACTTGACTTTACCCATAATGAAGGTTGATTATATTTGGATAGTACATTAACAGAAATGTACGCATGAAAATCATACCAACGAAAACACAAGCTCTCTCTGCAGTTTTCCTGACAGCCTGTGTTGAAAAACTGACATTACCGTCGCGTACATGTGGAGGGTCAGTTGAAAGCAGTGGGCACGGGGTAATGACATCTTACCTAACGTGAAGTAAGGGAGCGCAGTGTTGTCCAGATCATCCAGTACAGATATTCTTCCCGGTAGGTCAGTCCGAACAAACAACATTAGTCGGGATTCCCCTCCGGCCACGTTTCCCGAGCCACCACCGGTGAAACTGAACTCGTTCTCCCTGAGCACAGGCAGGGTAGAAACGGTCACGGTTTTAACTTCACACGGGCTTTCCGTGTCGGTCTCTTTCTCCCGGTCCTCATCATGCACCGCTCCTTTTCGGGTTCCTCCAGCCGCCGCGGTCCCCAACAAAAACAGCCCCAGAAGGAGGAACAGTTTGGGCATTCGCGTTGCCATTACTTTCTCCACTCGCAGCTCTTGTGCATTGAGTGTGGAGCTTATAAGATGCTGGCTCGTTTATACCGCCGTCTTCTGCACCGGGGACACGGCCGTCCAGGAGGCGGCAGTACAGGTGAAGGCGGTTGATAGTTCTAATATTCCTCCTCTCTGTTTCTGTTGTACAAGTCTCGGATGTTTAGCCTGAATTCCTATGTGCGAATACAAAGTCTAGAAAAAACACATTAAACTTGTTATTTGGAGTGTTGTCACTACCAGATGAGCATAGTATTTGTGTACAGATATTCAATAAAAATTAAGCATGTCTCGCACTCTCTTCCAGCTGTGTAGGCGAGTGTCATTAGTTTATACAGAGAATATACTCATTAGAGGGACACATAAAGACCTGCTTGTGCTTAGGAGAATAATACCTATAATTACATAGAGCCCCTAGGAACTAATTCCCTTATTTTATGTCAATATTGACTAACACTGGAACAGTTCTTTTTTTCTCACAGGCTTATTTATATGTCACAATGTGTACCCGCTTTTATTGTCCTTGGGAAAAAGGCAACTTAAAATTCAGCCCCTAGGCTGTTTGTGGTTTGGACTAAATGTTACATTAGACTTGCTCACATCCTTATCAATCATGGTGCCCTTGAACTGAATTTCAGTCCTGTCTAAAGCTGCCATCTGCTTGTCAATACACCTCAAATATCGGTGAAAACAGATGCTCTCTCGTCAAAGCTCTCTCCCTCAGGGTCCAGACATTCCCGAACGCAATTGTGAGTCTGCACACTGCATTAGAATAGCCTCTGACATTGTGTGCATTTCAAGATAAACACAGAATACTTTTAAATGTACTATCCAGAGTTATACCATTTGAAAGGAAAGCACCTAAGATTGACACACATGGTCCAAACCTACGTATTTTTATTTTGTGTTCATGGATTTTCTAACTTAATGCATTTCTTGACAATGGAAATGGTGTTCCCAGTGTTGTGACCTGAAATAGGACTTTTATAGTAACAAACAGCTTATTATGCATCTGTTGGAGGTGGTCCTAAATGACAAGATGTTGCATATTCATCATGTATCCAATTAGTACTGCATCAATGGCAAATAGGATTATGATTCTATCTTTTCCATCACCATGGACACCAAAAAAAAAAAAAAGAAATCCATAGTCCTTTCACAGGTATTTTAAATGGTGGTAGACCTGTAGACTGTATAAGCTAGAATAGGAAACAAGAGGAGGGGAGGTTCTAACAAGGAAATGAGGGAGAACCTTGCCTTGTTCGCAGCTAATGGAAAGCTTTTAAACAGTGTCCCTTGTTGGTGATATGAGATTTATTGCCAATGAAATTGCCTTGACCCCCATGCCAAGGCGGGCCTCTGATTCCCCCAAATTGAATTTGACAGACAACAAGGCATTGGCCGTCAGTCTAGACGGAGATGCTTAAGCAGGTTTCCGCTGTGTAATGAGGAAGCCCTGGCTCTCCCCCGAGCTCGCTGCGAAAGGGAGACAAACCTCACCTCGCCTCGGCTGTTTGCTGATGCTCGGCAAATGAATGAGCCACCTACTGGCCCTCCCTCCCCAATGTCATCGTTACCTGAACACTGTGGCCACGGCCAGTGGCATTATAGAGCAAAAACACTAGGAATTAACAGAGAGGGGATTTGCCACCTTTCAAATTGGGCTTTACAGTTAGCTTGGGTAAAACCTGAGTGCTCAACTGTTGGGATTGAGCATCACTCCGGATTCGACTCAAGTCTCATTTCCATGGGAGTAAGCAGCATGCAAAGTGACTTAAAACTTATAGGGGACATAGAATGGAAGTTTCTCCGTTTCTACCTTTGCTTAGCTAAATTAGGAGAGGTTGTGCACAGCCACAGAGCAGGCATGAATGTGAATCTCGATCACATGGGTATTTACAAAGAAGGATATGCAGTATTTACTGTATCTGAAAATAGTTCTGTCCACATGATACACAAAAAGAGCTGGGTCTGTCAAAAGCCTCTCAAAATAGTACAGCACACAGAGAGCACATACCTCCACCAAGGGTCACTAACACAACACACATTCCAGATAGTGTCCCGGCCGGGTCACTGATTATCAAAATTTAATCATTTGTTTCTTGTCCTGTTTTTATATCCAGCAAAGTGTGAATTCAAAGGCACTGAGTTTGTACTGTTCTGGATACAGGAGACTGATCTTCCATTCTATTTTACACCTTCTTCAAATTTCAGCCTAAATATACTCATTGAAGTATGTCACCTTGTTCGTATCACAGTTTTCTGCTCAAAAAGTTACAATGGAAATCTATGAGGCCATTTTGTGTAAATGCACCTTTTGTTATGGTCAGCTTATGCCCCTTTCTTGGCGTTTGTGTCAAATTGACCTGGGTGATTATCTTCTCAGGTAAAAAAAATAAATAAAATACAGGTGTCTCAATTTACCTGAAACCAATTTTTTATTATGTAAATCCAAATTAATTCAGATAAAATCTTAGATAATTGGTGTTCACTGTTTTCTGCATGATGTCATTTAACAATGCTGGTTGATCTTAGAAAAGGGAGATGAAAAATGTTACAGTGATAATGCTACTTTTAAAATGGGAAAAAGAACCAACTGTGGAGGCATCAGTGTCTCCAGCAGCTCAAATAGGTTGTGGAACTCAACAACATTTTAATGGATTATAATGGGCTGTGGAAACACTTCTGTGTTCCATGTATTTAGGTCAATTTGACCCAAACAGCTTCTGAAGGACCTAAATGTCTAGTGGTATGAAGGGTGTCCTATGAAAAATAACATTTTTTGTTGTTTTTGTTTTTGTTTTTTTGTTTTTTTGGTTGTTTTTTTTACTGAAACTAAGCTAAGGACATAACATTTTTTTTTTCTTGTATATTCCTTTATCTTACCAATAAAATGGGTAAATTTGACCCACCATTCAGGGTTAATGGACATGATGTGTGACATTTAATGTACAGGAAATAAATACTGTGTACTGTATAGCTCAGGGACAAGTTCCAGTCACACTATTTAACCACTGACAAAGGCCTTTCCCTCAGTGTGCATTCCTATATGTACCTAGAACATGATGTGTGTGTTTGCCGTACGTCCACACTGTGTGAATTCATTACTTTAATGCCACTGAGTGATTTCGGAGTGTACACAGTGCACACATATAAATTCTGAACATCAATATGACATGCATACAGTGTGAACAGAGAATGTAAAAGCTGGATAAAAACACATACGCAAACACACATACACAAACGCAAACACGCACAAACGCACACACACACACACACACACACACATGATTCTGCTTGTGCCAAAGAGCTTTTTCATGGTACATACTGTATTTGCTTGTGGATATAATTTATTATACCGACACCCTTGCCTACATGTCCTTTTGCCTGAGGTTTGTATTATGAGCTGCTTGTTAATCATGCCATCCTCAATGCACAGCTACCGAGGTGGAGGACCTTAGTTGTGTGTTTTTTCTTTCTTTCTTTCTTTCTTTCTGTGCTTTTTTTTCTTTTCATATTGTAGTCAGCACAACAACAGAGAATGGCATCAAGGACAGAGCAGACTTTGAACGTGTCTGAATTCAGTCTTCACCCCCACATATACATGTACAGTACCACACACATGGATATATACAAGCACAACAGCAACACACACACACACACACACACACACACACACACAGACCTACACACTAACACAAGCCATAAAGACACACACACGTATAGAGCTACACTCTGACACAAACCATAAAGATATGCAGACACAAACGCGCGTGCACACACACGCAGAGAGAGAGAGAGAGACCTACACACTAACACAAGCCACAGATACACACACAGACCCACACAAGCCGTAAAGACACACACATAGGCACACAGACCTACATACTAACACACACACACACACACCCAGACATCATGCTGCTTTTCTTTTTTTCTAAGGCTCTATTTGCAGAAGGCTCACACACAAGCAAAAATCAATGCTGCTGCTTCCAGAGTCTTTGACTGTGTAAGATAATTGAGATTGTTGCTGTTTGTCATTCATGCCTTGAATTAGGATTAGGATTGAAGGTAAAATAAAGTACTCTTACATGTTGGCATTACATGTACATATTGGTAAATACAAACCATATTTGAACAGTACCTGTGGAGCATATTGAAAATATAGGAATATATATTTATATATGCATGTATAGAGAGAGAGAGAGAGAGAGTGTATGTTTGTGAGTGTGTGTGTGTGTATGTGTGTGTGTGTGTGTGAGAGAGAGACAGAGAGAGAGAGAGAGAGAGAGAGAGAGGGAGGGAGGGAGGGAGAAAGAGAAACGTTTGCTTCAAGATCCTTTGGATTGTATAAAAATATAATTCAGAGTAAAAAAGGCGACAAATGAGAGAAAAAAAATAAAGTTTAAAGAAAGAAAACTATGGAAACAGAAATGTATTTGGTTGGACATGATAGACAGTGTGCACAGAGAAGACTCTGCATAAGAATTCTGCATAAGGTAGCACCTTGAGTGAACATCCATCAAACCTTTCAACGGACATTAGATGTCAGGATTGTGAAAGATGGCACTTGCCACTGGAGAAGACTGACTAAAAGAAAAAAGGAACCACTATTCAAGCGCTTTATCTTACAGTAGGTACTGCAGAGGCTTTACAGAAAGAAGTCATATTTTTTCAGTATTACACTGCAATAAAGGTACATCTGAAAGAGGGTATTCTTAAATTGTGCAATTAAGGTGATATTTTAGCCTATACCCTTCTGACCTTCTTCAAATATCAATCAAATGGCATTAAAAGCTTGAAAGGAACCTTGCACTCTGACCATTATGCAAGCAAATATTTATTAAATGTTAAGAAATTACCAGTGTTGGGCAAGTCACTGCAAAACTGTAATGCGTTATTTATTACCTAGTACTGACATTTTAAAGTAATCCCTTAGATTACAATATTAGTATTTTGAAAATGTAAGGCGTTACATTACTGTTGCATTACATTTAAGTTACTCTTCGGGCCCCACAGTAGCCTATGACCTTCACTAATTCATTTTGAATGTTGAGAGTGACAAGCGGAGACTGTAAAGTTCTGCATTAATTCTGGCACACATTTTACCCTTGCTGACCTCTCCGTGATTTTTGGCGAATGTGTATGAAGGAAAAAAACACCACTTCATTCCAAATTAAACATGCATTGTAACTTGAGTTACTCACAATTGTACCGAGTAAAATATTACCAATTTTGTTTCTGTAATGCCTTACATTGGGCTACCAAGTTACCACAAAAAGCAATGCATTACAGTAATTAGTTACTTTTGTAACTCGTTACTCCCAACACTGGAAATTACAACATTTTGGTCTTAGAATTTCATCAGGTCTGAATCAAATGGCATTCAAATTAACATCTGCATATGTTTATTACAGTCATGTTAGATGCAAAAACCGTTTCTCCCATACTATAGTATCATGCTTGACTCACCTGTGTTAAAGACCAGTAAGCACTTGTTAATGTTGAGTTAACACGGTTATGGGGAGACTTTGGTCAGCTTAGGTTGTCTAGAATGGATCATTATGTTGGCAATCTTATACTGTCTTACAGTGTATTTACCTGCAGCGCCTCCTGAGGTAAAATGAGGTATCACATGATTAAAAACTAAAAACTAAAATATTTGAAGTAAAACATCGGACCTTTATCTTACCTTTAAGTTAGGTAAGAGAAATGAAAACACCTATTTGTTCGTTTTTAGAGTTTAGGAAGATGATTGCCAAGCCTCCATCACCATATCATGACCAGCCCATACCGCCTAACCATCCTGTTTGATCAGAGAGGAAGGAAAAAAGTTACAGTAAAGTTACTGCAAACAAAATGATGGTCATGCTTATGATTATACTAAGTCATAAGACCATTTCCCAAAGGAAAGTAGTGCCATAATGCCCCCCCCCCCCCAAACAGTGCAATAATGGCCTGTCTGACACACACACACACACACACACACACACACACACACACACACACACACACACACACTAGCCATGAAATACTGAAACACATTGGCAGCATATGTGTGTGGGCAGCATGAAATGTTCTGTCATGTTGCTTAAAGCCTGCAAAATACATAGAGCGTTGCACAAAGGAATACTCTCTCTACTCTAGTTCTTCCCCATTCTCATTCTGCAATCTGGGAAGAGGTCAGTGCATTCTACACACACTAGCCAAAGTAGAGCTTTGCTGTGCACAATATTAATTTCTGCAATATGTACAATCCAATCATGCCCAGGGAAATATAACATTGAAAATAATCAAAAAAGAAACAAAAGATACATACATTGCATATTTTAGTGCATATTTTGTGAAATCATCTGTGTTTGCCATTTCTGTTGGTCTATCTGTGTATGTGTGTGATGGTGAGTGTGTCCATATAATGTCTTGGCATAGCACAAATATAATACCCAGATGCACACCCTTGCCTAAAAGCAGGCAATCCCCATAAAACTCCTTTTGTCAAGAGAGAGTCCAAGGCCTTACATGGAGATGAAATGACTGAAGCAGTGTTTGTGAGTAACCCAAAGTGGACCACAGTAAAGTATGCTTTATTTATTAGATTAATAGTCGATGTCATACATATTCAAAAGAAGAGAGTACAGGCTTTGTCAGACCTACAAATTCAGCTAAATAAATAGGAATAAATTGAGCCTCTCATCCTGTAATGTTAATGTAGAAAGGTGAAGCAGTGGATGTTTCTTTTTTTCTTTTTTACTAAAAATGAAACGCACCAGTGCCTAGGTAGACCTAGAGTACATAGAAAGTCCATTCAGTGAAAAGAGGTAGATGCTGAGAATAATGGTGTTTCACTTCAGCATTACGTCTGTAAGATTCAAAGCCAGGCATGTAACAGGCATCAACACCAGCCTGAAGTGAGTGACTGATTGTTTGAAGGCAGTCCCAAAGGTTTAAAGTACACACAACAATGTCCATCCAACTGAGAATGTGTTCCTATGATGAGGTTCCAGACTCTGCAGAAAGACAGAGGCTGGTACACAAGACAAAAGTGTTGGGTTTCTTATGCCTCCTTACCTAAGGATCACAGAAGAAAATGTTTTTCAAAAAGCATGTAAATTAAGGAGCATTCTGTGGACTTTTCATGACATCTAAGTGTGAAAAAAACAGCTACAGTATTTGTATTATGCGAAAAATCTAATTTGATTTGTCTATTGAATCTTTGTTGAAATCATTGTTTAATATTATGGATGTGTGTTATGGATGTGAGTTGTTTCAGATTCGAGACAAATGAGTGAAGCCATGTCATTATTTGTGTCATCTATGATACGATACATTGATACACTACTCAAACAGAGCACAGCACAACACAAGATACAAGTCTAAAAAACACAGATATGTGAGCCCTAAGCACTTTGATGTGAGTCCACAATACAGAGTTGCAAGCCCTACACAAAGCTATGGGCCATAAATGCCCAACAGCTGTCCTTGTTCTTTTGCGATGCGAACCACTATGCGAACCTTGTACCTTTGTCACAGCTGTGTGTACGGCAT
Source organism: Sardinella longiceps (assembly GCA_027497455.2). Taxonomy (NCBI): domain Eukaryota; kingdom Metazoa; phylum Chordata; class Actinopteri; order Clupeiformes; family Clupeidae; genus Sardinella; species Sardinella longiceps. Next base: position 7,207,054 of record JAODXP020000008.1, on the reverse strand, counting down.
TTCAGCACGGAAAAGAATAATATGCAAAGGCAAACAAAAGCCAAGGTCGACTGTTCCTGCACCTGAGGTGGACACCTCTGACTTCAGAAAATTGTAGTTGTTGTAGTTGTTGTTTTTTCCCTCAACTGGTCGCTAAACTAGTTGAATCTATCAAGTGTCATGATAGGCCTTGTTTAGTGGACTTGAATTACCTTTGTAGACTAAAGAGTTTGAACCAGTGATGTTGAGTAGAACTATTAACTCTGAAGCCAGGCCTTTTCAATAATAACCAATGGTAACATCACGACTTTGTCCTTTCCACCAGCAACAGTATAGACACAGATCAAATAGAAGCAGTACTGCACATTGCTTTCTGTCCTAGTCTTTGACAATTACAAGCAACTCAGTCTGGTAAATCTGTCTGTCCGTTTCAGCATAATTGAATTTAATTGGATGAATTGTTTATGTGCCACACAAAGCTCTGGCAAGTACAGGGCTGACCTCATTATCGGGGGAATTGTACAACTGACAAGAGCTGTTCTGTCCTTTAATAAATTGATAATAATAACATCATAAGAAGTGGAGAATAACTGAGCTTCAAAATAACCACACTGTCTTCACACAACTGAGACTTCAGCACCACGGCCAGCTCCCACACACAGCCTGCACAGCCGGCACAGGATACATAAGCTGGATACATAAGGGAGGACATAGTGATGGACAAGGGGGCAGTACTTGTCAAGGCAGTCCCTCCACATAGCCTTGACTCATGGATGCACTCTGGCAAGAGGGACAGGTACACAGAGTCACAGCAGGGGCCATCTCTCATCTACTGACTATAATAGCCAGACAGCATAATAAGAAAATTTGCTAGGGGCAGTGCATAAAAGGCCGCTTTAATTGAATTGACCTCCATGGTCACAGGAAGGTAAGAGTAAAAAAAAAGGAAAAGGAAAAGTAAAAATGCATTTTGAAGACCTATCTAATTTGTGTGCATACCTGTAATCAAATCTCTTAGGGCAAGCAGACATCTCTCAGCATGGGAGATAATTGAACAGTGATGTAGCTCAATAAATGCAAAATCTGAATTTTATTTTTGAGTGTAGGAGAAGAGGCCTTGAAGAGAAGAGTCTGAAAAGGAGTGACGACTGCAGCTGCTTTCTTCAGCTTTGGAGAACAAGATCCACGTGTCTGTCTGTCTGTCTGTCTCTCCTGAAGACGGCTCCATTTAGCTGAGTTATTTTGTGGGAGGGTAACGAATGAAGCTTTATCGCAAAATGGGGCCTAGGACCTTGAGCCATTACACAGCACTCTGACAGCTTATATGGCTGTCATTTATAAAACAAATTGGTCCTTTGTCATTTCTGGACTCTTGTCTGCTCTTTTCTTTTCTCTTTTCATTCCTCTCTGTGCTTTCTTCACGTCTTTCCCATTAATTTATGGAGGCTAACAACCATGGCGGGGGCTTCGTACGGGTTCTGTTCTCTGCTGGACAAGTCAAGCGTTCTCTTCCACTCCCTATGGGAGTCGCTCTCAAATCCTCTCATTCCCTGAGCTCCACAGATGTTTCTCTGATTCTCTCTCTCTCTCTCTTTCTTTTTCTCTATCTTTTTTTTTTTTACTTCATCTCTATTCCTTTCCCATCACTCTCTCATACTCCATTTCTCTATCGTTTTGCTTCCTGTCCACTGAGGCTTAAACTCATATTTTTTCCTAAGTATCTGTTTTTTTTCCTGTTTTCTATTACTTTCTCTTCTCACTGAATCTTCCTCTCTTTCTCTTTTGCTGTCTGTCTGTCTGTTTCCTCAAGCTTTACACCTCTCTCTCTCTCTCTCTCTCTCTCTCTCTCTCTCTCTCTCTCTCTCTCTCTCTTCCTCCACTCCCCTGACACCACACAGTTCTGTAGTCAGCCCCAAGTGAGGAGCTTTTGACACGAAACACGCACAGAATCATTTCTGAGACAAAAATTGGTCAGATATAAATAACGGCATGAAAGAGGGATGAGACTGAATAGGATTTTTAGGAGGAAATAAATGCAGTTTTTGACATCCTCATCTCAGGGGCCTGGCGAAGAATGCTTATCATCTACAATGCATACAGAAAAAAATACGTCTCATTTTACTCCACGACATTTCATTTGAAAATTCCACCCTTAAGACGATTATTAAACATTTTCAGTGTAATGCACAGCCCATGTATTATTCAGGGCTCATTTGCAGCCAGAATGTGTCAGCTGTAGTTGCGCATTAATTAAGTTTAAATGTTATGGTATGGCACTGCTATTAATTCTATACTTAGCTCTATGCAAATCATGTCTTTGCTTGCTGTTAAAGAACTATAGATGATAATATAGCCAGTTAATTGAGATGCATTTGTGCCTTTAGCGGTAAATAGGCATAAATTATTCCAATGCTGAGAAAAAATGAGTGATGCATAAAAAGGCATGAATATGATATGACATCTGCTTTCATAGTCAACATGGAGGATGAGCCACACATATGAAATAACTAAATATGGAGCTGTGTTTGTGGGTTGTGTGTGTGTGTGTGTGTGTGTGTGTGTGTGTGTGTGTGTGTGTGTGTGTGTGTGTGTGTGTGTGTGTGTGTGTGTGTCTGTGTGTATGTGTATGTGTGTGTGTGTGTGTGTGTGTGTGTGTGTGTGTGTGTGTGTGTGTGTGTGTGTGTGTGTGTTACTGTGACTGTTATTCATGTGCTTTGACCTAAGAAGCAGTAATGATGAGGCGGACAGGCTGTAGATAATCTATATTTCATGACACCATATGACAAACCCCATGGCAGACTTATATTGCAGTTTATGAGGCTTTCTTGCCCAGAACAACTCCTGCTATACACCCTGTCTGCCTTGCAATGATGAAACACTCATTCTTTTTTTCCCCACCTCTTTTTCTATCACTTTATGTAGGCTTCACTGAGTCCTTCAACAGGTGGCTGATATACTGCCAGTCTGTGAACCGCCTTCTGAAATAAACCTCCCCTCAGGTTGACTTTTAAAGGAAAGGTAAGTGATTGCTGTGTTTTAGACTGCATCTAGTTATTGTGCCACTGCTCACATGACCCTGTTTATGGACGGACAAACAGGCATGATATAGAGTAACATTCGGCTCTTTAAAACACCCACAAGCCTTGGCTTTTTGTAGTTTGCTGTCAGCAGAATAGTTTTTTCTCTTTTTCCACTCTTTTCAGTCATTCCTTTCGGTAATAACACAAGGAGTAAACTTCAATCCATTAAAGGAGAGAGAGCTAGTAGCAGCCTGGGGTTTGCCTTCACTTTAATTCCATTTTATTACAGAAAGTGTTTTTAATGAAACAATTCAAAGATAGGCTTGAATACCCTAAAAGCAGGAAGCCAGTGACAGTGAAAAGAAATAATTCCTTTATTACTTTATACTATTTACTCAGAGAAATTGTCCTTCCTTTTCCCTGTTTCGCTCGAGCTAAAAAGCTTTTGGGCTAGATTGAAAAACCACTTAGGTTATTGCTGGGAAGCGAGTCTGGGCCATTTATTGGTCTTAACGAATCACCTGGAGAAATTAAAAGTGTTATTGCCTCAATTGCCCAAATATCCCGCAGTTGAATAAAGGAAGGAGAAATGGAGGGAGAGGACAAAACAGCTGAGTGATGCTCCATCAGTTTCAATTGCATAGATTATGAGTGCACCATCTATTAGCAATGATGTCATTCATGTTGATGGCTCTTCATCAAATCTGCAAATTTGTAGCACAAGGGAAAAAAAAAACAAAACAGAAAAGACCTCTGCCACTGACAGCGATTTCAAATTAGATTGTTATTTATTAATCAATTATTTGATTTCCATTTATGATCAGACACAGCAAGAATGGGTGGTTTTGTGTGGCAGCTGTCATAGCACAGATGAGGATGGTAGAAACCAAACAAACAAACAAACAAACATCAATTGATTAATTAATGAATTAATTCCTAACTAGCTTATCATCATGCTCCTTGGGGTGTATTTCAGACACTTGTTCTGACTTCCTAATTAAAGGCCTGGAGCGAAGATGTGGTTTGTTTACTGTGTGGGGGTTCCACCCACCCTCATGTCCTCTGTCCCTTAATGCCAGCTGGTCGACGGGGGGCAACTCAATAAAACATCTTTTTTTTCCTCCCTCGCTCCACGTAAAGCAATTGAAGGTAAAGTAACAGCCTTTAGCAGCAGTGCAGAACCAGCTAAGTTTGTTTTCTGCAGGGGTGACGCTGTTGGCTGCTCGTGTGGCGTCACCTTTATTTGTGAATGCTTTTACCCGCTGCACAGATGGCTGCTTTCGTACGTGCGGCAGAGGACTTCACAAGCTCCAAAGCCTTTGCTCCACGGCTTCACAGCAACGGATAACAGGGGCCCCTGACGCACTGCACACACGGTTGCGTGTCTGTTGCCAACTTCAATGCACCGCCACAATGCTACCAACAGGAGCACCTCATCCACCTTGAAAGAGTGAACAAGATGGCGGATAGAGATTTGTCCTCCCTGGCGCTCTTTCACAATGTCAGGATGAGACACAGACATGGTGCAGAGATGGGGTGTTCAAGTGGCACCATCTGTCTCAATCCCAATGCCCCCCTTGGGCCCTAAGCTTCAAACCCTCAAAGACAGTATCGGCTTCCTGATTGGCTATTTTGTGAGCACTAAACCTGAAGAGGCCATCCATTTAGCTTATTTTACAGTGGCTAAGGGACGTATTAGGATTGTGGAAATACCAGTTTTGCAGGGGTCAAGGTTCTTAACATTGGGAAGGCATTGGGACTTGATGTAACTTCATCGAAAGACTAAAAGTACTAATATAAGTCAAAAACACTATACATCTAAATACATAATATTCAGGATACATACAACACAAAAATACATGCATTACTTACATACAGTATAGTACATAGACATATATGTAATAGATACAGTCATACATTCATTCATTCACAATTGAGGAAAAAACAAACAGACATCTAGACATCTGTCCAAAATGATTCACAAGATGTTTTTTTCCAGATGTTTGTTCCAATATTTCCAAAAAGAGGAGGAATATCTCTTGTCACATTGCCCATCTCTCATAGTTTTGAAGCTAATCAGGGATCAGATGGTAGCTTCAGTGCTTGTCATTTTCCAGGCTATTTCTCTGATGACTCCAGCTCTCCCAGGACGCCCCAGAGGCCTCTTTGCTCCCCATCCTTCCGAGCTAGTGAAACAGAGAGAGAGAGAGAGAGAGAGAGAGAGAGAGAGAGAGAGGACTGATGAGGCCATATAACTCAAGCCAAGTCCTCAGAGAGGTGAGCTGTCAGAGCAAACTGTTTATGATTGCCCCCAGATGCAGGGAGCCTATTCTAGCAAAAACAGATAGGCCCTGCAAACCCTACACCACCTGGAAACTATTTCAATAGGTTTTGTACCTGTTCATTCCAACTTCATGTATGAGTTCATGTTATACATATAATGAGGATTATTTGCCATATACAGCATTGTGTTTATAAAAAGTTCTTAGGCCATGTCTATACCTCCTTTGCTGTGTTGACTGCTTTGCGCGATGCCCAAAATAGCACATTCAGATTTAGTAGAAGAATTCAAATGAATGTACTCACAGTGAACTGAAAAGGAAAAATAACAAGAAAAGTCAAGGAACTGCAGACACTTGAGCAGATCTTGCAGAATGAATTCAAATTATTTGAAAGAAACATCAATATTATTATGATGTTCCCTTGTCTAAAAATTCAACACACACAATTGACACACACAAACACAGATACACACACACACACACACACACACACACACACACACACACACACACACACACACACACACACACACACACACACACACACACACACACACACACACTCACACACCACTCATCTGGTACTCTTTCTCATTACATTGCCTGCATTTCATATCATTATGTGAGAGTGACACTGGGAAAAAGCTATCAATTTCTATCTACCCAGACAGCAGCCTTATGAGGTGTATGGAACTGTATGGAAATGTGCAATAAATATCTCATTCATCTTATCCTACTAACACAGAACAAATGAGATCAATTCAAGCTCCCAACTAAAACTCTGGTCTGCCTTTGGCTTCCTGATACCCTCCTGGTACTCTGAAAGCCCTTCACATCAAAGCTGACCCCATATTTCCATCCTAGCACAGGTGGCTAGTGATTGCACAAAGACACAGCAACTAATGTATGGGTACAGGTGCTCAGATCTCACCGCTAACTCGCTTTCTAGTCTCAACAACAAAGGCAAAAAGTCCAAAAAAGACGCCCAGAAGAGAACAATTTATGCTGAATAATACATAAAAGAGGATAAAGATGCTGCGTGTATTTGCGGACGGATGCATAAATCATGGACAACACGGGCGTCCTCTCTGTTGTCGACCAGGCTTTGGCTTTGAGGTTGAGGCCACTGTCTCAGTGAGACTTGCCTCATTATCATCCCACTCACAACATGTGGAAAGGGGGCCCATGGACCACTTCTGGATGGAGGGGACCTATGCAGGGGACCTGTGCAGGGGACCTATCATGACTGGTGTTTTGTGTGAAGTGGCCAAAGGTCTGCCGGTGCCAAAGGCCCACCAAGTAGTCTGATCTGTTTCCCAGGGTTTGCTAGGATGTCAAGTCCACTCTTTTATAAGCATTTTATAAATGTTGTAAATAAAAACTTCCATGTGCAGATTTTCTCTTTTCTTGTGTTACTGTAAACTAACTGTACTTGCTGATTGTTTTGTTCACCACGAAAACTGCCTTTGGATAAAAAAAAAAACCAATCACACAATCACACATCTGCAAAAAGACACCTACCACAGCACAGACATTTGTAATGGTATGTACAGCAAGTGATGAGTTCATTAACTGGAAACTGAACAGCACGTAGAATCAATTGGTTATAGTGTCGTCTCCATAGGCCCAGCCCCAGTTGCCTGGGCTAAGCTTCCTGTGTCTGTCTGCATGGCCGCCCACCATCAGCAGGTCTCCATCCGCGTTTCCTGCTGCCTTGTTAAGACTTGTGCTCAAATCTCTGCCTTGAGGGGAGACTGTGGAGATTAATTGAGAACCCCAGGCCCACCTACACTTTCATACGGCGGAGGTGCACAGCAGCCTTGAATGTGTGTGTGTGTGTTAGTGTGAAGTGGAGGTGGGAGAGAGAGCCTGGGGACAGGTGGAGGGGGCCAGCCAGGCTGCCAGCCCATGCATGGTCCGCACTGCGGAGTGCAATTACACCCGCACCGGCTTTCATCTGCCAGCGCTACGACCGCCTCCGTTTCCCCCCGACCACTTTAACTCACTCTGAAGCCCCCTGGTTTACCCGCCGCTGAGCCTGAGCTCAGCTCAGCGCAGTCATTTGCAATTCCAGACACCTTCCTCCCACGCCGTGGCCTTTACTGAAAATCAGAGCGTTAAAGCTAATTAAATGGACACAAGATGCAATTACATGTGATCCTAATTACTGGCAAGCTCTTTTCACCCACCAGCAAGTTCATTTTTTTTTTCATTTCGTTGTCTTTTATTTTTAATATTTCGGTTTAGCTGTCTTCTATTTCAAAACATTATTGAACTAATACATAGAAAATACATATACATCAAGGCAAGTTTATTTGTATAGCACATTTCTTACAACAAGAGCATTTCAATGTGCTTTACAGATACTAGCCACCAGTGTAATTTTTAGATATCCATCCAAACAATTATTATTAGAAAATGTGATTTAAAATTAACTGAGGGGGAGAAAAACACGTACAGTACAATCTGTATATGGCATCACTCAATACCCAGTCCTTGACATTGTGCAAAGGAGAAAAAGCATATAGACGTGTGTGCATGTATGTACTGTGTGTGTGTGTGTGTGTGTGTGTGTGTGTGTGTGTGTGTGTGTGTGTGTGTGTGTGTGTGTGTGTGTGTGTGTGTGTGTGCATGTATGTGTGTGTGTGTGTGTGTGCGTATGTGTGTGTGTGTGCAAGTGTGTGTGCATGTCTGTCTGTGGATGAAGCAAAAATTAAGAGAGAGAAAGGAAAAAAATAAAAATTCTTTGAATCTACAGAGGGTCACGTGAGTGGACTATAACATGCACAGCCTAGCCATGGCTAGAGCACATCCCATTTCCATCATTTCCATTCTAATGGGGTCTGAGCCATGGGGAAGAAAGCGAGATAATGAAGCCCTACATTAGGCACACAGGACATGACAGCCTAGCCGGGATGAAGAAAGCGGCAGGATCAAACAGACAAGGATCACACGAAGCATAGCGCCGATAACTGCAGATGCTCTTGCTGAGATTAAAGTTGATGTGAAATCAATTACTCCACAGAAGAACTGTTTCTAAGTTGGTTTCATTAGCCTGGTCAGTCTCCTTTGGCGACTAATTGTCTTTGATAGCCTCGTTGAGCCGCGAACTCTTTGGATATATAATGTAAATTAGCTTGTAGCACTTCGTGGACAGCACGTTATGTCTCCACTTGTTCGGGTTAATCACAAAGGGGTATTATCATTAAGTAATGGCATACTGTGATGACAACGCTCACAAAGTAGCCTTATGACTGTTTATTCTAAGCTGTTTGTAATTTAAGCTGTGGGCCATGAACAACATTTTAATGAACAAATAGAGATTTTTGTTTCCTTTGTGTTTATAATTTTATTGACTTTCAAGAGTTGGGGAGAGAGGAAAAGAAGACTGTGGGACTGTGGGAGGTTGACAGTAATGGGTCTCACCTGAAAGTAATTAAATAAATAAACATAAATAGTAAAGAAAGAAAGAAAGAAAAAATCAAGACTTTTTGTGACCTGTTGGCTGACTCTTGGCTCAATCATCTTTTATGGTTGTGTCTTTTTGTTCACTCACTCTGCAAAGCAGCGCACCTTGTCAACCTGAGGGCATTTTATTTCCCGGAGACGAGCCCTGGGTGCTCTTCTCTTCTAGAAGCTGCAGTTGTAGACAGACAGGCCAGCAAACACCTCCATCATTGCATCATTCCCTGCGGAAATGACTGTAAATGATGCTAATATAAACTACATGGCTCATTAATGGCTGTATGTTTAACAGAGTAATGCGTTAACTCACTCACATATCATACTCTAGTTGTGAGATCACAATGTACAATAAGTAACACACTGAGGAAATATTTGTATGCTTGTTTGTTTGTTTGTTCAGTAGACAGGTGTACTGGTGTTTACTTATGCTGTGTTTGGGATTACAAGATCACAGAGGCTGCACACACACACACACACACCCTTCACTAATGTTCTGTTTACCAAACCTGTGTCTCATCCTGTCCATGCTCTCTTCCTCCTCCCCTCAATCTGAATAGTCTTTCCTTAACAATGAACAATGAATCATGTCAGTCATAACAGCATGGAATGAAGCGAGGCCTACTTCAAGAGGGATTCACATTTTACTGATGCTAATGGAGGGAGATGGAGCACTGCAGTGATTTTACTCCACTTGAAAAATACTCGACTTATCTGTGCAGCTTTATCAAACTAATCCAAAGTCAAGCAAGCATCAAGCATAGGAAATGTGAAAAAGTAAAATGAAGGAGTTTAAGTAAATTTTTTTGCTAGAGCATAGACACAACGTATCTGTAGGAAGCAGCAGTTAGAATATGCTTTATTTCTACATAAACCCCAACCTTTGGGTAGCACTTAACACTCTGCATTAAGCCAATTTGATATACTGAAGCCTTGCTTTCACTCAAGGGTGTGGGTTAAAAAATAATATTGGAATACCTATTAGTTATCCTGCTCATGCCTTCCTACTGTATCCACTCAATACCACTCAATTATCATCTCCCTTTTCAGTGCTAGTTTGTATTGATACCACTGAGCTCATTTTCAGTGGTGGCATTTTTACCACATCCAATCAGCGAACAGAGGCAGCCGTTTTGAATGCAAAGCTAGAATGCTATCAATCAAGGCAGGCTATAAGTCAAGGATGATCCCCCAATCTTTTTAAACTTGAACCCCTCCAGCAAGCAATCGTTTCTTACTACTGAATGGCCAGAGCCTCTGTGAGACACAAACAGTAGAACGAGATGCTTTTTTTTTCCCTTTCTCTTTTCATCTTACTTGTTGGAGAAAAAAAAATCTAACTGAGGGTTATATTTGGAAGCATTATATTGAGTGTGGCAGGCTTCAAGGACCAGTCTTAATTGCTGAGAAGTAATAAACCTAATCTATGGGTGAATTGCATCAGGGAATCTAATGGAGATGAATTTTATAAATAACCAACCACATCTGTGTGTGACGGACTGTCAGACCAACAAGACTGCTATTAAAAACTACAATAAATCATGTCACTTATAAAGTTAGTTTGGACACGTTTTTTGGGGGTAGGGCTAAAATGCTGAAGCAGGGATTTTCATCGTGGCTGGTTTTAAAGTGAATTACATGATGAAGATTAAGTGCTGTGCAAATGAGAGGACGTGCCTTCTGTCCTGCTCCTCCTCCTCCTCCTCCTCCTATTCCAGACTTCCTCTATCATTCCAAACCCTTACCAAACACACACACACACAACCTGCCCTGTTCTTACTGAGACAGCAGGGGGTACACTTGAAACTTGTCAAAGCATCAAGAAACACCTGCCTCTCAAGAATAAGCTAATGACAACACACACACACACACACACACACACACACACACACACACACACACACACACACACACACACAAACAGATAGCGAAGACTTAGTGTGTATGTGTGTGTGTGAGTGAGAGAAAGAGAGAGAGTGTGTGTGTGTGTGTGTGTGTATGTGTGTGTGTATGTGAGTGAAAGGGTGGGGGTGGGGACGGAGGTTCAAGTGATAATCATCAGTAGATGGATGCTGTCACAAACGTGCAATATATATAATAAGAATCCTCCACAGATTGTCATGGCACTGTGTGTCTGGTAGAAACTTGCAGCATTTTGCAATATTTTTTCTTTTGTTAGTCTTTGCTTGACAGTTTCTTGACAGTAACAGTGAGTACTAGAATCGGGCTGAGAGATGAATGCAGGTTGGACTGTTGGACAAGATCATGGGAGCAAATTGTACACACACAGTGCATGCAGACACACACACACAGACACACAGACACACAGACACACACACACACACACACACACACACACACACACACACACACACACACACACACACACACACATCCCATATTGACAGTGACAAAGACAGTATACAGTTCATCATCAATATCAGTTCGGTTGAAGGCCACCATAGAGAATGCAATAGCCCTTAAACTATAACCCTCCCATTGTGAAACTACTGAGGAAAAAATTGCAGTCGGTAATGTGTAGGATAACGACACTATGTGATTGAATGGGAATGTCTCAAAGGAATGTCTTACAGTTAGCAAGGTGAAAATCCAAAGAGGTTTCGATAGCTCTGGGGAGAGAATTCTATAATGGGAGATTTAATTGAAATCTCCCCCCCAAACCCTCCAGGTGTTAGCAAGCACAGTGGCTTACAGAGAAATCTTTACTACTTTCTCACAGATCCTTTCATATGGTCTGGAGAATTACTTTAAACGCCAACCGTTTCAAGAGAATAAGCACGGGAGGGAGGTATGCAGATTGTTGCATCTCTTCTTTGTATTCGCTCTCACGGACACTGGAATGTTTTCGCTGAATGTGGGCGTCCTCATTAATACTAAGTAATGCCAAACCACAATGCTCTGTGGAGGCAATTAGTTTTGCCCAGAGTGTGGACAGAATGTGATTGAACACATTTAGTCTAATAACACATTTTTTTATTTACTGATGCTGTTTGTTTTGCATGGACAGAAACTTCATTCTCCTGACTTCACGAGGGCTTAAGGAAGTAGGACTTTCATAAGGACTTTTAGAAGGCATTTTATTTCATTTCGTCTGGAGAAAACAAACAGGATAATTAATAAACCTTCTGATTAATGCATCTCATCTTAAACATTGCGGGGAAAAAAATCTTATGTTTATCAGATGTATTATGAGCTTAGCTAAGACCCTCGGACACCGTGACTGATAAATCAGATTAGCAAACAGAGCAGCTATCACAACTTCCGCCAACATATCAACAATATTGATCATGCTTTACCACAACAGATACATCCAGTAAGATAACTTCTATGACTTTGTCTATATTCATTTATCATTAACATCATCAAACAAAATTTAATGATTAATTATAACCACAATTTATTAAAACAGCAATAAAAATACCAATAAACTCACCTGCCACCATCTCTGTATTTCACATTCAGTATACAGTAATGTATGTTTTATGCTGATTTGGGGCCTCTGCTACTGATATAATGAAGCTTCAGTCAATGCTATTGGGCCATTATGGTAATAATAATGCAGCAGGCTGTCACTCAGCATATCTGTGAGTGTTTGCCCAGCGCATGACAGTGACAGACGCACTAGCACTGAGACTGCAGTCAGGCTCATCCACACTCTTCTGTTCCTTGCTGTCCTGTGCAGTAGCATGATGAATTTCTGCCAACAGATGGACATCTTCATCTCAGCCACGCCAACACAATGCACACACACACACACACACACACACACACACACACACACACACACACAAAATGACTGCTTGTGCACATATGCACATACTCTCTCTCTCTCTCTCTCTCTCTCTCTCTCTCTCTCTCTCTCTCTCTCTCTCTCTCTCTCTCTCTCTCTCTCTCTCACACACACACACACACACACACACACACACACACACACACACACACACACACACACACACAGATTGTGATCAGCCTTGCTGTCTAATCCTTTTGCTTGTCTGTATTGCGGCTAGAGGGGTCATCGGCGTATTTATTCACAGGTGGAAGAGTTGAGTTCATTGCCCTGCGATGAGGCATCTATCTTCCGCGGGCTGCATTGATCCTATATTAATGTCCATTTCTATCCATCATGGGGCAAACAGCCTTAGAGAGCATCAATGTGACCCACGAGGCATCATCTGCATGGATGCGCCCGACTTTTTGCCCCCTTTTAAGATAAATGACTCCGCTGCGAGACTAATTGGGCACCGTAAAGAACTTTTTGATGAATGGCTGCTGTCATAGTCGCTTCTGACAGGACATTAGTTTAGATGTACCTTCTAAATACAGTTTTTGAGCATAGAAAAGTCCCTCTCCTGCCTTTAACCCCCCCCCCCACACACACACACACACACATAGAGAAATACACACTCACTCACACACACACACACACACACACACACACACACACACACACACACACACACACACACACACACACACACACACACATGTTCATCAAACTGTAAGAGTAAGTGCAGTGTTGGGTCTTGTACCTATAGTCTGTTCTCTTTCCTTTAGCTGAGAACTTTTCCCTGGTGTATAGAGTAGGGCAATATGTAGGTTGTTGTAGTAGGCGTCTATCTGAAACAGTCATAGCCTTTGAGCTGGCTATGGCACAGTCAGCATTAACCTTTCTCCTCTGCATAAGAGGGTTGCACAGCCAAGATCTAAATAAAGGACTAGGGTCGGGTGTACATTCAAGTTGAAGTTATTCAGAGAAATGTGAATTCAGAGAAATTTACACAGACACATTCTCTCTCTCTCTCTCTCTCTCTCTCTCTCTCTCTCTCTCTCTCTCTCTCTCTCACACACACACACAGAATGGAGAATGAATAGACAAATTCCATACTTGGATGTCGTGAATAGGCATCATAGCCCTTTTCTCTACCTTACATTACCTTACACAGAATACTCAAACCTTCATACCATGAGGAAATGAGATATTATTTGTGATGGAGGAGACTATTTTATAATTTATACAATAGTTACTGGAGCTCTGGTCAAACTGTTTAGCAATTTGTGATTGGATGTGACATTCTACGCATCACTAGGAGTGAGAATAAGAGAGCAAGAGATCAATTTTCACATCATGTGTCAGATCTCTCCAGATGGTGAAGTATAGAGTCTGAGAGAGAGAGAGAGAGAGCGAGAGAGAGAAATTACACTAAATGTAAGTTCCCTCATGGTCGTGTTAAGAATTATCTAAATTTGTCCAAAGTAGTCATTTACGTAATCTTTTTCAATTATTCTAAATTTAATTGACACTTTTTAGACTGTATTTTTTTTATCTGAATGACTGTATGACTGATGATTGATGTGTTACATAATTTAATTCTAGAGGGATATTTAGAATTTTCAACATCCAATATAATCCAATATAATAATCTTAGCACTGTGTTCAAATTGTAAACAAAAGTAGGAAAAAAGTTATCAAAGAGAGATAGAGAGATGTGTGTGTGTGTGTGTGTGTGTGTTTTTTTTTTTTTTTGTGGGGGGGGGGGGGGGTGGTTGCAATCACTGCTCATACACTAAATTCGCAAAAGATAAGTCCACCATCCAATCCATGCCAAAATGTTTCACTTGGTAATTTTCAGGCTTGTTGTTATTGCTATTATTATCCACAGACTGAATGGTCAGAATAAATGTTTTGTCAGACTGAAAATAGAGGTCTTTGAGAGGAGCAAGTTTGTATATCTTTGTGTGTGTGTATGTGTAACAACCACTGGCTTGCTGCATGAAAACTGGACAGAATGGAAGGCTAACTCAAAATCTTAGGGCAGAACACCAAGAGGTTAGTGCTCTTAGAATGTTGAGAGGTTTCCGTGGCAACTGAGCCAAGCTCCCGATCCTCTCAGTTCAAGTGGAGGCTCCCACTGCTTCTCATGCTCTCTTATGGCACGCTGTGGCCAGCTGCAATCCAACCATGGTTTTCAACTGTTCTGCAGTCAGTGGTCTGCCCCAGAGTCAGATTGTTTTCTGTAGCAATTCTGTTCTCTGGCCATCCAAACAGGTCACTTGCACTACCGTTTTATTTATTTATTTATTTACAATAAACACAAGTGGAACCAGAAAAGAAAGTCACATTGTTTCTAAGAGCATGTGTGATGGAGTGTGTGGGTTTCATTAGATGTTGGCGTGCATAGCAGGGGTGTCAATTAAGCAAAATAATGATTCCAGTCCCCTGTCGACTCACGCTGTGCAGGGAGATGTGCTACCTCAAGGTGCAAAGAAAATGTTTTTCTCGGGCCATCTGTTTCAATCACAAACATGCACTATCCAATCAGAGACTTTACACCTGGAGAACAGGCACGAAAATGGAGGCACAGGTGTCACAAACATGCCTTTGTCCTTTCTCTCCGTGTTCGCCTTATCTGTGCGCCAAAATAAATGGAAGCTTCAAGATCATAAACAAATGGGGAAGTGAGATAAAAAGTATGATTATCATTTTTAGGAAGACGGTTGGGTTATAAATGGTTTTAGAAACAATAATCCTGTAGATGGCAAGACACTGAACCTTACAATTTAGGGCTAATGTAAAATGTAAGTATATTTGACCGTGTAATTATCTGTTATTTCTGTAATGAGGCAGAAAGTAAATGTGTGATTGGATTTTGCACAAAATTGCTGGGTGTTAAATCTGGAATGGCAACCTTGGCACAAGTGAATCTGACAAATATTGTGGAATGAAAACAAGAGATATCTGTGACCATTGTACGCAACCTTAATTGCGTGTAGCACTGATGCTTATAGCCGCAGAAATTCTCTCTCAAGATCCTACTGTGATCCTTCCGTTCCATAGAGTCAACCTTTTCAATCAGACAATCCTGTCGTAGCAGAGACTTGACCTAAGAGATTAATGTTTGTATTTCTGCATAAATAATAACAAAAAAAGCTGTATTCTCAGTATTTAGGGGGAGAAATGCAGTTTTATCAGGCACTCAAGGGACGCATGATTAAGAATTAAACCGTTTAGGTGCGCTGTGAGTCTATCTGGTCCATTACATCATAAGATGGCCATAATGTGTTTTATGTAATCAAGAGTTTTGATTAAATAATGTTTAGAGTTTTATGGTTACTTGGCCTCAATAATAGAGCTTTGCCTTGTTTGCTGTGGATGAATGTGGATTTGTGTTAACTGTTTCGCTGCTGTAATCTACAGTTTATTTCTTATAAATATTTATTTATTTTATTATTAATATTTTTTCGGTAACACTTTGCGGTAAGGGTACATGAATTATCATGAATTCATGCATGATTTCATTCATGATTCATTCGTGATTCATGCATTACTTCATCTCTGAATATCTAATGACTCATCAGGTATTAGCATGAATTCATTGTTTATCATTAATGACCTGCTGAAATAGCAGATGATCTTAAGCATTAATTACTCTGGGTACATCATCATGAGTCATGACTAATTACACATGATCATGATGTTTTTGTTCAAAAGAATTTGATATAATTTGATATAATAAAAGTACTTATTTACCCTAATTTGGCCTAGTTCGTCATATCTATCCCATACGTCAACTAAATTTTACCAATTTAACCATGTCAACACTTTAGTTGAGGGGGCACAAATATGATGAATTCATCATGATCATGGTAATAATCATGACTCATGCTAATTAATCATGACTCATGATGATGTACCCAGAGTAATTAATACTTAAGATCATGTGCTATTTCAGCAGGAGGTCTTTAATGACAAACAATGAATTCATGTTAATTCCTGATAACTCATTGTACTTTCAGAGATGAAGTAATCAGGGGCGCCGATAGGGGGGGAAAGGTTAGGACGATTCTAAGGGCCCAGCACTGGCAAGGGGCCCTTTCAGGGCTGTTAGTATTACTTCAAACAGCATTGGCTTGAGAAGACTTTTGAAATGAAATACTTCATTGTATTTGTTCAATTAAGCAAATTAAACATTGTTGTGATATTCTATAATATTTCCCACAAATTATTTTTTATATCGCCGTTTCACCCCTCTCCCTTTTCACCAAATGGTATGGTCCGAATCGTTCAGCGGTAGGCTACACCTTCAAATTCTTCTGCGACAAGGCTGATCTGCTGCAAGGTGTTCAGTCAGTTGCAACTGCCGATGAGCATTGTTTGCCAAGTGTGGAAAGAAGTTGCTAAAGTAGACTTATGGTGTTGATGAACTATGAAGCCTTGTTACCCCAAACACGAAAGGACAAACAGCAGAGATTTAAGAGCGAAAGGCACACGCATTTTAAAATGAGATGCGATCTCGCGGTGGGTGCGCATATGTCCAAATTCACCAGTATCCTACTTCTCGATTTAATAACTCGGAGAGGTTTTCTCTCTCAAATGCTGTAAAGATATCATTTTAAAGTACTTTACCAGGGCTACAGAACTGTGGTGGTTACTAGGTGCGGTAATAAACGGTTTACAAATGCATTAATTGTGAAGACAGTTGTATTGTGGAAACAGTTCTACATTGTGATCATGCTGTCAAATACCTTCATTTCTAAAACTGTGGAAGCCATAGGCATATCTATTTATCTATAAGCCTAGATAGTGAGGTTTTTTTTTTGCAACTAATAACACCACTGCACCAGTCACAGCTGCTTTTGCTTTTGCAGATAAGTGAAATGTTTGTCAGAGAATTCCCTGTGCTATTTAGGCTACTCCTGCAGATTATGAATTACAAGTTGGTCTATAGGCTATGTCTTCCAATGATATAAGACATAGGCTACTTTCCACAAAACAATTTACATAACAACTGAAATTGAAAATGTATGCCTCATTTTACTTACCTCACTCACGTCAGATGTAGCGCTACGCGCGTTCATCTGATATTCAGCGATAGACAAATTATTTCAGGAGCCAGAAATCCTTGAATCTAACTGGGCAAACGGCTTGTCCATCAATTTAATTGACGTACACTGCAGCCAACCACATCGAAACCAACCGAAGACGCTCGTTACGTTTGTTGGATTGGTTGGATTCAAAACAGTTGCTTCTTCGCTACGTCACACCCTCTACAGCAGCCAGCGGCCCTGATTGGTCCGGTTAGAGAATAATGGCTTGAAATCTCTCTGATGGGCTTCAACATCAGATCGTTGCGCGGAAGTGCCTTACGAAAGTTACGTAGCGCATGATCTGACGTGAGTGAGGTAATCATTTTACAGAGGTGTGCAGTGAAACAAGTCTCAAATTTTAAAAGTGACTGCACATTGGGTTCAATTGTTCAAAAAAAAAAAAAAAAAGATTCCAATGTCTGACTGACAACTAACCAACTTGGATCAAAACATCTGCTAAATGCATAAATATTGATGAAAATGTAAACTACAACAGTTGGTCAGGGTCATTGTCAGTATAATTGTCAGTATTAGCCTAAGTCACGGAGCACTGTAATGACATGCAATGGAATTAGCTAAGCCATTGAATTAATAGGCTATGTGATCTTACAAAATATTAAAATGCACCAGAATGCAGGGAATGGCTATGAGTTCTTAAAAAATCCCCCACCCCCATCCTGCTCTCTAACAGTTGCTCATTAAAGGAAGGGAACCATGGATTATTCTGTAAAATGTAGTTCATCGCATGCAGCATACTTAGTGATGTAAATTATGCTACAGGAAAGAAAGTGCCATCAGGTCAATACAAGCGTTGAGTGCCAGCCAAAAATCTTCACTCTTCACTTGAAAATTTTACTATTACACAAATCGCTAGATAGTGGTGAGGCGTTGGTGGGGGGGCCCTAAATTCTAATCTTTCATGGGGCCCAAAATTTCTGGCGGCGCCCCTGGAAGTAATGCATGAATCATGAATTTATCATGAATGATTTCATGCATGAATTCATGATAGTTCATGTACCCTTACCGCAAAGTCTTACCATTTTTTCTTTCATGGTTTTATGTTTTGTTGGGAAGAAAAACATCAGTGTGATATAATACTGAACTCAGTCTCTTTGAATGCCTCATTTGTCCTTGTGTGTGTGATTGTGTCTGTGTCTATGTGTGTGAGTGTGTGTGTGTGTGTATCTGTGTCTGTGTATATGTGTGTGAATGTGTGTGTCTATGTGCGTGAATGTGTGCATGTGTGTGTGTGTGTGTGTGTGTGTGTGTGTGTGTGTGTGTGTGTGTGTGTGTGTGTGTTTGGGTGTGTACATACGCCATGCTTCATCTCTCTGCGTATGCGTGTTTGCAGGAGGATGAGCACAGGGGTGGCGCTACTAATTAGCCAGGTTGAGGGGCCTGTTTGGAACAGACCTCAGCTGATGTGACACACCTGTTCCCTCTTTCCCTCTCTCCCTCCCGGAGCCCCAGTCACAGTCACACACAGAGCCCCTGAGCCAGAACCCCCATCCCCCCCAGGAGAGGGGAAGCTTATTAACACCGTGACCACTGTCAAAGCCCCTGCAGCACACTCGCTTCCACAGGGCCAACCCCCACCACCCCCACCCCCCCCAAAGAACATGTCCCACAGCGGGCCCCAAAAAATTCAATTATCACTCGCAAAAGACTTCTCCTGAGCAGCGCAAAGGGGACGGGAGCTCTCTGGTCTAAACACTGGGAACTTCAAAGGGGAAAATACCTTCATCCTCTGGGTGGCTTCTAATTCCCTCGTCATGGTTGGAAACATCAGCTGCCGTGTAAAGCTTGTCATGCTGTGTTTTCTAAAAAAGTAAGTTAGTGAGTCAATTTGATTTATAAAGCTCATTAAAACACATTTGTAACTAAAGTTGTGTACATAGTACATCAAATAGAATTTAATATAGTCTACACACGTTCACCACATAGGCCCCCAGAGGAACCTGGACAGTGACTTCTCGCTCATTGGATCCAACAGGGTTTTTATTTCTCTTATGTTGTAACCTCTCAGTTATGTTAAACTAAGCTATGTTTTATTTCCAAAAGTTCCCTTTGCCTTTCTTGTAAAGCACTTTCAGTCAACTTCTGTTGTTTTGTAAATATAATTAAATTGACTTGCCACAGTCATTTATCCTTGTCTCCATAGCGACTTATGATCTGACCTACCTTTACAAGTTCTGTGTCATCCCTTTACCTCGTACTATGCATGCTAACAAAAGCCCTTGACTTATCACTTAACGCTACACTGAGGAGTTGTCTTACTTGATATGCATTTGTGTCCTCCGCTCCACCACACTGACATGGCAAGTCCATCGCTATGGTGCTCTAAAGATTGTGTCTGTGTGTATTTGTGCACCGTTCAAATAGCACTGATGAAAACAATAAGAGGAAGCGTGCATCACTGATATTGACTACTGAAGATGCTGTGCCGTGTTTACTCTTCATAAAGACACTTAGCAGTGGCTAGATGTCTACTGGTAATTGTTATGTCAGCACTCATAACAATCAACGCCACAATAGCTAATGTGAGATAGTCTGCTGTCACGATAAATACCAGTAACTGTAATATGATACTGTCGCATAGGCTAGGCTAACTTGTCATTATGATTCATGAGTGTATGATGTCAAAAACAGTGTATTCAAGTGTGTGTTGCAATGGGGGGCTATGGCAGAGGGTTCAGACTTTGCTCAGACCCATTACGTGGGTGGGTGGTTGATTTTGCAGTAGGTCTGTGAATGTAGCACAGCGTTTGGAAGGTCAACGAGGGCGCTATGTAATTAAATGTCAGAACCCAGGCCAGAGCATGTACAAGGAGTGAGCAGAGCATGTTGGATGGTGCTGTGCAGTGGTGTGCAGGCGTTCTGCTGGTTAGATTCGACACGCGCCACACATACACACACACACACACACACACACACACATACACACACACTCATGCCTGCAGGCCTATGGTGGCTTAATGAGGTTTTTTTTCATTCACTCCTGCGTGTTCCGGCATACTTCATGCTTCAAACACACAGACACACACACACAAATGCAAACACATCCAGTGAAACAAATCCAAATCTACATGTTTCATTCGAGTGAGGGGCCATAGTAGGTGTAACAGAGGCTGAATAAGCCATCTATCTGAGCCATCAATAACCAATGCAGTACTGGAAGTACACCTCCGAAATAAAATAACACACAATGTCAGAAGGAGGAGATGCTGTAAGCCATTTTGTCCCCATTCCTTAGCAGTGTATCTCTGTTTTGCACCCAATTTTTAGATATTTTAAGGGTATTATCATCCCCATCTGCTGGAGGAGATCAACACACATCACATGCCAATCTGAAAGTGACCACTGGAGGTGCTTTGGGGAGCAGTGGCACTCCGTGCTTGGGGAAATCTAAAAGTGGTCCGGTGGTGTACACATCAATTACTATAGGCTTGGTGAACTGCAGATATACATCACCTGGCTTTGTAGAAAAGTGTGTCTACTAAATACTAAAATCAACTTTATCAGGTACTTGTAACACAGCTGCTGAACTCTTTTCCCTTCCTGTGTTGCCAGTCTGTCTAGTGTTTAGTGGTCGTGTTTTTAGAGAGATGCGTTGGACTCAGCTGTGACAGCAAGAAGGGTGTGACCACCGGTGGTGTTCGGAGGGGGCGATGTCTAAATCTCTGCTACGGCAGAAGAAAGGGTGTGACCACTGGTGGTGTTTTTTGGGGGGAATGTGCTAATATCAGCAACTGCAGAAGAGAGGGTGTGCCCATGATGGTGTTTTTCTTTCTTTTTTTTTTTGGGGGGGGGGGGTGTTGTTATTCTCAAGCGCTGCAACAGTGAACAGTTAAAATGGTCTGTTGTGGAGTTTTGGGGACATGTTGCACACTCCTTGGTACCAGTCTGAAAGTGATCTGCGTTGTGGTGAGATGTGGTGGTGGTGGTGGCTTTAGCCATAGCAGCACTGAAAGAGTGACCAGCGATGGTGTTTAGGGGAGGTGTAGTAGCAGCAGCACACTCTCCTATGAGTCCGGTTTGAGAGTCACCAGGTGTGTGGAGATGTGGTGGCGTCAACTATAGGGCTAGAAATAGTCTAGAAATCTAGACACACCCTAGCTAGGGTGACCACCTCCAAACAGGCAAAATGTGGGGCATTTAGCATGTTTAAGTGGGACAATGTGGGACAGATATATTTACTTTAAGACAGGGCATACGTTGGGTCAATGGTCATGTTTGGGCCAGGACTGTCTTAATTTGTTCAAGATATTGGGCTAGTCCAATTAAATTTATCATGTTAATGCAATGTGTCTAATTCAAAGAGTTTTTTTTTAGCTCGTCATGGAGTTATTATTGAATAGAATCATGCTGGTCCACCATGGCCAAAAATACCATGCCAGTTTTTGGTCCCAGTCCAGCTCTGATCATCTCCACAGACCAAATGATAGGCTACAGATGCTAACAGGTTGACAGCTTAAAGTATATAAAAAATAAAAAACACGATCATTCCCTAAAAGATCAGGAATTATGCAATTAAAAGTTAGCTCTCAGAAATTAGGTATAGAATCAAACTCAACTTAATATGCAAGACACAAAAAAATATTAAGCCTTGGCTTCAAGTTTAACTAGGCTATTTCTGTGCAAAATAATATGCCAGTTCCAAATTTGCATGTTTGATCATTATTTTCAAAAGAAATGGTGACGTCTCACCAAGTTCCATGAAAATGCTATTACAAAAATAGATGAGGTAAGATAAGTATTTTTTCCATCTCGTGGGAAATTCAAGAAGTAGCGGGATACATTACCTTGTCTTATATTAATTCTCGAGTTGCAGCTTTTATTAAATGAATGTAGCTAAAGATAAAGCTTTTATCCTTTGGCGCACATATGCATACAACCATAATAAGCTGTGCGCGATCGTGCCCACAGCGCAGAAACTCTCTCTCTCTCCATCCACTGACAACCAAGAGGCTTTCTACAATCATAACTGAAAGCTATATATTCTTTTTAGTGGCAACATATCCGAAATCCGAACTGAAGTCGGACCTGACTGCGCTCTCAGATTTGAAAATTACTTTCAAAGTTGTCAAGGTGTTCATGCGCTTTAATAGCTTGGTTTATATATGGGTCAAACTGTCAACTTACGCTTCTCTGAACAGAAACAAAAGGTCGACGTATCGGTGTGTCGAACGAACATGCGGGACTGATGTTTAATTTGCGTGACGCGGGACAAAGGGTAAAATTGCTGTACAATCCAATGCAAAGTGGGACAAGTGGTCACCCTAACCCTAGCACTGGGTAAATTTTGCCCAGGGAGTAGTCTATGTCAAGTCATCAGCCATAAGGAACTGTGTTATTCAATCCTTTTTGGTGGGGGACCAATCACAACTCTCCATGTGAGCAGGCAGTCGTTGGGCAGGCTTAGCATTGTTTGTTGCTCTGATTGGTCATAGCGCTCTCCTTTTGCATCCAGAGGCAGTTTGAAAGATATCGCCTCTAGGATCTATCCATTATGGCCAGACCATGGGCTACATTATATTATAGTCTGGCTTGTTAGGCTAATAGGGCAGCCGCAGTCAGAGTGAACTGTAGCACTCCTAGCAGTCAGCGTGAACGGTAGCACTCTTAGCAGTATGGCTCTGTCTGGCAGTGACTGATGGTGTTGTTTGGGGAGATGAGGTGCACTCATCCGTGATGACAGTCTG
Source organism: Sardinella longiceps (assembly GCA_027497455.2). Classification (NCBI taxonomy): domain Eukaryota; kingdom Metazoa; phylum Chordata; class Actinopteri; order Clupeiformes; family Clupeidae; genus Sardinella; species Sardinella longiceps. The sequence goes on along the minus strand of JAODXP020000008.1, from coordinate 7,183,720 downwards.
AAATTGACCAATGCTGGTGTTTTGGGAAGAAAAGTTAGCTTCAGCTATGGCAGCAGTCAGAATGACCTGTGATGGTGTTTTAGGGACATGTAGTAGTACTTTTACTGCCAGTGTCACGAAAGTCTTAAACTGAGTGATATATTTTTTGGGGAAAAGTGACAAGCTCACCATGTCACCAGTTCAACAGTGGCTTATGTTTCCCCTTTGTTCTCCAGTCAAACATGGCATGCTTTGACTGACAATGGAAAGACCTCTGTCCTCTGCCAGACTAAACTCTCTGTCTGTCAGGTCACCGAGGCATCCCAGCTGAGTGACTTCTGCTTGTTATAGAAACATCCCCATCCATTACACCTGCAAGTACTGTATGTCTGGGGAGTTTGCATTTACTGTCTTTATTCCATTCCTACTGTATGTGGCCTTTAGTAATGTTAAGGCATGTCCATTTACACATCTATTGTGAGGAGGAAGCAGACAGTGCAGACAAGAGTGTTTTCTCTGTCACTGTTGGTCCCTACCCTTTCTTTCATCCTGTAATTATGCATTATTTGTGTAGCTTAGAAGCAGAAGTCTGTGCTGCAAGTAAAGATATATATATATAAAATGGTTGACCTTTTGTTTTCTGCTCAGGAGTATATAAATATACAGTATATTTATACTCCTCAACAGAAAACAAAAGGTCAACCATCTTCAGACATTGAAATAAAATCAGATATGGAACTACAGTTAGTGACATTAATGAAAAGGTCTTCCAGTATTTTTTAAAGAGTAACTTTATTTTTCTACTACACCCTCACACACTTTCTTTTTTTGTAATGCTCTAAAATATATTTTTTACAGTAAAACTTTAAAACTCTTCTAATTACAAGTGGCTTAAAATATAAACTAAACTTCTCATGCAAAGAACAAATGCTTCACCTCTGTGGCATGTAATATGATACACTTGGCAACAGATGGTGCTTAATGTGTTGTCATGTTGCACATACCTTACAGTAATAGCTCTGCCTCGCACTGAAGTGAAGTAAAAAAAAAAAAAAAAAAAGAATAAATAAAATGCGGCTGACCAATAGGGGGCACTGTTGTCTCAGGGTTGAGCTGTGGCAGTGGAGGCTCTATCCCCCTCTCGAGGCTTTGCTTTCTCCTTCCCCGGCCCTTTCTGCTTTCTGCACTGCCAGCAGCCTGGTTATCAGGAGAGAACGAGTACCTCAGCAATGAGAGAGAGAGAGAGAGAGAGAGAGAGAGAGAGAGAGAGAGAGAGAGAGAGAGAGAGAGAGAGAGAGAGAGAGAGAGTTTGTAACTTCCTCAGTTCCTCAGTGATCTTTCTCAGCAGATTCTCTTAAGGCATTACATTAGATTGCATGTTTGATTTCAGAAATAATTAGACAGTCAGGGCAGGTTAGCCCTTGTGCTCCAGAGCTTATATTTCTGAACTGGACCTTGTGGATGCTGCAAGCAAACAAATGACTTAACACAGAGGTCTCACAAAATGTTTGTTGTGTAAGTATATGAGTCATCTGGGTTTGTTTGTTTTCATTGTTGTTTTACAAACTCCGTATACAGAGTGTTCTGTATTACCTAGACAGCTTGGGAGAAGGGTTAGGTATCACTGATCATAAACCTTTTTTTTTTCTTAAAGTGAAAGCCACTCTGTTCTTCCGACAATAAGCACTGGTCATGGAGTACATTTAAATACATTGCAATTTGCAGATAAACAATGTGCATCAATCAAAGTGAAAATTCTCCTTCTATTTCAGGAGAAGAACTGAAGAATTGCATTACACAAACGTCAAATGTTAGCTTCATGTTGTAGGGAAAACATGATGGCTGGGATGATTGTGACAACTGTTCCAATTTATTGCTTTGTTTTCAAAATGATGTTCTCACTTTAGTTTCATTTTCACAGTTTATCCTTTTTAATCATCAAATAAAGGAAGCTGGCAAACAGTAGGGAAGCAGACAGATGAGATAAGAAACTAGAAAACAGAAGCAATGCTAACATAGAGTAAAATTACTTGGAAACTTGGAACTGTACAGCCTGCCGTCTGCATGTTACCTTTAAAAAAATATTATTTTTTTTTTCCTGAAAGAGCTTTACAGTTGTTACTTTGCAGGTCATTCTAGAAGATAACTACCAATGCTACTCTGCCACCTTGCTTACTGAGTGACTTTGGACTACCATTCACTTAAATCAAGGCTTCGATCTTAAAGAATAAAATATAAAATATTTTGTCATTGTGAGCTTCATGACAAGAACAATAATAGATGCTGGACTTTCTCATGAGGATATAGTGGACGGGGTTACGGAATGGCTGACCTTTCCTATCCTGGACAGGTGTAAAAAACTCCCTGCGAGTGCCTTTAGATTCAGGACGCATCAAGCTTTGAGTGCAAAAACCCAAGGAGAAAGGTACACCTCATTTATAAAGCCCATCCACAAACCTGCAACAATGACACCCCCTTATCTGGAGGAAAAAAAGCCACTGCGTATGAATAAAACATGGGGTAATATGAACCACAACTTTCTGCTTTGTTTCCCTCTTTTTCACTTTAGTCACTTTGCCACAAGCTCTCCCCACCACCACCACCTCTTTCCCCACGACCCCCCCTCCCTCCCTCCACCTGTACCGCTACTCAAACCTGTCCAGAATAACTAACATATGGGAGAGCCAGGAGACCAAGCACTGGAGACACTTCATCCTTTTGAAGTGAAATCTCTCTGGTCCATTGCAAAACACTTTAAAAGAGGGAAAGAGCAAACGAATGAAAGAGAGGAAACGGAGAGAAAAGAATAATAAAAAAAGGACAAATCAAGCTGGACCACAGTATTGCCATCCCCAATGGATTCCCTTTACTGACAGTGCCTCCTTCTCTAGCTTTCTATTTATTTATTTATTTAGCTGAGTCAATGGGATGCAGCTCACTCCCATTTGGAGCAGCAGAAAGTGAGTTAAGATCATAAGGGCCGCTAGGCACTGTGATGTGATGGGGGTATAGAGTCGTTTCTGCAGGCCACATCTGACGGCTCGGGTGGAAATGGATTCCTTCCTGTTCAGTCCCGAGAGACAAAGCACTCGCTGACACAAGGAAGCAGCGTTTGGTCAGTACTTTTTTAATTTGCCCAAAGGAAATACATTACGCTGCTGTGGTGCACTTTTGAAAGAATAATCTTACTAGTGCAAGGATGGAAGAAGTTGATCTGATCTTACTTTGTATCAGTCAACTTAACACTGTCATAATACAGGATAAAATTGTATTTTTTAAAGAAAAAATGGAGTACAAGACAAGTATGATAATGGTCTGTTAATAATTCTCACATGAAACGGCTCAGGTTCTTAAGCTATTGGGCATAGCATGATGTTTTGACTACAGAGGGGTCCTTTCATTTTCTCTCTGACCCAAGGGGGCCCTGAAAGAGCATGTGAATATGATATGTATTGATCAGGTACAGCAAGTAGCTTGTACATGTGAAAAATCAAACATGTGCAGAAATGCTGACTACACCTATCAAAAGCTGGATTTTGGAACTCCATATGTACAAAGTGTTTTCTAAACCTTGAAAAAAATACCTCTAGGATAAGATGTTAGTACTTGATGTACAGTAGCTAACTAATTTGGGCATAGCCAATGAAAAGTCACATTAAAGCATGTCAAATGAATAATGAATCAAAAGGAGAGGACAGTCTGTGAGGCCAGAAGAGAAAAACTGCACAGTAGGGAGGACAGGGGCGGCGATGGTGTGATGGTGGGGATGGTGGTGGTGGTGGGCTGAAAGCACTGATGATATGAAAGAGGACGCTGCAGCAAGATGTGGTTGGAAGTGGAAGCGGAGGTAAGATTGATGTCGGTTGGGGGTTACTGAAAACTGAGAGGGGCCTTCCTCTTCCCTTCAGACTTTGCAAAGTGACCAGAGATGCCAAGCTGCTGGTGGGAGATGTTCTCTGTTGTCACTGAAAGCCACTGAGGCAAGAGTTACAGGCAGCCATTTCAAATACAATTCCCTCTGCAGCACAGCAGTCATGCTTTTATTCTACAACTACTCGCTTTTCTTTTCTTTTCTTTTCTTTTCTTTTCTTTTCTTTTAAATCTACATGCATTAGATCTACAAATGTAATCCACAGTTGGACTGGCTTTCTTTCATTTATTTAATTTACACTACCCTCCAGACACAGACACACACACAGACACACACACACACACACACACACACACACACACACACACACATTACAGAATGTGCATCATCATCAGTACTTGACAACAGACACAGACACTAAGGACAATGTAGATGTCTAAACACTGAGCTTGTAGATGTCTAAACACTGAGCTTGATTATAGCAGTGAACACCAGACGGTTTGCTCTTAATTAAGGCCTGAGAGTCAGCGTTGTCCACTAAGAGTAACGAAGCAATTAGCATTCACACTTTGTTTTCAACAGCCTGAAGGGATGCCTTATGCTATAGGATTCATTCAGAAACCTTAACCCAAAATGTTGTTAGTTTCAGCAGATAACTAAATCAAAGGCACTGTTAAAGACATTGAACATGCATTGAATAGACCTGGCCCTCAGCAGGCTCAGGGATAGGCTGCCTGCTAGCACATCAATGCATTTTGCATACAATTTCCCATGCATTAACCGCACCTAGATGAAGACATTACAGGGAAGCTTCATAAATACACACATGCTGAGCTAAACACAGCAGTTAATTGCGGGGGAAAAAAGTTGACAAATGAGTAGGACATAAATTAGTTACTGTTGTCATTATGTCATTCAGTTGATGCAAAACATAGCAACGAAAGGGGAAAATATGATTCTCAGGACTGGAAATTATGATTGTGAGCATTGAGGGCTTAAATTAAGCAGCCATTGCATTAAATCAAAGGCTGGAAACACATCCACTACAATCCATAGAACGTAGACGCGGCAACAGCCGAGTAAAGTGGGATAATTAACTCCATGGTGTGCATATAGATTCGGTGAGCGGTGAGTGATGCATTTATTGCGGTAGAAAGACACCCCCCGCCCCCCCCCCCAGCTTCTCCTGACCCCTGAACCCATCGGCGTGCCCTTGAGCAAGACACCGTTACCCGTTGCTACCAATGTACGGGATGGTGTCTTACATTGCAGCAGCTGCTTACATCAGTGTGTGTGAATGGGTGCATGAGAGGCACATTGTGAAGTGCTTTGGATAAAGGTATAAGTAGTCTGTTCACCATTACCCGAGAGAGGTATTGCAATTTAGTTGTTTTCACATTAATTTGAACCTACATCCTTAGGAATTGCTTACTCATATTTTCCTAAATCAATAACTATTCTGTCAGTGCATGTTACTGCAAATTGCATCTGGGATTATGTTGCAGGTCTATTCTCATAACAGAAATCTTAAAAAGCACAGTGTTTGGGAATAAAGGGTAAACTTTTCAAAACCTATTTGATAAGGAAACAGCAGCAGTCATTAAGGAAGGGTCATTAAATAGGGGCATATGCTCCTCTGTCTGCTCTTAGGAAATCATGTAGGTTAGTGTATATGGAAAGGGAAATGGTTCAGAATGAACCACACGATTCAAACAGCATCAACATGTTGCTTCAGGTTCAGAGCATAAAAAACAAAGAGTACATTTAATTTGCTGTTGAGTGCAAAACAAAACAAAACAAAAACACATTCCACTTAAATAATAGACTGTGCCTTTAAATCATGTGTTACAAGCACATGTACCTTTGCTGAGATGAGTGTGCATTACTGACCACAATAGAAACTTGCAGCCTTGAGCCCCATCGAGCAGGAGTGGAGGAGGACTTCAGATGGCAGCATTTAGTGTCAGCTGTTTATGGCTAGGGTCTGGTGTGCAGCCATCTTGCTGCCCTTGCGCTTTTTCCCCCCCTCTCTCTCTCTCTCTCTCTCTCTCTCTCTCTCTCTCTCTCTCTCCCTCCATCCTCCTAGAGGAAAGTGCTGATGTGAGCTCCCCTGCCTGGAGGCTGTGGATTAACAACCAGATCTGCAATTCAAATGCAATTACGTGCAATTTCTTTCTGCGCAAGGGAGGCTGGACTTCTCTGCAATGCAAGGCCCTCAACAAATGCAACAATATCTTATATAGCAATGTTTGAAATGGGTTTTCAATAACTTAATATAATAATACAAAATATACAGTTGCTCATGGATATTATTTAATAAATTGTCTGGTGAGATGAGCAGTTTCACTGTTTAGGTGTGATAGTGCTGGTATGTCATATTTACTGTCAGAATCTCATGGCAGCTTTTTGGACTCAAGATTATAATAACCAATGTTCAATTGTTCTATTTAATCACAGTTGCCATAATTAAATCTGCCAATAAGAAATGTGTGTTTTGTCAGTGGAAAAATAAAATGAGAGGTGCACCATTTCAGTACATTTACTTTGAACTGAATATTTCAATTATATTAATTAATTTATTAAATGAATTAGACAGTCTAATTGCTGGAAATGAAGTAGCACAAGAAATGTTACCATTATAACACCTGAATTATGAAAGGGATTTATTATTATAATCATAATAATTTCTAGTTTTCCAAGGATATGATTAAGCCTATGATTAAAAAATCAAAGAACACAAAACACAAACACAGAGTACAGACACAGACAGAACACCATGAAATACTGTAAATCAATGACATGTAAAAGGACTACAAGAGCATCACAGACCAGAGCACTATTGTTTCATATACTGATAGATAGATAGATAGATAGATAGATAGATAGATAGATAGATAGATAGATAGATAAAATGTACATTATTTATGCTTTTATTATTATTATTATTACTATTATTATTACTATCCATCGTCATTAGATGAAGTAGCCTGTCTAGTCTCCCAGTCTATTGCAGTTTACACTGTTTGGGAGAAAGCAATTTGTTCATGACATCTCCTCCAGTGTCCACCAGGGGTGTTCACCTCAGCGCCATGTCATGGGATTGTATCATAAAGCGAGTGCAATCTGTGGCTGACCGGCTAGCCAGGCAGTGGCCCATTAGTGAGGAGGATGGTTAAAGGTGTGCCAGCGGGGCTGTTTAGGGAGGCTGAGGTGGCGCTTACATTGCAGCCCTTTTTGGAGAGGAGCCCTGCTTGACGGACAGGCAACTGCTGTGGGGTAATAGGCAGTCTGATGGGAGAACCTGTCACACGGCATGGGAGTCGTTAATGGCTTGGCTGTTGGGACTTATTTGCACAGGGCCAGCTCAGGTCATTAGTGTTCTCATAGTGGATCCATTTGTTTTTTTTTTTTTATAATATAAATTGTTGACATCTCAGGATTCTAGCTTAGTATGCGGATTAAACTTATCATTACAGTGTCAACAAAGTAATTGATGAGTGAGCATTCTGCTTCATTCATCTAAAACCAGCAATGGCTTGAAGAAAATGTCATATGAGGAGGGATGTTTTGACCCTGGTTAGTTGCAAGCAACCTTTGACTTTTGACCTTTCAAGAAGGTTAACCGCAGGCCACAGGGGAGTGTGCAGTTCAAGACCTGAGACTTAATACTTTGACCTCACTGTACAGTACATCTACTTAGGCACAGCTAAGACAACAAGCACCATTGGTTTTTTATTGCAAAGAGTCTCCTCCATCTCTGTCAAAAGCCTTGATAACTTAACTGAGCTGTGTTCGACTTGCCCTGAAACTCCATTAACAGCAGGGGAGATGAGAACGAGTCCCAGTCGAGCGGACGAGGGAGTAGGGGAGCGGTGGGGGGTGGCTATTGACTGGGGTTCGGCAGCCTGGAAGGCCCCATTGATCCGGGCCGTGTCTGCTGTCATTGATCACTGCCGGGACAGGCGAGTGTGACAAGAGGGCGTTCGTGCCACCACGTCACTTCATTAGTCAAACTCGCCTCCACACGGCCATCTCAGAAGCTCCTGTAAGGTCTTTAAGGCGCATTGTTGAGGACAGCACCCCATTGCTGGCTGTCTATGCTGTGGAAGTGCTGTTTTATTGTCTCCTCTTTCTCTAGTTCGGTGGAGGAAGAGAGTTTGGATATCTCTGCAGCAGCTGATAAGCTCCCTTCTGACTCCACAAGCTGTTCTCTCTCTCTCTCTCTCTCTCTCTCTTTCGCTCCTCTCCCTGCTTCCATCGCTCTCTTGCTCTATCTCCCTCTGTCTGTCTCTCACTCTCATTGCTTTGCCAATTCTAAACTTGCAGTTCACTTACAGGACTTTAACAAGCCTGAGCTCTCCTGGCACCTGAGGCTGTGGATCGAGGAAAAGTCTTTCTTGTTAAAGGGCCAGTTCTGCAGTGGCAGGACTTTACTGACCTCATCAGACCCTTTTATACCATTCACCTGTTCAATACTATTAGGTGTCCTTATCACTGCCTGTCCGTGATGTTGTTTGTCGTAGTCTTTTAGAGGGACATCTTAATTGGTAGGCATATGCATCTGGTCAATATGGCAAACACGTGAAACCATCTTTTTAAGCATGACTTCCTCAAATCAGTGACTTGTTGTTTTGCTGGCAAAATTGATGCTTTAACTCAAGTAATTAATTGAAAAGGATTAAAAAACAACAACAAAAAAAAGTCAGATTAATCCTTACCGATATGTTTCCACTTTCATGACATGCGTTATACTTAATTTCAGATAAATAGGCAGACAGACAGAGGAGGGTGAAATAAACATGCATTAAAGTAGACTAACACTGCCCAAAATTGTGAATCTTATTCCAGAAGTTACTTGATGTTTGAGGAATAGGTGAGGGTAGAGGATATGTATGAATTGCCCCATTTGAGAAGAACAAAGCCAACATCAAGGTCTTACTCGAGAAAAATAAGGATGCAACCTACTCTGGCATTCAAATTATTTCTGGTGGAAATAAGTTGCGATTAAAGGTGATTAATCATGATAGCAATATTTTGTGATTATTTTAATACTTTGACAGTGATACTAAATTAATAAATAAAAAAGGTACTACCTAAATATTTCCAGCATGTTGACATAAACACACGTGGAGAACGCATACTAGATCACTGCTACTCCCCCTTCCGTGGTGCTTTCAAGTCCCTCCTCCGACCACCGTTTGGCAAATCAGATCACTCCTCCATACTGCTACTTCCATCTTATAGGCAGAAACTGAAGAAGACCGCACCCACGGTTAAGACAGTTCGCTGTTGGTCTGAGGAATCAGACAGCGCTCTACAAGACTGTTTTGACTGTGTAGATTGGAGTGTGTTTTGTGATGATGACATTAATGACTATGCAGAGGCAGTCACTGGATTCATCCAGAAATGTGTAGATGATGGCTGGTGTGTTTACGGACATATTCAACCGCTCTCTGTCCATGTGTATTGTCCCCAGTTGCTTTAAGTCATCCATCATTGTTCCAGTGCCAAAGAAAAGCAAAATCACCACCTTGAATGACTGGCGTCCTGTGGCCCTCACTCCCATTGTGAGTAAATGTTTTGAGAGGCTGGTGAAGAACATCATTTGCAGCATGATACCACCCACTCTGGACCCTCATCAGTTCGCCTATAGACCGAACAGATCCACGGATGACGCCATCATTACAGCACTGCATACCTCCCTAACACACCTGGAGAAGAAGGACACCTATGTAAGGATGCTGTTTGTGGACTACAGCTCTGCATTTAACACCATAGTCCCTAGCAAACTTGACAGCAAGCTACAGAGTCTTGGCCTACATCAGAGTTTATGCAGCTGGATCCTGGACTTCCTGTCAGCGAGGCGCCAGGTGGTGAGAATGGGCTCCATAACATCAGCTTCACTGACCATCAACACTGGTGCCCCTCAAGGTTGTGTCTTGAGTCCTCTCTTGTACTCTCTGTACACCCATGACTGCGTGGCTCTGCACAGCTCTAACACCATAGTCAAGTTTGCTGACGACACCACGGTCATTGGACTGATCACCAATAATGACGAGACAGCCTACAGGACAGAAATTAACAACTTGACACAGTGGTGTCAGGAAAACAATCTGTCCCTTAATGTTATGAAGACCAAAGAGCTGATTGTAGACTTTAGGAAGAAAGGTGATCTGCTTGAGCCTGTTAACATCAATGGCTCTGAGGTGGACAGAGTTAAAAACTTCAAGTTCCTTGGTGTGAATATTACTGAGGATCTAACCTGGGATAACCACACAGACCAGCTTGTGAAGAAAGCCCAGCGCCGTCTCTTCCACCTTAGACGGTTAAGGAAATTTGGAATGAAACCTCAGATCTTAAAGGCTTTTTACAGAGGGACTGTAGAGAGTGTCCTGACAGGTGACATCACTGCATGGTACGGTAGCGCCAATACTTTCACTTAGAGAACATGTGAATGAGGCTGTGTTCCTAGATAATCATGCAGGCTTTGCCTTTCTTTGTTTCTTTACATTAAATGTATGCATTGCATACATGCCAGCATGGCAGCGGTGCACATGCTGATTAAGGTCAGTGAACTCTACCCATGAAGGTCTTGAAGTGCACTATGTAAACAACATGGGAAACACTGAGCACACTGACTGATTAATCCAACACTAGCCGCTCATTCACATGTGAAAGCCGCTGTCGAAAGGCTTTGTCATGCTGCCGGTGTCGAGAGGCATGCTCTGCTCTAGTGAGGAGGACTCACCACAGATTCAGAAAAATGAAACCTTTCTCTCTCCCTCTCTTTTGCTGCCTAGTGTGAGGAAGATTAGGTGTCCCATTGCTGGCTTTGGCCGTGTTTAACTAGGGAAGAGTAATAATCAGCTTAGGCGTGCTCTAATTTGAACATTAGGAGTGTTCGTGCTGCTGTGTGTGTGCCCAAGAGTTATGGATTGGGAGGCTCTGGGCGGTGTAGGGGCCAGCCTGGCCCAGATTTGACAACACAGCCAAAGAAAGGAAAGGCATTATTATTATTATTAGGCACCATGACTTCAACATGTGGAGCTGCATGTGGCTTTGACTTCATGTGTGTAATTTAGGATGATTTGGACATATTGCATAAAGCTCTTTCATTTGCAGCAAATAGACACAAATCTGCTGCACAGATGACAACAGCATCGAGCAACTGCCAACCTTCACCCTAGTTTGGTGAAATAAAACAGAAAAAAAACTAATAAAAAAATATATAATATATAGATTAATTTATTTATTTACTTGTTTTTTTCTGTTTATTTAAATCACTCAAGGTCTGAAATGAAGTCAACTTTTGTTGTGTGAAAGTGTGAAGGAAAGTATTACTTCTATATTTTGACATAACCTGAACATAGGCGCACAGATGGGGGAAGAGAGAGAGAGAGCTTTTTCCCCATCTCAATGGTGATGGTAAACATTATTGCATGGGCTTTTACTCATGTCATGTTGACATTAATGGCAATTCACCAAATTTATTCCTTTTAATAAAAGAGGGAGATCAATAACATAAGAATAATTATGCATGTATTGTGCATGCAGTCATAATGGCTTTTAGAGTCTTTAGACTTGCAGAAAAGAAGGCAATGGGGGAAAAAATACAAAACATATTAAATGTATCTCTCAATGCTCATTAAAAAAAAAAATAAGAGGAAAATTCTTAATAATGCTGGAAATTCAGAGCTGAAAATCAATCCATTGCTGACCAAAATTACACCGACCTCATCTTGCCCATTACAATCGTCCATAAATCAGATGGCTGATGCTTCTTTATTACCATTCAGGCTGGTCATAAAATATACAGTAGATGAATTATGAGATCTGAATTCATGCCAGCAGCTAGCCCCGAGAATAATGTTTTATGAATGTTGGCTTTCCAGTGTTTGATGAACTAGCAGGTCACTGTTTGATCTTTGGCTTGGCCTGTTTCTTCAGGGGTAGTCCTCCTCTTCAACTAAGTCCTCAGCTGCAGAGAAAACACATATCCATCTGCTTGTGGTGCTGCGTCCAACGCCGCACAGCCAAATGAGTTTCAAAGTGAACATGTGTTTGATTATAGTGCCACTCTGTACATCATTTGCTGCAGCAAAAAGCTGTGTGCACCTCACACTGTGTATTAAAGTTAGCCTGTGCCAGGTGCATATCACATAACATGTTGTTGACTGACCTCCCAGCTTTGCGTTCCCATGACAACTAATGAGGTTGAGGTGTAGGTATATAGCAGATGCTTTTATGCAAAGCCAAGGAATAGTCTTTTTTTCCCCACACTGTCTGCTTTGTGTGGGCCAGGAAGCCTCTTATTTTGCTTGTGCAAAGCCTACCAGTATATAACATTACAAAATACTGCATGTCAAATTGTAAGGAATATTTTGTTATTCATTTATTCATTCATTTGTTCACTCCATCACTCAATCACTTTTTCCTTGTTAGTTCTACTGTGCATCTTCAATGGAGTAACTCAAACACACTGGGTTTAGAGTTAGGTTAGGAGCTTATATCACAATTTTAACTCCTTTATATTACTATATCTAATGTTAATGTATGCTAATATTATGGTCCTCGTTCCATACAATGTGAATGTCTAGGACAAATGGAGTCCTCAGCTTCCCTGTGTGCATGTAACTGTTTTCCTGCTACTCCTCCACATTGCTGAGTCTTCCTTGGGCTCAGGGTATCCTGAAGTATAGTGAGAGAGGAGTCTTCAGACTCAGGTCACTTCCGCAGAGGGAAAGTAATTGTATACGTGGTGCCCAAGATCTTTTCCTCTTGATCTGGTGCAGCGTGATGCCAGCGTCCTGCCGTGCCGACCTTGACTACCTGCTTTTACTGTGCTCGCTTCTCGAGGTAAGGATGAATTCACCTCATAACACAACGCAACACAAACCTACACACTCACACACACATCTACACATATACTTTTTGGGGGGTTGGAAATGGGTGGCATGTAATATCTTCACCAATAAATGCAAATGACAGTGTTATGCTGGCACAGCTTTTTCAAACAGACTCAGCGATATTTGCCTTCAGTACAACACTGTAATAAGATTCATTGTTATTTGCAAGCAAACAACCCCAGGAGATAACTTTAAAGTTACTTCTCTTTTTTTTTCTTCTCAAGTGTGTGCCTTGTGTCAGCACTGCCACTTATGACAGTACTAACTTTTTTTCACCTGCAGCAGAAATGATCGTATTTGCTGTAATCCCTTAAAACACCCTTGTTATTGAGGGGGATGCTGTGCCAGGGATGTACTGTGGATGCCAGAGGCTGTGTAGGAGCAGGTGTGGGTTTTGGGTATTGAGGGCTAGGTGTGTGTGTTTGTGTGTGTTGAGGTGGGGGTGGGGGGTGAGGGAGTGATACTTCATCGTACACTTGCGTCCTCAGTGTCAGGTTCTTGGCACTTGCCCAACATCATTACCCCCTGCTAGCACAACAGCAGCAAAGAACCCCCCCCCCAACACACACACACACACATCCATCCCGCTTCCATCTGCGGTCAGCATGGTGACTCTGGGATTGAGTTCTTCACTGAGCAGGGTTATGGATGCTTGGGGCTACACATGGCAATCAGACTGCTGAGCTTGAAGGCTGCAGGGTGTGGAGAAGAGGAGAAGGGGGGCTGGGGTGGGGGGTGGAGGGTAGGGGTAGGGGGTGGGTCAGGTGAGGCAGTCAGCGGAGTGCATGAGTTAGATTATCACCTTCTTGCTCTTCATGTAGACATCGCTGGCTTTAGGCAATCCTATTACCAAAAAAAATAAATAAAATAACCTCCCTTACCTGACTTGTGAAGTTTTATCTCTGAATGCAGCTGTTCCATTGGCGGGGACACAGGCTTTCTTTGAGCAGTCTGAGCTTGCTCTCCAGCTAGCTGATAAAGCCCCCGCATATTTGTATGGTCTTACTTTTGAGATGACCCCCCCCCCCCCCCTTTCTCTCTTTGTTTGTTCTGCAGGTGTAGTACACAGTGGCTACAACTTGCACCACTTGAAATAGCTTTCCATTGTAAATATTTTTCAGAAATAAAACTAAATGTGATCACACATTACTTATCCATTCAACATGTGCTCATTGATTTCTGGTGGAGCTGTAATCAGTGTCACAGTTACAAGACACTGTAGAATAATACACTTTATTCTGTGTTTATTCTGTGCAAAGTCTCATGCACTGGATGGAATTTTTCTGTGTTATATTCTGTGCTTTAGCCCTCTTTGAAAGGAGCTTTCAGGGATTCTTTGCAGCCTCACTTCTGACAAGCACTTGCTGGCTGTTCAACATTTTTCACACTTGGGGGAAAAAAAGCTTCTGCAAAGAAGCCTTACATAAAGAATAAAGATGTTTTTTTCAGCTCAGTATATTGTGCTATGTAGTTCTGATGAAACATGGACGTAACAGGCCTCCATACATCTGCAGAACTACGGCTTTACAATAGAAAATGGCTGTTCATGGCTGACCTGTTGCTACACAGTCTAGTGTCAACAACATTGAACTTGAGCAACAAGACAACAACAGCAAAGCCTCCTTCAAAGTACAACTTCCTGAATTCAAAGTCCTCTCTACCTGAAGTATGCCTACTTTTTCCAACTTTATAGATGCTCCAAAATATCACGCCATAGAGAGAATATTCCTTATTTGTGTAATTATCAATTTTCTTGCTGTGTTTTACCTAATTTACTACACTCTGTCATTTGACTTGATGTGACAATGTGACTACATACAGTACTTAGTCACTAATTTAGCTAATGACAATTTATCACTTTAAAAGAAACAGTCGTGACAGCTTTGTCCAAATGAAAGTCTAAAAACAGACAAAATGATTTCAATTGTTACTATGACTGAGAGGGATATTTCTTAGATCATTATCAGAGTGCCAAAGATCTCTATTACTCGTGTTTGGAAAAAAAAAAAAGATTTCATCATATTTTCTGTTCTGTTTGGAAGAATCATTTTGCTGCTAGGTGGCATGATGTTCAAAATACTTGGGGGAAAAACACCTGAATTGAATGTCTTCCCCTAGTCTAATAAACTCATAACTTTCTGTGATGCTTGTGGCCTCTTGATTGCACTATTGTATTTCAAATATAAAATGAAATTCTCCTGGACAAATGATCAATGTATATTTCACACACTGTGACACACTGTATAAATCTTATTCTTAAAAAAAGCCTGAGAGTGAACAATTAGTGGAAATGCCGATCTGCTTAGGTGAAACTTGACCTTTTCTAGTAAGGGTAATGTTGCTTGAGGAATTGGCATTATGCTGTGGTAATGTGTTTGTATGATGAGAATACCTCAGGATGGAGGCTGGGTCCATGATGTGCGCTTCATCACAGTAATGATTCATTCATTCTGTAGATATTATTATATTTTAGTCATGAATATTTGGATCTATACATGACTCTCTAAAACACTGTACATTTTCTGCATTCATCTGTCATCAGTTGTGAAGCATTACCTCATTGGGTATGTAAAATAAGGCAGATGTACTGTGACAACTGTCCTTTAGGGGGCAGCAAAGATCCATGTATTTTCCAACCAGGCTAAGATAGGACAGCTTTCAATGTACGCATACAACACACACACACACACACACACACACACACACACACAGATTGAACACAAACACAAAGACGCACACTGCACCAATCTCAGAGTGTGTCTTTGGCTTTGAAACCCACAGACCCCATACAGTTCACAAAAACTGGATAGAGTGTAGACTGGGCTTTGATGCTGGCTTTTGGTATCTTCAGCTGTGCACACACACAAACACATACACACAAGCATGCACGCGTATTTGCGTACGCACGCACGCACGCACGCACACACACACACACACACACACACACACACACACACACACACACACATTCAGTCCTCGGCTGCCATCCCCCTATGCTAAGCCTGCTTTGTTTAATTTTCATGAAAAGAAACAGATCAGTGTGTGGACAAGATCTTCTCTTACTTTGGAGATGAAAATACCCCCCACCCCACACTCTTTCTCTCTCAGTTAACCAGCCAGATATCCAGTCCGATAGCCAACAAGAGACAATGCAGTGAGCTGAGCCCAATTCAGTGTTGCCTTCTTAAAGGATGGATTGTCCATGCAGCTTGTGCAAAGTGAGGTATTCCACCAATGCCCTTTTATAAAAATAGACTCTACCCTGCTGGCCAGAAATCATTAAACAAATGACTCTTCATGGCAGGGCTGACTTTGAAAAACATAGTTCATGTTGATGTACTCTGTGCTCTTTGTGCCAAGAACATGGTCACATTACTGTATTCTTTTTATATCGTTCACTTTGAACTATTTAAATGTTTTTGGGTTGCTCTTTAGGGTACTTTTTGCCACGGGTGGTACACATTTATTTACCTTGAAGCCCAAGTGAATGCAACAGAAAGTTGGACTTGGGCCCAGCAATTATTTTCATGAGGTTTTTTCTTGCCAATATCGCATCGATTTTCAAAACAACATTTACTGCAGAAAGAGCATGCAAAGTGTCACCACCTTGTTCCTATTACTTTTTCTAATGAGGGTACAGCAATGTTTCATATCTGTCATGAGTTTGGATACCTGCCTCTGTAAAATGACAACCCAACTCAGTGCAAAGCAGTGGCAACACAAGATTACATACAAGACTGGAGGAAATGCTTGCTACAAATCCTGAAGATTTATACATTAGCCTGAGAAAAAAGCCATTAACTTTCTGCAGACAACTTGATTTTAGTCTTCTTTTATGAACTTATTTTCATCTGTCAAAGACAGGAAACCGACAGGTTTTTACCCCTGACGTGATTGAGGTGGCTAGAAACCAAATGAAGAAAGGACCAAATGCTTGCTTGAGGCAAATGCTTGTGAAAGTCAGACTAAGATATGGTATGACCAAGCCTTAATCATTGCACCTCTTTACATCAATGTTTTTGCCTCAGTTTATTTCATTATTATATACCAGCCCTTGTGTATAGAGTTCTATCTTTATACTAACCATAGCAGACATTGGAGATTAATATTACATGAAGCACAGGGTTGCTCCATAGTCTGCCTCCATCAAAAGATGAGCGTCGGTTGGAATATTCCCTCAATACTGACACTATCTGCTTCTCTCTGTACTGAACTATGTGATCCTATTTACCAAATCCATGTTCACAGTCTGTAGCGGAGTTCCATGTAAATGGTTTATCGGATGCAAAACCCAAATGACAGACTTTCAACAACAACATATGGCTCAGAGAAAAACCACTGGCTTCAAGGAGGCGAGAGAGTTACAGAGCCTGTGCGAGACAGAGCACCAGACATTTCCCTCTTCTTCCTCCTCTTACGCACCATGTACATGTCACATCCCATTTATGCCTTGTTTCATCTCGGAAAATATCAGTGTTTCCCTCGAAAATTAGGGGAATGGCAACGCCAAAACAAGTGTGCTTACACACTTGCTGGTGCATTTCAAAGAGTTTAGCATGACAGCAGGCATTTCATGGTGTCAGCAGAGCCAAGCTCCAGTGCCAGGCAGCATTAAAACAGATAGGGATGGTGGCTTTTAGTGGACCTGAGAGCCACTTTTCCCTCCATGGACACACACATAGTAGTCAGACCAGCACTTCTCCCATTACTATCTACCACACACACACACACACACACACACACACACACACACACTGCTGTGCACTGCACTCATGACAGAAGGCAGAATGGGGGGCAGTAGTAGTCAGCACCACTAAAATGTGTGTGTGGAGAAGCATGTGACATTATACAGCACTCTTGTTACTGCCATTCCACCATGTCTCTCACCGACCATTTTTCTTTTTGTTTTGTTTCTCAGATCTCTCTCTCTCTCTCTCTCTCTCTCTCTCTCTCTCTCACCCCATAGAGACACATTTCCTCACACAGATAAGTACTGTGTTGCTTGCCAGGTAATAGGGCAGGGTCGTCACATGAGCTCTGCAGTGGTCTGCATGTTAGGCTATGCCCCGTCTCTCTACCGTGAAACACTGAGCTAAGCTTAAGTTTTGCTGAGCAGTTTGTCAAATGTTTACACTTGACCTAGCATTCTTCAGCCTTTTCAGCTTTGGTTTTTACGTATTAGAGTACTGAACAAAACACATTGTAACGTACAGAAGAAAATAACATACATTTCTGCAATTAGAACCACTATTTTGTAACTATAGCATACCTCATTTCAAAAAGCATTCTGCTAAGACAGACTAGCTAAACAAACTATGACTGTTAGAGGAGTAATTTATACAAAGCTATACTATAGATGCTTTCAGAAAACCCTTGCCTATTTGAGTTTCCATGCATCAATGCAACTCAAGCTGTGACTTACCAATCAAAGGAGAAGAGGGAGAAAAATGTGTGGATGTCTCTGATTTCTTTTTCTATTCCATCATGGGTAGGTGATAATGCCTCAATCACGCAAATGTTGACCACCAGCATAGATCTGGCACTTGGCACTGAGCGCTTGATGGTAGTGCCTCTTGTGATATCTGAGGATGTCTATCACATTGTCTGTCTGCGAGGAGCTGAAAGTATTTTCACATAGAGTAAACTATATGCCTTATCTGAGGTGGATCATTGATGCATTGAATTTGAATTACATAAGAGATATGGATGAATCCTGAGGTCTGATTCACATTGTTTGCGGTCCATAAACAGTGCTGTCCATTCGTGGTGTATGAGCATGTGCATACACACCAGAAACTGTCTCGGCTGTAACTTAATTGCCATTTAAGCAATTGCCCAAATTGCTTAAAGGAAAAATCCGGCGTGAATCAACACGTAGCACTGCTGTTTTGTACTGTTAAGCGCTACTGAAAGCCACCTCAATGATCGAATTTTGTGCATTGTAGACCGAGTTTGCGAAATGGCAGCTAACACTAACTGAATGAGGGATGTCAAAAACCAAACCTAATCGATTTGCTTTCGTTTTGAAATGCCCCATTCTGTTACCGTTAGCTGCCGTTTTTCTATCTCAGTCTGCCTTGCAATCCAGTGATTGAGGTGGCTATCAATAGTGCTTGGCACTATAAAACAGTAGGACTACGTGTTGATTCACGCCGGATTGTTGTCATGTTGTCATTTGAAACCCTGAATGCTATTAGTTCTCAATTAGGACTGTGACACAATCAAACCCTGGTACCCATGATAGCACTGATGGACTCAAACCTGGTCCCCATGGTGATTTCAAGCAATGGACTCAAACCCTGGTCCCCATGGCGACTATCACGGCTGTCATCACAGCATATAGGGTAGCCTCAGCCTACACCTCAACACATCTCTGAATCAGGTTGTTAGTTTAACAGTTGCAGACATGCTTGTACTTGCTCTTACTCTGCATGCGTAGCATCACACCACCAAGCACTACCTCCCCATGCATGCACACACACACACACTCACAGCTTCCCTGATTCTCAGTTCTCCTTTTCAAGCGGGGCAGAGGCGATAATGTAAACTTCACACACCCTGCAGCTCTCATTATGCTACTGGTTCGGAAAAGTTCCACAGAACACAAAGCACAGCAAATCATGGGCAAACGCGTGACCAAAGCAGATAGAATCAATTACAGCTAGCATGAAAGCACATCAAAAGAAGGAGGAATCTTACCTTGATATATAAAATAGTCATGAACGGGTGGCAAGGGCCCATTCTTGGAACCTCACACAGAGAGGCATTTATGAATCATCCTGTAGCCATTTTTTTGTTCATTCTGTAGAAAGCACACTTAGGGTTCAAAGAATCATTTCTAGGTAAAAAGGCCAGCCAGTTGCATGTTGGTGAAAGAGGAAGAAATGTAAATTATGAAGGTGGAGAATTTGACTTGGTTTCCTTGATTAAGGTCAGCTCATAATATCCAACAGGCAAGATCTCAGAGAAAAAAACAACAACACAGAAGTATTGATCAGGATTTATATATATATATATATTGTACTCTGACAAACTTTCTGCAGGTGATCTACAGATAACCAGTTCTCCATCCATTTTCTCATGCAACCTATACAGGAATGTTGGGACCTTAAAGGATGGTATTTCTCTACTTCAGTCAGAAAATGGTAGCGCACCTTCTAACTGTTCACCCTTTTGGTATCATTCACACCTGCACAAAGGAAACAGTACAGCTTCTCTGTCTGTACTGTATCCAGAGTCTCATGATGCTTAGCGCGAAATGTGGGAGATATTTCCACTTTGGAGTTTTAATACTGAATCAAATAGTATGCCATCAGAAATCAGATTACTTTTTCTGACCCTGTTAAACTTCAAAACTTAAAGGGACACCAGGCAGGACTACGGTTTTCTATCTCTGGAGCTCCACCTACAGTCGCCGAAATATTAGAAAAAATACAACTGCGTTACACATTCTCAACAATTGATGTAAATTTATTTGCAAACCAAATAGTACAAACCAGAGATGATATTTTTTGTGCGTTAAGTTGTCTGACAAGCCGGCAATAAATGTGATTTCAGTTATACCTACTTTCAGTTTCTATTTCGTGGACCCGACACTAAGCCAAACTGCAAGTGGGATTACCCCGAAACAAGGCTTGATTCTGACAAGAGAGCCATCGGTAACGGTATATGAACCATTTAATCATCGAAGTGACTTTGAGGATGGTAAATTAACAGTAAAACAGCCTAGTGTCCCTTTAACTGTGAGCTTTTATTTTGAAAAATATTCTTGCCATTCGAGTATTAAAAAAAAAAATTAAAACAGCCCATATTATCGTAGCACTTAGGAGTCTGTAACTGGCTGCTTGTTATATTCAGTGGGCCTGAAATCTCAATTTTACTGTCTTATCATTGTATTTGTTTAAATAAATCAAGAAATCACCAACATTGTGGATTATTTACAGCATTTTGTGTATGGTTTGAATACAAGTAAGGTAACAGCCTACATTATGACGTTAGCAACTGCTAACTCCACTATGGAGATGACAACTTTATAGAAAGGGATATGACATTGTCAAAATATCGATATTAGGTTATAAAATGATGGTTGTTTCATGATGCTCTTAAAAATCAGGACATGGCGTCAGTCATATATGTTAGCTTGTAAGCTAACGTTAAACACATAATACCTGCATTGAATTAGCTATTTAGGCTAATGTTTGCTAGTGGGATCGGAGCTAATTGAGCTAGTGTTTGTTAGAGGGATTTGAGCTTCCATTACCTTATGAACTCAACTCAAACTCAAGTGCAAGTCATGGTCATTATCTACGAATGCCTATTCTGGGACACTAAGGTACATTTCAGTTGGTGAATCAGAAATATTTGCTACAGTAGCCTATTTTTTAGGTTTTGTTAGCAAACGGACCATTGAGGTCACGTATCTCTCTGGTTTATTACCAAGGCACCCCAGAAGTGGGATTTAGTACTAATAGCGTTAATTCCCTAGCCTGACACGCCAGACTATATCATAAGAATGTATAGTGTGAAGACCACTGATAGACTGTACCTCAATGGAGGGGCGGGTGATTGCGTTGTCTTTCAAACTGCCTCTCCACGTAATAGGCTAGCGTTCCGGCCAGTGGTACCAGCTGGTATATCAAACTTTTCCCGTAATCCGTCGGTAACACGGCAAAGACATCTTTTTCAGAACGAAAAACTTCAGTGCACTTTCTTGTTTCACTTTCAAAGAAAATGACAAGTGCAATTCGTCCAAAACTAAAGCCAAAGACGATTCCGCTCTGGTTTGAGCAGGGCTGTCGTCATCGTACAAAGCCCGCCTTACGATTTCCTGTACACATACCGCGCTGTGATTGGTTATCCGCCGCCAGAGGAAGGATACAACGGGTTTCTATCAGTGGCCTCTAGACGTATCCTCTGTGCAAATTCAAATTTGCTACTGCTAGAGGTACGTCTAGAGTCTAGGCTATTAATTCCCAATGCCTCTTGTAACCTAGTATACATCAACATATTATGATGTTCACTGAGCATATTTGGACGTGCAATTTCGTGGAGGATAGTCATATTTCTTGACAGATTAGGCACCCCAGAGGAGGGATTTAGTACTAATAGCGTTAATTCCCAATGCCTCTTGTAACATATTATGATGTTCACCAAGCACATTTGGACGTGCAATTTGGTGGAGGATAGTTATATTTCTTGACAGATACTGTGATGCGACGCCGTTACATTTCTGTCGGCGGCCCATTGCATAAAAGCGGTCAGAACTTTCGTAGCTGATTGCCCGGAAGAACGGCCCACATCAGTATCCCCAGTAACGGCCTCAGGAAACTTGTAGGGAGGGAAAGTTAAAAACAGCGATCCTAGTGGTTATGTTCCCTTAGACTAGAGCCATACTATTGGAAATTGCATAAACCCAACTTTCATAAAATTCCCACGTCGATATAACGTGGAACTTATAGGCCTACACCCCCCAAAAATACGTTGTGTATACTGGAACTATCCACTACCTGTGAAGGTGAAATGTCGCTGTCTTTTAAGAAATTGAATATGTGCACCCTTGTCAGAAATTGACAACACGCGATTAGCATGTTCCTTGTCTATTAGCATGATTAGCTTGGACCATCACTTTGGATATGAAGCTCACTCCAACTGTGTCTATAAGTATTATCTCAACATTAATTGCTGTAACATGGGTTATAATCATACGATAAACACACGACTACCTATATTTGCCAAAAAAAAATGTTCAGTGAGTTTAGCAAAGTAATGTTTTGACTGTCAAGTGGTGAAGGTTCAAGCAGCAAGCTCATGCATGTGACACACCTATCTATCTAACTGGCTAACTGAGTTTTATGCCCCTGTTGATCAACATATACAGTCTCCTCATGGAGATGGAAATTATCTCTGAAAAGAAAGCCACATTACTGTAATTGGCAATAGTAACCAACTAGTATGGAAGTTAGAAAACATGGGGAAACTGTATTGAGGAACAGCACCAACTCATATTGAATGATCTTATTCTCTTCCTGTTGGAAACAATCTAAATTGTCAGTGCCTACAATCCTTCACCTGAACTTGAGTTCAATTGACTTTGATCTAATAATATCCTTACATTAACAACACATTAATATAAATATTTCCTTTCAATAATCATTTTACACATACTAAAATGTGTGGCATATAAAATTAAATACATGCAGCACTTTGGGTCCTGTGTTCATATTATGTCTAGTGCTGGCAAAATTAACTGATTAATCAAGTGATTAATCCAAAAAAAATTAACTCAAATTTAAAAAATTAACTTAGATTAATCCTGGTGCCTATGGTTCCACTTACATGGCATGTACTATGTTCAATTTCAGATAGAAAATGACTTGGCTATCAAGTTAAACTAAACAAAGATTATGGCCTAGCTGGCCTAGCGAATGTCCAACAACAACAGAGGGTTGATATATGGGGAATCTGTGGGGGTAGGGGATAGGTGTTTGCAGGGCCGGATTAACATGTCAAAGGACCCTGGGCACATTTTTTCGATGGGCCCCCCATAGCTTGATAGTATATGCAGGGGGGGGGGGTTGTATGGGATGTTTGTTTTTTGTTTTTTTCGTTCTCCAGTCTGCGCAACTGCGCATGAGTTCGGTAAAGGCTTTGCGGACTTTTGAATGTAATGGGAAGCAAGCACTGACCTTACAATGTGAGAAGTTGACAATGTCTCTCTCTATCTCTCTCTCCCGGACCTCTGGCTGAATGTTATGCATAACGGTGAACTGGCACTTATTAATTTCGGTGAATATGCTACTTGCGCGAAATCCTCAATAAAGTTTACATCATGCGCAGCATGATCGGAATAGCCTGGTTAAAGCAATATCTAGGAGAGAGGTTGACCTAGGGAGAGCCGCGCATTATCTTACTATCTGGAGCTACAGTAGGCCTATGTTTGGCTTTATTGAAGTAGGCTGAAACCGAAACAAGCAAGCGGCCACATTTTCAGTGGCATTGTAACGGAGTGTGTCCGGCGGGTGGTAGAGTCAAGGCATGGAAACGGAATAATGCAGACGTCTTTCTTTTATTTTATATTATGCCACCGGCGGGGTGCATAACATAACAAATTAACAAACAAACTAAACAAACAAAACACTGATCAAACTGAAAATAATCAGGGGCAAGGCCCACAAACTAGGCAATATAACATACCATCATTAGATCCTCTCGCGTCAGAGGCAAACCCCGACTTACGCACGGTAACTATCGGTCACAACCAAATCATGGTTTACAATCAATTAAGACATTGATTTATGTTTACAACCTATACATTGCAACTGCGCAAGCATACCGTGCCCCTTTATCATCAGAGAACATAATAACAGCATGCCAATAAGGCAATAACACAAAAAGAAAAGATGATCAAAAACACCCCTGTAACAAGCGCTTAGCGCGCTCGCAACTCCATAAAAAGGTTCCACCTCCCATAGCTCGGTTTGATCCCCGCTTATGATAACTTTATTTGTCAGTAAAATATTATACTATTGTATTGTCAGAGCCCCCACAGATGTTTGAGTTTGCTGCTTTCATGGGAGCCAGACCTCTCTCTATGGGAGCTCAGCTCCCACTGGCTCCCACCTAACTCGAACCCTGAGTATATGCGTATTTTTAATATTGAAATTTCAAGGCCAATAAATATGACACCTAAGAGACATTCTATTTTGTCATTTTCTTGTGAGCACTTGAGAAAACCCAAGAAAACTATTGTAAGCAGCAGATATCTATTATATTGGGTAGTCTAAGTTGGCCTATATGGTTTATAATTTTGCATTACCATTTATACCGTTTTAAAAAAGTGTATAGGCCTACTCCCAATAGCTAGAGACCTATTTCCCATTGCTGTGAGAAGTGGCTTTCCAAAAGCTCCTCCAACCAGTAGCCTAGAAAAAATGTTTTAAGAAGGCAATCACAATTATTCCCTTGTTGACATATAATTGTAATGCTTGGTGAAATTATTAAGAATGACTGTCTCTTCCGAATCGTTTCACGGTGACAGAATGAACCACAAACTGCTCCTGGAACGCTTTCATTTTCGTTTAAAGCGGGTGGGTTCGCAAATAGGCGGATAAGTGAGCAGACCGATATGTAAAGCAAAACGCAAGGAGATTTTGAGCTATGGCCTCGTGCGGATCGTGCATGGATGCACTGTGTGTGAGAACGATCACGCACACTATATGGTATACAATACATTTTTGTGGTCTTGACTGGTATTTCACCGTTATTTCAGGCAAGTCAATATAGGACCGATGGGTTGACAATGAAAGGCGGCAGGAGGTGCGTTGTGGATCTCATGTCATGTGTGCGCGACGTCTACCAGCATCCAGCGCCAGCCTGCTGGCAGTTGTTTGTATTACATCAGCTCCAGAGCTGTGTTTACTTCACTTTCACTTTCGGGTGCTGTTTGTCTCCGACATCATCCCGATTCTCTCCCAAGTAAAGTCATTGTTTACTACCGCAAACTCTCCCGGTTGTGAGTTATTCCTAACCACTGGCGTGGTGGCAGCGCAAAGTCACCGTACCCAGCCCCACACGGACCTTGACTCAAACGAACAAGTAAACAACCGGCTTTTACAGAAGGTAGTAAACTTCTCCTCCAAACATGTCTGCTAACAGTCGCGCACCGAAACAGTGGTGCTTGTCCAAGCAAGAGACTCTAAATTCGTTCGAGAATTGGAAACAAAATTTGCATTACACTGTGTTTATGTGTTCTACTGGTGTTGTGTGTACTAGTCTGTTTGGGCATACAGTACTTCTGTGCTCCCTTAATCTCTTCTGCTTAATATGCAGTGTTATGTCAGACTGTTTAGTTAATGGTTCCTGTGGTGGTGTAGCCACTGTGTCAGTAACTTGCTCTCTCTGCTGATGCTTGGGGGGTGTGGAGGGAAGGTGGTCACGCCAGCCTGCTGGCAGTTGTTTGTATTACATCAGCTCCAGAGCTGTGTTTACTTCACTTTCACTTTCGGGTGCTGTTTGTCTCCGACATCATCCCGGTTCTCTTCCAAGTAAAGTCATTGTTTACTACCGCAAACTCTCCCGGTTGTGAGTTATTCCTAACCACTGGCGCAGAAAAAAATATCATTGACCAACATTAGAGGTGAAAACCTCCAATCAGATTCGTAGTTAATAAATAGAATGAAGTATGGGAGCTTTGTTTTTGTCTTTGAAATCACTCTCTGTCTGAAATAGCGCGGAATTGCGCTATTAACTAACTTAAATTATTGGGAAAGAATCCCTCGAACCTACATGATAATGTTTTTAATTCTTACATTCTCATTTGACAAATTGGTCGTTGCAGTTGGATTTAAGTCCTGCATAATTGTATAATTGTAGCTGTCGCATATACAGTATAGCCTATCTCTATAACAGAACTTTCCGAACATCCTTCTTTAGGCTGTGTTTAAGCATGTCCGAGTGTACGCACCGCGCAGATTTATTTTCTGATTATAGGCTTTGGATATGGGCCTATTCTGTATTCTGTCAGTGTCAAAGTCCAAATTCAACTTGAGCAGTGTGTGAGCGAGTGGAGAGAGCTGTGCGCCAATGATCAAACCTCAAAAGCATCACGCAACCAAACCATCACGCAAATCTATATTTACAAGCCTTAATATGGCATATGATTAGGCTTAGCCTAAACATATTTTAGTTGAATCCATTGTCAATCATATGATGTAGCCTATGTTTTGAATGACCTCGAATTCGTGAGCCTATCATGCCAGATTGAAGAGCTCCGTGAGCCTTGTCAAGCGACTATTTGATTCTACCGCTCCAAAAAGACGATCGGACCAAACCAACTCATTTGGGAGGGGGAACTCCCTCAGATGGGAAGACACATCTTATCTGATGTCCCATGCTGAGGTTGCATTCTCATATTCACGTGTTCCTTTATGCTCATATTTCAGATAACTTTAGGAGAATAAATAATTGTTCAATATTAATTTTCGTCTTAAGTAATGCTGGGGCAGAAAGGACCCCTTGAAATTGATGGACCCTGGGCCCCCGCCCATAAAAACCATACATTAATCCGGCCCTGGGTGTTTGCCCCATTTGAGAAGAACATAGCCAGCTATTTAGTGTCAGGGTGCCAGAGCAAAATAAGGATCCAACATTCCCAAATTCTTACTGGAAGAAAAGAGTTGCAATTAAAAGTGATTAATCATGATGATTAATCATTGCACTAATTACGTCTTTTTTCAATGTCATCCATGCATGTGGCCATTGCTGTTCTTTTAATTCAGTATTATGTACAAAATGGAACAGTTAGACAGAATCTAAAATGGAGTTAGACAGAATCATCATAATTTGTGCAGGTGTTAGGTACATACATTTCATAATAACTGTTATATTGGCAATGAGGTTTGTGTTATACAAGTATACAAGTTATTATGGGCATAAGCATGCTTCTAACTGAGTATTGTTAGTTTTACCCTCCACAATAGTTCTGAAGGCCTTCTCAATATTTCTTTTGTTCTATTAGTTGCCAACAATCCATTTCTATGTCAGTCTCAACGTGCACGCTCCAAGTCCTGTTGATAGTTATGGGCATAAGCATACTTGCGCTTCAAACTGTGTGTTGTTATTTTTACCCTCCACAATAGTCTGCTCTGGCAATTTAATACAGAGAGTCCTATTCAGGAGTTTAAGTGTGGTACAAGGATGAAAGTGAATGGATGGTTCATTACCTCTACACGTATATCATCAGGTCTCATTGCCATTCACACACTGGAAGGCCGGAATAAGCCTCCTCCAAGTCTATCTTACAAGCAGTGCGTGCAAACAACTGAAGGCCTTCTCGATATTTCTTTTGTTCTATTAGTTGCTAACAATCCATTTCTATGTCAGTCTCAAAGTGCACGCTCCAAGTCTTGTTAGCTCTCACAGCTGTGTCTGTGTGTTGTTGAACTTTTGCACTTTCAAGGCCTTGTTTTGTGATAGGAGTGTCTGCTCTCCATATCTTTAAGTGGACAACCGCAGACGGAGTGGCTTGACAGTGCGTCTGATTCATAGCAGGATGGGGAAAATTGGCAGTGTCCTCGAGGGATTGAGTCTCTGTCATAGTCACCCCTCTCTGCGTGCTGCATCCACACTCACTGGTAGGAAAAAATGTGAAGTGACAGGCCAGTGGCATCTATAGCCGGCTGTTAATATAATCCATTGCTGCTCCTGTCACATCATTCAGTGACATCCCCTTCTATTGTCTGAAAGATAAGATAGCTTTGGTGAGATGTGAAAGAAAAGAGAGAAAGAAAGAAAGAAAGAAGGGGAAATCAAACCAGACTCTCAAAAGCCAAGAGCAACCAAAAAGCCTCTCCTCCTCCTCTCTTTTTCTCTCCTTCTCTCTCAATCCTTCTCTTTTTCTTTCCTAGAGAAGTATTTAAGTTGAAGCGCGTGTTGCCAGTCTGTCTGTCAGTCCCCTCCATCCTTCGAAGCAGTTGATTCAAATCAAATAAGACTGGGTTCCAATTATCTGCCGACTTGGGCGAGATATTAGCACTTATTCTTTTAGGACTTTTCACTGAAGGGGAGCAAAGGGATTGCAGCTTCCCAGGGTTTTCATGGGCTAATCTAAAAGCAGCATGCAGAGGGAAACTGCTGGCAATATCAGATGTGCAACACAGCCCAAATTAGGGGCAGGGGATGGGGAGTGGAACACAAGAACACACTCCAGACAGAAACATATTCCTCAGCTACAGTGTAAAGCATTACTGTAAGAAGCAACTTACATGTGAATCCTTTTCAACATTTCTGATTCCATATTGTTATCCGGATCGTCACCAAAATGTAACGGGTTCCTCCTACGGCAAAGATACACCTCTGGTAAAAAGTTTATAAGAATTCGTCCACAACTTTTGCCTTAAAGTTGCTAACAGATAGACAGACAGACAGACAAACAAACAAATCCCAAAGAAAACATAACCTCCTTCGTGGAGTTAATAATCTGTTGTTCATGAACCCTTTACTTTGTTGGACATGGCTGATGAGTGTTTGAGGTTGAAATAAGGACAAGAATATTTGGGACAATTTAGTAACCAGATAGTCAAAAGGCAGTCAACAACGGTAACTGATGAGGGCAAGAAAACTTTCAGCTTTGATTCTCTGTGCCCATTCAATTCAGTTGACAGTAGACATATTGGTCTGTGTTGTACCAAATGTTGTCATTCTTATACCAACAGTATGATGACATCAGCAAAAAAAGGCTCTCAGAGGCCTATGCAACTAGATTTACAAAGGATACATTGCCATTCCAAATAAAATGTACAAGGCCAGAATCAGTATTGTGATTTTCTATTCAAGTAAAAAAAAAAAAAAAAACTTTTGAAATAAATTATTCTCAAAGAGCGAAAGCTGAACTAATGAGCTGCATCCTGTCAGACATTCAGTGATTTATTTACTGCTCCTACTGAAGATGTACTTCAACTTGCCTTGCATTACTTAAAGGTTTGTATGGTTGTTTGTTTTTTACCCTTGTGGGCATAATTGGTGTGTGTGTGTGTGTGTGTGTGTGTGTGTGTGTGTGTGTGTGTGTGTGATATCTCAAGTTTGTTATATTCAAAACCTATGGGACAGGGAGATAGTGGAGTTCACAGTGGGGTAAATGTTGTGCAGTGTATTTTTTAGTCTCTGGTCCATTTTAACCTATAACCTCCCTGTGCCCGTGCCTGACAGACAGCTGAATTCATCAGAGTCTGTCCCATGTCCGTCTCCATGTTTGAAAGATCACAACACCACTCTATGGGAACATGGTTTCTAACATATTAGAGTTAATGGTGAGCATACTGTGGTGGACATACTGAGCTCTGAGAAATGACATTCTAGCACACTTGGACAGAAATGGGACATGACCATTAGATAGTGGAAACAGTTTGAGAGGCAGTAAGGCCTTTTTTTATTAGGGGATCTGCAGCTCAGGCAGTTTACACCATTACTGATCTCCAATCTGAAGCTACTCCAATAACACTGAGGGACAGAGCCCTGGGACTAACTGGCAGCAGAGTTCACTGAAACCCAATGAATAGGCTTTGATTCTGACAATCAATTTAACAGCCCTTCGTTCACCAATGAATCTAATTTTGATGACGGTGACAGCCCTCACAGTTAACACATGTAATCACTGTCACTCACATTGATTGAATTAGAATCGAATGCATGAATAATCAGAACAGCTATATTGCTATTGTAGTCCATTCAGTCTCTTCAGGGCGTTCTATTGCTATCTTGACTAAATATATGCTCAAAGGGTAGATACATAGCTATGGAGCATGTCTACATTTAAAGACTACTATACAAGAAATCATGTTAAGCAGTGCTAATTTAACCTTATTATTATATGTATAACAGTTTGATCAACTATGATTCACAGCTGTGTCCCACATGTTGTGAGTATATCAAATGAGCCCATATGTATATGATTGTGGCCAGGGATGCCTGCAGGAATTAATGGTAAAGTTGGTAGATTTTGGTAGGCCTGCCGTATGCAGGCATGTGGCGTAGGGAAACAGCACAACCCATATTTAGTTTGTTTGTGTGTTATAACACTGCTATGTTCTTTTTATTGTTAATTATGTTGTTTTGTTTGTGTGGTGATTACAGCCCCTGTGTTGTCTCCAGAGACCGACTTTTTTCACAGTGTTAGGGGACAGACAACTAGCGACCGGTGGAACGGAATACTGTTTTCTGATTGGCTGTCAGGGTGTCCATTAATTCTTGATAACAGGACACCTGAGGCATTGTTGGGTTAAAAAAGTTTCACCAGCGTTCTATATCAATGCTCTTTAGTACCCCAACCGAACAGGATTACTTCTTTCTAAACGGAGCCACATGTTTCTTTTATGTTTTAAACACTTGCTTACCAACTATACGTTTCAGTTGCAACAGGGTGATAAGCGTGATAAGGGTTTTGCACTACACAAAGCAAGCCGAAGAATTCTCACCACCATGGCTAGTAGGATGGGGCATTGCATCTGGAGCAGAGTTCAGTTTCAGTTATGGCGTTAAAACATGGAATCCCAGAATATGCTAAAGAGCAGGATCACAAATAGGATGTCCCTTTCAAAGTCCCATTCGTCAGTCCACCTCATTGCATTGTGGGTTGCGATGTCTGGTCACTCACAAATGAGTATTGTGGTATATACATTATGCAAGAGTAAGTGACTAAGTGGGAGAACCCAGTATGAATTATTATGACCGCCGCTGCGTATCAAGCGTAGCGGTCATATAATGATTGTCAAAGTTTTTTTTTTTTTTTTTTTCTACCGTCATCTACTTCCTGAATTTTTGGTCAACGATTCCCGGGACACCGTAACACCGGGGCACATGAAACTTGGTGGGCATGTAGCCCCTGTAGACTTTTACGGAAAAATTTCGTTTGGCCCCCGGGGGCCACTCCATCTTTGTGTGGCCCCCCCGTGAAACCCCAAAAATGCAGTTTTTCCTAAAAAACTACCTGACTCGTGACATTGAGGATGAAAACATTTTTATGGAATGTTGGTCTCAAGAGCCCACATCAACTTAGCTTATAACCAGTCATTTGTGATTTGCACCCCCATGGTAAAAAATTAAAATGCAATATTATACTGCTTTAATTGCCCCTATCTTTACATCAGATGTTCTAAACTGCACCAAATTTAATGTGTATGATGAACCTGACATCTTCTGGGAATATGTCAAGTTTTGTGGATTTTCATCCATGGGGGGCTATAAAATAAATGAATTTATATGTACATTTAATGACAGTACCACGATTGACCTGTAGATGGTGCTATTGAGTGAATGGTTACTGGGTTACAAAATTCAAATGATCATTTAGCCTACATCAAATGTGCTCTATGGCAAGCCGTTCAGGAAAAAAAAACTTGAATATATTGAATGAAACTCCGAATATATTGAATGAAAGAAAACCTTGAATATATTGAATGAAGTCCCGAATATATTGAATGAAACTCCGAATATATTGAATGAAAGAAAACCTTGAATATATTGAATGAAACCCTGAATATATTGAATGAAGTCCCGAATATATTGAATGAAACTCCGAATATATTGAATGAAACTTGCCTCATCTGAGGTCAGTGCCGGCGGCCATCTTATGTGTGTCACCAGTATGGAAATGCCCATGACCAGGCCAGAGCCCTTATTAGAATTTCTCTGACCAGGCAGTACCGCTTGGGTGGAGCGAATGAGTAAATGAGGCAAAAATGTTATATAAATTATAGTTTTATTAATAATTTCATTGATTGCAGCTGCAAGGTAAAATAGTTTAGTTAAGTCACAGTCAGTTATTTTGGCCGAGTAGTAATCCAGCTGCGTTACCACCTGTACAGCACAGGAAGCGGCGACGATCCCACTGAAGGTTGGCGTAGCACAGGCATTTCCATACTTGTGACACACATAAGATGGCCACCGGCACTTCAATGCTTCGGGACTTCATTCAATATATTTGGGGTTTCATTCAATATATTCGGGACTTCATTCAATATATTCGGGACTTCATTCAATATATTCAGGGTTTCATTCAGTGGCGTCGCCAGGCGATTTTTACGGGGCTTTAGCCCGGGGTAATTTGAGCCGAGCCCGGGGTAAATTTTTTTTGAATGCTTTATACATATAACTTTACAATTCAATAATCTGCCATAACTGAAATACTTGTTTCGCTGTTTTATTCCGTTATAGTTTGTTTTCTTGTCTCACAGCCTATCAAAATAAGGAAGGATCATATTTACTTGTTTCTGATTAGGCGAAGTCGGCGCGGGGCGGGGCGGGGCTGAACAGGGACCCGAGATGAGTCTCGTGCCTGAACTGTTTAATGAGCCAAAGCAATTGAGAAAGATCTTTGCCATTTTGATGGTACTGACACTTTGCATGGGAAAGGAATCTAGTTTTGGAGCATGTGTGAACAGTTTTGGGAGAGATATGCGCTTTTGCTAGTGAGCTGTAATGTTGTGCAGAACTGTAAGACTGTTTGGCCAAATGATCTTACAGTTTTAAGAATGTAAATGCTCCGCGCGCGCATTAGGAAACACCCTGGGGCTGAGCCCAGGTTGTCCTTAAAGTCTAGAAACGCCCCTGGTTTCATTCAATATATTCAGAGTTTCATTAAATATATTCGGGACTTCATTCAATATAGGACTTCATTCAATATATTTGGAGTTTCATTCAATATATTCGGGACTTCATTCAATATATTCAGAGTTTCTTTCAATATATTCAAGGTTTTCTTTCATTCAATATATTCGGAGTTTCATTCAATATATTCGGGACTTCATTCAATATAGTCAAGGTTTTTTTCCTGAACGGCTTGCCATAGTGCTCATATATAACTACATACACACAAGCACACATGCGCACGGGTACACACACACACACACACACACACACACACACTCTTATACTTGTACACAAAAGCAAACTCACTCATACAGACACACATTTATAACATGAGAGAGATACAAACAAGTTGACAAGCATCATATATATGCAGAGAATGTGCAGAACTGAGCGGCGGTCATATTTTGTACCGCCATGCGGTACATCTAGTTTCCAAGGTGCTTCTCATAATTTAATGTATAAACATATGTCTAATCTGCTCTATAGACTCATGTTGCAGTTTATAAGGATAGAAAGAGTCGGAACAACATAAAGATTGACTATACATATACTGTATATATTTTTTATGTCACATCTTTGTTACCATGGAAATAAAGGGGAAAAAGTAACAGCATGTTTTTAAGTCACAATTGAAGTGTAGTGTGTGTGTGTGTGTGTGTGTGTGTTGTGGTTGAATGTGGTTGGACTGGATGCATATTTTGGAGGAAAAATTAGCAGCACGAGTGCATCACGCACAACCTAAATTTTAAAACAAGGAACAGGGCTACAAAGAATCGATATCTCATACTTAATATGAATTAAAGGATATAACAATTTTTTTTTTAAAATCACGTTTTAATCAGCGACTTTTGGAGTGTCTAAGATGAAATAGTTTCATTGTCACCAAAATTATGATAATTGGTCTTGTATGGTCTGGATCCTTTAGGCCTTGTTCAGATTGCCATCCCAAATCCGATTCTTAGTTTGCATTTCCAGATTGTAGGCCTACAATTGATTACAGGTGGTCTGAGCACCAGAAAACCACATGAATTCCTAGTTTTCCAAATCTGATTCCACCCGGTTGCTTCAATTGTTATTCTGATCTGATTTTTTTTTATTATTATTTTAGAAAATGTATAGCTTGCAAAAGAAAAAAAAAACAGAACCTAACTTGTTTTTTGGAGCATTGAATTAAGTTTAAATTACTACATTGAAAAAATGTCCAAAATAACACGTAAAATGTGATGATTGCTACTATGATTGTTTTGGAACACCTAATGATTCTAAATGAGACAAATAACCGAGACAGGACCAATCATCCAAATTTGGTTGCCAATTGTTCTGTTTCATCCTAGACACTTGGAATAGGTGCTGAACATGAAATGAAAAGCAAACTTCTATTTTAAAAGAAGATTTGGGTGAAAAATCCTGGTTTTCATAGAAATAGGGCTATTACTTGACTCATGAATTTTGCTAAATATAAGCACATAAAACTTAGACCTGCTATAAATATGGGTGAAAAAGGGGAGGGAGAGAGATGACTGTCCTGTGTGTGCACACAAATATAGGTTCCTGAAAGTTCAAATGCCAGGAAACATATCTAAAGTACATTTGTCATTTTTCCCCTGTTGAGATACTAACCAGAAATAACAATTTTCACTGACTTTGTTAACATGTCTTTGTTCACCTAATGTACCAGACAGAGCAAAACACATACATTTCAAGTTGCCAAGGTTTCTGTTCAAGCTCTGCTCTCATAAAAGGACTGGGCTTTATGCAACTGTAATTGTCAACTAATGGGCTTTCAGCCATTGTTATGTTTTCTTAGACACTTTCTGTTATGTCTTCTCTTGAGAGCCATGCTGCTAATAGCCTCCTCCTATAAAGTGGCATCCCAAATGCACACCATGTAAGGGGCTGATTTCTCATAGTGAAGAATGGAGAAGGCGAGAGAGGAGAGGAGAGGAGAGAGCCAGCTGTTTCATTGGTGGGAGCATCACGAATTGCCTCCTCCATTGCCTCTGCTCTCCCGCCAAGCAAACAGAATTAGGACTCCAAACATCTGCTCCATGATAGCCCGCCTGCTAGCGCCGATATTGAACCAGGCATTACTGGGTCAAGGGAATACAAAGAGAGTTTTTTTTGTTTTTTTTTTTTACCCCTCTCCCTCCCTTACATACAACACATTCTTCACAAGCTCCAGAAAGAACACAATAACTGTTAGAAAACAACAACAACAAAAAGGCGGAGAAAAAAAATAACTTGCAGATTTAAGGGGTAGGTGTGTTTTTGAATTATAATGTTCCATTACTGAGCTTTAGAGGTGAATTTTTGCTTTCGCCTCTTACAGTATGGCATTTAGAGACAGTGAAATGGGTTTGATTGAAGTGCAGGGTTGGACTGTGTCTGGGTGGCATTGGGGTCAGCCTCTGAAGTACTATCTCAGTCAGGACAGAGGGGGGAAGTGGGCACCTCACCTAGGTACTTCAGTCTACAGTAAATAGCTAATAAACTGCCACAATATTCACAGTATGCAGCTCCATATTTGGTACAGCTGCTGGTTACTATTTCATTATAGCCAGGAACTTTAATGTTTGGAATATACTTTACAAGTAAAATGTATGCATTCACAAAGGAAAAGGCTAAATAAATAATGTCACTATTATGAAATCAGAATTTCCACTGTACAGCATTAATTTACTTCAGAAACATTTGCGAGGCTTTGTCTTACAAATATAAACAAATAAATATGAATTATCATTTGGTATTCTAAATGATTCCTAAATCACTGCAGCTGTTGTGTTCCAAATTGTTTTATTTACTGTTTGTACTGAAGGTATCCATTGTGCACGTAGCTCTAGGCTTAAAATATGTAGGAATCGCAGGAGTAGAAAAACATGTTACAAAATTTATCTTCAGAATTCTTGTGGATGTGTATTGATTGTTCAATATCCCTCATGTAACTCAGTAATCTCAACCTGATTGTCCAAACTTGGAAGCAATGGGACTCCAGCTCAAGGCCATTCCAACACATCCATCACTAAGTGTCTTATTTCCACACCCCCTCTGCAAGGTGAGAGAGAGACACCCTATGGACTTGATTTTTTTGAGCTTTGCTGTCTTAGCTTGGAGTGAAGGTTAGCAGAAATAAAAGATGAGGTCAAGCGCAAAGTGCATAAACATTAAGAAGTTTCTGACTGATGCTTCAAACACTTTCACATTGTTTTATATTGCTTCAGCCAATCGCTACTGCTTGTGCTTGAGTTCATCATCATCGCTTTCAACCCTCCCTCTGTTCGCTGATTGGCCTGCACATCTCCGAGCTCACGGATCTACTTCTGCCACAGTGGTGGACCTATGAGAAACTGAGCGGAAGCACTAGCAGTGCTAGCGTGGCTGGAGAAGTGTTAATGCTGGGATTGCTATGAGATAATCAGAACTGCCACCTTCACTCCATCTTCTGCCATTATTAATGAATTCCTGAGATCAGTTGCTGTTGACATCACTTTTGCATACATTCTACCCTGTTGAGAAGTCATGTGAACAGACCTAACACCAGCTAATTTATCTCTTTCCCATCCTCGCAAAAATCTGTAAAATATTACTCCTTTACTATTTGCTGTTGGTGACCTAAGCGTATCTCAGGGAAAGTATCTATTTTTCCTTGATACCAAGTACTTAGGCTACACAAATGTTGTCATAGAATGTATATTATTATTATTATTATTATTATTATTATTATTATTATTATTATTATTATTATGCCATAATTACTTTTCGAGAATAAGGAAACCCCATGCTAGTTTCCCACTAGATGAAATTCAGATGTTGTGTTGTGTTAATAGATTGTTTTTCTTTCGTTTCTTTTCTTTTGGTTTCCAAGTGCACAGGCTGTACCCTGCATGTGTGATGATCTGTGCAGTACAGCAGTTTTCATTCCATCTGTGCAGGGCAAACACAGCGACCCACTCAATATGGAGCAGGCCAGTGTTTTCATGATTGCTGTCATTAGTGTTTACTGAATGTGCGGTGGCAGAATGTGTGTGTGTGTGTGTGTGTGTGTGTGTGTGTGTGTGTGTGTGTGTGTGTGTGTGTGTGTGTGTGTGTGTGTGAGAGAGAGAGAGAGAAAAAGAATGAGTGAGAGAGTACTTGCACATTAACACAAATAGAGGGAGTTAGAAATTGAGAGAAAGTGAAAATGAGTGAGAGACGGAACAAACAACAGATAGAGAAGAGGAAAGTGTTCAGGGAAGACAAACTTGAAATTGTAAAAGATGATAGAAAAATGGACAGACACACAGAGAAAGACAGAGATGGAGTATAATTTCATTTTCAGCATTTTTCTGCTTTTCAGAGCTCAGCTGGGTGAGAGAGCTAATTACAGCCTGCAGGTTCGCAGGTATTCTTACAATTCCAGACATTTGAAGGAAAGGAGAGACAGGACTGGCAGCTGTGTGTGTGTGTGTGTGTGTGTGTGTGTGTGTGTGTGTGTGTGTGTGTGTGTGTGTGTGGTGTGTCTGGGTGTTTCTGAGTGAGTTTGTGCTTGTGTATTTATGTGTGGGTGTGTGTATGCATGCTTTTGTGTGTTTTTGTGTTCCACTCTGGAGTCAGACAGATTTGCTCCATGCTCTGAGGATAACAACACACCCTTAAACGCTCCTGATGCTGCTTATCCTCACTGAGGCCATCATGCAAGCAGGTTGGTCCACCGACCGGCTTCACTAACGCTGCTTTCCCCTTACTCTGGATCACCCTTGCTTGCTTGTTGTTGATGTCCGTCCGTCCCCTTCTTTGCTGTCAGCTTCTTTTTCTGACTCCCAGGTCCACGGTTGCCTGCAGGAGGAGAGATTTTAGCAGCCAGATAGCGATCAGTTTACATCCTCCAGGGTCTCCTGCAGGCCACGCTTTTTCAACTCTAGCTGAAGGGAGGGCTGGCTGACTGAAGATAGCTGGGTGGACAGTGTGACCATTTTGGTGTGCATCAGTTGACCACATTTTCTTCACTGTCTGTGTGTGTGTGTGTGTGTGTGTGTGTGTGTGTGTGTGTGTGTGTGTGTGTGTGTGTGTGTGTGTGTGTGTGTGTGTGTGTGTGTAAAATAAAATAAAAGCTCTCAAAAAGGGAGAGGGAAACAGGCACAGAGTCAAGAGGCTCCTTTTGAATGCATGACTTACAAGAAATCAACCCAGACAGAAAGAAATGGAGAGGCAGAGGGGGAGTAAAAGTGTAACAAAATGAAAAAGAGAGAAGAAGGGAGGAATGAGAGAGAGAAAGAGAGACAGAGAGAGAGAGAGAGAGAGAAACAAAGTGACGGCAGGCTAAGATAAAAGGCTATTTCAAGCTGTGGCGTATCAACACTCTGGATCCTCAACTAAAAGGGAGATGGGCCCATTCAGCAGAGTCTGGATCTGTGTGCCGACGGGTGCAGGTGTTATCAGGAGATTGCCAGAACCGCAAAGAGGCTTTTTATGCGTCGCTAGAGAGAGATGGAGAGAAAGAGAGAAGGAAAACATGTGTGTGTGTGTGTGTGTGTGTGTGTGTTTGAGGGTCGAGGGGGATGCGGGGTGGGGGTACATAATGTGTGTGTTGAGTAGAACGACTGCAGGACATTGTTGCAACCGTTCGTGGTGACAGACTTAAGTGAATAAGATCAATCCCCCTAGAGCAGGAAGAAACGGAAGGAAAAAAAAGTCTGCCATCATACTTTCCCAGGTGTTTCAGTCCTTTCATAATTCAGCGGTTACTGTAAAAAGCTTTTACACAATGGCACTCCGTCAGGGCCCAATCGGAACATTCAGATTTATGAAAAAGGACAGGCACACTCTTCGGTGGAGCGGTGCCAGAACAAGCCTCATCTAAATTGCACATAATTGTGCTCTTTCAGTGCCAGGAGACTGGGTGGGATGTCTCCGGCACTCTGTGATGTGCGGCGTGACCTACTGTAGGATGGGAAGAAAGCCTGCACTTGTTAGCTTTCATGTACACTTTTTGTAGCCTGTCAGTGAGACAGGAGGCTGATTTGGAACATCCTAAAGCTTTCCCTTGGTTGCTTAAGAAACAAGTGTTTAGCCCTGAATATTTATTTCATCCAATCTGTTTATCTGTTTGTTTCTCACAGGACAAGACGAGTGGAAACAACCTCCAGAGAGCAGCTGCAGGCGACTTGTTCTGTAGAAAACAGCGATCATACAAGTACGCATTACAAAGATAAACTCATCCTGCATTGTTGGCTAAACTCACTTAGCTCTCAGCTGTCTCAGCGAGTTTCAGAATGGAGAAGAAATTCTTTATCTTTTATATCTGAGTACATGTAATCTTCTGTTGTTTATTTTTTTGTCATTTGTTCCTTCACATCCTCTGTCCCTTGTTTTTCTTTTTTTTTTGCTTTTCAAACACACTGTTTTGTTTTGTGACCAAACATTTAATGCATCAATTATTAAAGCGCTGTCGCGGCTGCAGAAAGATGTGGGAGCTTGCTGCCAAGGTATTACCTGGAGAGCTCTGAAATGAGGCTGTGAAGCCAGACGCTGGCAGATTTGCCAGAAAATGTGCATTATTTCTGTCTCTCTCAGGGACTGAGGAGGAGAGAGAGGAGAGGAGAGGAGTGCAGCAACAGAGCGCTCCAACTGATTGAGCAGGACAGAGCACTGAAGTGCTTGGCAGAATCTCCTGGCTTGCAAGCTACAAGCTACAGCAGCAGTAGTGCCCAGCCTAGCCTCTGGACACTATGTGTGTGTGTGTGTGTGTGTGTGTGTGTGTGTGTGTGTGTGTGTGGTGGTGGTGATCAGCACAGGGGGCCTACGTGTGTGTGTGTGTGTGTGTGTGTGTGTGTGTGTGTGTGTGTGTGTGTGTGTGTGTGTGTATTGGGGGAGGAGGGCACACAGCACAGCCAAGAAAATATTGACTTTCACACCAGTGTGAATTATTACAATTCAGACAACTTGATAAAGGATGACAGCATTGGGCTGACATCACAGGGTGTCCAGTAACAGCTGAGAAGTGCCAGAGAAGTGTGAAGCATCTGCCTCAGGAAAGAGTGAAAGAGAGAGGGAGAGAATCAATCCTGTCCTTCTGAAATGGCTAAAATTACCGCTAGTGAAATGGCAAGTGTGAATGTAATCAGGCCTTAAACAGCAGCGTTAATGCTTACAGGCAGACCACATGTGTCCTTTGATGCCAGAGAGACGGTAGAGCAGGCAAAGAAAGCCTTGTGTTGCCATGTTGGATTGGGGAAACATTGAGTCCTAAATGGATTACTTGGCAAAGGTGAAGCTGATTCATTCCATCAGCTTCTGCAGAATACACTGGGCTGGACCATCTGTAGATTGATATGGGTATTGGAGGACACTAGTCCCATTGTACTAGCCAAGTCCAAAATAATAATCATTAATTTAAAAGAAAAAGAAATGAAGCATTTTGATGCAAAAAGTCAAATCTCAAAGTCCATTTGAGATGAATGAACAGAAATGTGTTTACTTTTTATACATTTTCATTATCAGTCGAACTCCATTTGGAATCTTTTGTATTGATTAGTTTGTACTTAAATATAGTGAATATCTGGGAATTATTACGCCTAATAATTCCTATTATTATCATCACAAAATAATAGAATTGTTATTAAAACTAGGCAAGTTTAGAATATTTCTAAAAAGAATGAACATTGCATATACAGGATTTACATCTAAACTCTTTGAACAAATATGAAACTGAAATGAAAAAAGAAAGTCATTTGCTGAACTCAGTGTCCTCCCTAACCCCTCAAAGACTCAATAGTCCGAATTAGCCACAAATTGGGTTGATTCATGACTGCTCAGCCTTTGAGGTTTCAGGGTTTATTGCTTATTGGGGACATTTGGATACAGCCATTGTGTCGTGAAACAAGCAATGGTGACCTCATAGTTGAGCGAGTGAGTATCGACTATGAACAAAAGACAGCAGTCTCAGCTCTGGGAAAGAGGATGATATTTGGCTGAGACAATTAGGGTCATTACTGGCAAGTTGATAAAGTTGCACATGCAGAAAAAAAATATGTGCAATTATAAAACTAATTAAAGTTTTCAGATATTTTGAAAATACAGTTAAACTTGAATGAAGTCCATGGCAACTGCAAGAAACAATGGAACTAAATCTGTGCTTTATACAATAAAGACTGAGGTGGCCCATCTTCATTGCTCGCTTTAACACATACACACACACAAAAACACATTCTGTAACCTACAGTGCTTCATCACTGTGTGTGAGCTAGCAAGTGTGTGTGTCTGTGTATGTGTCTGTATGTGTGTGCGAAAGAGAGAGAGAGAGAGAGAGAGAGAGAGAGAGAGAGAGAGAGAGAGCGAAAGAAAGAGAGATGCTTTTTTTCTTTTACAGCAGCTGTGTTGGTTTATCCCCATTACTTTTATCCGTTTTTCTTTTTTTTTTATTATTGGTTTGGAATATGACATTAAACTATCGTTGTGTGTGCTGCTTTTATGAGTAAAGTCAAGTATTCAAATTGACTGAATTTTGGTTCAATTTTGGCAAGCATCTGAGGTCCCTGTCATTGGGAGGGATTTCAGGATAAAAATGAGGAGATGCAGAGATGTTTGCTGCGTAGTGCATCATCTAACGTGAGTGAGGTTCATTTATGGCTTGTCAGGCTAGGAATACAGTAAATGACTGTGATAGGTGTTGGATACAGTATGATTTAAAGAGTTTTTAACAAACATTCAGGCACACACACAACATAGCCAAGAAGAGAGAGAGAATTTTTATTAGGACAGTTCATTGCCAAAATGTTTCAGCCCCCCCGCGTAAGGTGCGGTTGGGAGGGCTATCTTTGGATGTCCCTGCTTCAGTTGACCTCATTCGTTGAGATGTCTGATTACCTGAGCCAAACATCTCGCTGTGAGGCCCTGAAGTGGACAGTCTGCTCACACTAGCTCTGATATCTGTATCATGAGCTAGAGAACAGAGGAGACAAGCCAGTCTGAGTTAATTGGTGTGAAACACTATGTCAAGCCTATTAAGCATGTATTCTGTCAAATACTTCACAGACACATCAGTGCTCCTCACAACTATGTCCTTTTCAGCAACAAGTGTATGGGGAGCCATATCAACTCTTATTGTGCTACTATTGGCATTACTATCACTATTTTTGCAACTACTACTCTAACACAACCCACCACCACTACTGCTAGCACTGTGTTACTTACAGCACTAAATTTACTAAAACCCTGTTATGTGATATAAAACATGGTTACATATTATCTGTGTCCTTTCTAATTCATAGGCATCTCCAATTGCCTGAGACATTCCGCTGAGAAAACCAGAAGGGGGGTAGATGGAATCAATAATGAAGGCCTAACAGGGCGTCATTAACATATTTGCTGGGAAAAACCTCCAGGTTTCCGC
This sequence comes from Sardinella longiceps, assembly GCA_027497455.2. Classification (NCBI taxonomy): domain Eukaryota; kingdom Metazoa; phylum Chordata; class Actinopteri; order Clupeiformes; family Clupeidae; genus Sardinella; species Sardinella longiceps. The sequence continues at coordinate 7,141,455 of JAODXP020000008.1, read as the reverse complement.
AGACAAACAGTTTAAAAGCCCTGACTGGTTGAATATTCATCCCTAGCATGAGCAGCAGGTGTAGAGAGATGTAGCTGGCAAAGCTCTCATCTCCCATTGCAATGCAGAGCTCTCAGGTGAATTACATTACAAAGGAAACAATCTAATTAAAGCTATTTCCTCCCCTTGTTTCATTTTGGAGAACAATGGCTTTTTGTGTAGGATATTTTTTTTTTTTACTTCTGGCTCATGTACAGTACATGGTTACTGACCATAGCTAAGGGAACTACTGTTTAATCAAATATAATTATATTCCTGATTGCATATTCAATATGAAAAAGAGAAAATACAGTATACTGTAATATATGACACACAGTCTAACTAAACTTCCACAAGTGTACTGGCAGAGAGACAAGTGTCGCCTTACTGGTCTATTTTTAAATGCTGTTTGTTGTATCTCAGAGAGTATGACACTTCAAATGGAGTTAACCACACGCAGTTCCCACCTCCATAGTGTAAGCCCTGACTTTTGTCAGTGACATCCAACACCTCCGCAGGCTGTGTAGGTGTGTTTTAGACGTACTGTACGCTGAGGCTGTGAATTAGACATTCGAATCCTCTCTCTCTCTCTCTCTCTCTCTCTCTCTCTCTTTCTCTCTCTCTCTCCTTCGCTCAGGTCAAAAATAGAGATGCTCGCTGTTTCATTTCATCTCCTGTCAACCTTCATTCATCTCTGTGTTCCAAGGCTTTCTTTTATTCTTCACATATAGCGGCTGACGTAAATGAGCAGGCTGCCCAAAGAGCGGTTATTGGTCTCTGCTGTGCTGTGCCCATGCATGGCTTGTGCCTGGCACCGCCTGGCTGCCACCACTGCCCGCTTGACTGGATGGCAGAGCTTGAGTGGCACAGCTGAAGGTGCTGCTCCATAAATGCCCCTCTTTGATTAATAAAACATGACTGGGTCCAGTTGATCTGTGCGGGGCCACGTTTGATCTGCATCTCTCGGGGCGATGAGCAGAGATTTCGCTCCCTTTCGCCGGCGGTGCACTGGACCAGTGTGGACCAGCATTCCTGATGAGCTTTCCAAACGTGTCAATTATTCATTTAATACTGCCACACAACTCCCCCACAGCCTGCCCTCATATCCCCGTCCATCCCACATACATTCACTAGTATAGACACAACTACTGTACTCTCTCTCTCTTTCACCACTCACTGTGTGTGTGTGTGTGTGTGTGTGTGTGTGTGTGTATTAAATGGGATTTAAGACGTGCGATTCCACACTCTCTGTTGACTCCCTTTAATAATAGAATGGTGTTTGCACGGATGCTCAAGATTGTACAACACCCCCACATCTTATGAATTATTCATCTCAAGTCTCCAGCAAAACCTGGAAAACAAACAAAAAATGTTCAGGTAATGTTTAAAGTATGCAAAGCAAATATGAAAGACAAAAAAAAAGACAAAAAAAAAAAAGATTGTGAAAGCATATCAACTATAGTGATAATTTAGTTTGCATAAAGTGTTTCAGTTTTTTCCTTTTTTTTGGTGATTCTAATTTACCTGCATCAACACCTTCTCTCCATCTCTCCCAAAGACAAAATCCATAAATCAGCATATGGATAAGTAAACCTAAATAAACTTTTGCATGTCACCCAGTTCATTTTCAACTTTGATTTTTGGCTGGATGTCTCCATGGGTTCAAACATTCCGGAAAAGAAACAATTAAGTCACATTCTGTTTAGTGTTTGGTAGTTGTCAAAAGATGACATCAAAACTTTTTTTAATGAAACAAAAAAAGAAGCAACTGAATGTGACTTTTTTCATTACTCAGGCAAGAGTTCTTTTTTTTTGCCTTGGTATGGAGCACACACATTGGACCATTAGACACTCCAAGCTGTGGTCATTGGTGTTTTCAAATGAACATAAGCACCTGCATTCTTTGTAAATGTGTTTTTCTTGTGAGTTCACCACACCAGTAGATATCGAAGAATGTGAAGGACATGCCTATGATACTTTCTGCCACAATCCATCTATTTTTCATTCACCCCTTCACTATGACCAAGTGCAATGGGGATAGCACTTGAGACTCTTTAACATTCTCAACGTTTAGCTAGGCCATTAAAATATTTAAGCAAGGACAAATATGCTTCCATCAGTGTTAAAGCACAGACCTAGGGAGAGAGAGGGGGGTGGGAAATAAGAATAACACAAGCCCAGAGAATACAGGGGAAAAGAAAGCGAAACAAGAGTGCAGCTTGAAATATGACCATGTGTTAGAATCTCTGTCTGACCCAGGAGAGTCAACGAACTGAGGCTCCTTTTTGGCTGGCCTGAGCCCCCAGCTCATTAGCAGTAAGCTGTTGTGGTATCAAACAATTAGCCAAAGGTCATCGCTGTCATTGTAGGGACAGTCTCTCCTCGCGCACCCGGTGGCGCCAGGCCAAAAACACAAGCACAAGTCAGGGTAATGCATTTCCAACATGGCAACCCGTGGAGATTAATCGCCCACCCAAGAGATGGGCCCTTCAATGCACTGCTGACAACACACACACACACACACACACACACACACACACACACACACACACACACACACACACACACACACACACACACACACACACACACAAACACACTTCCAGTGCTTGCTTAATGAAAGGCAGGCTGCAGCACCGAAAAATTAAAATGCCAAGGAAGAGGTCAAACCTATCATCATATTGATTTAGTTTGAGACTGAAGTGTCGTTATTGATTAATGGGAAGGCATGGAGTCTACTTCCTACAGGTGATTTGATGGTAAATAAAGTAACCATGTACCGGTATATAGCTATTAATTTAACATGTAAACTATGTGCCATCATGTCAACAACATAACCACTGCAGTAGAAAAAGATACACATGCTTGCACACACACACACACACACACACACACACACACACACACACACACACACACACACACACGCTTGGTTATTTATTTGACTAACTGATTAAAACAACACAGAATCCAAATAGTCACAAAGAGACTACCCTTTCTATTTTGCAGTACAAAAAATACCTTAAATCAGAACAATTAACTTTGTGCTATAGCCACACAATGTTAGGCCATTTGTTAATGGTTGGTATTGAAACATTTTCTGTCCATCCATAAGTTATTTTCTGTGTATCCACGAGTTAAAACAGCAGTCTACATATGTAAAAAAAAAAAAAAAAAAAAACACAAACCGAAAATCCCAGTTAAAACAACTAATTGTGTTAATCCGGTTGAAATGAAGCTAGATTCTATATTCACCATAGGTAGATGAGTTGCTGTATGTGACCAAAGGAATTTCCTGGCTGGAAAATGAGTCCGGTCGCCCTCAGGCTCTCAAACAAAAACGATGAGTCCCCATCCCCGGTGTGTTGCACGTGTCATTAAGTACCTCAACATCTTCACTTGGCCATGCTTTTCATGCCATTAGCCCTCAAGTCCCATTTCAACAGCCCATTGACAGTGACCAGTCTCACTCCTATCACACACTCTTACAACGCTCCATGTTACAAGAGACATCATGTCATCATTTGATGACTTGTTTCTTGCTATTTCTAGTTCTGTGATGTGTGGCACATGTAGACTACCTAGACCAACCAGTTCATAGAGTGCAAGTGGGGGCTACCTAAGTCAGTGTACAGAGTGCAATTCATGAGGTTACTTTCACCAAGAAATAATGGACTGGGCTAAGTGTAATAGCCAAGCAATAATGAACTGGAAAATGCTTGTAATAGAACTTTTTTGCTGGCCTGAAGCATTAATACTTGTATGATTAGGCATGCACAATAATTAATTACACTTTGACAGAAAGGGGCTCTCATGCATCTAAAAGGCTATGTGTGAATCTAGCATGCTCAAGCTATAGTGCTGGAAATAAAGGTCTGTTCTGAAAGGCCGTTCAGAACGCACTTTGGTGTCGCCCTTATCTGTGCCAGATTTCAGCCATATTTGAACCGTATGTGGCCAGGGATTTGGGCCAGTCTCTGGGAATTATGCTTCTTCCCAAAGTAAATCTCCCTTATTATAGTCAATTACCCCTTTAAATTGGGCCTACGCTGAGGGAAGTGAATGTGGCTTGCCAAAGAATTTTCTAGAAAATGGCTGTGTTTAGCTATTGATTATCCCTTCTCTGTTCTATTTAGGCTTGATATGCCCAGGCCTAACCAGCTAACTGTCCTGATTAATTGGAAGCCATCCAAGGAGAAATAGAGATCCCAACATTCAAGCTGCCTGGAGAAGCTCAGTTTAGGAGAACACAATGTATAGGGGTCGACAACACTGGCAGTCCATGTTAAGCTCTGTCTACAGCATTAATCTACCACAAATAACCTGTGAATCAATTGCACTCTACCGAAAGGCCACATAAAATTGACTTTATTTCCTCTGTTCTTCCCTTTTTTCTTTGCTTCATTTTTTAGTATTATTTCTTCCATTTTTTCAAAGCAAGAAAGTACTGTTCAATTATTTTACCCTCCCGTGTCGCAAATGTTTTCGTAACCATTTGCAAATGGAATGGATAAAAGCAGCTCTTTCTCAGGGGCGTCCATAGGGGTGGTGGTGGGTGAGTGTGAGGGTGGTTGGGCAGTTGAGATGAGTCAAAGCTATGTGTTTAAGGCAGACTTTGGACTCTCTCTCTCTCTCTCTCTCTCTCCCTCTCTCTCTCTCTCTTTCTGGCACAGCTTCTCATCATGGCACTAATGGGCTTCATGTGTCCCTGTCTCACGGACAGGCGGGCAGGCAGGAAGGCGGGCAGGCGGGTGGCAATGACGGGAGAGGTGTTCATTACGACTGGCTGCCATGGTGACTCAGAATGCTGCTGGCCACCTGCAGGGGAGGGACTAAGCAGCCGCGGGGACGGCCCACAGACAGGTGGGCTGCAGGAGCCCATGAATCATCGCCACGGACGTGGCTGAGACAAGAACATTCCGGGACATTCTTAAGTTGTGGTGTGGATCTAGAGTCTAAATGTGCAATTGTTTTTTTAGTTTGTTTGTTTGTTTGTTTTTTTATCACTTTTATTGCATTTACTGATATTCCATTTAACTCTTTAAACTTCCTTCATTTTTTTGCACGGATTTACCGATCCGTCTTTAGGTGCCACTTAAGTTTCCTATAGTTCTAAGTTTATAGAACTGGAGAACTTTATGTTACTATTCAAATTGTTTGCTACCTTTGATGTGTGTTTCCTTTTATCACACGTCACTGGAAAGGCCAGATTTTACCGTCTCAGCTGATGGTATGTGTGACCAGAACAACAACCAGCAAACAAATTAACCAAGATGCAGATATCTTGTACTATAAATGTCAATCTTGTCATGGGTTAGTGTAGTCTTTTATCGCCTGCATCTTAATGTTAGCTACATTCTTTAGCAGTTCTGTCAGAGCCGCTCAGGAAGTTCTAGAACTCTGAAAAGTATTGAAACCCTAATGGATGAAATTACAGAAGTACCTGCACTAATTGCTTCCTGGTGTGTTCCGGCCCACTTCAAGCTCAAGCACTGCTTTCAGAGTGATTGTAAGAAAAGACCGACAGCCATATAGAAACCACAGAATTTTAAACATTGCATTTCCATTCATGAAGAGAGACTTCAGTCATCATTGGTGAGTGTGGAGGGAAATAATATTTTGTTGCAGTTTATAGTTATGGTTCCAGGTGTGAGTGGCCTTACAATAATATCCGACCCCTAAGGTCCCATTCACATTGAAATTGCGCACTCACAGTTGGTGTCCATTGATGTCCATTCATTGTGTGTGTGTGTGTGTGTGTGTGTGTGTGTGTGTGTGTGTGTGTGTGTGTGTGTGTGTGTGTGTGTGTGTCTGTGTATTCACATCACCTTGCTGCCCAAGCTCCTTTTAAGTCTATGGACATCGGACCATACTGTGCTCAGCAAATGGAAAAAATAAAGCTAATTTCTACTTTAAACGGACAGTGCCTGATCTTTGCGGTGCATCGTTTAGTCTTTTAACATCCATTCTAAATAAAAAGAGACCAAAAACGAGAATGTGTCCAGGAGACATTTATCACCATTGATAAAAGATAATTTTTGTAACCCCAATATCGATATGAGACGATAGTTATTGATGGCTTATGTAAGAGCATATCAAACCTCATATGATCTCTCTTGTTCCATCCATGAAGATAGAAATGGAGGACAAATAATGTCATTTCTTCTTGTGCATTTCCACCAAGATCTGCTTCTTTTCCACACTCCATGTTGTTATTAACTAAACCAGCTGCCTCAGCACCAACTGCCTGACCTGACAGCAATTAACCCCAACATCTAAATGTGCTGACAAAATACACAAGATATAACATCTTTACCATCGAAAAATCATATCTAGCAAACACAGACAATGAAAACATTATTGCAGAGGTGAATTTATATCTGATTATTTCTTCTTTTAACATTATTAACCTTTTTAATTGATCTGTGTGGAGTCTTGATGCTAAATAAGGATTATCCAAGCATCTATGTATCAAGTATGTGGTAGATTAATAAATGTGTTCAAAATCGTTCTGTTAATCTTGACTAGTTCCACCTTAGTATCACCTGGACAATATGGGCATGTTAAAAATGCCATATTTTTGGAAGTGTTTGGTCAGCTGGAGGGCCACTTCGTAGGAGGGAAAAAAAATAAAAATTTCTACCACCATGTGTTTCCCCCGTTGAAACACCACCTGTTCAAAAGGAAGTCCATAGGGAATGGCTGCAATTTATGACTATCCTACTTTAGTGCACAGCTTGTACCACAGTTTTTGCCCACTGGATATTTTGAAGTTGTGCCCAAATGTTTTTTTTTTTTTTTTTTTGTTAAATCTCTGCCCAAGCAGGTTTAATTTGGATTATTGAAAAGCCATTTGAGAGTGTAATATCGGGTGATCACGGGTCCAATGCCGCTGTAATCAAAGTTTATCATAATTGCATTACAGCAACAATGAGAATAAATAAATAAATAAATAAATAGAGATTAGAGGTCTAACACAAAGACAAATAAACTCTCTATCTAGACCATTTTACTGCCTTAACAAATGCATGGGCATAACCTGCAGGGACTTTGACAAGATTTGCAATATTCCATAATATTTTAATATTACCACACCATAAAATTGTAATTTAAGTGTCTGTCTCTGTGTGTATAACATAACTCATAAAGTACTGCAAGGAATTTCCAAACAAGGTGTGTATTGGGACAAGTATAAACTGATATAAACATTTCTGTGGTGATCCAGAACACGATCTGAAATTTATTTTGTGTCTGTGACCATATTGCCTTGGCAGAGGTCTGCACTCTCCCGAGTGCTTTTTTGTAGTTAGAGATGAACTCTTACAAAGTCAGGCAATGGCAGGTAATAATGAAAACATGAAGTCGATAATTCAGTCCATCTGTTTCATTACCACAGGGCACCAGGTGATGAGATCCTCATTCTGTATCCTACAGAAGATCCACAGGAGGCAGACAACTATGAGAGCACTGAAACCGCATGCTCAGAGACCAGGTAAATGTGCCAGATCATAACAGGACCACACAAGAGCTACATTTTCTTTTTTTTTCTTCTTTTTTTTTGCATGTCCTCTGGTACAAACAAAATGCAGCTGTATGATGACCTTGATAAAGCAGGTGTTTTGCCCCTATGGCATCAGAAGTGTTGCTCTTCATTTATGTGTATTGGCTGGATTATCTGATGGCATTTAAATGTCCCATGTTATCATTTATCTGAATGTCCCAGAACATGACAAGAGCCCTTTGAGCAGCCATGGGCTGTGTGGAGCCTCTGTGCTGTGCTGTGTTGTGCTGCTGATAGGAAATGTCGTCCACTGTAAACAAAAGAATGGTAATATCCAGGAGATGGCACCCTCCTCTCCTTCACAAAAATTCTCAGGTAAAAGTGACACTTTGGATGAACACACACACACACACACACACACACACACACACACACACACACACACACACACACACACACAATCTTCTGGGGATGGAGAAAGTACCATAAAGCGCTTTGCATGACAACCGTTTCACAGATGCAGGATATGTGAGTCTATGACTGCAAAGTGTGGTTCAAATTAAATGAATTAAATTAGCATACCATCCCATGGATGTGACGTCTGATAGGATAAATGAGTGAAAGATTAAATTATGCCAGCACTAGATGAGATTAATGTCTCATGCATTCATTGTATTGATGCCTGTCTTTGCTCAGTTTAGATATTCAAACTGAATGTCACCTGTTGGTGATGTCTGTGACCACTTGATATTTAATTTGAACATACACTGTAGGCCTACTTGTAGAAGCCCTTATTTGAAGGATCTGTAATGTATTCAATAATCAAAATAAAATCATAAAAATAAAAGTAAAACTATTCAATGCTTAAATGTCAATACATTATTGTATAGTCTGGAAATAGTTAGTTATGCACACACTACTTGTCTTCATATCTTCATACACTGGCTTACCACTGTAGCCTCATGCACCACAAGTGAGATGAGAGGAACTGCTCTGTGTGATTGGCCTTTCATACGCTTAGGGCAGTATGTCACAACTCTCCTCACGATTATTTAACAGATTTTCAGCTAGGATACTTTGCCAGTTCCATACTCCGTACACATTTGTTGCAGATTTACAGAGGAAGGTTGACTGTTGTGCTGTGTTGTACTCTGCATCATCAATATGAAAGACAATGAATACAAGACGTGCTTCCTTTTGTTTACTCTCATTTTTCAGAAGCAAGGAAAAAAAAATCAAAAGTAATAAGCTCGCTCATTGCTCAAGTTTTAATTGGTTTTATTAATTTCACAGGACCAATTTACAATTCATTATCTTCCGCCTTGGCCAACATGCAGAGAGAGCAGGCTGGGTTAATTGAAGTTTACTGTAATATGGAGTCCTTGCTAAAATTGAGACAAACATTTTTTTAATCACTGGACAAAAGCAGAAACTCGAGGCTATGAAAACACATAACCCTGCTTAAAATTCCTTATTGACATTTTAATGAGTTCGTCTTCTGAAATGTCTAAGTTAATAACACCATTACCTTTCAAGATGAGTTCAGTTTGAATGCAAGGGAGAGAGGGAGAGAGAGAGAGAGAGAGAGAGAGAGAGAGAGAGAGAGAGAGAGAGAGAGAGAGAGAGAGAGAGAGAGCTTAAAAACTGCCGGGATCATATTTGATGTGTGCCAATGCATCTCTAGAAAGGGCATCATCAACATCTACTCTTAAAGTTTTCAAAGGAGCAAGAGAAAGTTGGGAGGTGGGGTGTCGGGGTGCAGCTGAGGCTCAGCTGCTGGTAGGACACCTCTCCGGAAGAAGACATTAGTCTCTTCTGACATTTGGAATCACAGACTAAATGTTTATGCAGTTTGGCATGCACAACTTCAAGCAAGCATAAAGTCAACTTTTAAAAATGTCTTCACCATGAACTGTCATCAGAAAAACTTTTCTAGAAAAGTTTCACTGATCCTTGCTTTGAATTTCTTTAGTATTCTGCAAATAGTTTATGAATGACTGACAGACTAGTTATAAATACACTGTAATAGAAAACAGTGGGGAAATCACAGCATACGTTGTATGGCATGACTATACAATGTACTATGTTTCCACATCAGATGGAGACACACTCAGATGTTTTGACAGATCTCAAACAAAAGGCACAGTCTTGATTTCTATGAATTTATCTGCAGCGAAAACACTCACTACCATTGCTACGCTGCTTAGTCTGACAGGAACAACCTTCAATGTATATTCACACATATTGTATAAGTTGAATAGGCTTGGTCCCTACTGGTTTTCAAATTCACCACAACAAAGGCAGCAGAACGGACAAACAGCTCCCTGTGGTCATTTAAGCTTTCTCGTTCGACCGTGCGGCTGGGGAAGAGTTCAGGGAGTGGTCAGGCTGTGCCGCTCTCTCTGTCACTGCCGTCTGCAGCACTGGTCCATGGAGCGTGACAGCGTGCCCACTGGGAGCAGGGGTAGGGCACAGGAGAGAATACCCACAATGCTGCCTGTCAGTGCTTTGCTTTGCAGTGCTACTCTACATCCACCACTGAAAGGAATCAGCTTTTGTGCATCTCACACACATACATAGATACAGACACATTCACACATGCATAGATGCACCCCCCCCCCCCCCTTCCTTTCCTCTCCCCCTCTCTCTCTCTCTGTGAGGCTCAGCCAGTGCCCTACACAAAAAAGTGTCACCTCTTACCAGTGTGGACTGTTATAAAAATAATATCAAGAAAACACACACATACAGTACACACACACACACACACTGTAGGCCAGTCCCATAAATTGCACTTAACCGTCAGCGCCTAGCTATTCCTACTCCATATAAGTCTGTGTGCGTTCCTAAGGCATTTACCTGCCCTTGACAGCAAATTAATATTTATCGACCCTCCTCTGAGGATGATTTATGCTGCGTTTGCCTAAGAGCTGCCCCCGAAAAAACAATGCGGGAGGGGACAGTGTGCCCTGCACCGGTCCCTCCTCCACTGTACACACAGCACTGCTAATGGCCAAGATGGCAGTCAGCCGCACAATGGAAGAATACATATATATAGGCCCACTGAAATATAGGTTCTCTCTCTCTCTCCCACTTTCTTTGTTGCTTGCTCAATTTCTTTGTTGCTCTTGCGACACACAAACAGAGAGAGAGAGAGAGAGAGAGGTCTTGAACTGTACTCTTAGGCCGAGGGTTAAAAGGATTCTTGTTAGCGCATATGTTTTCTTGTAGAGTGCCATAGAAATGCGCTTACAGAAAGAAAATAATTGTTAGTCAGCACTGAAGAATGCCTCCCACTCACATCCACTGTACTCTGTACTCAGTTGTGATAACAAACCATTGATTTGAGAGGTCAAAGGTGGAAAAGTAATGACAAAAAGAAGAAAGATGAGGTTGGGAACAGGGTCATGACCATAAGATGGAATTCTTTTAATACCTATAGAGATAAGATATTTCACTTTTCTTCTATATGTGAGTTTTGGGTCTTGGGAATGGCATTTAAAGTGTGCATACTACTGCCACTTAGCAAGGCAAGCAGAGCTAGCAGGTGCTTTAACAGAGCCTATTCGCTGAGTATGGGAAATATTGATCCAACATTTCTTAGCTGCAGCTGGCTATCAGAATCATGTGCAGAGAAGTCTATGCTTCCGTGGACCTGAAGAATTAAATGGTTCTTTTTTTTTCTTTCTTTGTTTTTTTGCAGAAGCTGTCACAGAACTCGTCCATGGTTGAATTTAAAAAACACTTCGCTCAGACACTGGATAATCAATACTAAGCGTATCGAGGCGAATGAAGAGACAAAAAGTTATCTGGTGTCATCGGCACAATCATTATGCAGGCCTCAATAATCCAACCAACCCCCCACCCCACCCCCACCCTACATTGCCTCACTCAGACCCCTAACAGTCTCCCAGAGCCTTCATAGTCTGCTGATAAGAGACAAGCCTTGCCTTGGATGCCTCTGGCTCTCTCTTCTTCTCCCTCTCTCTCTCTGTCTGTCTCTCTGGGTGGCTGCGTCCGAGACTAGTTTGAATTTAGTGCTAGTGGCAATGGTGGCGTAATGAAATTGTCTGTCTGTTTCAGAAAAGGGATGGGGTGTCTTCGCTGAGCTGGAACGAAATTACCCAGCGAAGGGCGAACACCATTTAATTTGCAAATAAGAAGATAAGTATATTTATCAAGTGCATTTCCTCAGTCAAGACGCAGTGTTTTTGCTGGGGAAAAAGCAAGGGAAAGAAACACACAGAATGGTAGAGAGAATGAAAGAGATAGAAAGAAAGTGAGAAAGAGAGAGAGAATTTTCCATGTGTAAAAAGAAAAGAAAAAAAAAACCTGGATTGGTTGAAATAGTCCATCTGAAGTTTTTCCCGTCTCTCTCCCTGGCATGCTGAGCACTTCTGATAGTTTCCCTTTTGATTCCATTTCAGAGCACACACAGCAAGAGGGCTTTTTAAATGAGCCCACACACTGCCATATCACAATGTGACAATATGGCCACACTCAGCTTCTTCCCATTAACGACGGAGCGCCATCCTCACCCTTGAGCTCCTGACATGCACTATGTAACAAGAGATGACAACATACAAAGACGATACCAAAAAAAAAAAAAAACATCCATGTAAAACTTCAGTAAGGGAGCTTTTAAACAGGCAGCCATTGAATTTGGGGGGCTAATTAGGAAAGAATTCTGTCAGGAATAGATGAGAAACTCTTCAAATAATTTTGAGGTCAAAACTTATGTGCTGATGGCTGACACATAATCACATAGAGAGAGAGAGAGAGAGAGAGAGAGAGAGAGAGAGAGAGAGAGAGAGAGAGAGAGAGATTGTGCCCTCCTGCTTATTCTTGTTTCATAATATCTGATTCCTGCTGTTAGCCAGGTTTGCTTCTCTCCTGTCACCTGATTTGTTCTTTTTCATGATTTTCATGAAAATCGCACAGCAATAGCACTTTCTACAAAGCCAACTGCTCTTTTTAATTAGCCTAATATATCACTGTGTGTTTGTGTGTGTTTGTGTGTGTGTGTGTGTGTGTGTGTGTGTGTGTGTGTGTGTGTGTGTGTGTGTGTGTGTGTGTTGAAGCGCCTCTGAACGATGGATAGTTTTTTGAAGCATAACTGAGGCGCCATCCAATACTGAACATTTTAGTTATGCTAATAAGCAGCTAATTAGCAAGTTTTGCCTTGATTAGAGGACTGTTTGCTTTCTTTCGAGCAGAAAGTGTCACCGCATCCTTCATTGGAGACGGCAGGGGTTGGAATGTTTGGATGTGATCAGAGGTGGTGAGTTTTGTGAGATTCATTGTCACTGTTCCACCCCATTCTTTATTCAAGAGTTGGAAACTGCTGGAGATCATTAGGGTAAACAAGACAGCGCTTCATGGTGACTCAAGCCCCTGTGCACTCTCACTTCTTTCTCTCTCCTTCTCTCTCTCTCTCTCTCACACACACACACACACACACACACACACACACACACATAGTGTGACATTCACACATCTTGCCAGACACACCAGATGTCAAAATCAGAGGCAGTCGTTGTATTTTATTGTAATGTGCTTATTATTTAACTGGTAGAGTAATAGTCAGGAACTGAGTCAGTGTTAGTATTTTCTATCAAATTGATAGCATACAGGGCAATTAAGAAAGACCCCAGTGATGCATTTTGTAACTGCATAGGCTAATGATAATGTAGAGTGCAAAGGTAGAAGACCAAGAGCGCATTACTCTAGCCTGCTACGCCACCCTGGGGCCCAATGCCTGCAGGGAAATCTTTATGAGATTACAACTTTAATGAAGCAACCAGATACTGGAATGAGACAAAGAGTAAAGCAATGGACAAATATCTACAACTAACATGGCTGTGTCCAGAGGCGTCTTAGTGGGAGGAAAAGGAGGCCCCTTGAAGAGTCTGGAATTGTACTCCAGGGGGTGAGTTTGATTAAAACCTTACAACTTTAAACATCATGGCCTGCTTAATTTCAGTGGAATATGTATTAATGGGAGAAAATATTTCCATGCATGAAACAACCCTTCCACGTTTGGGTCCATCAGGGTGTTTGTGTAAAATTGATCCGTATACACATGCAACACAGACAGGTAGCCAGAAATATATCACCAAAAGCATAAAGAACCCCTGCAAGACAGTAGAAGACCCTTGTAGCAAGCCAGTCTCCAAACCCCATAGCAAACTACTGAAGAAACCTCATAACAAGCAAGTGGAACATAGCCATAGGAATCCATTAGAATAAGCTTGATTTTGATGCCCCACAGAGATCGATTGGATCTGCTGAAGACACTGAAGGACCTCCACAGTGGGTTCATCTGTCCTGTTTTAAAGAACATCTATTGTCATACAGTATATAAATTCCTCAAGTTGAACATGTGTTTTGAGTAGCTCTCTGCCTTGTAATTGCATTGCAATGGAGGCCATTTCTGAAACCCTTCCTTATTTCTAAGGAATAATAAAAAACTCAATACTAATCTGATTTATTGAGTTCCGATCTTGTGTTTGTTCATTCATACAAACAAAGTGAGCAAGTTTGTGTGTGTGTGCATGCCGTTAGTGATAAGCATCCTAATGCACATATAACAGAATATTACTTTTACATTAGCAAGAAAAAACATTGTGTTGTCTCAAACAACTCTAATTTAAGAACAGCCTCAAGACAAAATGTCAACATTTCCAACTGTGTATCGGAAAAAGTGGGCAGGCCTAGGACAACCAGACCCAACCAGAACATTAGGATGATTCTAAGGGCCTGGCAGTGCCAGGAGGGCCAGGCTAAATTCTTAAAGTTTTTAAAATTTTATTTAACCAAAAGCTCCCAGTTTGATTCATTTTTGTTGGTATGGAGGCATCAATCGCACTCGGATGCGCAGAAAATCAAGCAAACAGAGAAATTCAAGGGATTATATTTTGATATATTATCATAGTAATATTATTGGGATATTATTTTGATATTATCTTATGTAAAGTGTTGGTCTCATCATCAGCATACCTCTGCATGCAATAGGTTAACGCAATTAGATTAGATGTCTTTATTGTCATTGAATAAAATTCAACAATTTTTTTGTTGTAACATCACCTTGGCTGGTTACAAACACCACATGCATTAAACAGGACAAATGTAGACATTCAATTGTACACAGAGGTTTAGCAGGCAGACAGTGGTTGTTTCCACACAGTTCTATGAATAAATAAATACATATATAAAATACACATTGAGACAGAAAAGCACAGAGATGGTGTGCAAGGGTTAAAAATACAGAACAAGCAGCAAGTAGGAAAGAGCAGCAAAGATGTCAAAAGTGCTATATGCATGACAGTCTGTAATAAATAAGTGGGTTAACTCTAAAAACAGTCCAGAATTGCAGTCCCAGTAATGTAGTGTGGCAGGCCAAGTGTTCTGAGTGCATGTATACAGCCTGTTAGGAGTGTGTGTGTGTGTGTGTGTGTGTGTGTGTGTGTGTGTGTGTGTGTGTGTGTGTGTGTGTGTGTGCAATGAACATCAGCAGACCAAATAATCATACTAGTCGTGTGTAAGGTAATGTGGGCAGAGACAGACGATGTTCAGAGCTGATAGCAAGCTCTAGTGCATTCAAGGGCCTAACCAAAAAAAAGCCCACATAGCTACATGCTATGGAGCTATTCAAATACTGCCACCGTTTGCTGCCTGATTGAATCATTAGCAGGCTAACAAGGGGGTGATGCAATGAAGCCACAGTGTGACAAAAGGGAGCAGACAGAGAAAGTCAACCAACTACATTAACTTTTGAGATTATTAGTAAGCTTGTGTACTGTGTTTAGAAACCCTGTGACACTATGAAACCAATAAGCTTTGAAATCCTGTTTCATACCTTGAGCTTAGAGTAATTTGTTAAGGCCAGTCAGGAGTGGTTGGGCATGTAAGATTAATGCATCAAGTTGGTCCCTCCATGCAGGCCAATCAATAATTTATGTGGCTGTATATTAAATGTTTCTCAAACTGCACAGGCTTATGGACCCTTCTGCGAATCAGTATGTCTTGATTTATGCGTTTTTAAATAATCAAACGATTCAGGGACAAGCTGTAGACATTCATTGATGGTAATGGCTGATAACTGCTAAAAGTTTATTTTGTCTGGGATCATCAAGTTCATGAGAGCACAGAGAAGTTCAAGTATTTCCATTCATTAGCATGTGTTTACAGATGTCTGTACACGGAGAAGGGGCAAAGAATCAGATAGTGAAGTTCATGGACTGCATTTATATAGCACACTGTTTGACACTCAGAGTGCATTACAGTTTTCCCCATCTATGGTGGAGGCTGTCCAGGCTAGTCCGCACACTGGGTGATGTTATAGTGAAGGACAGCCAGAAGCTTGTATAGCTTAGCCTTCCAAAAAGCTTAAAAAAGGTAGCGACTTTACTTCTGTGCTAAGAACATTGCAAATTACTTTTTTTTTTTCTTTTTTTTGTTCATGAGCAGGTGTGTGAAATGAAAATGGATTGGACACAATATTCTCAAATTGTTTTGTATTTGACATAAAAAAAATGTTTTCTCCTGTATTCATTCGCTTTGAATATCCTAGTAAACACAAGCTACATTAGAGCCCATTATTCCAGAGTGCTGTGGCCCAGCAGTAGACCTGCAGCACTGCTGGTAAACTAATGTCTTGTCTGGAAGAGGGGAACAGAAGACAGATGTAAGGGTGTGAGCGCCAGACAATTTTTTATACTACCAACATGGAGCATTTCAGAAATGCCTAAGAGATATAGTTCCATCACGCACACTCAGACAGTCAAAACATTCCAGTGAAATGGTGAAGATTGATATGGTAATCAGAAATAAATGTGACACCATCATCATTAAACAGATTATTTTGCCTGTTTTCTTAACAAATAAAAAGAATGTGACAAGGTTCAGTTTGTTTCTTGTGATCATTCCAGTTGTTATGGTGATATTCGTTGCAAGCAAGTGTTGGGTATTGTAGTTCTTGTTCTTGATGCACTGTAGTTTTTTATTTATTTTATTTTATTTTTTATCCCACCCATGCCCACAGTTTCAGAGTCATTGTGATGCTTCTATAACCCTATATGGGTCATATGGTTTGATTGGCAAATTTTTCAATCCTAGCGCATCTGGGTGGGGAGCTCTGCATAACAACAACAACAAAAAATGCTAGTTCAAGCCTGCATGGCACAAAGCCTATATGCAAAAAAATGAATTGCTGATCTTGCTGATCTTAATTTTACCGGTAAGTTGAAGACTATTCAAGGGTCTACAGCATACTGGAACACTATATTGTTAGACCATGGCCCGCTGTTGTTCTGGTTGACCAGTGGATCCAACGTTATTTGTTATTTTTTAAAAAATATATTTAAATAAAAGACTATACTTTATGAATATACTTTCATCACTGGTGTGCTTCCAAGGCTATTTGGGGTGTTGCATCACTAATGCCTCTGCCTGTGACAAATATATTTTCAACTTGGCACAACTTGGAATTTCCGTATTGTTCTACACCCTATCAGCTACAACCAGCCAGTAGCCAGTAGTCATCAAGAGTAACCTATAACTTTATGGACCAGAATACAGCTATGCTGATAGCAGATGACATCAAAAATATCAATGCAGAAAAAGGGCAACTCGTTCAGGGAAAAACTGCATCCATTTTCACCAGAAAAAAAAAAAAAAAAGACGGAAGGGGAAAATGCACGGGTTTATGTCACGGGTGCAATATTTTGACTCATTTAGGTTCACTTTTTTTTTTTGTGATTCACTTTTTTATTGGTTTTAAAGGGCACACAAAAGGGAAAACAAAACAAAAAGGAAAAACAGAACAGAACAAACCCGTCATCACATTAACAAACAGAAGTCAAAACCAGAAAGCAGTAGTACAGTACGTCACTTTACACTAAATGTAATAATAGTAAAAAAGACAAGAAAGGAGGAGGGACACAGATCATACAATGAAAAAAATTTAGGTTCACTTTTGATGTTGTTTGTGTGTGCTGCGTTGATCCATTGATCGAGTTGTGTGCTGTGTTTCACCCTTCCTGGTTCTACCAATGGATATGTACAGTTTTTTTTCTGGATCAGATTGAACTTGGTCTTAGGTGGGACATTTATTTAAAGCAGAAGTTCGCCCAAAGTGATGTTAAGCCTTGTTTTCGGATATCCTACGATGAAATACGATGGTTGAGATTGATATTTTGACAAACATTTGTGTTCCGAGAATTTTCGCTTGTTGCTGTAGCGTCTAAACAGCAGCCTATGGTCATTGGAACAATCCCTCCTAAAACACATTAAACGTCTGTCTACAAAGATTTGAAACCGAGTGGTCTGTAGTGTTCACCGATATGCTGACATAAATATCATCGCAATATGACTTCTATCAACTTCTAGCATTATTTTGGATTTCTTGTGAGTGACGTATTACTTCCCAGCAGTCAGTGGGGTTTGACTGTAAACTTCAATAAAACTTGCTAGAAGCTGCTAGAAGTCATATTTTGCGGTGATATTTATGTCAGCATATCGGTGAACACTTGGTAAGTGTCAAATCTTTGTAGACAGACATTTAATGCGTTTTAGGAGGGATTGTTCCAATGACCATAGGCTGCTGTATAGACGCTACAACGCTACAACAAGCGAAAATTCTTGGAACACAAGCGTTTGTCAAAATGTCAATCCTAACCATCATATTTCATCTTAGGATATCTGAAAACAAGGCTTAACATCACTTTGGGCGAACTTCTGCTTTAAATCGTGTTTACATGTCTCAAAGATCTAAACTGACTGCTACCTTGGACACATGCGTAATGGTTCCATGCGTCATCCATCTGACGTGCTTTACCTAGCACCTGTTAGCTTAGTGCCAACTCACAATTAAAACACCAATAAAACAACTTTGTTACAAATAAATTCGTTTAACTTGATATACAAGGTATGAATTGTATCCTCTTACATAACATAAATGAGACTGCAGTTTGCAGGACAATTATGTTCATTTTCACCCTCTTGGCTAGCTAACATGAACATTAGTAAAGATTCTGTTAGTTAATACCACACTTAATAGCATATGGAGTTCCTTGAATACTTGTTAGCATGCTAGCTTGGGTTTTGTGGTAATATGAGTGAAAAAACAAACTCATATGTGGTACATTTTTACAACTTTGTTGTACAGATTCTAGATCTAAAGAAGATATCCATCACCAGGCTTGTATCATTACACAAATGCGCAAATTGGAAAAAGTGTTCTGTGAAACCTATTGTGCTGGATACATGCATTCTGATCGGTTTATCAAAAAAAAAAGTTTATCAATTCAAATTTTAATTTGATTTTAATTTGATTTTAAAAGACACCTGGGATTTAGCCTGGTCATATCCAGCCCCTCGGTCTATGCTTCTCTTCGTACGAGGCTCTGGGATTCCCGCCACTGACCTTGTTCGCATTGACTGCATTGACACCGAGCCAATTAGTGATCTTATAAAATGCAACATGATAATACATAGGCTATTTGTCAAGGGCTGATCCGTTAATTTTGAATTTAAACATGGCTTCAGCAAACGTTTGCTTCTCAATAACCGAGATAGACCCTCGTACTCATATGAAGAGAAGTGTAGACCAAGGGTCTGGTTATAACCAGGTTACCTGGGATGCTGTGGCCGCAACTGTGGAGTTTCAACAGCCAGGGCAAGAAGACGAATGTGTAGTTCAGGAAACTGAGCTGGCACAAGAAAATCAATGTCAAAACCTAGCCTCGAGGCATCATCAAGTAATTGCTCAGAGCTTCAAGCTCACTTCACAGCAGAGCTCACTAAGGTCCTGATGAGCCCCATGCAGTATTGAGATTAGGTCACTGAACAGAAAGCATGTGATGGTAACTATCATCATGGATGGCTCTGACTGCATGGCCAATCCTTTCTATATTTTACTTTTAACGTGGTGGTTAGCAAGCCATTGCTGACAACGAATTCAAGTGGTCCTTCCCAGATTGTTGTCACCATGCAAGGAGAAGGTTCCTTCATGTTGGGCCAGGCATATGTTGCCTAAAATCACATCAGACACTTCAATGGTCTCTTCTTAGATTTGACGCAATTACAATTTATTAATTTCATTAAATGAAACTTCAACAAAAACATCATCAGAATCCCTCTTTTCTACTGCTCCCTTAGTTATAAAGGGCTGCATCCAACAGCTCAATATGAGGTCCTACTTGGAATACAAGCAAAACTTGAAAATGGACAACTCTACACAACAGAGATTATAATTTCACCAGTATAGTCCTGAAAGCTATTTCAGTATAATCCTACATATGCAAATTTGTCATGAATAACTGATCCCATTGCCTTGGTGGAGGTCTATGCCCTCGAAATGCTTTTCAATAGTTTCTTACCATCAGTGGTTGCTGACTTGAAGGGAGGCCTGGAAGATTGCAGAAATGTATTACTGCATAGATACTTTTGCCACATCTTTTTGCATGTTAGCTTAGTCATACACACACTGGAAGACAGAGAGACTGTATAGTTGCTGCATATTGTAGCAGCAAAGGGACTATTGATGTACACAAAAGCTGTTTGTCATGAGAGAGAGGGAGAGGGGGAGAGAGAGAGAGAGAGAGTTAGATAGATTAAAGTCTAGAATAGTCAGTCCTCCATTGACATTTCTTGGAATTTTAACATCCCATTCCGCATGCTCAAACACAGAAACAAGCAATATATTTCACTATTGACAAGAGGCCTCATAATCCTGGACCCGGAAGGACAATAAATATGAATGCACATTTTAAACGGAGCATTGCCTTGGAAACAAGCCTCGTGAATATAAAATGCAATATATTCTGCAACAACAGGCCACTTAAAATGTAAGAACTTCAAGCAAATTACATCCACCATTTGACAACTCCCAACACATAAAAGCAAAGCACAGTTCAGAAATTGACCAGAGGGTGGGTATGGGATAACACTGGATGGAAGGCGAACTGCAGACCCATCCCACCACAGCCAAAGGCCTATGCAGGGAAGCAAGCAAGTAGTGCTAACAGCGG
This sequence comes from Sardinella longiceps, assembly GCA_027497455.2. Taxonomy (NCBI): domain Eukaryota; kingdom Metazoa; phylum Chordata; class Actinopteri; order Clupeiformes; family Clupeidae; genus Sardinella; species Sardinella longiceps. The sequence goes on along the minus strand of JAODXP020000008.1, from coordinate 7,120,908 downwards.
CGCATATATCTAAAATGATTACTTACATTTGTTACTGCTGGGCGAAGGCATAGTGCCATTTGTTAAACGTTGACTCATTTACAGAATCCATCTCGTAGGGCCAGTGAAAGATATATAGCCTGAAAGAAGTAATCATTCGGAGGCCTTTTTAATGACCTCAAGATGCTTTTTCATGTCATTATGTTTGGTGCAATTGCTCGTGCCTTTATTTCTTTCTCTCTTTCTCCCCTTTTTTTCAAACAGAAGCTCCCCAAGGCTCTCAGAACAAAGGCAAATGGCAAAAGCATATTTTCTTGCCATTACCCAAAGAATTAGAATGGGAAATGGATGAGGCCTCAGCTTCTGTTGTCTACCTTCTGGCAGCAGTTGCAGAGGATTGCAAATGGATGTTGCACATCGCACCACTCGCCACCACCACTGATTGTGTCAGTTTTTTTTCCTTCTTTTTTTTTTTCTTGGAGGTCTAAATGCCTCCTATAAAGCTCAAAAATAACTTTTGCAAGCAGACAGCAGTGTACATAGTTGACACATTCAACATATGCCCAAAACACACTCACAAATAAAAACTCCCACAAATAAACACACACACAGACTCACAAGCAAGCTTTCTAAGGAACACAACCCAGATGAGGAGAGACATAGAAATAAACATACACAAAACACAAAGATAAACATAGGGCCATTAATAGGCGCGAAAGTACTCTCTCTCTCTCTCTCTCTCTCTCTCTCTCTCTCTCTCGCTCTCTGTGTTGCACACACACACACGCAAACACACATACAATGTGACGCAAACATTACTGCTGTCTTGCAACTGTCTGCTATAATATATTCCAGTTGGTATACTGTATCTCTATTTCTGATACATGCACTCAAAAGAAAACAGACACATAATACTTGTACTTCTTATACTTAAATAGCTAATAATAATGCAATTATCAAATCATCCTCTTTGCTGATTGTGCAAACTGTTGTTGTTGAATGTTAAAGCTGCTCAACTATTCGTCTGTCAAGACCATTGGATGGAACATAATTCAGACTGGAGGAACAGTCCAATTAATTCTGCTTCACTGATGCAGTGCATATTTCATTAACAGCTGAGTCAATACAGGTCAATTGCAAAACAGATTTGGTTTACAATCTCATCTTTTCAAGCGAGTTACCAGTCAGGAGGTTGGGGGAGGGGGGTAAGGGTTGAGGGGTGGAGAGGGAGATGGAGAGGCAGCTCTTTCCACTGATCCAGTGGTCGACTCGCCCATGACGGAGAAGAGGGTTGGAAAAAGTCAATGAGCATCTCAAGAAAACAAGAATGTTCCGTAGGGAAAGCAGGCTGAAAAAAAAATGCTAATCATAATCAAGAGAAAAAATATTATCACCACAAAGCATCACCATCCTCACACTCCACCTGCAGGGATTCTATGTATTGCAAGAGCATATTTGTGTGATAGTGTGTTTGTTTGCGCATGGATTCATTCCAGGCTTCTTGACTGTGTGTACTGGAGAATGGTTAGGTATGGCTCACTGCTCCTTGCTCCAGAGCCCAGGGTCCTTGCGCTGTCTCGCTAAATTGGAAAGCTCTCACCCGAACCATCATCGATCAGCCCTGTGTCAGCCTCAAGGTCTCCCCCATGTTGGTTTTAGTTAATGAAAGTAGCTCTTTCAAACCACACAAAACACATATACAAAGAGACACGTGCGCGCACGCACACACCCACACAGACACATACACACACACACACACACACACATACACAGGTGCACACACACAGACACGCGCATAGAAAAACACGAGAAACACAACATGAGAATAGATCATGTTTATCTCAAAGGAATATACTGTGATTCTGTGTGCTTTAGCACCAAACAAAAATAGCATCTGCTTATCTTCATGTATTCTTTATGGAAGCGTGTGAAAGACTGTTTTATTATAGAATGTTGGTGTGAATGACTTGTGAATGAAAAGGCATAGTTAGTCCCACATAAACAATATTACCAGAAATTCAGTATTGCAATGATCATTTTCTTATTATTTAATGTGCAAACTGAACACAGTTTAGAGATATAGGATGTTGTCTGTCGTCATTTTGGAGAGTATCTGCATCATTTGGACTGGCTGGTGTGTCACTCTCTCATTCACACACACACACACACACACACACACACACACACACACACACACACACACTTGTGCCACACATAAATAATTGAAACCTGTTATCCATTGCCATTCGCCACGCGTTGTCCCAGCCCCGGCCTCTAGCTTCTTTAATTAGCTTTAATTGATGAAAGGCAGATAAGCAAGCAGCTGGCAGGCAAGTTCCCAGACCTCTTTATCCTCCGCAGGCTTTCATGCTGCATCAGCGGCCGCAGTGGAGACGGCTGAAGGGGCCGCAGAGGGCTGGGGGCACAGCAGTGGTTTGGGCTTTGAGTGTGGAGAGGAGGCACAGTGGGTGGGGAGTGCTTGGTTGCAGCTCAGCCAATATCTGTACAGCATCCAACACATTAGTCTTCAATTCAATTGGCAGATATCATATTTTTTAGGGTTTAGAAATTCTAACACAGCAAGAATAAAACAACATTAAGTAAACTGCAAATATAGTATTTAACTCAACATCAGTGTAAGATACAGATATTCCACTGACAATTTTGGTCAACACCTTGTTTGACATGGTTCAAATCAATGTTATTATCTGTGATTAGAGAGTGCCCCTGAAGCAATTTCAATCAGGTGTTCTTCAGACCATATGAAGTGCCTATACAGATTATCAAGTCTTTCTCAGTATCTGGATTAGCCTGACATAGCCCGCCCATAATACGAATGTTCATCCGTATCCATGGTCTGGGAACGGTCCTCTGGGGCGTGTTTACATCGGTAGAGAGTCTACCGGCCAATAAGCGAAGCTGATTAGACGAGCTGTCCAATCGTTTCAAACCAGAAGTGAATGCCCTCCCCCGCAGTATAATCGCATCTGGTTCAAGAACCTCCAGACCATGAATACGGATGAACAGCAGTATTATGGTCGGGCTATGTCAGGCTATATCTGGATAGCTTACTGTAATAGAATCCTCACAACCATCCTCAATTCTTCCAAGAAAGAACACACTGTATTTATTTATTTATTTATTTATTTATTTATTTATGTATTTACTCACTCTTGAAGTTCAATGATACTGGAATAATATATGTAGAGGCATATATATATATTGAAAAGTCCTTTTGTGAATGCTTTTGTTGGAGTCAGAGCTATTTTGTAAAACATACATTTTAAGTGAAAGTGTAAGTAAAACATCCTATTACTCCGTGGTAAGGCATTTAGATTGCAGGCAGGCTTCGTAAAGCCCTTGTGTATTGGTAGGTTAATGACAGACTGGAGAAACATACCTATTGACTCTTGTTTGGGACATTTGCCATCAATCTTTCAGGATTAACAGCCTTATTGACAATGTCAGCAAGTTCACAGTAATTCAGCCATAATATGCCGTTTGAGTGACAGCCTAATCTGCCAGTCAACTCAGTTAAACATTGGCGCTGTCCCATCTGTGCATATATAAACAAGAGCCCAGCATGCATACTCTCTCTCTCTCTCTCTCTCTCTCTCTCTCTCTCTCTCAAATACACACACACACACACACACACACACACACACACACACACACACACACACACACACGTCGCGCCAGGCAGCAACTCTAGGGTCTTTGATGTGAGGGGGTCGGAGAGAGAGATAACCCCTCCCCAGCTGTGCCAGGCCCTGTAGTTGACTACTGTTTGAAGCAGACTTAGACATCACAGAACACTCTCTGTTTCTTTTCCTTCATCCCTCTTTCTCTCTCCATTTTGCCCTCTCTCTTTCCCTCTATCTCTCTCCGCCTGACTTCCTCTCTTCCTCTCCTCTCTCCCTCTTACACTCTATTTCTTTCTTTCTCTCTCTTTCTGCTCCCTTTTTTGTTTTCGCAGGGGACAGAGATGAGAGGAGATTTTTTTTTTTTTGTAAATATTCAAAGCTTTCAATGCTCCCCATCCCCTTGTGCATGTTTGGGATAGCCATGAGGGCATTATATCATTCTATCATGCATACAGTACATATTCCATACCATAAGGACTATGTCTGAGGTCTGTCCTATGTATTGAGCCAAACAGCCACACAAATCAAAGACCTGAGTTTAGGTGAGATTGGCATGTTGAAATGACCCCCCCACACAGTGTTGATGTGAGAGGAACAGCCTATATGCCAATCGGAGTGTAAATAGTATTCGTGGGATAAAAGTGGAATTGTGCCAACCAACTAACTAAAAACGAACTGCCCTGGTTGGTCATGTCAGTCTGGCCAGATTCACACCATAATCTTGCATGCGTGTTTCATATCTGTAGTCTGTTCACTGGGCATGTGTATTCACACCAGAAAAGGTCTTCTGCTTAAACTGGCTTCCCAAGCACAGGTTTTGACTTGCAGAGAAACTGAAAACCCTCCACAGAGACGGAATCAAGACACTTTTCTGTTCCACTTTTTTTTTTTTAAATGTATTTGATTCTAGCTCAATGCAGATGGAGAGTTTATCTCTACTAATGCATTAGCCACCCTAATTAGCATTGAAAGGACTAGTGTGACTGTCAGACATGTCGGATGCTTATCTGTCCCCTTCCCCTCTTCAGCCCCTGATAGCCTCCACCCTGCTATGGCCAACCCTCCACCCTTCAAATTTGACTAGTACCCCCCTTCACGTTTCTGTGTGGGCTTGGACATTTCCAAAATCTACTGAGTAACATGCTTTATCAGACTCTGAATGGAGTGGCAGTGGCACTAAGTCTACACCTTGACTGTATGTAGTTGAGTCTAACACATTAATTTGGCTCTGTCATGCTTCTACCGTGTGAACATAATGGGACACTGTGTATTTCAGCAACCTTGTTATTGTAGCAATAATTAGATCCTTTAGCCCTTTCCATTATTAGTCCTTTGCAATTGTTTGTCTAAAATCTCTATTTAATTCTTAGTTGTACAGTCAACCCTTTCCCAAGTACTCACCAATTTATGGTCTGCAACTTTTCTCAGCTTTTAAGACTTAAGTTATTGTGACTTCTCTGAGTTTCTAATGTTTGGAGGTTATATGCATTTGATCTCAAACTTCTCTGAAAGAGAATGTGCACTTTAAGAATTATGAGACACAAATGCATAATTTCTTTTACAAGGTTAAAACGCCTTCATTTCTCAGCCATCAGTGTATGGCACAAAGCAATTTACAATTCCATGTGTCACATTTAGAATGCATGAGCCTATTTCATTTATTAAGTATTCTCAATGAATTTTGAATTAAAGGGCTGGTTTTAATTCAGCATGTGTAGCACGGGGAGGTGCAAAACAGGATCAGAGACGATATCTGTCTTGTCAGGAGAAATGACTGAGGGAGTGCCATCAACCTGAGCTGCCTGGTTACACCATAAAACACGCAGGCCAGGGCGAGAGGGTGGACACGCAACGCAAGGCTTCAGCAAGAAATCATAGTTCAACTCTGGCAGGGGGGCAGCTAGTTTCATGCGGTAATGCTGTTGAAATGTCAGCCGGCCAGATTGTGTGCCTCGCCAGATGAATCCAAGATGGAAGGCTGTGGTTTCAGAGTATTGATGGTCTGTTGTAAAAGTTGGCCATGACGGATGTGGTGCAATTGAGTGCAGAAGTACCCTGCAGATCCCAATAGCTTGGCGAAGCATGCGGAATGCATATAAAGTCTCACTATAGGTGCAATCATGCGTCACATTACATCATGACTGACAATTGGTGTTGTTAAAACACAATTCTCAAAGGCAGGCAGACCAAAGAGTGAAATATAAAGGGAATGTTATTAGTTATGACATTCTGAAAACCTCAAAATTCTGATTTGTTCTCTCTGGAAATAATATTGAATCACTTTCATGTAACAAAGGTAAAGTTGTTTACAGTAAAAACACAAGATATACAGTATGCTGTAGATACTCCTTATCTTACAGTAAAAACAGTGGCTAGAGTTGTCTGATTTCTAACTTTTTGGTTGTTGATCCTTGGGTTGCACACATACAGAGGTGTTTCATGTAAATTCAATACTGAGAATTGTCTATCAGGATGTCTGAAAAGATTGCACTCTAATTGGTTGGTTGGTTGATGTACTGCGAATAACTGGTGACAAACCTGTTTGAGGAACTCAGCAGGCAGAGGCTTTTTTTAGCCGTAATCATCCATATACAGTAGGCTATGCGTTTTAATTACCACAGTCAGAATTCATGTCAGTTACATTAATTTTAATTAACTAATTAACTTTGCTATGTACACTACATGAAACATCTTAGTGTCATATACAGCGTAAGAGATATGTGGTATGAGTTCTGTGGGTTGAACAGATGTGTGATAGATCTGCACTTCCTGACATCCGCTGCCTGTTTTACTCATTTCCATAATGTACATATTTCCATATTTTACAGTAAATAGCCTGAGAAACAAATCTCCCACATATCAGAAGATGTTGGATCTGTCCACAAGGGAGGGATCAACATGTGTAGTGGGTATATTTCATTGAAGCTATTTGAATTGACTTGATTGAAGCCCTACCCATGTTGTATATCTCTACTGCATTTGATACAGCACCAGTAGTTTCATGAATATAAGCTGCACTGGGTATAAATCTTAGGTCCACAGTAGGCTATAATTGCCCCCATGTCCTTGTATAAACCTCACAGATGAATAAATGTTCAAAATGTCAAAATCCATGACAATATTATGGACGGACGGACGGACGGACGGACGGACAGACAGACAGACAGACAGACAGACAGACAGATAGATCAGAAGAGGGAAACAGATTATTCTGTCTTAGAAATGTTGTAGCATATAACACATTGCACTTTTAAAGTAGGTTTGAAAAGTTTCCTGTGGGAATTGTTGGCATTGAGGCGATACAGTCACAGCTGGCACATGTCACATCCCTGAGACACCTCAAGTCAATTTCACAGTTTGTGCCAACCAGCCCACTAGTGGCCCTTGTCCATGAACTTTTGTACTGAACTGGGAGAACGCAGAGGAATGATGGCAGAGTTGCTCAATAGCGGAGGTCATTTCATTTCCACAGCTCATTGTGCACCTGTGACAGAAAGAGAGAGAGAGAGAGAGAGAGAGAGAGAGAGAGAGAGAGAGAGAGAGAGAGAGAGAGAGAGAGAATTAAAAAAAGAGAAAAACATCTGGATGTGCTGTGAGCAAATGAATAACATTGGAGGCAACTTTATCTAGTGTACCACAGCCATCAAATTGAACTGTGACTAAGTGGAGATATGGAATGTTCTAGCCTTTCAAAACAGGAGCTCCTTTGATTGTACTCTGTGTGTCAATGACCCACTCTATAACCCAACCTCTGACTGAGTGCATTTTAACTTGGTATGAAGGCGGTGACTTAAACCTGCTGCCATTTAGGATTAAAAAATAATAATAAAAAATCTCAGTTTCAATGCTCGTATTCACCAATCAGGCCTGATTCTGACATTTTCATGTGAATGACATGTAATTTTGTGAGGCTATCAAGGTGACACAATTCAAATCCAATACCTTTTTCAATTTCAGCAAACTACATCCACTATTTGCAAGTCAATAAGAAGAGGCTCTATAGGACTACTCTGTGGGTGTGGGTGGAATCAAACAACCTCAAATGGTGTTTGTACAATGCCCTGGTTATGTGAGTGGAGAATGAGATGGCTTAAATTGAGCCATATTGACATAACTACAGAGGGAAATGGACTAGTTTGACTGACACTTGACCAGAGAGTGTAATAGTTCAGTTGTAATAGTTCATAATAATATCTTAGCCGGTAAGAAATATAATTAAATGTCTTGAAAGTCTTTGAAAAGCATCTGCTATGCTTTTGCATAGCCTCTCTCTCTCTCTCTCTCTCTCTCTCTCTCTCTCTCTCTCTCTCTCTCTCTCTCTCCCACACACACACACACACACACACACACACACACACACACACACACACATAGAGAGAGGGAAACATCTGAGAGGAGCACAGCCGGGCTGAGTTAAATAAATAAATAAATAAATAGCCCACAGTTTTTGTTGTGCAGCGGGCGATGATGAATGCACAGACTGAAGGCCAGATGAAAATCCCCACCATCAGTCACACTGGACAGGGCTGAGCTGCTTCATCGCTCCCTCCTTCCTTCCCTCCCTCCTTCCCATCATCCACTCCCTCCAATTCCCTCTTTCTCCCACCTATCCCCGCCACCTCCTCCTCTCCCCACAGATGCTGGATTGGACACGCTGCTCCAAAAGACACTGGCACCCTGAAAATTACACTTATTCTCCGGAAATCACATTCAAGTGGTTTGCTCAGCCGTCAGTTCACTCAGTCAAGCAACTGAGTCATTCGAGTTTCTTCAATGAAATTTCCTCTTAGGTTTGGTGACTCACAGTGCCATAGTGCTGTTCAACCAGTGGTCTTTTTTTCTCCCTACACTAGTAATTGTTTTATGCCATCTGCATTAACTACAGTACATCTAATTAGTCATGATGTAATTTTGATAAGTGGTACAGAGGAGGGATTATGGAATGGTAGGATGTCACTTTAGATGATGCAATCAGTTGAGTTGATGAACGATCAATGCCTGGTTTAAGAAAGAAAAAAAAAATCATTGAATGGCTCTTGAGTAGGTTGATGTTGGCTAGAAACTCCATATACCAAATCAGGACTAATGACAAATCCACCATGTCCCCAAGCAATTGGTGCACTTGGGAACCATCTGAATCATCATGAAGAAGAACAAGAATCAGTGCCCATATGTTCTCAGATTAGGAAGTATTGTACACATCCCTGATTATTTCATGAAAGGTGACCTACAGGTATTCAGGTCAAAGAAACTTTCTATTCTGGAAGGAACTGAAAAAAAAAAAAAAAAACTAGACCCCATTGTTCTGTAAAGCTTACCTTTTATTGCACATAGCAACGTGGTAAGTTCCTTTCCTTCACAAAAATTTCAACCTATTGCCCTGCTGTTGAACCTATTGCCCAGCTGAAATGTGACTAACAGCAATCTGTGACCTTGAACATCATGGCTATGGCTTGAACTGCCCCAGATTTTTCTTTTATGAATGGACTATTGAATTTATTTTGCTCCTACTCCAATACAATACTGAAGCATTTGTAGAATTCCAATGCATACCTGTTGCACTTGATGTTGTACTAATGCTGTGTATTGAGTAGGATCATGCAGAATGATTTAAATGTATAGTAGTAACACACTATTGCTTTACCTAGAATGGTGAAAATATAACTGTCTTTAATCCAGAGGCTGCTTTACAAGAGAAACGTGAATGTGTTGATTAGCAGTACATACTGTACTGTAATAGAACTTTGTGTGTGTGTGTGTGTGTGTGTGTGTGTGTGTGTGTGTGTGTGTGTGTGTGTGTCTCTGTCTGTCTGTGATGAACATCATGCAAGTCCACTGATGGTTTGATAGGTTAGATATGTTTCATCAAACAAAGTGTCCTTGCTAAGTCTCTCTAAACAACAGCAGCTGAAACCTGCCAGGATCATGCACACACTTTATCAGAGGATTATTAAATTCTATTGATTGATTTGATTGATTAATTAAACTAAGGGTTCTTTTGCAAATGTTTGAGAACTGTGGGGAGAATTCTAGGGTGAAAATACACATAACTGACTCAGTGAAAGTTAGCTGGCTATATGCGGACATGAATATCTAAGCAATGCCTTGGAGGCGCCTGCAACACGGAGGATATTCCTCTGCTTGGGCCTTGATCAATACCCACAGCTCTACCCTGCAAGCCAACCAGATCAGAGAGTCAGGCTGAGCAGCTATAATGAATCGCCAGCTCGTCAGTGGAAACTTTCAGATCCACCCCACGGTACTAAGAAACACCCCAAACAGCGGGGATGAAAGAAAAACAAACAGCACAAAAAAGACAGAAAAGAATGTAATACAGAAAAACAAAAATAAACCATTTTGTTGTTGTTTACTAAAAGCATCTTGGGAACATAATGGGTGGTAAGAGTATCACAACACCTGATAGCATCCTTACGGATTCTAAATTGCAGCACAATCGTGTGTGTATGTGTGTGTCTGTGTGTGTATGTGTATATAATTATGCACATGTGTGTGTCTCTGTGTGTGCAAAGTTGCATCACATATGTATTAGGTTGTGTGTGTGTGTGTGTGTGTGTGTGTGTGTGTGTGTGTGTGTGTGTGTGTGTGTGTGTGTGTGTGTGTGTGTGTCAGGGCCGGACTGGGACCAAAAAATGGTCCGGGCATTTCTGGCGGCCCATCATTCAATTCAATTCAATTTTATTTGTATAGCGCACAAATACAGTACATTGTCTCACGGCGCTTTACAGACAGTACGGGAAGCATCCATGAGAATCAGGGTAAAGGAAAAATCATGATTTTAATCAATAGTAATAATGTTGTGGCTAGCTAAAATAACACTGCAAGTTGGACATATTACATGAACATGAGAAATTTAATTAAACTAGCCCAATATCCTTCATGAAAATTATGAGTAAATGACAGCCCTGGCCTAAAAATGACCGTCGGCCCATCGGGCATTGCCCTGTATGCCCTATGGCCAGTCCATGTCTGTGTGTGTGTGTATCATGTGCATGAGTGTATGTGGGCACGCGCATTGTGAAGGGGCAACACTAACACCCGCAGAATAGGGTAATTTATGCATCCGCCTGCTTCCTCATTTGTGCAGTCATCTGTGGCCCCTCCCTGTCCTGAACCCATCAATGCAGTTAATGACCCAGCTCACTGTGCCAGCGCCACTCTCCAGAAGGCCATTTGTACCCACCTCTGCAGCCATGTGCCTGCCTGCCATCTAGATAGACTGAGGCACCTCAGTGACACCTAGTTAGCTGCCCCATTCTAAGTAAACAGGACGATAGTATATATAGTACTATATAGTTTGTGTGTGTGTGTGTGTGTGTGTGTGTGTGTGGGGGGGGGGGGGAGGTAATTACTGTATGTGAGTGTTGATCCAGTTTTGATTCAAAAATTGTTTGTGGGAGTGTCTGATGCAATTCATGTTGAACTGTTTCAACAACTGTGCTTTAGTGATGATGCAACCTGCAGTGTTGAACTTTAATAAATGAATCTGGATTCTAAAAGTAGCTTTTTTATTATTCTGAGTTAATATAAATACAGTTGAAGAGGCATCCACATAAAATTCATCAATAATATTGCACCATTTTGTTGACAAAAGGAAAAACAAAACATACGTCTCACCCTATTTATCAAATCACAGATTTGTGGCACATTCTTCCATCTCCACTCCAGTGAGAAACTCTGATTATTGAATACATCTTCTCACTCAATATTGGCAACATGGGCCGCAGACATAACACATGAGTCTTTACTTCTGATATAATTTGTAAATAGGGCTCTTTTATGTTTGCCAGACTGGGGCAGACATTATGGAAAGTCTAAAAGCAATGTCTGGGGTGTGGACACTGACCTTCATAAAAGAAGCAGTCACAAAAAAGGGAGAATTGGCTTTGAAGAAAAGCACAGGCAGATTCACAGACTGGGGCCTACAGCTGGATGTGAAACATGGCTAAGAAAGCTTTAATCATCAGATTATCTGCACTGTCATTACTGGGAGCAGGATGTGGATTTTTACTTGGTTTTATTCAGCTGGCGTTCTTCTGCCCGACAATGAGTCCCCTTTCCTGCCCCACAAGCATCTGTCTAAAGACACAGGGGATCAGGACGATTCTCTATCTCTATTTCTCTCTCTCTCTCTCTCTCTCTCTCTCTCTCTGTGTGTGTGTGTGTGTGTGTGTGTGTCTGTGTGTGTGTCTGTGTGCATGTGTGTGTTTGCAGATATGAGTGCATGCCTGTGTGTGTCTGTGTACATGTCTGTGTGAGAAAGTGTGTGTGTGTGTGTGTGTGTGTGTGTGTGTGTGTGTGTGTGTGTATGTGTGCACATGCGTGTCTGTGTTTGTGTGCACACCAAGCTGTGGGATTTCTTAAGAAGCTTCTCCTCCAATTATTCTCCTTGTCCCTGTAGCCGTGCACTATGTGTCGCAGCTGGGAAATCACTGCTGTGCATTTCCCACTCAGCCAGAGTAGAACCAGTGATGCAGAGAGGAGGAGAGGAGAGGAGAGGAGTGGAGGATGAGAGGAGAAAACTAAAAGAGGAATAATGAATGAAAGGACAGTGATAAAAGCATGAGGTAGGGGGAGAAGAGGAGAATAAAGGAAGGAAAGAAACTGATGGACAAAGAAAAGAAAATATGAAAGAGAGAGAGAGAGAGAGAGAGAGAGAGAGAGAGAGAGAGAGAGAGAGAGAGAGAGAGAACAAGTAAGTGAGATAAGAGTGAAGGAGAAAGAAAGAAGGAAGAAGGTTCTAAAAAAAAGCTACACAATAAAAGAAAACAAATAAGTTAAAGTGAGAAGAAAGTTTGTAAATGAATTCTAAATTGATTGTAAACCTTAATGATGTGGGTTGATTTGGCCGAACACCAAATAACAGTAGGAGTTGTATTATGCTCCTTCTCCTGAGAAGTACATTTGCTCCCAATGCCATTCATTTTAATCCGAGTACTTGAGGCACAACCATGGAGTTAAAAATAATAACAATAATGACCTACAACATGGGACAGTGAGCCCCACTTCTCTGACGACAAAGGGATGTATGAAAGCAATAAATGCACTAATTATTTATTTTGCTCATTTTCTCATCCTTTTACACATTATTAGCCTCTTTCTCAGAGTCATTAAAATATGCTTAGAAGCCTGCTGTTGCCTAATTTTCTTTTAATTGCAACGTGAAACAAAGTGACGCATTCATTTATTTGAGTTTTCAAGATGCCCTTGCTGGCTGTCCATAGTGTGGAAACACGACGGGAGGAAACAAGTGAATCATTTTCTTTTGTTTTGATTTGTGTTCATCGTTATAAAAGAAATACACACTTCTCTGTTTCTTTAATAAGCCCCTGTGATTGACATGTCAGCGAAGCGCTATTAAATTTAATCACATTGCAACTTGCTGCTAATTGGTCATGAGTTTCTAACCTTGAGATGTGTTTTACAAATCTCAAAAAGGCTGTTAAAAAATGATGAAATATCTGTGTCCAGTCACACCGCAGACCAAACCTCTGGCGCCCTTGTTGCAATGTAACTGTGTTACTATGATCACACACTTCATTCTGTATGAGATGAGGAAAGGTTCGAGTTTCTTGCATTTCTTCACATTTGTGATGGACTAGTAATTGTCGTGAGGGTGTCATGGCTAAACGGATGACCTGTTAGACACAGATATTGTCTATAATATTATTATGCTGAACTTAATGACATGATTACAAGCTACTGTAGGGATTATATATTAGGTGTTGGCAAACAACATTTCAGAGCTCGTTGAGACTTGGCTCCACTGTCTCACAGTTCAAGCGTAATTTGTGTAGATGACTCGGAGGCCAGAGGGCGGGACTCCATTCTGGCTCAGCCACTGGCAGCTGCTGTGAGGCCAGGGCTCCATTCTGGCTCTGCCAGTGGCTGCTGTGAGCTGTCAAGAGAACAGTCTCAAGCTCGCCCACTTTCTTCAGCTCCCCTGGAAAAGGTCAAATGCCTCTAATGGCTTCGTTAAGAAGCTCCACTCATGTGCCTCCATCCTCATATAGAATAGGAGTAAAATCCTTTATTTTTCCTTAACAGAGGGAAATTGAGCGTAATTACATTTAACTTTTAGAGTGATATATTTCAGCAGATGGAGAAATAACTGAAGCATATGGAACATCTCTTCTGCCATTAACCTTCTACTGAACAGGTGAAGCCCCCCAAAATGATCTACAATATCAGTTAAAGGCTGGGGCGAATTTTGTAACAACCTCATGGCACCCCCACATTTGTGTATGGATAAGACTTGATGGAGTGCTTGATTCGTTACCATCTGTCTTCACCTGGGCAAACTGCCAGTGTTGCAGAAATGTCAGTAGGATGGAAATTCTATTAGCAGTATATTTCAGAGGTATCAATACGCTCGACAGAAAGCAAGCGAAGCAGAGAGACAACACAAATTAGAGATGGACCAAATGTGTGGGGGGTTGGAGATGGTGGTGGGTTTTGGGGTTCAGAATCAGTCATTATATCCACTTGAACAAGCTTTCATATACACAAAGGAATAGAATTGGGAAGAGGAAAAAAGAATTGATGTGAGAGAGATTTAGATTGAGTCAGAAAGAGTAAGGGAGCCAGCCACTGAGTGAGACAAAGAGTTAAAGTCAGAGAGGCAGGAAGGCACAGAGAGAGAGAGAGAGAGAGAGAGAGAGAGAGAGAGAGAGAGAGAGAGAGAGAGAGAGAGAGAGAGAGAGTCCTTGACAGAAGGGGAAAAAAAACTACATAAAGTGAGGAGAAAGAGATTGAGAAAGCCAGTAAAGCGGTCCTTCAGTCGCTCTCACTTTGTCAGATTTGTGTGGAGGATTGTGGGGGATTTTATATGGGCAAGAACAGAAAGGAAGAACTTCAGAGTGGTCTCTCTCTCTCCCTCTCTCTCCCTCTCTCTCTCTCTCTTTCTCTTTTGGTCACGCTTGCTCTCTCTGCAGGGGTTGTAAAACTTGAGATGAAAATTGGCCCCTTTAGACCTTACTCCGTTAACTTCCCCAATCCCACACCTACACAGCCAATCCACAACAGGTTGTTTACAGGCTATCAGGAAGCGTTAATGGCATGAGCGTAACACTGATTTGACTAATACAAGGAGTGCTACACCAATATTTTATTTTGAGATCACACTAAATAAATAGAACATGTCTTGACACATGGAAGTGGACTAACCATGAGATGAAAGTGAAATGGGGTGAGCGTGAGATATTTCTCCTTATATAAATGTTGAAACTTTCATGTTCTATTAGAAATTTCAGATGAAGGACTGAAATGACTAATTAGCCTGCAGTTCCCAGCATGCACCACTTTGTCTTTTATGATTGGCTAACTGATCACCCGGGAACCAATGTTTTATTTGTATGTGTGCTCAGTGCAAATAGATTTGAATAGAATAGACATTTGGGAGGTGCTATCCATGGATAGCCAGACTAGAATGTGTAACCCCCCACTAACATACCAACTCCTTGGTGTTCAAGACATATATTTTCTGTTTACCTGCATGATAATGAGAACAGCCAAATGAGATTATGGAATATGGAGGAGGTCTCGCCTACTGGGTCCAGCTATGCGGGTGCTTTTCCAAACAAACCAGGGCCTCAGTAGTTGTTCTCAAGTTTGGTCTGACCAATGATGCTCTATCCTTGTAGACAGTTGCCTAGATGTAGGCCTACCCTAGCAGTGTATCAGGATATCTATTGCACAGAAAAGGCAACCACTCTTAGATTGAGCCAGGTGTATCCTTATAGCCTTATAATACAGGATATTATAGTCTATATGTTGATGTCTGGCTTGTCAGGCTAGAGGAGGACACTATGTTTGCTATAAGTCTGACTAAATCACCAAAAGGTTAAATTTGTTTGGAGAAAGAGAGATATGAGCAAAAGCCTAAAGCTGACAGTGGAGAAGATTGCTGTGCTTTACAGTCATCTGATGGAATATGCATTTTGATGCAATGTGTCAATCAGGAGTAGACAGATTCCATGGAAAAGCAGTGGACTCTGGACCATATTCATACTCTGGGCCAGTCATGCTCCATTCCAGCCACTCCCTCATATAAAGTAAAGCAAAGTAAAGTGAAGTAAATTTTATTTATATAGTGCATTTATCGACCGTAAGGCCACTCAAAACGTTAGACGTAGACAAACACAAAAGACGTAGACAAAACATAAAGTGTCAATCAGTCCGTGGGTGGTAATGAGGCAGGCTATGGAGCAATGATGACTTCAGAGACGGAGAGGCAGACAGCAGACTATAGATGAACCATCCGGCAGGTCAACAGTGAACTCAACGGCAACGTTATCGAAGACGTTTCAAGCCAAACCATTCCGAAATGGCACTCTCTTAAAGATGCCAGGGAGACGCCACTGTCGATGTTGATAGAGATTTTCAGGCTGGTTGTTGTAGCTGGCTGACCTGAAACGGTGGTTCTCTTGGTATGACATCTGTGTTCTGTCAATCTCTCTCTCTCTCCTCTTTGCCGATGGAATTAATGCAATCGCCAGTAGCCTTTTCCTCACTTGCCCGATGTTTTCCATTGGCCGGCAGGACATCCCGCATCCAACTGATAATATAAAAATACTTGACGAAAACATTTTGAAAATATATTTACTGTACATGTAGCGAATATTTTCAAAAAGACGAATAAGGACATGTTACGACAGGACAAGACATAAAATAAATTAAATTACAAAAACATCAAACAAAAACAGGAACTAGACAGAGCGGCGTACTCGCCAGCGTCCCCGTAACCTAGCAACCTTTAAACACACTAGCCAATTATTAATTCACCAACACAGCAAGTCAAACACATGTGGACTATGAAGCAGGTTGAATCATGTCCCTATAAGCCATACTAGAACATTGAAATGTATAGTCCAGCCACAATCGATAGAACAAACTCAATTGGATGGACTCCGTGGTTGTCTTACAAGTAAGCAATAAATCCCGAGAGGCCGGTGTAAATGCTGGTTTTAGGACGGGTGTTGTTAGGCACGAGGCGCAGCCGAGTGCCGTTAGACATCCGTGCTAAAACCAGCATTTATACCGGCCTCGAGGGGTTTATTGCGCTTCTAAAACTGTTACCACGTTAAGCGGCAATTGTTTCATTAATGGAAAACATAACCACGAGAAATACAGCAAGTTATTCCTTGATACCAATTCCTCCGCCAAAAAACATACTTCCTCTTACTGAATGGTTGCCAAGTAACGCATAAGCGCTGCTCCATTCACTTTCTTATGGCGCAGCAGTTTAGAACGAAATGCGGTTGGAGCCGTGCTAAATGCCTAATTTACAATGGCATCGAACGCGTTTTCAACCAATCACAATCGAGGACCGGAACTATCAGTTTTAGAAACTGCCTTTTTGCCATACCATATGATGTGCTACGATCAACCAGCGGAATGACCTCTGTTCTTTGCAAAGCCCACCAAACATCTCTCCAAACACATAGAATGCTGCCAAGTCCCTATGGCCGATGGCTAGATGTACTGGCTGAGCAAAAGCATTGTAATAATGCGAAAAAGAAAACATGCTGATTGCAGTGAAGCTCAATGGAGTAAAGCCCTGTATTATCATTTTTTTTTCTTCAAATGCAACATGTATGGGATATGGGACATTGCATTGATTCTCCATTTAACGTCCCCCCTTCTTATATCCTCACACGTTTTCTGTTGCAGGCTAATAAATTGTGGTTAACCACATCTTCCTGAGCATCATTATGATTTTCCAATTGTAATAATTATTGTTGTGGCCGTCATTGTTATGCTGGAACAAGGACTGCATTACCTATTGCGTTGTGCGTCCATAAAATAGCATTTCAGGAATGCGTGACTGACGAATGACCAGGTTTTTTCCAGTCACTGGCGGATCCCTTTCTGCGTCTTTATAATAGCATCTTTTGCGCTTTGCGCCTAGCCACACCTTCGACACACCTCCGAGGACGCAAAGTCACTTGCTAGTTAGACAACGTGAATTACTTGACAGAGAAACGAACCATGCGCTCGCCCAAAATAGCAATGACAGCTTGCTTGAGTCGCGAAGGCATGGTGCGCCGTCTGCAAGATAGGGCCCCACTTCTTTCATGAGTGCAATAAGATAAACTCATGTGGATGAGGGTGTTTGCTTGAAATAATTTAAATCCAACAGAAATATAAAATACTGTATATACTGTATAGTGTACATGTTACCAGACCTCAGACATGTTTACTTTTAAGGTTAACACATATTTTTTTAAATGCTCAATTGCACATCCTTATGAGTCACTGACCCAAGCACCAACTATTTTAAAGCCACACAATGTGAAACAATGCCTCATTATGTTTGACAAAAAAGACATCAGAGAGAATACAAAAAAGAGCAGTATAATGAAAGAGATATAGATACAGAGGGAAAGAGAGAGAGAGAGAGAGAGAGAGAGAGAGAGAGAGAGAGAGAGAGAGAGAGAGAGAGTTTTGAGGGGGAGGCTTATTAGTTGTTGACAAAGTAATATTTAGTTTTATGTCTTTTCACCAAAGTTTGCTATATAATGAGTAGAAACCGCGTGTGTCAACAAAGATGCACAGCCAGAGATAAGTCGACTTGTGTGTCCCATGTGATCAGTGCTTTTTGAGCAAGCAAGATGTGGCGAAGACTTCACTCTCTCTGATCATTAGTCCTCTGCCCACCTTTGAGTTGGGAGTGTGGAGGTGGCAGTGTAAACTCTTATCAGACTGACAGCTCGGAGATTTTTGTTTCATCAGTTTGGGATGTCAACCGTCTTTTGCAGCAGAAAATCACAAGCATGGAGTTTGGAGCAGTGAGGGGAAAATGCCAGTGTAGGGATTAACTTGGCTATGCTGTTTCTACAAGTAAGGTTTTTCTTACTTAAAAGAAAAAGGAGAGGAAGGAAGAGGGAAAATAACGTGCTACAACTGAGGTTGCCACGGCCAGGGTGATCTGATCAGCTCATGGAGGTGGTGCTGCTTGGGGGTGAAATGGGAATTTCATGCTTACACTCCCAGCAATGATACAGCTTTGAGAGACTTGAGTCAGAGGGAAACACACACACACAGACAGACAAACACACACACACACACACAATAACAAATACACACACACACACACATGCACAAGCATGCACGCGCACACACACACACACACACACACACACACACACACACACACACACACACACACACACACACATAATAACAAATACACACACACACACACACGCACAAGCATGCACACACACACACGCACGCACAAGCATGCACACACACACACACACACACACACACACACACACACACACACACACACACACACACACACACTAACAAATACACACACACACATATAACAACAAAAACAACAGTGCCACAGAAACCTGAAAATAAATAAACCAAACCAAGACAAACAAACTAACCAAAAGAAAAAAACACAGATGTATGAACCAACACCAAAACCCCTAAAATTGCACAGCCAAACCATAAATTCTATGAAATTGCATAGGAACCAGATAAAGAAACCAGCAATCAACGTGAAGACAACACCAAAAACTCCACCAAGCAAATGAATATGACTACACCAACCCCAAGGAGCCCTACGTAGCTCCTGGGTTGAATAATGAATCTCAGCCTCTGGAGTCACACACATTTTTTTCTTATTTTCCAGGAAAAGGTAACTCAAACAGGAAATACAGCAAAGTGAAAATGAAGTACAGTCACCAAAGTAAATAGAAATTGGAAAAAATGATTTTTCTACATTTAAAATATGAACTATGCCCCTAAAATATGAACCTTGCCTTTGTATAAAAAATGCTCTGTCTACTTTTTCTTTCAAATGGAAGGAAATGGCGAGTGAGTAATTTGAAACATTTTTAAGGCATTACATCCAGAACACACTGAAGACCGCAGGGACAGGCAAGAACATAGAGGACCTTGGTGGCTGGCCGCTGCGAATAATGAAATGCTTAATCGTGTGTTCATTCCCAGGAGAGGCACTAATAAAGGCACCGCCTTTCTGAGTTCTCCCACAGGAAGAACCTACAACACAGCTATGGTAGAAAAAGAGACAGATCCCACAGTCCCCTATTCCCATTGATGGATGGAGGGTTGCAGGGTTCTTGGGAATGGACACCGTAGCGGAAAAAAAGAAGTCTCTTCATCTTCAACAACACTAGGCTACAGTTGGTAATATACTGTACATAACCCACCATAGTGCTTTTCACTGGCCTCTGTCTCATGATCTGAAATTGATGAAAAGCACTGTTCCTGTTATATAAGCCCCTTACTTATCAAAGCTTTCAGATCATAATTCAATTACTGTAACAACTAGCTTACTTACTATCGATAAGTAGTAATTAGTTCACTTTTGAGAAATTATAGTTAATGGTCTATTAAGGGTAAGGGCTGAATAAATAACAATTGGCTGCTATTCATTTGCATGGTATTAAGCTGCTAGTGAATATGTGACCTTATTAAGTGTTCTTAAGTGTTACTAAAAACATCAATGCTGTGAACGTCTCATGAATACATGTTGATTTATTTGCAAACCAGCAATAATCATTTTCCAAGAGTTGTGTAGCACTGACACGGTAATGAACATGATTTTATTTTCATTCAGTTTTGGTTTTGTTCTACATTGGAACACTAATATTATTTCACAAGTGCTGTAACAGCTCAAGGAATCTGCAGCAGGGGCTGAGACAGCCTTCACTCACCCCACAATGAGCCATTTCACTTTCAAAGAGACTATGCAGCTGGAAAATGCTTAAAAACAATAGGATATGTTGCCTACTTTACCTTTAACTCTTCTCTAACATTGCTCTCTGTCTTACTCAGGTATGGGGAGAAACTTTTCTGTGTGTGTGACACAAACATGGTGAAGATTACAGCCGCCAGAGCTGAGAAAGGCCACTGGGGAATGACACTGGTGGGAAAGAATTTGAGCCTCTCTGCTATAGTGAGGCAGCATAAAACCTGGGCATCAGGTTGGAATGCATACAGTCAGGGGTTCATGGCTGGATTGTGTTTATTTGAGAGATGTTATTTAGCGAGTTGACATTTGGTCTTAAATATTTAATGTTGTTTCTCCTCTGGAGGTGCAAACATCCAGGAGAAAGCAGCCTCCTGCTGCTCTGGCAAACAGATGTTTATTTACTGTGCTTTATCAGACATCGGACACAAGCAAGCAATGCTGTGCCGAGAAAAACACTTACAGAGTCAAAGGAGACATGATTATTTCTGACTTTTCTCCACTTTATTCTGGTAATGCAACACAGCACCAATTATTATATGGTATGATATTTGTTAGTGGGGTGGGATTGTATAATAATTTTGTCGAGCTGCACACGAGATGTCGCCACAATATTCTTAACCCATGGGCAAAATAAACATTTCATGGTCTTGCATTCGTTTCCTGAGGAGGTCTGACCCTCACTTGTGAATGCACAAGCAATGTAGATTGGAAACAATACTCATGCCTGGCTGTCTCCTAATGGAGGGGTTTAATGCTTCCTTTAGATTTTAGTGTCTATGAAAAGATATCCAATGGTAGTGGTATAACCATGATACATTTTCAAGTATAAGGTTGAAAAGGCATTATACCATGAAACGATTTTCTCAAAAGGCATGGAACACTATCAGTGTGGCTTCATATATATGTACATTTTTATATGCATGAATATGCAGATAAATGAAAATATGTATGGAATTGGACATAATGAGTCTCACAAGTCTCCATATGGTTTCCATCTACTTGAAGACATCGTCATTGCATATATTGCTTTGACCACCATATAAGCAATGACAAGTTCTATCCTCCTTTACCTGACATGATTATAGCACCTACCATGCTAGATGAAATTGACCGCATCCATATAGTAAGACTAACATAATCTTGTCATGGTAGATTTCATAGCATGGCTTTGTCAATGTCCAGTGCATGTAAAATGGCCACCATGCTACAGTAATTAGTTTTTATCATAAATTGTGTTTCACCAAGTTCTAACATTACATCATTAGGCTATTATCAGAGAGACATCACTGATGCTGTGAGACATCACCAGTTTCAGAGAAGATCTGTAAGCTGGATTGTATAGCCTATTGGCTCAACATTAATATAATAAGAAAGTTTCTTATATCTCTTTTTTGTTCATAATATATTTTTATTTCTCTGTTCTGGTATTATGTTGGCACTTTACTGTTTAGGGATTATTTTTGTTGTTGATTCAGTGAACTCAAGTGCATAAGTCACAAAAAACAAGAGGTGCTCAGTGGAGATAAACAGTATGCATTCTACGAACACAAAACAACAGAATAAAATGTCTCTCATGACAAAAAACAAACAAACAAACAAACAAAAAACACATTCAGTCTAGAGCAGAGCTGCATCATTGACGACAGGTTGAGGGATTTACTATAACAGGTTTATAATAATACTTAAATAAATACTTATGACACATTATATAAAGTCATACGTCTGTGTGTTCATTTACTGGAGAGGCTCTGATAAAGATACATGTACCACATAGTTTTCCCAGCACAGGAAAAGAGACAGATTGCAGTGTCCTCTTCCCATTGATGGGTGGAAGGTTGCAGGGGTTTTAGAGATGGACACAGAGCCACAGAAAGAAAAAAAGAAAGAAGGAAAGAAAGAAAGAAAGAAAGAAAGAAAGAAAGAAAGAAAGAAAGAAATTTCTTCTTCCATAACCACATCACAGTTCGTAACCAACCCACATCCTACTGTATGTTGTACCCAACACAGTGCTTTTCATCAGACTTAGACCTTGAATGTTTGACC
Source organism: Sardinella longiceps (assembly GCA_027497455.2). NCBI lineage: Eukaryota > Metazoa > Chordata > Actinopteri > Clupeiformes > Clupeidae > Sardinella > Sardinella longiceps. The sequence goes on along the minus strand of JAODXP020000008.1, from coordinate 7,098,489 downwards.
TGGAGTATTCATCTGCCTCGCTTGTATAGTACTTCACATCAAGGCTACATCTCTGCAGTGAGTTTGAATAGAGCTTTCATCAATGATGATAGGTTGAGGCATTTGTTATAACAAGTTTATAACAGAGTAGTGACAGCCTTATGACACATTACAAAATCGCACTGTGTGTGTGTGTGTGTGTGTGTGTGTGTGTGTGTGTTTGTGTTGTGTGTGTGTGTGTTGTCATTCTCTAAGTTTGAGAAAAGGTATCAACATTCCCACTTGAGTGAGGCAACCAGCTGTCATGAGACAATGTGACACTAAGCAGCCACTTCACTTCCTGGCAGATTGGCCCCTCACCCTGTACCGTCCCCTAGCCAAGTCCAGCCCCAAATGTGTTATCCCAGAGACCACAGGACTCATTGGATTGGATGAGACCGGATCTGGCACTGATCCAAAACCAAATCTAGTCTGGGTCAGGCCCAGAATTGGGCTTTTTGGTGTGCCAGGTGTTATCTACCCTAAAGCAGACCCGCTGTCAGTCTTGTCATGCTTTCTACTGTTGCTGGCATGAGTGAGTGCATGCACACACACACACACACACACACACACACACACACACACACACACACACACACACAGACACACCTACACACACACACAAATGCAAGCTTGTGCCTGCCCGCACACACATGCATACGTCGGTACATAGACACACAAGATCTAATGGCCACACACTTCAGTGTGACGCTAAGCTGACCTTCAAGGATACCATTCATCACAATAAGCTTTGATATTTGAATAAGGCTAATTTTTGAGTCAATGCAGTCTGGCATATCTCGCTGGGAAAGGCAGGTATGCCAGAATACAATGATGCTTCATTTTAATTTACATTGAATCACACTGCAAGTCATCTGAAAGGCCTATTAACCTTGAACGCTAACTGGCCCACAGACGACCCATCTTCCTCTGCTCACTCCTGTCAATGCTCATTTCTATAGAGGGGTGTTGACAGGCTCTGGAACTATCCTTCCTCCCCAATTTGTGGCAGAAGTAATCTTTCCTTACCCTCACATCCAGGCTCACATCTTTCTTTCAAATGACTTTGGCCACCTAAAAGCTATACACTCATATTTTCCTTAAGTTGTTGACACCCACCACTGTCAAATGGGCTTACTGAAATCTAGCACCAACAAACTGTATTCTATAATTGATAGTCATAGCCATAGTTCACAGATTAAGGGTGAAGATCAGAGGCTTTGCTGTCAGTGAAGGTCTTCCTGATGTCTTTATGATGTGACTGTTTCAGAAAAGTGACTCTACATTTATACTAAACCTCTCGTAAATGTGGAAAACAGAATAGCAATAACTAAGTCCAATGGTCTCAAAGCAGCTTTGTCGTTCTTGTTTAAAACTTGCAACTACCATCTACTTCATGAAGTCTACTTCTAACGTCACCGTACACAAGTATTCATAATCTCATATCTGAGTAACACTGAGAGATAATGGACACATTTACTTTCCAAGGACGCAAAAGGTGATAATAACTTGCAAAGGTTATATGAAACATTTAAATTGTCTTTCTTGATCTGTCTCTTTGACGCTGGTCTTGCCCATTGACTCTGATGTGGCAAGATCAGGAACAGGTGTGAGACAAGCTGCTTTGAAACTATCAGACTTGAGCAAGGCTGCTGTATAATATAAATGTTTCATAGAAAAATATATAATTGAACACTTGCCTACACTCAAATGGGAATGTGTCCAACTATGCAGATGTCAGCTGTATGTAGTTTACTCTTCAGTGTTAAATTCAAATACAGTGACCAGAAATTCTTCAGAACTTGTGTATTTAAGTGACATTTGAAGATTTCTCAAGATAATTTTCAAATATTTTAATGTGATAAGATCAGCTGACAGGTTTCAAACAATAATATCCATGCATCTTAAAGACCTTTGGACATATCAGTTGTCATCATTCTGTTTTCTACACTGATGAAAGGTTCCGTACGAATGTTGAGTCATGTTGTGAAATTTATGAATGCTTTGTAACAGCGGCTAATGTGTTTTGCACTCACACCCCGAGTAGTGTTACCAAAAACTCGTACTTTACTCGTGATCCAAGTTCCTAACTGATAGGACTTCCTTGACCATTGTGACAAATGAATGTTCATGTCCTGAGAACACATGCAGAGCACTTCGTAATGCAATTATGCTCCTCCAAATGAGAATATTTCTCAAGCTGTTCTTTTGCAATATGGTTGTAAATTGCAGGACATATGTTTCCAGGTTATTGCCTCCAGATGGCTTTAGAATGAATGAATGTATATCATCACAACACTTTTACTCTTTGCTCCTTCCAGTATTTCATTCTGCCTCATGAGGTTCTTGTGAGTCTGACTGAGGCAACATGCTGGTCAAGGATTGGATTTGCAGCTTGCAGGTAATATGTAAATGCATTATTTCTCCACTTGACAAAAAACAACCTCATGTTCCCTTGTCAGAACTGATTAGTGATGTCTGCAATTATATGAGGAAAAGAGTGAGCCTCATTTATGAAATATGGGATGCATCTCAAGCCTCAATTAGTCCTGTTCAAGCAAAGTCCCTTTCTCCACTCCTTTAATTAAAATCATCTGAAGTGCAAATGGCTTGGGTGAAAATTATACTGGAACTTGTGATTAAGAAAATGCACCATCGTCTAATATACTCACCGCACAGGTGCAGCTGCTGTACTTGAATGCATTAATCACTAGGTGACCATCATTCCCGCACCCTTCAGAGACAAACCTGCTGTAAGCTCATGTAGTTTAAAGGCAAAGGGTAACATTGTCCCTGACATCAAGAATGAGATCACTTAATAAAATACTTTGCATTTCTAAGCACATCATTGTGCTACTTCAACTTCAGTAGGCTTTAACAAGAACTAAGAAAAAAAGATGAAGCCACTGACAGTAATACCCTTATACATTACCATGTAATATGTTGGGCATATGCAGTAATGAAGAATAGATTAATTGAGAATCATGTAGAGATAGAGAAACATTAAAATACTAAGTTTGTCCTGATTGGTCAACAATGTGAACTTACAATGAGAGAGTAAGACCAATATCCTAGAGACACAGGGAGTCATTTTATAGCCACTTCTTTTCCTCGTAAATGAACGTAGCGATTTCCATCACAGCTTGTTGAATTATGAAATAAAGACGTTTTTCTGCTTTTCAGCAATACAGAGTCTCTGAAACTCTCCCCTAATGTTTTGCAAAATTGTGTTCATGCTTAATAAGGACATTCAATCCCCATAGCAAAATCCAAATGCTTAGAGGGGAAATTATCTGCTTAATTTTACATTTAAACTCATTGTTTGTTCTTCTGTATCACAACACTTTCACAAATATTATGTTCTGATTATGGAGACTGACTGAAACATTTACAAATATAATGTAGGTGCATGATGGCAGCTATTGGAAAGATGAAAAAAGTGTGTTCTGCTTTAAAAACACTTGTAATTGAGCATGTATATAGCAACCAAAACAGCAATGAGGATCTCAGTGATGGATGTGCATTGTTGTTAGTCTTATGCTGAGAAGCCCGGAGAGGTCATGTTGGCTGTGACCTAGTTTGCATCAGATTCTAATTCAGACTCGGCCCAAATTTGGCCCAGATTAGTGTCATCTGGTTTCTCACGTCATCCGCCGCTTACCGTGGAGAGTGGCTGGCTTCACAGAAAGAGAGTGCTGTCATCGCCGGCACATCTCGCCACGGCCAGCCCAGCATGGAAAGCAGCACTTAGCAGGCCCCAGCTGAAAGATAATGTCTGGTTGCACTCCGTCTCACGACGCCAGCCAAGACGAAAAAGCTCGCACATGCCCCTCTGCCAACACCCGGAGGCCACCGCTCCTTCCATTTGCCTCATTTGAACTGCACCCTCCTCCCGAACTATCTCCCCTCCCAGGAGACGTGTGTTCACCTCTCGTTCCCTGCAATGGCACTCCATTTGCACCCAGGGAAGCATTCACTAACCATTCATTCCAATCAAAATGGATAAGTGCAACCCCTAAATGTTGTTTTGTTGAAGCAGGCGTATCTTGGTTACCTTTCAGGGGGTTCTTCTCAGAGTTCCTTGGGGTCCTATGATCAGAATGCCATTGCTGTGACGGTAACGGGTGTTTGGATCAGTACGGAATGGGACTGTGAAGAGATGGGGTTAGATGGGGAAACGTATGCAGTATGGTGCTCTGAGAGTCAGTGTTTACCACAACAAGTTCAGTTCTTTAGCACTAATATGAATGAATACATGTATTCGTTACTTTGCTATAATATCGCTTCATATTCATTTTGGTTATGAATGACTTACAACAGACAAAATTGTGTCTCAATCAATAGGCTACTGATGTGAACACAGGATACAGTACATGTTGCTACTACACTATGTATTTGTGTTGTTCTGACTAGGAGTAGTAGTCTTAATCAGCTCTAGACATCTTAGATATGCCCTTAGTCTATTCCAATATAGCATGCTGCAGATTGACCAAAAGAATCATTCAGACTTTGTTTTACTTATACGAGCCCGACATGTGAAGGGCATGAGAATTCACATCTATTCTTGTCATTATTCTATTCATTTAAGGAGTTTCTGTCACAAAATGGCACACACATATCACATGGAACTGCACAGCCTCTGCTTTTCAGTGATGTATTGGCTTTGAATTTCTAATATTAATCCAGCCCTGCTGGAGTTATGTTAGTACAAAATTTGCTTATAAGACCTTTTTTTCTTGACACTAGCCTGATGTAAGCCATATGCAAGTGGATAGCCTAGACTGTTCTGGAAAGAACAAGATATTGCATGTGTAGATGGGCCTTATAATGACTGAGATAAGCTTAAAAATGTGTGAAATTACCCTTAAAAAGCCTTGGGCCCACAGGGTTAAGATGTAGTGTGTCTGTGTTTGCCAAACTGAGAAGTCTCCCATTCAGGAATTACTGAAGCTGGGCCCATGATGACAAGCAATGGTCAGAGAAATTGACAAGATATGAGAGAGAGAGAGAGAGAGAGAGAGAGAGAGAGAGAGAGAGAGAGAGAGAGAGAGAGAGAGAGAGCATAGCGATGTGAGAAACACAAACGGTAATTGAACATGGGTTTGTAAATTGACTGCTTGAGAATCCAAAGGGAGGAAATTGTCATTATTGTAGGATGAATACCAATATATTTAAAACAGAATCATTTTTCCCCTGCAACACACTTTGTATATGAAAAAAAAAGAAAATTTAAATTAACTTTTCTGTTTATACAAATACATTGATGGAAAAAAATCTCTTACTCAGACTAGCAATCTATAAAGTAATGCATTTGGATGCACAACCAATGTAGTGTTCTTTACAGCCACTATGCTTATGATCGTTAGAATACAGAAGAACACAGATTGCCTGACCAAGTATTTGCACATTGCTTGAGCTAAACATCCAGCTAAGCACTTGGGCACAAATATAGCCTTCTTCAGAGGGTCTTCTTCAGGTAAACCATTTTCACAGTTATTGAGCTAAACTATGTTTAAGGGACTTCATGAGGTGAACCGAGCGCAAGGACCTTGCTTCAGGTATGTCTGTGGCCCCTGTTAAAAGGATCCCCGGCTAGTTTGGCATGTTAACGTTATAAGATTAGTAACAACGTCAATTTAAAAAAAAAAACATTAAAAATACGACGGTTTTAAAGAAAATGTTTATTAGAAGCTGAAATTAATTTCACTTGTAAAGTTCCATTGCTGTTACGCCTCAATGACTTATGGGTAAATCGTGACATCAAATGGTTGTCCAGCAAAATTCTATGGCTTTACAGGACCAGTTTAGGACGTTATTGCAAAATAAAACACATCTTCTGTTAAGTTTGCCGTTTAAACCCACGCCACCATGAATTAAGGGAACAACGCGGAAGACAGTACACGGTGTTGGAAGATGATCGGAGAGGTGAGGATACGATAGAGGATCAATATTTACGTTGTCCATGTGTAGCTCCAGCTTGACCTTAAGCAGTGCAACCATTTGTCGTCACGTTTTACCCATAAGTCATTGGGGCGTAACAGCAATGGAACTTTACAAGTGAAATGAATTTCAGCTTCTAATAAACATTTTCTTTAAAACCGTCATATTTTTAATGTTTTTGAATATCGTCAATTAAAGTTGATGCCAATGCTAGTCTTATAAAGCTAACATGCATGCCCAACTAGCCGGGGATCCTTTTAAGGGCAGCTGCAATACTCATGAAGAAAGAAGAGAGAGCAAGACAACAATCTGGGGGAAATGAGAGACTCTGCTTTACAACGTCTTTCCAAAATTGGCAAGGAAGAAAATAAATAAATAAATAAAAACTCTGTCCTGTGGAGTAAAAGAGAGACGGAGAGACGGATGTGAGTTAGTGATGGATGATTTGTTATTTAAAACTGACTCATGCGTACAATATCCTTTGATGGATCCAGATGTGTACAAAAGTAGGCTGCAGTAGCCCTACAGCATATATTTCCAACTGATGTGGTAGTCGTATGTTTGAACTTAAATTGATTTTTTGTTGCCACATCTTTCAATGAAGTCAAGCTGATCTAGACATGGCAGCAAGCTTTTGTATGTGTTAGAAGTCAGACATAATGAACAACCACACCCTTTGTGAGACTTTCCTATGTATCCACAAGCACAATCTCCATTTGCTGGTTTTGGTGCTCAACTTGACATCCATTTGACAGACAGAGAAAGGCTGACATCTTACAATAACAGAGGAGACAGGGAAGTGACAAATACCATGAGTTTTTGGCGGAGATCTTGCATAATAGCAGACTTGTGCAACATAATAGGATGAATGGGAAAAGTGTGCTTCTTTTGTAAGTTAGACATTGAGATTTGCATATGTATAGCACTCTGCACAAGCAAGGGATGTGTGCTTTATACAAATAATGAAAGAAAGAAATTGCCTTGGAAGTTTTTTTTCCCCTGCCTTTTTTAAGAGGGTGTTTTTGAATAGCAACAGTTTTGAGATTTCTTCTTCTTCTTCTTCTTCTTCTTCTTCTTCTTCCTCTTCTTCTTCTTCCTCTTCTTCTTCTTCTCCACTCCTCTGAGTGGTAGACGGGCTATTGCATGATTTCGTCGCAGTCTTAAATCTGTTCCATCACAATACCTTTTATATGAATTCAAACCTTTTGGCATCTGCGTTTGAATAAAAAGAGACAAGATTTCACGTCTATTCAGATGTCAAACGTGTTGAACTAATTGTGACAAACATCACCCAATCTTATGCTTTTTTGTATCCTGAAGAAGGAGAAAGGCACAAAAATAGTCACACTAAAAATGTTGGGATGTGATATATTTTGTTAACAAATTGCCCCTTTTTTTACCTGGAATCCAAACTGACAAATACTGTACGTTCATATTTCGCCAGAATGAAAACTTTCTACAAAGCCTCTAAAAAATAGCATCTGACCAAAAGGCATCGACATTCCTGATGCCCAACCAGATGTAGGCCTAATGTAAATAAGATGTGGGCTCTGGGCACTGGGATGTAGACACAGCCTAGCCTATCTCATGATAATTGTTTGTGATGAATGTGATGGATATTAGATTGCACTGCAAGATGACTCCTGGGGGCATTATGATTTATGTTGTGATTACCATGTGTACTGGCAATTCTTAGGAGCTCTCTGTGTTAGTGTGTGTGTGTGAGCCTATGTGCATCCTGTGTATGTATCTATGTGTGTGTGTATGTGTATGTGTGCACTCATGTGTGTCTGTGCATCGTGTGCGTGTGTGTGTGTGTGTGTGTGTGTGTGTGATTTAATCACCAGAGATAGAGAGATAACCTCCTGATGAAGGCACAGGGCTGGATCTGGTTCACACTATGGGCAAGGTCTGTTCCATCCTCTGCTGCCGTCTGCGAGGCTGTTTATCATGGCAGCCCTTCGTGTGAGTCCCCTCTGCTCCAAATGACTGTAATTGCCAGGCAGATGTGGATGCGGAGGACTCAGGCATGATTACCCAGCACAGCAGCGGTCCCTGTCTCCGCCTCTGTTAAGCACCAGTAGCATTTAGAAGTCTGGGGGAGTTATTTGACAGTGACCTCATTAAGAAATATGCCGAGGCGGGAAGAACTACAGTGTGTGTGCATCTCTGTGTTTGTGTGTTTTCATATCATTGCATGGGTGGTTTATGGGTGTGTGAGTGTGTGTGTGTGTGCATGTGTGTGTGTGTGTGTGTGTGTGTTTGTGGGCACGCATGTGGGTGTGTGATCTTTATGTGTGTTGGTGGGTGTTTAGTTTTCTCTCTCTATTGGGCTATGCAGTCCACCGTCATTTGTAATTCTGGAGCCTGAAGCAGCAGGACCCAGCCACCAGATCGTTCTCACAGCAGCACCAAGCAGCACAGTGTGGCCCAGCTCAGCTCCGCGCAGCGCAGTGCAGCGGCAAGGCTTCTGATCATTCTAGCAGCAGGGCTCCCAGACAAACATGTTGTTAGCAAAAGGGCTTTTTTTTCTCTTTAGCTTCATCAGAGGGTGACCATACTGAGACTTTGCCAAGAGGGGGATCAAGGAGCCATGGACACCACTTTTCAAGTTGATTTTGGTTTCTTTATGTTTTATATTTATGATACACACTGGCTGTACATGAAGTCTGCTCCCACATTGCAATGTGAAGATCATGTTCTATCTCTTTGTGGGCTGCAGAGATATGGCTTATACGTATATTCACTTTGGTAGATTGTGAAAGTGACACCAACAAAGACAGAATAAGATGGGTTTATCATCCATATAAATTCTTTTTTGCCTGTTTGTTTTCATATTTGTTTTTATTAAAACAACAACAACAACAACAACAACAGCACAATGTGAAAAGAGGGCACATTTTTGGATGAAAAAAATAGAAAATTATAAAAAAATAAAGAAAAAATCACACAGCCACACCACTGACCCACTGTGAACAGCACATTATGTCTACATATACATAACATATGAAAAAGAAAATCAAAATAAACTTGAAATGTGATGTCCATGGCATCTTGATCCTTCTCTTGGCAAAGGCTCAGGATGATCACCCTGTGACGAAGCTAGAAAAGATTAAACTCTTCATTCAACACAATTAATCAATCTGCATTTCCACATTTTGACTTAAAGAGAATTTCATGTGTAAATACATTTTTTCCCCTTTGCCTTGGGCTGCCTTATATGCATGCCACTCTATAGTCTGCCCATCACACCCTCAGTCTGTTTAGATCAGCTAAACTCACCTTTAATCATTACAGTATGTGTCGCTGATAGATGAGTTTACCACACCTAAATGTCTTTTCACCTGATGGCTCTTTGATCAATTGTGTCTGGAGTGTGGTATTTTGAAATTAAGAGCCTTGAAATGGCAACAAAGTGACGGGTTGAGAGATTTATGGGTCTAGAGAGGTGTGTTTAAAGCAACACTAACGAGTTTTGGTGCAAACCTAGTGAGAGTTAGCTAACTTATGGGACACACAAAAACTTCTAACACATCCAAGAACCTTATTGGAACTGCAAGGACATTCTTCGTGTTTGATGGCAATACAATATGATGCTGAAAGTATTTTTTTTAGTTTTGTGGTGTTTACCCTGTTGCGTCAGGAATTATGGAACTGAGAATGCTCTTCTAGTTGTGATAAGGACTGAAGTTTTGATGTTATTTTTTATTTTTTGTAAGTTACCATCACATGAGAGAGAGAGAGAGAGAGAGAGAGAGAGAGAGAGAGAGAGAGAGAGAGAGAGAGGATGGCAAACTTCCCATTTATCAAAACCCCTCATTAAGTGCACACTATTGATCTGAAATGGCCACATAGTGAAACCGCTGGGAATCCCACGAGCAATCACAGCATTCAGCATTCTCCACAAAATCTGTTTGTTTGTTTCCTGTTTGTTTGTTTGTGTGTGTGTGTGTCTTTGTGTCTGCATCTCTTTGTGTGTGTATTTGTTTGTTTGTATGTATGTGTGTGTACAACTTGTGTGTGTCTCTTACGTTGTCTCTCTCTCTTTCTGTGTGTGTGTGTGTGTGTGTGTGTGTGTGTGTGTGTGTGTGTGTGTGTGTGTGTGTGTGTTTCTCTGTCTAATTAGATGTCTGGAAGTTGTCAGCAGAGGCAGCAGTCGGGCGCCTGATGTAGAGGGTGAGGGCTTGGCTGGGCTGCACTAAATGGGAGAAGACAGCCCCTTCAATCAGGAGTCCAAACACCATTAGCCACCTCTGTTGCTGGGAGAGGAGAAGGTCACACGTCATGTCCTCCTGCTCCTGGCCACCACAGGTCCACTCATTTAAGAGCCACTGGCCAAATCCCTGACAAAAGACAACTAAAAGCTATCTATGGATATCTGGGGTTCTGTGATTATTTGTGGGCAGGGTGCAAAATTTACTTTTTGACCCACCTGCCAATGGCAGGTAAGGCCTGATCATTTACCGGCCTGTGGGTTACTCTTTAAAATGTTACTAAATGTAATCATGGACAAAATCACTTAATGTTAGTCATACAGCAATGGCGCCATTATAATGAGTTATAGTAATAGAAACACAAAGGAAAGGTGTCCTATGTTGATATACAATGAAGTTAAAATAACGTTCAAGTTTAAGTTTGATACTGTAAGTTTTGAGACATGTTTGTGTAAATTTGTCTTATGAGAAGGATTGCTTTTCAATGATGGAAATAATTCTCTCATTTTAAATGTTTAGCTTCATGTACCAGATCACAAATGTGCCATCGTGCCTTGCTAAACTTAGAGGAAAAGGACAAACACATTTTCCAACACACATGTCTAGAACAATCACAACAAGAGGGACACATTTTAATGTTGTGCAGTCGGAAAACTGGACGTTGGCAGGTTTCAGGAATGCTAAAAAGGTCACACATCTAAACAAATGTCAACAGTGCCAAAACATTTTCCACAAGAGTTGCTTTTCTCAAACCTGGATGCTTTAGTATGGGTTGTGAGTCAGGGTAGGAAATTAGAATGGAGGCTTGGCCTTTGACTAAGTAGCCATAGCCAATTCTTTTCTCACAGTTAAACACAGAAATTAAGCTAAAGCTAAATTAAGCTGTATGTAAATAAGATATATTTAAGCTTTATTCTAACCTCTATTTAGCTTTCATCATAAATGTAGCTGCTTTGTTTGCGGATTTCACCAATTTGTGAGTTTTGCCTGTGCCAAGATATACTGACCAGTGGTCTCCTAAAAATCCATTTGAAAGAACAAAATCAGGTTACAGTGCTGTTAGTTATTGTGTTCAAACTGAGAATGAGGCAGAACAACCAAATTAACAAAGCATTGTTAATTGTTGTGCTACGCCATAACATAATCATATTCTATATTCCATAATGCGGACTAATGACTTTCAAACTAGGTATAATGCACCATAAATGTTGTAATAGGAATTGCTGTAATTGCATGTGTACTATATGGCTATTAGTATTTTGTGTTTGTGTGTGGCTAGGTTAGCCTGAAAAAATGGTATTAGCTGTTGTCACATTGTTGCTTGGTTTCACAGACCAATTCACAATGCTTTATGGTAAAGGATTTTTTGTCTATGAATAGTCACTTGATTCAAAAAAAAAAAAAAAAAAAAACTAATTTAGTGGGCTTAGTGTGAATTTTTACAAATTAAAACACATTAAGTCATCCAGTCTGCACCTAAAGAGCAAGGCTGTCAGAACTGTGCTGACTTATCATTTGTCAAACTGAGTCATTTTAAGCACCAAACCGAAAAGTAACAAATTAATGGAATTAAGAGAAATGGGTTTCCTTCAAATATTCAAATGTGTAAACATGAAATACACTTTGACGTTCTTTTCAAGACAGGGTGTGTGGATTTTCATGTCAGAAAGGCAGCACTGTTTTATTTTAGTTATTAGCGGAGCTAATCTAGAAACACTAAATGTAGAGGCACTGAGGCTTTGGAAATTGTCATTTGACCAGTCTCTATGGTTGCCACTGGGACCTCATTAAAGTAGTTTAATTTTTCACAAATAGCTCAAACACTTTGAGATATGACTTCCTGTTCATCCTTTGGTGATATTTTGTTATCTCTCAGACTTCACTTCTAAGGCCACTTTCACACAATAAGAGTATAGGTTATACCCTACTGTTAACATTAACTTGTTTCCTACAGGCAATCAAATGTGAATCATTATTATTTTTTTTAATATATATATTTTTTTTGCCTTCCTTGTTCAGCTTCACAAAATCACATCTTCTTTTTTCCCTATTTTTTCTCATCATCTTCTTCATCATCATCTCTCCCACCCACAGTGCCTGTGTGCACCAAATCACACTATATGGAGTAAAATGATAGGAGTCCATCAATATCCTTGATATTCTTTTATGCTCCATGTTATGCAAAGAGTAAATGATGCTTGCGAAGCAGTGATTCACTGGCCATAATTCTGTTCCTACTTGGTCGACGGAATTAATTCAAGAAGCAGAGTCATGTTGGTTTCCTCCAACTTCCCCTGCAGTAATGGCCTATTTTGTCAACATAATGCTGCAGCAAATGGGGTGGGGTAATGACTGCATTTGTTGATTGAAATGGAAAATGAAAGGTAGATATGTGGCATTTTTTTTTTTTTTTTTTTTTTCCCGCAAACCCATTTAAAGTTATGTACCCTGGAAATAGGCTGTCTACCCATTTGGCTCTGCCTGTACTGACTACTAAGGTAGTGGACAAACATGATCAAATGCCATTTGCCATGAAGCAGTAAGTGCACCATTTTGCTATTCAAACCAAAAAATGGCTTTTACATCTACAGATGTCATCTTAGTTCATTCGATTGGATACTGAATCCTGGAGATACAGTAAGATGATGCATATTCTGAGATCAAATTATGAATCTTAATGTTTTATAATGTTTTATCAAATATACACATCATGTGCATCTGCTATTTAATATGACCTTATATATCATGAATACTTTGATGTTTTTTTTTTTTTTTTTTTGCCATGTCATCTGGTGCAATGCCCCTTCTGTGGTGGTGTTCGGAACAGCATCAAATACTCTGAGCTTAAAAAAGGGAATCAATATTTAGTCTCTGACCAAAAAAACAAAACAAAAAAAACAAGAACAGCGCAATTACAAAGACCATTCGGATTAAGTCCAGTACAATTCCCACTGAGAAATGCAATTAACTGTTGGCAACTGGTTGCTTAAATTAATTAATTGAACCCTTTATACACTTCCTTAATGATTAATCAGTAAGGGAAAAAAATACATGTACTTTTTTGTTGAAAGAGCAACTTTATGTTCACTAGTAATGCTGAAAGCAATTAGCATGACTCATGTCCCCTAATGGTTCTGTTTTTTTGACCTCCAGCTTTCACTCTTGCCTTAAACCCTTCAGAAAACATGTTTAAAAAGTAATGACCTAGACGGATTTAAGACTAGCTTTCCTCTAATGAAATAATATACTTGTATATATTTTCTTGGAGAAATATATATTTTCATGGAGAGAGAGAGAGAGAGAGAGAGAGAGAGAGAGAGAGAGAGAGAGAGAGAGAGAGAGAGAGAGAGAGAGAGAGAGACTTTTTTAACTTTTTGTTTGAGCTGCCATTTCTCAGTTGTGAATGAAATGCAGTAGCAGCACCCTCCCAAATGTGTGGCTGAAAGAAGCAAACCAAAAAAGCAACTTGTCTGGCTGGCATTTTTTCTAGGAGAGGCAAAAAGGAAACTATACTCCCAAGACAAGACTCTGCAGCCCCAACCGACACAGGGAGAGGAGGAGCAAACAGCACCAGACTTCTGGGTTTCATTCCCAAGGACACACTTAAAATTAATGTGAAAGAAATGTGTGCACAAGTTGCTTTAGCTGTAATTGTGCTAAGTGAATAAATCTACATTTAAATGAAAATGGTGGAGATAAAATGAGAACTTCGTAGCACAGCCAGAGAGCCTTAGTGTTTTCTTTCTTTCTTTTTCTTTCTTTTTTTTCTACTGTACCACTGTCAGTTTTCTCAGGCTAGAATTTGCCTTTAAACAAGAGTTTCTGTTTCCTGAACTGTGTGTATGGTTCATAGCCAATTAAAGCCCATGGGTATAGCGATGCTGCTGGCAAAGACTGAAAATATAATGGTCTGTTCAATGCAGCATGTTTTCTTGGAATCTCAAATAATCAAGCTATATACTCTCTTGTGCAACTTCAAGAAATGTTCCCAATGTGTTTAATTAAGAGAATCCAAATATATGCCCTTGGTATATGTGATTGCCACGCACACACACACACACACACACACACACACACACACACACACACACACACACACACACACACACACACACACACACACACACACACACACACACACACACACACACACACATGCATACTTATCTGACATCACACTCCCATTTGCATGACTTTATACACTGTTAAGGCCTTTGTCATCAATATCTAAAGACAACTGCATGAAAAGTTGCGGTGTTTACTTTCTGTTGGCCAACATGTGTCCACTTAGTGACTTCAAATATCGCTTGCACACACAATTCCACCATATTTACATACCCTGCTGTGACAGGAAGCAAAGCAACAAATTTAGTCTGCATGTATGGATTAAAATAGTCTGCTGATGAAGGCAGAGTGCATTGAATGTGTGTGTGTGTGTGTGTGTGTGTGTGTGTGTGTGTGTGTGTGTGTGTGTGTGTGTGTGTGTGTGTGTGTGTGAGAGAGAGAGAGAGAGAGAGAGAGAGAGAGAGTGCACACACACTCTTGGCCTGCACACAGCCTCAGTGGCACACATTGAAATTCTGCTGTGCCTTTTCATCTTTAATTCTTCTTTTCAGTGCAAAGCATGACATACTTAGAATTAAAAGCTGAGTACTCAATTTGTCCTTGAATGACAATATACCTTGTTTTTCAGTAATCATGTTATATAGGTTAGACCCATGGAAATAAATCAATAAATAAATACATATTTGTGATACACCATGAACCCTATACTAGGGAGTCTATTCTATACATAATAGCAAGCCTACAGTATTTCTGAAATGCTGTAATAACCTAACCTAATATGTGCAGATCCAGACAATGTTTACATGTGGAACATATAACTAAGCAATCTCTCATACTCTTGAAATCCATCACCTCTATTTTTGAAGTTAACATATTGAGGGCACAGTGACAAAGAGTGTGATTGCACAAGTCACTCCAGCATTTAGAGAGTGCAGATCGGACCATGATGAATGGCCAGATGTTAGGCTTGCTTTCAGCTAGTGTTTGCAGTATTTGGGAAAGTAGCTGTATTGTATTACTGCAGGCATTTAAGGATGCTTCTGGAAAGACTCTAAGGCAAATCATAATGGAGGAGTTTTTTCCTACAGTATGTTGCTGCTGGCTCCTCAGGAACAGTCACAGAGTTCTTTTACTCTTGCTTAATACCGGCATGTATTGTTCAAATACCTATTCTCAGGCATTATCTAGGAACAAGAAGCTGCAGGACAAAAATAAATAAAGTAATTCTGTTCATGCAATGGGGTTAAAATTCTTTTTATATGACTACCAGGGCCAACATCAATTTATGCTTCATTTTGAGAAGTGCACTGAAGATTGTGGAAAATTTTAGGAGATTTTTGAAAGGTATGAAGCAGGCCAAGGCACCTGGAACAGAAAGGTGAAACTAAAACACAGTTCTTTCTTTAAAAGGCCACTTTAGTGCTGCGGAAGTGTGTGTGTGTGTGTGTGTGTGTGTGTGTGTGTGTGTGTGTGTGTGTGTGTGTGTGTGTGTGTGTGTGTGTGTGTGTAAGGTTGTACATCTTGTGGAAAGCAGAGGTGTGCTTTTTATCTGCTTTGAAGCGTGACGAAAAACACTTATAGACTACCTGACATGTTTGAAATAACACTGAAATAAAAATAGGTGAGTTTCTGAACTTGTTGGTGAAACATTGTGTGTGCGTTGTATCCCCTAAATAATCATCCAAAAGATATTTTTGTAATGAAAAAATCAGTATGTACTCATATTATACTGAAACTAATTTGGGCCTATCAAACTTATGCTGTATTTGTTTATTTATTGTCATGTTTCTGAGTGTGTTGAAGGGGGTAGGAAGTTAACCAGTAAAGAAATGAATGACACTGTTGGGGTTGCATCTTATTTTTTCTTTCTTTTTTTTGATTTTGTTTGTTTGTTTGTCTCCTGAAAAGCAGTTGCATGGATTGCAGTCCAGCATAAGAGCTATGAGATTAA
Source organism: Sardinella longiceps (assembly GCA_027497455.2). Taxonomy (NCBI): domain Eukaryota; kingdom Metazoa; phylum Chordata; class Actinopteri; order Clupeiformes; family Clupeidae; genus Sardinella; species Sardinella longiceps. The sequence continues at coordinate 7,082,301 of JAODXP020000008.1, read as the reverse complement.
AAAGCCAAGTGAAACAGGAGGAGGTCACCCGATGCTGACCCCTCCACCGGCACAAGGGAGCCACGTACCTTTGGTTTGGCAGAGGCAATTTATTCAGCGTCACACACCAACATAAGTGGAACGGGGACCTTGTTGGCCCTGGCCGCTCTCTAAGGAACATTGCACCCCTCCACCCACCACTTCTCCGTCCCCACCTCACCCCCCTCCACACACACATTCACACACCCCTACCCTCTGTGCTAAGCTAAACAACAGTGCAGAGGGACGATAGGTGATGAACTGGTGGTTGCTTGATAAAAGATCCATTTCCCTTTCTCGACACACTGATGTTGATTTAACACTCCGTAAAGGTAATGAATTACGGTGAGAGGTTCGTCAGAGTTTATGGCCAGTTCTGTTAGTGGTTGTGCAGAATCGCTGAGGGGAAATTGAAATAGATGCCACATGACCTGGAGAGATAGTGTGTGTGAAGGACATGTACAAGACTTGCTAGTAATATAACCTTCCAAGTTTTGCAATGATGCCTATATTTCTCTTAAAGGGACAAGAGATGCTTTATTCTTGTTTGCAAATTGGCCATACATGGGAGTACCAAACAGGGGTATTAACTTACAGCCGAAGTGTTCGTTTTACATCTAGAAAAATGTGCAGAATAAACGGATAGACAGCCCATCAGTTAAGGTGCATTCAATTTCCCCGGGCCATTTGCTGGTTGGATATCACTTGTCACCATTAGGGTGCCAACCTTTGAAATCTTTTGGGTTCTTAATTACAGAGGCCACCGCTAACCTTTAGCGCTGTGGCTTCAGTGACAACGAGAAGCGAGAACGAAAGAACGAACAGTAACACGATATCTAACAGCTGGCTTTTTAACCTCCTGCTGAGAAATTCCTCCCATGTGCCTTGTCTTCAATTAGGAATTGCCACAAATGGTAGGCGAAATGACCTTTGGCAATGAGGTGCGCTGAAGGGACCTGCATACCCAAATGTCATAAAGAAACTGCTGCTGCTGATGGGGGTGTTCAGAAAAAGTGTACAGAAGCTGGGAGCTCTCTGTTGCTTCTCAATGACTGTTCAATAAATTGCTTAGATTAGACTTCATAAATAATACAATATTTACACAGATGTTATGTGGAATGTGTATTTCCATATGGCGTCTAAGATGCTGGCTTCAGGCTTTTAATTTTTATGAGTCTGAGTCATAGGAGTCTAAAATGAACGGGTTCATGTAGGTCTGGGATGGAATGTTGTTGATTCAAGGTATTTCAAAGGTATTGTGTGTGTGTGTGTGTGTGTGTGTGTGTGTGTGTGTGTGTGTGTGTGTGTGTGTGTGTGTGTGTGTATGCAGTATCATTACTACTACTAATTGAATGAGAAGGAGGAAATCAGGAGAGAATCACAGAGTGACTACTGTATAGATAGCAATATACTCTATTAGAGGCATAGCTTATGATCTTATGTACTCAGTATGCTAACTTGAGTGGATATCTGGGAAATGAGTGTAGTTGCTTTTGACTACTGTGTATGCATAAAACAGTTGCTTATTTGAGACTATTGGACATATCTGATCAGATTTGCTTCTCAAATAGAATGGTTAGTTTGTTAGAATGTTGCTGTGAGGTAAGGTCGTTGTTGAGGCTCAGATTTTCATATTTCCTAAAGAGAGGCTTGACACTGAACTGCCATGGTAACGCTCAGTGCATACCACAGGGAGTTCCAGAATGTTCCATAACACCCTGCCCAGACAACGTAATGGACTGCCTGTGTTGCACTGCGGATGACATGGTGGAAGAGAGCATGATGCAATGCCTGTCACATGAAAAGGGAGACCCTTCTGTTTGGTGCTTGATAATGAGACTGTGTGTGTGTGTGTGTGTGTGTGTGTGTGTGTGTGTGTGTGTGTGTGTGTGTGTGTGCATGTACGTGTACGTGTGTGTGCGTGTATGTGTGTGTGTGTGTGTCCGTGAATACGCATGTGCATATTTTGAAGAGCTTGGTTCCAAAATGCTAAAAGCCATTGTAATGAATTTTCATGAATATTGTTTTATTACATTTAGTTTTTTAGATCAGTAGATCTATATTTACGATGCCTTTATTTGATTTATCTGTCCATAATAAAATAAACATAATTGAAGTTTGGTCAGTAATATACTGACATGCAATTAAAAACCATGGGCTTTGAATGTTTTCCAAAATGAATTTATAGCATTTTTGGAAGCAAACTCATATTTCTGTATATGAATGCAGGGCGTATGGAGGAGTAACAATATGAGTGTGTTTGCATGTGTAAGTATGAGCTGAGTGTGTGTGTGTGTGTGTGTGTGTGTGTGTGTGTGTGCACACATACATCTGTGTGGGTATGTGTGTGTACTGTAATGGAGGGTCCTTGGGGACACTGGTGGCAGTCGGACCGCAGCGGTGGCCGCTGGTCATTTGCTGGGGCAGCATCTGTTTTGTGAGTGCGAGTGGCGAGCGTGAGCGGTGTGCAGAGTGTGTTTAATGTGGCTCTGCAGCCTGACACGGCCCATTATTGATATTTCCTGATCAAGCGGGCCAGGAGGCGCTAGAGCAAGCCTGCCAGATGTGTGAGGTTTCAGAGTAATTAACCACTGCCATGGGCTACGGAGGAGAGGGGGAGCCAAGTGTTTGTCTAAGAAACAAGGAAGAGAGAGAGAGAGAGAGAGAGAGAGAGAGAGAGAGAGAGAGAGAGAGAGAGAGAGAGAGAGAGAGAGAGAGAGAGAGAAGAAAATCAAAGGGGGAAAATCACTGAAGCACTAGAGACTGGACAAATTGCTTTCTTGCATGCATAAATATCACACAGACAGATGTTTGTGTTGACTTGACATCCTATTAGCAAATAATAGGTATAACGGATTGCATGTCATGCCTGTCAGAACAATTTTTAGCATAATGTGATTATCTTATGGGCAATCTAGCATTTTGTCTCTGTGGACCGTAACCCAGTCATTTAATCCCATTGTGTGTGTCTGTGTATGTGTCTCCCTCTTTGAGTGTGTGTGTGTGTGTGTGTGTGTGTGTGTGTGTGTGTGTGTGTGTGCTGAGGGGTGGGTGGGCAGTATTTATGACAGTGGTTATCTATTCCTAAACAACCCTCATCCCAGGTGGGGAGAATCAAGGATGGGATAAATAAAAAATAACTCCTTCATCATACAGAGCCTCCGTGGGTGGAGTGGGTCAAATCCAGACAGATGCCGAAGCCTATTGAAAGCCGGCATTTATTTTACGAATATGAAGGAAATTGTCCCAGTACGCCTGTCGGGTAATGTCAGACAGGGATGGTTCAGCCTTTAAAACTAAATGGCATCTTGGCTCAGCTTTAAGTCCAATTTAAGTCCCACCATGAACTGCCTTTAATCTATCTGATGTGCTGTTAAATGTCTTCAGGAACTAAAAACAGAGTGAGACCATCAAAACAGTGTGACTTTCATCAACACACACACACACACACACACACACACACACACACACACACACACACACACACACACACACACACACACGACTTACTCAATATCACCCAAACAAAGCTGAAAATCAACAAGATATCAATGATGAATAAATTAGAATCCAAAGAGCTGAAATAATGATGTGTTAAACAAGACATAACGGTTCCTGCCACATTAAAACAGTGTCATAATAACACTCACCTTCCTACGGAAGAGCATTAGGATCAATAGGAGATATATATTTTGCTAATCTCTGAGAAAGAAACTCAGAATTTTCGAGAAAAAAGTCGAAATTTTCGAGAAATAAAGTCGAAAGTTTTGAGAAATAAAGTCGAAAATTTAAAAGTCGAAAGTTTTGAGAAATAAAGTCGAAAGTTTTGAGAAATAAAGTCGAAAGTTTTGAGATATAAAGTCAAAAGTTTTGAGATTCAAAGTCGAAATTTTCGAGAAATGAAGTCGAAAGTTTTGAGATATAAAGTCAAAAGTTTTGAGATTCAAAGTCAAAATTTTCGAGAAAAAAAGTCAGAAATATGTAGAAGGCGGGCGGAAGTGACATTCACCGGCGGTCAGTGGACATGAATGAGACCAGTGAGATGCCGGGAGAGGAAGACACCGGCTTCAGATGCGTCCCTGCTTTGTTATGATGCAGCTGGACAAAGTGAGAGTTTAACCCCACACCAAGCACAAACATCGAATCCCTTGGCCAATGTTAGTGGTGGGAACAATATTTCAGGGGGTGGGATTGTTCATCGTGAAGTTAGGAGGCAAGTTAGTAGTGTGGGGAATGTCGGAGTTTATGGGAGCACAGTGTTTTTTATCGCGCTAGCCAGCTAGCTTCTATGCCTTCTGACCGTGCCTCTCCACAATCCGACAGTAACGTGGTGGAGGCTGGAGGTTTTGTCTAATGCCACTGGGGATGTTACGAGGTCATAGTGTTCATAGGAGAGTTAGGGTACAACATAGGCAAGGTGGGGAGTGTGGGGACAATGTGATAGCCTTCGTGCAGGAGGAACTGAGTGGGAACGGACAGATGCAGGGCATGTGTTGTGGGTGGAGGTGTATACCACCAGCAATGACCCTAAAGTCATTGCCTCGTATTATATCAAGTGCATCGAGTTGTCTTTCCCCCAGATAACCAATTGGCTGATCAAACGGAAGGCTACTGACCCTCATTTGCCAAGTAGCCTACTCAAAGCCGGCATTTCCATTATCTTGAACTAAACATGCCGTGGCACAGCGCCTTTGACCCTGCTGCGCGCTGCATGGCGAGGTCCGCCTTGCGCGCACGCAAAGTGGAGAGAATTCGCACACTGTCATTATCATTGCGACTCCCCACCCTGCCTATGTTGTACCCTAACTCTCCTATGAACACTATGACCTCGTAACATCCCCAGTGGCATTAGTCAAAACCTCCAGCCTCCACGTCACTGTCGGATTGTGGAGAGGCACGGTCAGAAGGCATAGAAGCTAGCTGGCTAGCGCGATAAAAACACTGTGCTCCCATATAAACTCCGGCATTCCCCACACTACTAACTTGCCTCCTAACTTCACGATGAACAATCCGACCCCCTGAAATATTGTTACCACCACTAACATTGGCCAAGGGATCCGATGTTTGTGCTTGGTGTGGGGCTAAACTCTCACTTTGTCCAGCTGCATCATAACAAGGCAGGGACGCATCTGAAGCGGGTGTCACCCTCTCCCAGCCTCTCACTGATCTCATTCATGTCCACTGACCACTGGCAAATATCACTTCCGCCCGCCTTCTACATATTTCTGACTTTTTTTCTCGAAAATTTTGACTTTGAATCTCAAAACTTTTGACTTTATATCTCAAAACTTTCGACTTCATTTCTCGAAAATTTCGACTTTGAATCTCAAAACTTTTGACTTTATATCTCAAAACTTTCGACTTTATTTCTCAAAACTTTCGACATTTTAAATTTTCGACTTTATTTCTCAAAACTTTCGACTTTATTTCTCGAAAATTTCGACTTTTTCTCGAAAATTCTGAGTTTCTTTCTCAGAGATTAGCAAAATATATATCTCCTACTGATCCTAATGCTCTTCCGTACCTTCCTGACACCTTTTTGTTTTGTTTTGTTTAAACATAGCTTTTTTAAACATGCTCTTCTGGGTAATTTCAGCCTTTATGAAAATAGAAAATGAGCGAGAGAGAAATGACTATGATCAGGAAAGATCTAGAAACATTCTTGAGTTGGACTCATACCTGGGTCACTGGGTTTATGGCAAGGATGCCTTTGCCCACTGTGTCTTGGCATCCCCCAAACATAGCTCTTGGTTTTTGTTTCCATTTTCATTCTCAAACAAACAAACAAGTTTCTTACAGCCAACCATTCACATTCATACCATGACATAGTCTGATATATGACACACCAAGAGAGATTTGACCCAAAATATTTGCATTCCCTCAAACCATGACCTTAAACTGCATAATGACTTCATTAGTTTATTTTGGTCCCTCCCCTGACTCTCACACACCCCATCATCATCAGTGGACCCTGAGTCACTCAGTCACATCGCATGTCCCAGACACCCCAGACATGGCCAAGCTAAGCAGCAATGCTACAGACATATCTACAAGGGCCACCAATTAATTTGAATCCTGACTGCACCAAGGCCCAGTGGGTCACGTAGTGTTGTGATTTCACAGTTAGGTTATGAGAGGAGGATTTCATTTACTTCCCCTCTCACCATCAAGGGAAATTAAATCAAAAGGCAGCGTTGCCAGTAACTTCCTGCACGATTCATGTTTGCCAGACTTTCAGCCCGGGAATGAGAGGAGTTAAAACAGGCATGAAATATATAAAGAACAGAAGAGATGAAATTGAAATCCACAGAGTATGAATATGAAGCTGCCTGTACTCAGGTAGAGAGAGAGAGAGAGAGAGAGAGAGAGAGAGAGAGAGAGGCAGGCTGGCTGTAAAGGAAAGGTTCATATTCAGGTCAAATCAAACTGCACCATCAGCAGGGTGGGTGAGCACACCTGTCAGATTGAATATACCTTTAACCTGTGTTAGCAATGTCATGAGACACACACTCACACACACACACACACACACACACACACACACACACACACACACACACATTCACATACAAATGAGTTCCACTGGACAGCTGTGTCTATTCTCTCTCACAATTCCCTCAGATTATTTATTTATGCCATTCATTTTGTTTGTTTATTTTTTTTTTCATTTATTTAGCTTGGTTGTAGATCAAAGGAATCAAGTGAATAGTGTTTGTTGGGTTGGAAAGTTTACTAAGTTTGATAATTCCTGACTGCAGTGGAGTGGGTGGTGATGATGGTGGGTGATGTTTATTGCTGTTTTCTGGAGCATGTTGCTGGCCTACATAAGGGCCGTATGTCCACCTCCCCAGAGATACGTCTACCTGGGACTCCTCTCCCGCTGGACTCATTCATTTGTTTAAATTACATCTGGCAATCTCCATAGCACCCCCCACCGCCAACCACTCACACAAGCACACACCCTCTTCCTCCCCCACACCCCTCTTCTTTCTCCCAACACAAACAAATAACCTCACATGCATACCGCAGTCTCAATCCACCATATGCTCATTTTTGCCTTGAACTATTTTAGCTTAAAACTCTTAACTTTGTATACAGTTAGTTGTAACACTAGATGTCTGTTTAATAAATGGTTGTTAATATCATAATATTTTTTTATTGATAATAGAACACAAGATGAATCACTGATGTGTGCTATGAAACTTGGTTTCCTAAGATTTAGTTGGCTACAATTTAGTACCAAAAGATTAGGTTTGGTGTTGCCATGGCAACGGTTTTCTGACAGGTATGTCTGACCAAAAATTCTCATCAGTGTGCCTTGTTTATCGCATATTTATTATTTCCATTAGCATCATCAACCTTGTGAACATTTAAGTCGTCTGAAGCATATAATCACAAAAATTGAGGTGCGTTACCTATATTTGATAGAAAATATAGTATGCTGACATTTTGGCCAATAAAAAGATAAGATGACGTCATAAAATATCACATAATGAGTTTCTCAAAGTCGAGAATGCGTCCTAGGTAATACACTAGCCTTGGAAGCCATACACTTCAAAACCGAGGATCCATCACAGCATCCTTGAAAAATCTATGAACAAAGGCCTCTATCCTTGCTAGAATTTAAGCTGGGAACAGACCTACCGGCTTTCTCAGTCTTTTATGATTAGAACGCCAGTCTTTTACGATTAGTGAGCCAAACCTACAGACTCAATCTGGGACGATTGAGAGTCGGTCATGAGCACAAACCTAACGATTGAGTTGTCGGTATTTTTATGTCATAATTGGTATCATAGCGACCTCAGAACGGGCCGATAAAGATCATATCAAACATGTTTGATTCAGTCGGACCCAGTTGTAATTGCGTCAACAGTGGGAAGTATCACATCGTCACCCAAACACACATAACGATTTTAGCCACGACTGAAACTTGTGACTGGCCCGGACGTTCCATCATATCAAATTATTCAAGCATCCTGAAACACTGTAACCAATCTAATGTTGACCTATCCGGACATTATCAGTCCCAAGCCCCCAAATCTCTCCCTCACTATTTCCTTCCTTACATTTGCCTTGTTGTGTGAGATCAGTGTCTGTTGTATTTCATGGTATAACTCTCACTTTCTAACTCAGTCCAATGTCATTGACCTCTTTCATATTGAGACTGGCGTTTCCACATGCCTGCTCTAGTAATGTAATTGGCCCATTCATGGCTGCTGTAAGATAATGTCACTGAAGAAAATGTGTATTGTCTGTGTTGCCACGAATAACGTATGAAAAGAGTGTTCACTTTGAGTGTGTCTGTCCTTTCAAATCATTCAGTGCAGGAAATGTGAAGAGGCCAACAGTCACGTTAAAGGGGTTGGTTTGGTTCATGAGCTAATGTTCGGTAACCAAAGCCCATCAAAAAAATAAAAATAATCAAAGATTCAACTGAATTTGAATTTGAAACTCGATTCTGTATATACCTAGTTAAGATAGGTAAGATATGTAAGAAAGTCAAACTCACCTTAAATGTTCAAGTCTCATCTACATGGACATACAAATTCTTTCAGAAAAATTGCAATACAAAAAAGTATTGTCTCGATGTAAATAAATAATCATCTGAGCAAGTTTCGAAAGGACATCTGTTTGTTAAAATTTTTACCCTATTCAGCCATAATGTAAGTCTCTGGAGAGGCTTATAATGGGCATAAGTGGGTGATAACACACACAAAGCTGCAATGCTATCAGTTATTTTTTATTGTTTCTATTACTATTTCTGTCGTTACAGGCTAAAATCCCCCATTCACAATTGTTTTGTATAGTTTTGGAAAGTTTTTCCAGACGTCACGTCCATAACGTCACGTCCATAACGTCACGTCCATAACGCTATTTCTCCCAATGAAAACCAACTTGTTTACATTTAACCTTTAAATTAAGTCTTTTTCTGTATTTCCTGAGGTGTCCTGTTTGCCATGGATGTAGTAATATTTACATTTGTTTAGAAATTTCACAGACTTCACAACAAAAACTACTCTACCATAAAAGCTTGTCCATTTGTCACGTCCGTGACGCAAATTGAAAGGCTCATATTCTTATGATGTAAATCATGATATTTTTTTTTGTGTTTGCCTATTCAGCCATAAGAATATGAACAAAATTATGAAATACTGGTAGGTTTGCGGAGGTTATGTGCCATTTTGCCATCAATAATGCATATATGTATATTAATGTCAAATCACATCTTTGTCAACTTACATACAGTATAAATCACAAGTTTGGTTTTAACCCACAATTTGCTCTTTAATTTCATGCAAAGAACGCAAAGCACAGGAAAAGGAATCAGGAGGAAAAAGGAATATGCTTGACCCAGACCTGGAACTCTGTGTGTGTGTGTGTGTGTGTGTGTGTGTGTGTGTGTGTGTGTGTGTTTGCCTGTACTGTGTATGGCCACCAAACATCATTTGCATTTTAAGCAGACAACCCTCGGCTGTGAGGTAATCACTGACTAAAGGAACAGAACCCCCCCCCCCACCCCACACACACACACACACACACACATATAGATACACATGCACACATACACACACACACACACACATATATACCCCTTAATGGTACAAAACCAATCACACTCCTCCGATGACTTTTAATTTAGCTCAAAACATACCCACTGCAGAAATGAGCCGAAACACAGGTCTAATGTCCATTATACCTCTGAGAAATGTTAAATGGATGTCAAGAAGTAGTTGTGTTTGTTACCCAGGATGCCTTGCCAAGAGGAGTATATTCAGGCCAATCCAAGATATGATTTAATTCTAATTGGATATCCAAGTGTTGTTATGACTACTAAATGCTGCATATGCCTTTGGATAATTAAATGTTTCTATAATTTGGTCACATACAATTATCTTTAAAGGTTGGTTAGGAGGCAGAGGACAAATAGAAACTACTAGACCAGTGGTTCTCAAACTTTTTCTGTCATTCCCCACTTTGGAAGGCAAATAATTTTGACGCCCCACCTGGAAGGCTCAATTTGCACACAATATCTCTGTGAGGAATACTTTGCGAGTACAGGATTTTTGTCAATGTTAGAATTTTCATGTTACTAATTGAAAGCCAAATTTATCTCAAACCCCTCATCACAGCAACTAGCAAACACCATTGGAAAGCTCTATTTACTGTCATATGCGCATATCTGAAGAATAGGTGTGAATTTGGGTGGCATGGTGCAGCCGTTGGTCGATTGCAAAGAGATGTCTCGCGCCCCACCTGCCATGTGTCTGCGCCCCACTAGTGGGGCCCGCCCTACAGTTTGAGAAACACTGTACTAGACAAATAATGGAATTTCACAAATTTGAATCTGCTAGAGCAGAGCTGAATGAAGCATTGAGAGAGAGAGAGAGAGAGAGAGAGAGAGAGAGAGAGATGGGGGTTGTCATAACAACGTGTTATGTTTTTATGTTAAGGTGTTATGTCTTTACATTAATTTATGATATATAGACCAATTTACCATGACGTCACACGCTCTTCCGGGTGGCAAAAGGCAAAAGTTGTCAATGAAACACTAGTCAAAAGCATGCGTCCTATTTCACCAAATATGCATTTTCTGGTTACACAACCTGGATCTTTCATATTCAACAGTCATTTCTATCGCATTTATCGTATCCTTTTTACAAAACAAAAATGCCGAACTTTTTAATTTGTGAACAACTTTACCGGCAGATCCCTTCCTAACCTGGCCGTATGGCAAGCATGGTAGAGCGGCGCCGGTCTGTTTGCTACCTCGGTAGTAACGTTACTTGGGTTACAACGGGTATGGAGTATGGATACATATCACAACGGGTGTATTTTCTGGTCACAAAACCTACGTGTTCAGAATGAACGGTCATCATTTCTTCTCTCTTTTTAACAAAATAAAGTCATAAACCCCAGATTTATTGATTTCAGGCAAGTATTCCCTGCTTGATCTGTTAAGCTAATCTAGCATTGCAGCTAGCAAGCTATACCAGCACTGACGTCCCTGTTTATAACGGTTAGCCTAATTAGGTTGCTAAGTGGGTAACAGGTGTAGAGATCGTATTAACACAACAAGTTTATTTTCTGGTTATAAAACCTATGTCTTTAGATTTAACAGTGAGTAGTTATTATCTCGTTTTGCAAAATATTAATTCATAAAGGCGAATTTATTAATGTAAGACCGGTTTTCCCCGTTGAATGTATTCACGTCAATGGGGTACCAGTTGCTTTCTGCCACCCGGAAGTATCTCACGACCCATTGTTTACAAACATTCTGAAAAGGCCTATTAAGTCAAAGTTAATTCCATAGTCTCTAGCTTATCTATATTTATTTATGGTTTTTTTTTTTTTTAACAAAACTCCTCACTGCAGCTGCTGGTTTGCTTTCACTGCAATGTACCACCTCAAACATGCATTATATTGTGATACAGGAACACGGACACATTCATTATCCCTTACATACTGCAAGAGTTGAGCAAGATATAGTGTACATTTTGTTGAGACTAAAAATATGATATAATACCTATGATATTTGTTGATGACATTTACATGCACACATTGGCTTCCACTTATGAGGTTAGCAGGGAGTTTCCCAAACCATGTTGTAAATGATTGATGTATTGGATGATAACATATCTGCTGTGATCAAGGCTAGTCAGTACAGTACATTAATTCCACTTAACAATCCACTTCTGAAAGTGTTAAAATGTTTCATAATTCAAAAGATAATGATCCCCTTTTTTTAAGAATTCAAAGGACATAGATCCTGAAGACATCTTTATAAGTGCAGAGTGGGAATATATGGCTTAATTACTCTTCAGCACCGATTGGCTAAAAGGCCTGATCACTCATTCCTTTCTCTTAACATTAAGCTGAGCTTTTCATTTGACAATAAAGAACAACAATGTTACCCTTGTGAAAAATTTGTGTTATGTCGGAATTAAATATTTGAAAGTATCTGGACATATTTCTATATAGGCCTACTGTGTATCCAGGTCAGTGTAGATGGATACAGTACAGTATATGCCCAGATACTAGTACAGTATGCACTGCATACAAATATTTACTAAATCTGTGTACTCCCAGATACACCTTCACCTTTTATCAATGATATTAACAAACTTACATGCACACCATGTCAATCTTTGCCCACACCATCCCTCCCTCCGCCCCACAAACACACACACAAACACAAACACACACTAACCTCCATGTTGAATGTCATGGCGGCTGTACACTCAGCGCTTTGGCATCCAGCCTTGAATCTGTGAGTCTGCTATCTTAGAGTAGCAGAGCTGTCTGTCATCACGGTGGCGTCTGGGAGAGCTTCCCGTCGGCTGGTATTTGCACCATGTGTGTTGTCCCTCAGCTATGCATCGGTGGGAAGCTTCCCATGTCCAGCGTTCCGGCACATCATTGTCACAGGCTAACGGCTGCAGGCCAGAGACCTGAGAGAGGACTGGCCTTCATTTGGGACTCAATATGAGCTGGAGAGACAGCGAGAGAGAGAGAGAGAGAGAGAGAGAGAGAGAGAGAGAGAGAGAGAGAGAGAGAGAGAGAGAGAGAGAGAGAGAAACTAAAAGCAACATTCCATTAAGAAGCAATACAGGACTACATACTCAATACAATATTATTATATAAAGGGATACCCCTTTAGTCAATGCTATGTCTTTTCAGGCTGCGAGCAAAGTTCTTGCCTTGCTTGGCTGGCCCAATCATTGCTGTCCAACGTTATGTTATGCAAACATTTGCTCAAGTTGACTGGTGTAGATGGTGTAGATGGACCAGCACACTAGGTGATCTGGCCTATCTGGAATGTGCCAGATTATACCGATAACCAGCCTGACTTCACAGACATACTCACGATCAAGGTGGCTCAGTGAGAGTTTATTGAAAGTGAACAGGCAACTGGATCTTGAATAATTCAAACAGTAGCAATCATTAAGAACTCTTCTTCATTCTACTAAAGATACCAAGAGCTGCTGTGAATGCTATGTCCTTCATATTGAATTTTTATGATGAAAATGGACACTGAGGTTTTTTTTCTATATAGAAAATAACCATGCCCAGTATAATGAATGGAGGAGAATTTAGATCTGTGGATTTACTTATTGATCAAAGTGAAATTGCAAGGTTTTAAAGTTGTGGTGTGTAATTTAAAGTAATGGCCATCTTTACAACATATACTTTTAAAAAATACTGCACTTTCTTTTCCATCTCTCCACATCTCCAACGTTGGCTACAGGAGATTACACCCTGCTTCTACTCACCTAATAAGTATAATTGAGCAAAAAGACAAAGTTTTCATAAGAATCACAAAAGCAGCCACATTGCTCCACTTGGCAATTCAGTTCCTGTAAACCCCGATATGCACTTTTATTAGAGATTATTGAAATAAATCCAGTTTTGGTGGCATTATCTAAAGGGGGAACATTGATTATCTGACTACAGGATTATTGACAAAGGACACTGAGTGCAAAGAAATCGTCTCATTTTTGGTCAGTGGTTTGGACATTTAAGCTAGAGAAACCAAAGACTTTGGCCTGAAATAACTCTCATTCACATTTCACCTTATGAGGTCCTTAGTAACAAGACTAGTTGTTTGATGTCATGGAAAGAGCCAGTGAATGGCTGTCTCCCCTGGAGACTGAGGTGGAATTCAAATGACATAGTTTGCTGATGAACCTAGATTAGCAATAGCCAGTAAACCTCCTAAAAAGTAGAAGCTTCTGTTTCATCTTTTTTTCTGCTGGGAAAGGGGAGCCATAAAGCTATTCTGTTAAGATGTTTATCGCTTTTATTCAGATAGTGAAGAGTGACAGGAAGTGAGTAGGAAAGAGAGTAATGGCATGGGACTGGGTAATAGCCTAGCTTCAGCTCTGTGCCGAAGTTAGACACTAAACCAGTTTCAAGATTCAAGAATACTACTAGGATGTTTTATTGTCACAAACCTAGAAATTCTGTATGCCAGCTTTACATGTGCATGAATTGGGGTGTAGGCCTCTCTCTCTCTCTCTCTCTCTCTCTCTCTCTCTCTCTCTCTCTCTCTCTGTGTGTGTGTGTGTGTGTGTGTGTGTGTGTGTGTGTGTGTGTGTGTGTGTGTGTGTGTGTGTAATGGGGGCATGCAAAAGAATGAGAAACTGATGAGTTGTATGAAGATGTGTTTAGTTTAAGCTGTGTATCCCTCATGGTATATCTGTATGTCTATGTATATTTTGAGTATGTGCTGTCTATTGATTTAAATTCTACATTGTCCTTGAGTATCTTGAAAGGAGCTTATGAAATAAATGTATTATTATTTGGTCACAGCATGGTTTTACAGTGTTGAGCTTGTAATTGCCATTAGATAAAACCATTCTGTCACATGTGATATTGATCAAGCTGGCACTGGCAGAGTAAATCTCTAAATGACGGCTCAATTATCCTCCTCTACTTTTGGAGAAATGATACCTGCAGCCTACAGGTCCTCAATGAATATTCTTCACAGCTTTTAAATATTATTTTAGACAATGACATCCAATGGATTTATATGCTAGGTTTTGTATTCCTGTACTGTTAGCCCTGTCTATACTTGATGAACATAGCTTCATAGCCATTTCATACCTTTTATCACAGATGACTTTCTTTTCATTCTGAAATAGTAACATAGACTCTACAAATACTAACCTGAGTCTCATGTGTCTTGTCTTCTCATGTCGTCATGTCATAAATCCAAACCTAGCTACTGTCACCAGTTCTGTCACGGCTCTGCACCTGTGTGTCATGACACAACATCTGTGTGGAGCTGAGTATCTCTGATCCCGACTCCCTTTCTGCTGTTGTGAGAAAAGGCCGTGAAATCTCTTTTTTTCTCTCTCTCTCTCTCTCTCTCTCTCTCTCTCTCTCTCTCCTTTTGGCCCACCTACTGAGCTTTGCTGAGCGAGATGCTGCTCGCTACCTGATCCTGCACACCTGTGTGGGAGAGGGTGAAGTTCATATTTTACAGCCTGGAAGGCATAGATAGGGGCTGTCTGGTGTGGAGGTGGGCCCCCAGGTGAGGCATGGATGTGGGCCAGATCTGGCCCAAAGTCACCGCTGCAGAGTTGGCTCTCTATCTGAGGAGTCTTTCTGTATGAGTGTGACAGATCAGAGCACTACTGTCAGGGAGCATGTGTCTGATTGATCATAGTGGAAAGGTGTGTGTGTGTGTGTGTGTGTGTGTGTGTGTGTGTGTGTGTGTGTGTGTGTGTGTGTGTGTGTGTGTGTGTGTGTGTGTGTGTGTGTGTGTGGGGCCATGGTGGGGTCTGAGGCTGCTGGCCACCCGGGAATCCCTCCAGCCCGCCCTCTTACGCACAGACGGATTACCAGGCTTACATTCCCTCAGATGCATCAACATGCCGACAGGTGTGCTGGGGCCAGAGCCCTAAATAGACAACACACGCCCTACACACACACACAAACACACACACACACACACACACACACACACACACACACACACACACACACACACACACACACACACACACACACACACACACACACACACACACACACACACACACACAGAGAGAGAGAGTCCAACTAAATCCTGGAGATCCCCTGCCATGGTGATGCTTTGCTTTGCTCCCACAGCATGTGTTGAGAGGAAAGGTCATTCTTTAAAAAATGTATGGAGCTGGAAGAGCAACTGACAGATGCTCACATGAACACAGTTTACAGTTTTCTCTCCTCTCTGCTCCCTCCCTGGCATAAATCTAATCCCTAAACCAATTTGTAATCAACAGTAATCCCTGCTTGAAGAAAGTATTAATGCACTCAAATATTTAGATTATTTTCACTCTGAAGCGCAAACAGAGCTGAAGGTAATTTAGAGTAAAGGTTAAGTTTCCTAATCAGTAATATTTCAAATTTGTCGCCAAGAATAGACCATGTTTGATAATATGCAGTTCTACTCAGTGACAATGAATTGTTAATATTAGTGGTATTTCATGACAATGGAAAGCCCTTTGATGTTAAAGCATTCTCTATTTGAGCATTCTATTTGTAAAACTTACACAATGATGAAACATCTCAAAAGTCATCAACATGAACACATGGATAGAAAATAGGTTTTGTTTTGCCCCGGCATCTGACCACCCCATAAGTGAACTGTGAAAGATTAGTCCGATTTCCAGTTACGTACTGGGTGTATTTAAATTACTCACATTAACACTTTCCAGATCAAACCATGTGTGCCTCCAAAAACAGGCAAGCATGTCACAGATGATCTTATTTATTACATTTTGTGCAATAGCATAGGATCGTACAAGGATGATATGCTCTCATTCACAAAGAAAAGAGGATGTGCGCCGATATTGCTCTGCCCGTTTACAAACTGAGATCAGATTTATTCAAAATTAATTTCTGTCCTTTTTTGTTTGTTGTTGTTATTGTGCACAAGTCTGTCATCTCACCCAGACAGGATGTGCTTGACAAAAGAGGAGTAGTTGATGCAGCCGTTAGCATCCTCCTGTCCGGCCATGAGTCTGTCCACCTCGTCCTCCGTCATCCTCTCCCCGAGGGTGGCCAGCACGTGCCGCAGCTCAGCGCCCATGATGGTGCCGTTTCCCTCCTTGTCGAACACGCGCAGCCCCTCCACAAAGTCCTCAAAGTTGCCCTGGTCCTTGGAGCGTGAGATGTGCTGCAGCATGGGAAGGAAGGTCTCAAAGTCCACCATCTTGCTGTTCATCTCCTCTTGTTTGGGCTTCCCCAGCACACGCAGCACGTCGGCATTGGTGGGATTCTGACCCAGGGCCCGCATCACGTCGCCGCACTGCGCAAAGGTGATCTTCATCTCGCCACCTGGTGTGCGATCGAACAGCTGGAAGGCCTCCTTGAACTCCTCGATCTGGTCGGCCGTGAAGTCCAAGGTGATGTTCTTGGGGTCAAACTCAGGTTCCTTGGGCTTTTCGGGCTCCGCTGCCGGGGTTGGTGCAGGGGCGGCGGCGGGTTTGGCCGCAGCGGGAGCGTCCTTCTTGGGCTCTGGCTTTTTGGCCTCTGGCTTCTTAGGGGGTTCCACTTTCTTTGGGGCCATGGCTCTGCTACTGCTGCTCCTGCTGCTACTGTTGGTGGTTGTGATGCCAATGAAATATACTGAAGCCTCCTGCTGTCAGCTGGCTCTGGATGGAGGGATGAATGGATGTGGTGCCCAGAGAGAGATAGAAAAAGAGACAGACAAGGAACAAGGAGGGAGGCAGTTTCAAAGCACAGCTGGCCAAAGCCTGGGATAAAGCTTTTATATTGTTGTGCTTTGGGAGGGGAGCATCCCACCCGGGAGACACACATACACACATAGATACACACAAAGCCTGAGACAAAAGAATAGACACACACACACACATAGAGGCAGACCCTTTGACACCCTTTAAAAGGAAGAAATCTGAAATAGACTGTGCCTGTGTATGAGGTCACTGAAAGCCATTGTGTTCAGCTGTTGTTTTTAGCTGTGGACATGACCCCCTCCACCCCTCTGCCAGCCCCCACCCTGCCACCCCCAAACCCGACAGCAACTGTAGGATCCATTAAGCCTCACCAGACCCCAACTCTGGCCAGAGATCCCTGGCCTTTTCTCCTTTCCCCAGACACAAAGGTCTGCCACCGGGCATCGCTCACAAGACAATCCCGTTTAGCTTAGCCAAAGACGCCTGAGAATGATTGCATGAGTTAATGCTGTCGTATCCCGTTTAGCCACTTATCCCACAGCATCTGCCCCTTGTCTGAGTGATCTGTTGGGCCGCAAACCAAGCTGTTATCTGATAAGGAATGTCTGATGCATGGCATACAGAACAGTGGTCCCACATCAAAGACCTATGCTCTTAGTACATTCAACATAATTAACTAATTAGCATTCCTGCTACGTGTGAAGCCCTCATGCAAGTACATACGTGACAATCATTAAACCTTTATCACTAAACCCAGTCACAACCTTAAGCCCCTATACTGTATCAAAGTCCTTCTAAGGCAAGTCCGTTCACTCGGCAGCCATCTTGGATACGCCTTCGGGGAGTTATTTTGACTTAGTAAGTGCAAGGCCCTATCTAAATGAATGGGGATATATTCATATCTCCAAATGAGAAGGTTGCATGCAATTAACAAGCACACTGTGTGAATCCTTGTTTAAATCGTAATTGAACTGTGTCAATATCGTCACAGACGTTGCCCAAGTAACGCTTAAAAAAACTTTATTCTAAACACAAATTGCTCACTTCGTCTGCGCAATAGTCTGCCACATGGCTATGACGGAGGGAATAAAGAAAAGGTAAGCGTTCATCATGCTGCTTCTAACAACACGATTGGCTCTTTTCACTGCGAGGCAGGACTTCCTGTGTCTGAAGTCAGCCATCTTCACATAACAAACTTTTCCCATGCATTTCAATGAAGCAATACAGTGAGTGCTGTGTCTCCTCCTATAATAAAGTCTCTGACTGTATTTATTGGGTGTCACCACTATAGTTCATCTATGTCTCAGAGCAGTATACTGTAAGTGCATGTAGCAGTTATTATTACCAAAGGACACATAATTGAGGTTCTAGTTTGTTGAAATGATTCAGTTATTCAGTCGCAAGGGCTTCATTTGTGTTTTCATCAATCCTTACATCTGAGTTAGAATCCAATTTATTGAATGAGACAGGTAACAGGGGTTTAAGGGAACACAAAGAGAGGGCTTGAATATGTACTGTATGCACATGTGTGTGTATGTGTGTGTGTGTTTGACCGTTTTTTTTTCTTCAGCGGTTTGGTTCCTTTGTGTTTTTCAACCAGACATAACCTAGAGTACGGGCCGCTGTGTTTGAAAGTATAGAGTATTAGCCAGATGATATGAATTAGCTCATGAAATAGGAAAGCCAGAACTGACTTTTAGGCCAAAGCGATGGAGGTGCTTCTCAAGTGTTTTGTACATGGTTATGATGTGCACTAGACTGACAGAAAATGAAACCTGGCCATTTCCTAAACCAATCCGGCATGGGACTATCCTCTGCTCCAGCATACAGTATATCAAGTAACATTGGCTTGGACAACTTGATCTATGAATTGAACTACTTGCACCGGAACTATTACACCGGAATGAGACTAGTTCCATAGTTCCATGTCATGTCAGTTTAGAAAATCAGCACATTTCTTTTTTAGTCAGTCTTAATACACCCCATAACTACGGAAGGGTCAAGTTTCAAATCAGAAAAATAATAATGGAATCAAGTTTCAAATCAGAAGAATAATAGCGGAATTCTATGGCTATCCTAAACAAGATCCTAGTGAGGGGATGCTACTGATCCATGTGGTTCAACCTGAACCTAAAACACTCCCATCACATCAGACTGAGAGAATGGCAGGATGAACTGAGGAAAGTTAAAACTCAATTGTTTAAATCTAGAGGTTGAAAATGAGTAAATTCACCATCAAGGTGGTGTATTGCTTTCCCCTCTCGCTCCCACACACAATGTTTAATTAAGCTACAAGGACAATGTTGAGTTGAGTCTTAATGTGATTAGGCTGTAGGTTGTCTATCTTGTTGTTTGTTTGTTTGTTTATTGAATTTCAGCTATTATTGGAGGTTCATAAAGACATACAAACAGCTGTCATCATAAACACTAAATTTCAATATGCTGTTACAATAACAACATTCATTAAAAAACATTATATACACAAGCTAAAATATGTCAAATAGGCGACATCTGCAATCCATTGTCATTTAAGAGTCCACACGTGTATGGGATTGATGGATTTTTTGTATCTCTCGGTTCTGCATGAAGGAATGGACAGTTTATTTGAATTTCTTGTTTTCCGATCAGTTAGCGTTTCTCTAAGGGGAGGTAGCCAGTCTCTGTAGCTGGACTTCATCAGCTTTTTGGCAAAGCCCAGAAATAGTTGAGTCATTGGTCAGGTTTCAGCTGAACTTATCATAAGCCTCCATACTGGGAGAGAGAGAGAGAGAGAGAGAGAGAGAGAGAGAGAGAGAGAGAGAGAGAGAGAGAGAGAGAGAGAGAGAGAGAGAGACAGAGAAAAAAAAAGTTACCTACCAAAGTTACAAATAAAAATGTAATTACCTGATACAGTTCTGTCAGTAATGGATTCCATATGACATCCAGTTATTAAGCCATATATAACTTAGCCTAATGTCATAATCCTCTCAAACTGGTACACAAGTTAAAAGTAATACCCAAACAATCTCAAGATTTATATGTGCTTAAGGTTGGCTTAATTTTTATTTATTTTTTTCTTTTCTTCAAAATGCATGAAAGAGTCTTTTGGTGAGACTGCAGAGTGATTTCAGTAATCTCCTCCAAATTAGAGGCGATTACTGTTAATTAAACAAGCCAATCTATTTCATTTTATGAGAGTGAAGGCGGGAGTGTGATAGGCCATTCTCAGATGCAGTTTTAATCTATTACAGCAAGTTTTCATTTTACACTCCAGAAGCAATTCATCATCCTAGTACAGAGGCAGTCTAGCTGTGGCATAGCATGATCACATTATCCATTTTACCGCTCAACTATTGATCATGCTGGCCTGTCTCAATCTCTTCTGCATTAGGAATCTCTCTCTCTCTCTCTCTCTCTCTCTCTCTCTCTCTCTCTCTCTCTCTGTATGTGTGTGTGCAATGTGTGAATGGAGTAGTACTGTATGTGTTCAGCATCTTATAAAAACATCAGCCTTTCTCAAACCTCTGTTTGCGCTAAAATACACTTCTTAATTCGTTTTTTTTTTTTTTTAATTTGTGTGGGCGATGAAATCAGTCCTGCTTTGTCAGTTCTGGAAACTTAAAAAAGAATAAAAGAAAAAAAATCTGTGGGAGCTGTAGAATTGTAAAACAAGTGTAAAGAAAAATACACATACAAAAAGAAAGCCATACCACACACAGACCCTGTATTTCTGATCCCAGTCCTCCTTGAACATATAATATTCCCACTATGATTTTGTAAGAAGGCAAACAGAAACAAACCTCAAGCTGACAGGTTCAACAATAGTGTGGAGACACAGGGGAGTTGTGAGTTGTGGGATCGCCGTTAGGTGAGAACTAGCACTCCATACCAAGCATAATTGATGCCATTTCTTCTATGCACACCGACTGCATGTTGACCTTCAGAGGTGAGTCTCCGGGAAACTTTACCTCTCATCTCACTGATGAGGGAAGGTGGGAGCTAGCGAGTAAGCGCTGAATTCATGCCCTGCTCATGAATATGATATGAACGTGATATTCTACATTATTATTGCCCATCCATTTCTCAAGGCTGGGGAAAGATAGAGCAAAAGAAAGAGAGAGAGAAAGAAAGAGAGAGAGAGATAGAGAGAGAGAGAAGAGATGAGAGTGAGAGAGCAGGGAGTTAATCAAGTGAATCAGATCGCACTGTAAGAATGAGAGTCAGCACTCAGCCTTGCTCATCACCGCTCCAACGCAAATTATGCAAATGCCCTAATGGCAGTTACGGAGCAAGGGCTGCCCATACTGATGGGCTGAGCGCACACCTTGGCGGGCAGGTCAATAAGCAATATCCCTGCAAAGAGCGACAAGACGTCTGGCGTCTTCATTCAGCAGTTTCCTCCAATAATGCAATGTTTCACGCCTCGCCTGAGGCATTAGTGGTCTCTCACTTGGCACTAAAGTGGAGCTGGCATCATGTGGCTATACCGACTAGCTAGGCCACAGAGTGCATAGCACTTGGTAAATACACAATGACTTCAGTCATAACATACACATTCACTTAAGAAGCTATAGACATGGAAGAGACAGAGTGAATACAACATGGCTTCAGAGTTATTAACGCTCATGTTAACTCAAGAGACCATAAGGAAAGAAATATAGCATAGTACGGAAGCTGTTGAAATCAAAATGACTTCTTTATTGATATTCAAACAGAACATTTATGTTCCAAAGATGAGTAACAGTACAAGGAAATAGTAACCAGGCGTTCACATGAGAATTGGCTGTAATGGCACTTACATTCAGTCAAAAATACATGTGCAATGGGACAACAAAAGGCTATAAATATAGAAAAATAGGAATACAAGATGACAACAGTCATGGCAATAGTTTCTTAGACACATTGATGGTTAAATAGCTCATCAGAGGCAAAGCGCAAAAGCACATCTCCAGAACTTGCAGTTTGATAAACAGCAAGCCAACATCAAATGAAACCAAAATGTTGTTCATTACCTCGTCAGTTAACATAACTCTTCTCTTGTTTGTCTTTGCTTTGCAAACAAATCCACATTTATGCTTACACACTTGTGTGTGTGTGTGTGTGTGTGTGTGTGTGTGTGTGTGTGTGTGTGTGTGTGTGTGTGTGTGTGTGTGTGTGTGTGTGTGTTTTAAACAGCGCCAGTAGGGGATGCTCCATAGTTTTGTATACATTAATACAATACAAACAGTAGCTTTTGTAGCCATAAGATTGACTCCGTGTATTTGAAATCACATGCATAGGAATAGCGACTGCAACAATGCATCTTTAAACATGAGCATCATTATCATTCTGAGAAGTGGCCTTGCTCTGACTAGCGACTAGCGTAAAGCCACCAGCCAGAGGGATGAGCCCTGGGGTCATTTATAGGGATGGTCTTGTCTTGTCTAACGTGCCGTGGTGACAGCTGTGAATTTTGAGGGTATGCAAAAGCGACTGCTGGGGCCCAGGTTGGAATCCCTCAGTGGGATTGGAATGCTTTTTCCGTGTGCTCTTTTCCACGGGTTCGGTAAGAGTGCGACGCTGCCACCGCCACCGCCACCACCGGCAAACACCAACACCACTGCCTTGTAATCCGGCAGATAAGACAGGGATGGGACTCGGGGACTAAAGGGGGCCACACTGTCTCAGCCCTAGCTGGGGGATGATGGGAATGGTGGGGGTGGGGGGGGGCAGGGGTGGGTGGTTGGGGGGGCTTGGAGATCGGGGAAGGCTTGGGTGGGCTCTGGGGGGGCAGATTGAGGGGAAGGTTAACACTAGTGGTGACTAAGCTGACATTTCACTCGGGGACAAAAGAGTCATGATCTAATAAAAGACCGCCAGGCTGTGCCCCACATTTCTCCCACGGCCTGTGTGAGCGAGCGAGTTGAGCGAGCCAGCGAGCGAGTGGCTCTGATGCCCTGGAGATCTTGGGCCGAGATGTCAAACCAGCCCTGCACAATTGACAAATGGCCCTTTGAAGGCCCCTCTGCTACAGTCTATCAGAGCAACATGTAATAAGCTAGGGATGCCGCATAGGCAGCTTAGTCAAAATGATTTATTATTAGTTTTAAAAAAACATTGATTAGAGACAAAACAATGCAATAAACATCATTTGAGTCATGGACACGTGAAGAATAATTTATTTATACAGGTCTGGGAACAACCAATTGGATCATTCAAAAGGGTTTGAATTAGAATTAATCAGTTTCAAGGTTGTCTACAGTATGTTCAAATGTATAAGAAAACAAATATATAAATATCAGGTTGAATAAGGCAGAGACAAGTGAGGAGCGTATGAGTTGATAATGATTTTTCTGTCCTTCTTTCTTTCTTTTTTTTCTTTCTTTCTTTCTTTCTTTCTTTCTTTCTTTCAGTTCTCCTGAGTATACGTCACACAACAGAGAGATGGCCTTCTCTCCTTCATAACTCCATGTCCACACCATGCTAAGTATTATGAAGTGTCCATATTACAATTCCTCATTACCAAGGTGCTGTGGAATTCTGTCCCTCGGCCAGGATGAGAGAGAGGGTGCAGTCGGAACCATTTCACCGACATCTGTATACAATGCAATTACGCGTGTGAGTGATGAAACGCTGTCACTTGCCTATATTAATACTTGGCCTTCGTAATTATACAAGTGGCGCTGTCGTTCATTTCTTGGTGTCCCCTTCTCCTTCTTCCCGGTTGCAGTAATAGAAATTGAAAAATTACAAAAAGGAAAGTGCATTTCACAGTCTACTGAAGCAAGGCAAGCAATTTGAAATTAATCAAAACATAATGCAGTTTACAACCTGATAAAGAGAAGCTCATGAAATGAGCCCGCCATTTTCTGATTACTCTTTACCTGATGCTTTTGGTTTTTAGGTAAGGCCCTAGGATTGCATTTGCATTTCGCGGTTGTAATATTATTCATGCATCTGTTTTAAATGTGAAGGTTACCATGTTTCCATGGTACACTGCTCTTAAACCTGCTCACATGTTACATTTTCAAATGGAATCTGCCCTCTGTAGTTCCACAGTCTTTCACAGCAGCGTGTATTTGGGATGAATAAGGAATTACAAAGAGGTTTTTTGTTAGATAAATATTCAGAATGTCTGTGGAGATATGCATGGATTTATATACCTTCTAATCCTACTTGCAATTCCACATACACTAGTATATTTCAGGTTTAGTTAATCAAATGTCAAAAGAAAGGATTCACACTCTGAAACAGCAGAACGGTCACCATGATATGATCTAAGACTATTTTAAAGGAAAAGGAAAAAAAAGTAATATCATGAAGTACATTTCTGGGAATGCTTGCTTCAGTTTCCCTCGATCACTTTGAAGATCAAAGAGGAGAAGAGCCCCAATTAGAGAACTTGGGTAAACTGAACCTTATTAAACTATCACAGGGAATGAGCACAGTATAGCTTCCTCCTTAAACCACAGAGAGAGAGAGAGAGAGAGAGAGAGAGAGAGAGAGAGAGAGAGAGAGAGAGAGAGAGAGAGAGAGAGAGCAGGAGATGTAGACAGAAGACAGAAGAATGAGAGAGAGGACAGAGTATTAGGAAAAAAGAAAAAAGTAAGTACTAAGGGGGGACAGCAAGAAAAAAAGCAGCTGAACCAAATGAGACTGCAAAAAAAAAAAAAAAAAAAAGATTGAGAAAATACTGAAAATGCCACAAACACATTGACCTTCACTGGACTAGTGACTTTCTCTCTGTGAAAGCTAACTAATTTTAGGTGAGGGAAAAAAGGTCAATGTTCCCATTCAGCTGACACAAGGGTTTTGTATTAAGAGAGACCTTTTAAAGCAATCATTGTACTTTTAAGTCAAACTTCTTTATTTAGTTGTTATTCCCTAATGGTAACCCATGAAAATGACAGGCCATTAAATGGGCAGTGCATTTCTGCTTTTCCCTGCTTACTGTAAGTTTTACATTTTTAGCATTCATATTCAGAAAAGTGAATAATTACCAAATCTTGCTTTCATCATTACTATTACAGTACTAA
>JAODXP020000008.1:6962479-7057006 GCA_027497455.2 Sardinella longiceps | reverse complement strand
AACATCATAACTTGGAAACGGTTTGACCTCTCCATAGCCAAACTTGGTACTCAGACTGTGGACCACCTTCTGAACATGCAGTATGACTTATGTGAATCTCTGCAGCGCCCTACTAAGAGAAAGAGTTTAAAAAAGGCAGACTGAGTGAGTGTGTGACAGTGAGTGTCTGCGCGCGTAAAAAATGAGGCGTGAGACAAAGATAGCACACCTGTTCCGAGTGAAAGTGCATTCACTGTGTACCATTGTTGCGATATGCACTCTTTGCGGTGCAACCTGGTGCGTAGGGCCCGTCATCGCGCTTGCGCTTTAATTTATTATTATTTTTTTTTTTTTTTTGTTATTCTTTTCCTCCCAAAGGAACCGCCCATATTGAGCCCAAGGCATTTTTTTACTTTAGGGGGCGCTACAGAGTCCCTGGGCCACACCCGGGTCTATACCTCTGTATACCTCCAGTGTTCCAGACTTCCAAGGTGTGTGCAAAATTTCGTGACTTTTCACGCACGGGAAGGTGGTCAAAAATGGCCGGTTCCTTTGGGAGGAAAAGAATAACAAAAAAAAAAAAAAATAATAATAATTAAAGCCGCAAGCGGCGATGACGGGCCCTCGCACCAGGTGCACCGCAAAGAGTGCATATCGCAACAATGGTACACAGTGAATGCACATTCACTCGGAACAGGTGTGCTATCTTTGTCTCACCCTCATTTTTTACACGCGCAGACACTCACTGTCACACACTCACTCAGTCTGCCTTTTAAACTCTTTCTCTTAGTAGGGGCGCTACAGAGATTCACATAAGTCATACTGCATGTTCAGAAGGTGGTCCACAGTCTGAGTACCAACTTTGGCTATGAGAGGTCAAACCGTTTCCAAGTTATGATGTTCGACCACAAGGGGGCATTAGAGAGTTTCGATTCATGGTTTTGCGTGGTCAGAACACGGTCAGGAGTCCATATACCAAGTTTGAATAAGCTACGTCAAACCGTTCCCAAGTTATCATATTTGACCACTAGAGGGCGCTAGACAGTTTCGATTCATGATTCTGTGTGGTCAGTACACGGTCAAGAGTCCATATACTAAGTTTGGATAAGCTACGTCAAACCGTTTCCAAGTTATAATATTTGACCACTAGGGGCGCTACAGAGTTTCGATTCATGGTTATGCGTGGTCAGAACACGGTCAGGAGTCCATAAACCAAGTTTGGATAAGCTATGTCAAACCGTTTCCAAGTTATAATTTTTGACCACTAGCACTTTTAGCACCTTTCCTGCTTGACCAGGTGGTGGTGCTATAACAGGCACGCCCACGGGGTGTCTAGATATCATCACAGGCACACGATCTATGAACCTGTGAAGTTTCAGATCAATCGGGTAAAGTATAGTCAATTTCTGGCACTTTTCCTGCTTGGCCAGGTGGTGGCGCTATAACAGCCACGCCCACAGGGTGTCTAGATGTCATCACAGTCATACTATCTATAAGCCAGTGAAGTTTCAGATTAATCGGGTAAAGCAGTATCAATTTCTAGCACATTTCCTGCTTGGCCAGGTGGTGGCGCTATAACAGCCACGCCCCCGGGGTGTCTAGATATCATCACAGTCATACCATCTATGAACCTGTGAAGTTTCAGACCAATCGGTTAATGCTGTGTAATTTTATGACACACTTCCTGTTTCGTGATGTGCTATTAAAATCATACAATTTCATAAAATTGTTATTTCAACATAGTACGAGATATCAAAAATCCGTTCGCAATTTTGCATCATCAGCATCTAGAGGTCATGTACACCAAATTTCACTTCAATCTGACATACCGTGTCCGACGAGTACGTTAAAGATCATTGTGTGTCCAAATTTTTACACTCCTTATTACCTCACTTCCTGTTGGGCGTGGCTAATGCAATGTAATACAAAAATTGTTCGTCTTGGGGAGTCCCACACACCTACCAAATTTCGTGCATGTAGCTCAAAGTATATGTGAACCATGGAGCTAAATGCCAATTTCTGTAGTGGTTCCACCTTGCCAGATGGTGGCGCTGTAATAACCACGCCCAGTAAGTGAATGGATATCGTGGTAATCATAAGATCTATAAACGGTATGAGTTTCAGGCGATTTTATCAATCAAGTGTGATGTTATGCCACATTTCCTATTTTTCATTTTTTCTCTTATTTCATGCATCTGCCATCTTGAATTTGTAAAAGGTATGAAAAATCCCTTCGCAATTTGACATGAGCAATGTCTTGGTATCATATCTACCAAATTTCACAGGAATCTGACAAACGGTGTCCGAGGAGTATGTTAAAGTTCATCATGAGACCGCCCCATAGAGCCCAAGGTATTTTTTTACTTTAGGGGGCGCTATGGAGTCCCTGGGCCACACCCGGGTCTATACCTCTGTAAACCTCCAGTGTTCCAGACTTCCAAGGTGTGTGCAAAATTTCGTGAGTTTTCATGCACGGGAAAGGGGTCAAAAATGGCCGGTTCCAGGGGAAGAAAAAATAATAATAATAATAATAAAAGAAAAAAATCCTTACAAAAGCAATAGGGCTTCGCACCGGTCGGTGCACAAGCGGGCTCGTGCACCTCGGTGCTCGGGCCCTAATAATAATCCTTACAAAAGCAATAGGGCTTCGCACCGGTCGGTGCACGAGCCCGTTCCGGGCTCGTGCACCTCGGTGCTCGGGCCCTAATAAGTATAATCAATGCTTTATAGTCCGTAGTTATTTTGAAGTTCTACTGAAACTGCACATATAGTTTTATATTTAGTGTTGGCTTTCATATAAGTCAGTGGAGTATGTTAGAAGATGCATCTCCAAGCAGTATTTGTTTGCATGTGGCTGACCATGCAAATGTATCTTTTCATCAAATGATGCCAAAGGACTGACTGTAGCCGTTTCTCCAGCCTTCACCTGTTTGGGCTCCCCTGCAGGCCTCTGGAGGATGCTGATGCTGAGACGTACGTCTGATAGGCCTGTCTAAGTCTGTAAGAGTCACATTACAGGGGGCTCTGCAGGGCCGCACTCGCCAGCCAGCTCACCACCAGCTTTGTGCTCCAATGTGAAAACTCCCCCCTCAGTTTTCACCCTCCCGCATCAATCTACTTTTATGACCTGGCAAACTATAAATACCCTGTCCCCTCAGGTACACACACACACACACACACACACACACACACACACACACACACACACACACACACACACACACACACACACACACACACACACACACACACATACAGTCACTGGGGCTTTCTGTCTGTAGAAAACAATGCTTGAATGACAGACACCACAGAATGCCAAAAGACCTTGCTACCAGCCCAAACGCCCAGCTCAGACATACACAAGCACACACACACACACACACACACACACACACACACATACACACACACACACACTAGCATGTGCACACACACTATTACTCACACACTCCTCCACCTCCTCCCTCCTTTCCCCAAATGCCTCTGCGCCTGTCCACCCTTGCTAAGAATATGAATGATGCTTGCGCCTCCGCGTCCAGGCTGGGGATCTGGGGAGAGATTAGGAAGTTTCCATGTTGTTCAAGCCCCGCTCTCTACCTCTATTGCAGCGCTAGAAGGTCTCTGGCTTTTTAGAGAGCCACGCCGGCTGGCCGGCCGACCCAACTATTTCTGCAGCGGTGGGTTTGAGGGAAAGGGACGTGCTAGGCAGAGCGTGTCTGTGAATCCGTTGTACCTGTTTATCCCGCAGGCACACAAGCTTAAGAGGGGTTTCTCAAAGCTTACCCAGCTTTTTTTCTTCTCTTCTTCCTCTCTCTCTCTCTCTCTCCCTCTCTCTCTCTCTCTCTCTCTCTCTCTCTCTCTCTCTCTCTCTCTCTCTCTCTCTCTCTCTCTCTCTCTCTCTTCAGAAGGATTGGACGTGTGTGTTTACCTTCATCCACTAATCCTTGTTGCACAAGACTACACATTTCTTCAGTGTCCTTGCTGCCTATTGCCGATTTCCATCATTTCTTGACCTTAGGTGTCTTTCTGGGCCACAAATACGCCTCGAGGCAGACGATGACAGAACATTGTGATTGCTTTGCATTTTGTTTTTTTAAGTTCCAGTAAACTGTGAGTTTTGGAATGTTAACACAGTAATGCAAATCCCTGGCGTCATCTCTTGGATGGGAGGATATGCCTGTGCTGTGTAGTCTTTCTCCACTGTGGGCATTTAGCTCCGTTACAGGCCTAATATTCAAATCAGTATTCATTTGATGCGGCACGCGTGCTGCAGCTGGTTCAAACAGATCAGCGCAAGAGCCAAATCAAATCTCATTATTCCCTCCTATTGCTTAATTGCTGTTTCGGCTTTGATCGTGATTTCCCAAGGTAACCAACTTTTCTCTTTTTTTTTTTTTTTTAATAAACTAAGTGCTTCTCAAAGCATGTCTGAATGAAATAAGGTCCTGTGTGATTTGGCTTGGAGGAGCTGTTGCCCCTATTTCTCTATAGATGGCCTGGTACAAACAGATATTGTATTCAAGGCCAGAAAGCCTTCGTAGGCTAATGTATGTCTGAGCCTGAGTAGCCAGACTTCCAGTACTCGGAGGAAATGATAAACCATTACGCTTCATACATCTGTGCCACTTAAGCTGTGGGAAGCAACATCTGTTCGACATACATCTCACTGATTTTCCTCCAAATTGAAACAAGCACAAATGCTTGCTATTTTACTCTGAGCCACTTAATAATCCTTTGATGAAAAACCGTATTCAATCACAGAGCAGAGGAATTCAAATCCCCCTCGTAAATCTCTAAAGCCCCCAGTGCCCGTATATCATTCTAAAATAGGTCCCTGCCGGCTGTAATCAAGAGGGGCCTGCTATCCACTGCCAGGCTTTCAGGTGCTCAGATGGTAGACTGCCCCTTTCCCTGCCATCTCCACACACACACACACACACACACACACACACACACACACACACACACACACACCACCACCACCAACTCCTCCCTCTCAACACAAGTCGGAACATGAATGCAACCAATAGGAAAGAAGGGGTAAAAATAGTCCGACAGCATTTTAGGCCATAGCTTATCAGCGCTATGAGACAGGAACATGAGAGCAATTTGGTGGCCCCTGTTCCCTTAATCCTGACGTCAGTCTTAGACTGTCTGCGCTGGTGTTATTTACTTGTTGGCCTCCACATCCGATCAGGCATCTCGCCCACTCCCAAGCCATCCGTTTATCCATCTATCCATCCATCCATCCATCCATGCATCCATCCATCCATCTACCTATCTATTCACCCCATCCATTCAGCTGGCCCAGGCATACGTGGAAAGCATACTTCCTGCAATGTGTTCGGGATGCGTTGACGGAAAGCTGATTGCCCACAAACTATGTATCACCATAACATCCCAGCATGAGACACACAGTGCAGCCGCATTCACACACACATAATATACACACAGGGGCTTTGCAATGTGACCCCTGCCTGGTTATACGCATGCAGGAAACATTTCCACATTCAGGAGATGGAGTGAGCTCCACACGCACACTTGCATGTGTATGAGTGTGTGTGTGTGTGTGTGTGTGTGTGTGTGTGTGTGACAGTAGCCCCCGCTGCGTCTGGCAGCTGCTGGGAGCGGGATGAATCCCTTCATTCATCCTATATTAACCGCAAGATTTTTTATTGAACTAAAGCGTCACGTGTGGCAAACAGCTGGGATCAATGCATCAGAGGGGAATCAGTGCATAAATAAAGAAATAAATGAGGGGGCGCCAGTGAGGGACAATCTCCCACAGGGGGCTCTCTCACTCTCAACACAACCACACACCCCCTCCCTCCCTCCCTCCCACCCACCACCCAGTCTCCCTTGAAGCCTTAGATGAAAGCATTGCAGTCTATGTATGGATGCTCTGCAGACTTCAGTTACTGTGGAAATCAACATAGAGACAGAGTTGGGAAAGGCTGCAGTATCAAATTATCTTCTGAGAACATGTGCACAGTGGTTTCATGAAAACAAACTGATTTGTCACACACAGACACACTCACAGACACACTCACACATAGGAAATACATCTATCTGGATAATATACATGCATAATTGATTGATAATAGTACTTCTAGCGAGGGAGATGACATTCAAAGGGTGCTTATCATATACAGCACAAAGGCTCTATGAGGGAATCTTTCTGTATAGTTTTTGCAAAGACACATGGGCCATCTGGGTGACAGCCACTGTGAAGTCCCCGTCAGGGTTGAGCGACTGCACTCCCCCACGAAGCTGCCGTGCCTCATTCCTGACCCGATAATTTCGATTTGCGCTGCTCCCGTCGGAGCGACGGCAAGGCCCTGCACGAGGCCCGCTGAGTGATTTGACAGCGTGCCATGTGGAAGGGCGTGAACCCTCGCGAGGGGGGCCCTGACTCCGCTGGCAACCTCCGTGCTTACACTGCAATCTTCAGCCAGGGAGCAGCACTTTCCCTTCCCCTGGCCTCCTCTCACCTCCACCCCCTCCAACCCCACCCCAACACCCCCCCCCACACACACACACACACACACACACACACACACACACACACACACACCCCACACACACACACACCTCCTCTTGCCTCCCATTCCCGTCTGCTACTGTATGGAGAGCATCCAAAGCTAAGTAAAGTGCATCCCAGTCCCTTTTGTCATTGCCTCCTCCTGTACGTTTCACCTCCTTTTGTTGTCCGTTTTTCTGAGCTTGCACTCCTCTGTGCTGCACTTTTCCACAGTCCCTATTCTTAGACCCATTCTTAATCAAATGTGCTAGTTTATTCTTGGATCCAATGAGAATGTCACCAAGACAGAAAGGAAGAAAGAAAGAAAGAAAGGAAGAAAGAAAGAAAGAAAGAAAGGGGAGATTTTATCCTTGAATTTCATCGCAACACAAGCCCGTGCGCACCTGGGCTGCCAACTCTCTCCAGACTGCTGATCTGTGCACACAAACCATCAGCATGTCGGCCAGTAAGGTCAGTCATGTCTCGGATCACTCGGAGCTAGGCCACAGTGCAGTGGAAATCACCTGGAGAGAAAGAGAGAGTGGCCTATACTGGCACATGGCTTTTTATATGTCACTATTATGATAATTTTAGGGAACGAATGTGAGAGCAGGTGAATTCAATTTCACACTGCAAACAGGGAGAAATTGTATGTGTGCGCACAGCAGTGGACTTCCTCCTCCTCCCTCTCTTCCTCCTCCTCCTCTTCCTCCTTCTTCCATTTACCCAGAGCCTCCATTTGGTTGGGTGATTCTGGTACCTAATAGCGCATGGAGCCAACATGGTCAATTCCAGGTTGGTGACCTTTTCCTTTTTTTTTGGACTTTAACGATGGCACATCAACATGAAGAGACGAGCTGTGCAGACACGGTGTGTTTTTATAGCCCCCATGGTTAAACACGGCTTGTTATGGGGTGCCTTGATGCGGTGGGAGTGTGTGCCGTTTGATTAGCTGACTGCTCCCGGGGGCAGAGTGTGTGTTGGAGTGTGTGACTGTAATTTTGATGGGTTGACACAGAGGATCTAATTAATAAATATGGGACAGACAGTTGCAGAAGTGCCAGGAATTTATAAAGAGACAGGATTCTTGTGTGACTTGCTCCCACAGTTAAATTTAACAGGGCGATTGCTGGGAGGATGATAGTGTGGTTGTGGTTTAATTGGCAAAAGACAGCTTTTCCTTAAGCGAGATGTGTTTTCCCTTACCTAACAATCCCACACAGCAATAGCATTGGAGTAAACCTATTTCAGATCTAATTAGTTGTTTGATGCTGTTGTTTGGAACCCAATTTGAACTTTGGAGCACATACAATACACAAATATTTATTTGGATTAGTCTTACAGTATGTAAAAATAAGAAAGATGCAGAATGCCTTGCAGCGTTGAAAAATATTAAATAAAGTTGTTTACACATTGAGATCATTGTTGTTACACTCCTACAATCTTGGCAAATATTTAGTAAACATGCTATGGACAGTGTTTTCTCACACTGACTTAAACTGTGAACTATGGTGTGTTGTGTTGTTTTTTAGAATAACTCATATATGTGTTATTTATTTTATTTTATTTTTTTTATTTTGGAGAAGCAGGAATATAATCGATGTGTGTGTATATTTGCTTATCTCGCATTATCCTCCTTCCTGCTCTTTTGGCATTTTATTGACTTATATTTTAGCATTTTCTAAAGACCAACCCTTGCAGAGCTTCTGAAAATACATATCTCTTGTGTGCCATGTTTTTTGCCTTTTGAGTTGAGCACTGGCAGGCTGTGCACAGCCGAGGATACATCCTTTTCAACAGCGCACTAAAAAAGGAAACATCCATTTGTGACAGCTCCGCATTAGCAATCCTCAGGACACCCTTACTGACACCATGCAGGCCTGCTGTTACCTACAGGTAAAACCTCCCTCCCTGGAAGCAGCCCTTCAAAATCCCACAGCAGGTCCAGCATTGCTTGAGGGCCTCCGCCCGCTGAGTGACATCCATCAAACACACTCTCGTTACTCTCTCGTCTCGTTATGCGTTCCCCCTGTAGCTGACCCTGCCACAGGTCTGGGCCGGCGTCAGGCCAGAATGGGGTCACTGTCAGAAGCTCTCCTGTACTGTATTTGTCCCTGGAGCATCAGTGGGGAACAGCTGAAAGCAATGTGTGTATGGTTATGGCCTTGGTTGAACCCAAACGGGTCTTTCACGTCACCCCCGGTTCTGATAAGCCTGTCTCCTACCCCCCGCTCAGTCCCTCAGCAACAGCTGCAGAAGACACACATCCACACCCACACACACACGCACACACACACAAAATCACAAACATACACATTCATACACATACACACTCACAAACAGACAGACACACACACACACACACACACATACATACATCACACACACACATACACAGGCACACACACACAAGCCCACACACACACACACACACACACACACACACACACACACACACACACACACACACACACACACACACACACTCTCTTACACAGACAGTAACATAACGTAGCAGACAGCGACAACAGCAGCTTAACAATGGGTCTGCCCAGTGCTGCCAAAGCAGTGTTAATGATGCAGGCCGATGTGGTGGGTTATGACAATTCTATTAGGCTTGTCTCACAACCTGCATTCATGTTAGTGGGAATTAACTGTGCTTGCCTGAGACAGAAGAGGGGGAGCTAGGGATGGGAGGTGGTGGGTGAGAGTGAAAGATAAAGAGGAAGAGAGAGAGTGAGAGAGAGAGTTCATTTGGAGACATTGATTAAGATGACTTTTTCAATTTACCTCCAGATATAATGGAGAAATTAGGATGAAAGCGGTGTTTGATCAAAGCTTACCTTTGCAGAACAATACACAAGAATTTGCTTTCATCTCCCCCAAATGAACTGGACAGCTTTGTTAGGGAACCTGGATGAGGGGAAGGAAGCGAAGAAGGAAGGAGAGAAAGAAAATCAGAGAGCAATGATTACCCCAAACATCTGCAAAGACAAGCTCCTCTGACAGAGAGGCTTACAGGAGACACAATAACGGCTAATGTCAGGCCTGAGCCTGAATGCTGGATCCAGACAATTCCCCTGACATCACTGTAACCAGATAAAAAGGGATGAACCATTGATTTCTTCTCCAACATGGATATAAGGGGTAAAAACAGGACATTTTGCCATAGCATAGGATTATAGCCTAGCATTGGATTTGTTGTTTGCATTCCAGCTTTATGTTGAAATCAAAAGGGAGGAATATAAGATATGAGATGAAAAGCAAGAAGTAAACATGTCATGCAAGTCTCCTTCACACATATGCCACTTTTCCTATATACGTCCTTATCAAAGTTTCATTTCCATGACGACTGCAGATGGAATGGAAATCAGTCTAATTAGCATGTCTCTTTAATACTCTTGAAGAGGAAAAAAGTGGAAAATTAGCTAATAATAGTCCAGTAATGATCCGATGACCACATTCTTAGGGTGGTCTCAAAGAAATCTCATGGCGCTCCAACATGTGTTTTAATAATCCACAGTGCGGTGGTGGGGAGGGACAAGACACTGATAGTGATTAAGATGGAAGACGGTGTGGTGCGCAATCACCCTACAAAGACAAAAATATAAATGGGAGGGTCATTAGGGTGATCAGTCTTATGGAGAAAAGCTAATGACTTCTGGACATGAGAGAGTAGTCTAGGCCTCTCGGAGGACATTGCTGCTGTCCACTTGGCTGCATTAGGCCGGGGAAAGGAACACTGAGAATTTTATTTTTCATTATCAAGCCTTCCCCCTTATCAGTCGCTCTTAATGCTCTGTCAATTAACTTAATTAAAAGAGGCTCGGTGCAGTCACTGATTGGATAGAGGTAGAGATTTTTTTTTAATATTTGACATATCCTTATCTTGTTATTAATCTCAAAGTCAGTGTACATTTTGTTACATTAGGCTACTTCTTACTTTAGAAAGACCACATAGCGAAATGAACAGGCAGACCAAGGAAAGAAATAGCAACCAACGCTAAAACAAAAGTACTTTTCATTTTGTCATTCCGCTCTGTGTTGCACAAAATTCTTTCATTGTCATTGCTGTCGACATCACTTATGTTAAACAACATAGCAACATACACACAGCCCCTGGCCTTTTTAAGAGTGCAGTCTACATACTTAAACCCCTGTCAGAACACCTGCCCTTTACAATCTATTGTTTCTTTTGGTTCATCATTGCTGTTTGGCTTTTCACCCCCCTGTGAATACAGTTCTTCATACATTCTGGAGTGATTTTTCAAAAATCCATCTCCAGCAAATTCCATTACTTTTTTTAGGCAAATACTAGAACTATTCTTTGCCTGGGAAATCAAAGACAAAATGCACACACAAAACATTCCTTTTTATTAATTTCCACCAGAAGATAATAATCAATGTACTTTCTCAAAGCAGGGATCTGCAGCACAAGAACATGAGTGCCAACAGGAGTCAAGTGCACATCTGAAACTTGGGCTGTTTGAACGGCAACCAGACTGGAGCTCTTAATCTAGATAAGACTCGCGTGGATTTCCATCCTTGAGCTAAGGCTTCTGGGAATGTGCCACTAAACTGCTCTAACAACCGTCGATAGAGGCGTTTATCGTAGCTCCAGAGCTGCCGCAGATTAGATGGCTGGAAATGAATTTGGATGTAGGAAGGGCTGTGTCGTCCTTGGTGTCACACTCTAGGAGCTCTCCCCCGGGAGAGTAATTATCGCCCCCCATTGTACCGAGACAAAAGGTTCTATGCTGTTCAGTTCCAGAACAATCTACTTCATTCTTGGAAACTTGCACAGCCGCTGTGAGTGAATTTAAGCTGCTGCGGCTCATTTTTTTAAAATTAAAAAAAGCATCACTAGTTCATCACTTGTTCAAAAGCATCCTAAGTTTATTTCTGTAGTGTCTATAAGTAGGCATCAGAATTTGTACCTATTATAATCACAGATGGACTATCATATAGCTGGACATATGGTAGATCTGAAACTATGTGAGTGTACGTTTTTCATGAATATATATGAGTGTCACCTAAAGGCATAATCATATAAATAATTAAATTAGTAGGTATGAGAATCATTCTCTGATATTACCCTGTGATTTATTATGAAGACGTAGATGTGCAGGAGGCTAATATGGAAACCATTACTCAATTTTAAATGTAAACTAGGATTAGCAATAACATATAAGTCATTCAGAGCAAGCCACCATTATCTCTCAACGGTGCAGGTGGAAGTAGGACTATGTGTCGAAAAGAAATAAATTTAATATTTGAAAAGTAATTGGTTGCTTAGCAACTGTTTCAAGGTTTGCTGCTTGTTGCTATACAAGGGCTGCTGTCAGTCTAGAGGCGTTGCAATGGACTTCTTTTGCCTTTAGACATTATCAAAAAAAAAAAAAAGACAGCAATGAAAAAAAACCTTGAAATCACAAATGGTGACAAAATGGATAAGCTGTGGCAAAGCAAAGAACATAAAGGAAAAGGTGAAGTAATGACACACAGCTGTCAGAACTCACACAATTCTTCCATATTTTATGTTCACCAAAAAAGACTGTACTGTAGATAGACAGTATTTCTTCCTCGTCAGATTAATCAGAGCCGGGAAACAGGGAGAAATATCTCAGGCAGCAGGTTCATCAAACACAAATGAGAGGAGTAACCGCCATAAATATAGCTGTCAGGCTGTCAGTCGTCAGCAAACAATCCGCCCGCAACTGCTACCTTCATGTAGCGCACAGGCAACCATGAAAGGCATCAGCTGCCAACTTTAAAACGCGGACTCCTAATTTGTTTTTGTCTGAGTGCTGCTGGCGTTCCTCCTTAGAGCAAAACACTCGGTGCGTCTCCCTCCAGCCTGAGCTCTGCACAGAGATGCCACACACACACACACACACACACACACACACACACACACACACACACACACACACACACACACACACACACACACAGAGGAGCAGGCTGCTGTTTGCTGACAGCAGGAGGAGAAGGTGAGCTAGCTGAGTGGGTTTGTCAGAGTTTGCATACATGCACACCAGCAAGCTCACCAGCCAGTGTGTGTTTTAAGTTAGCGGTGTGTACATCTATGACTGTAGTTTTGTGTGTGTGTGTGTAGTTCTGTGTGTGTGTGTGTGTGTGTGTGTGTGTGTGTGTACGTGTGTGTGAGTGTATGTGTGTAGTTCTGTGTGTGTGTGTGTGTGTGTGTGTGTGTGGCTGGCTTCTTCCTTGTTCGCTGGTGACATGTCGAGTCTCGTTCGTCATGCGAAGCCTATCTATGGTGACAGGAGCTTTCGGTATGAGACACTCAGCTGCTTTGAGGGATTACCAAAAACTCCACCAGCACACCAGTGTGCTGCATGTTCCAGAGTGCATCCGACTAAACACACATTTGGAATAAATGCAATTGTGCCCATTTTCAGCTGACAAAAAAAAAAGAATTTTATGAGTGCTTTCAATTTACATAGCAAGAAGTCAGCAAGTAAAGTAGCCTGCAACCAACAGAATACATACTAAACAATTATGTATGCTAACATAGCGTATTCACAGCAGTTGCAAGATTGATAAGATTGTAGAAAGTAAGCAAATAAATAAATAAATAAATAAATACATACATACATACATACTGTACATACATACATACATGATATGATATGGTATGGTTCAGTTACAATAATACATTTTACTCTGTTTACAAAATAGGCTAATAGGTTAATATTCAACTGGGCAGTGGGTTTCACATTTGCTTCAGTGACAGCATTATGTAAGATGGCAATGTTACTGACAATGAGGGCAGATAAATGCCTGAACAATTTTTGAAGTTTCCAAACTGCTGACACGGCAGGTGTGTGTGTGTGTGTGTGTGTGTGTGTGTGTGTGTGTGTGTATCTACTCGTGTATGTTAATGAGGTAAGCCATGGGAGTGCAGGTTCCCGTGGAGGCTGGCTTTGACGGTGTTGTATCCATAATCGCAGGCCTGCCGTATGTGGCGGCTTATATGTTTAAATGAAATGCCTTATGGGCCAAGCTCATTAGACAAACTGTTTGTTTTGCGCTCTCTCTCTCTTTCTCTTCCTCCACGCACACGCATGCTGTCAACCTTGATAGATTGAGTGTTGGGACAAGGCAGATTAGTAAACACTTAAGAGATACTCCACTTTTGTTGTCTGTGATCTGTGAGATATGACTTGTATTTACCTTAGGTCTTATTCTCTAACTTTGAATCTCTCTCTCTCTCTCTCTCTCTCTCTCTCTCTCTCTCTCTCTCTCTCTCTCTCTCTCTCTCACTCACTGTCCTTCTCACAGTGTCTCCCTCTCACTCCGTATAGGCTATGCAAAATATGTGACCTCACAAGATCTTGTCATAAATTTTGCCATTCATCAGGTTTGCCATACATCAACAAATAAATAAATTATTAACTAGAAAAGCACTTGGAGAGTGCAGACCTCCGCCAAGGCAATGTGGTCACAGATGCAATATGAAATATAAGCATGCAAAAGCAGGTCCTCCCCCCATTTTCCCCCTTCCCCCACCTCACCCCTCTTTAAACATTAAATTGCAGGCATATGCATCCATTTCCAGTGATCGCCAACTGGCGGCGCTAGTCCCAGATGTTATCGGGACAGGGTCCCATGTCCATATACCAAGCTGGGTTATGATTCGTGAAACCGTTGCCGAGATATAATGATTGACCACCAGGAGTGCTAGAGAGTGTAACATACTTTTTTCCCTAGTCAGGACCAGGTGAAGAGTCCATATACCAAGTTTGGATGTGATATGTGAAAGCATGGCTGAGATATAGGGCCGGCCCGAGGCATTTCGAGACATCTCGGGGGACCCCCGCAAGCGCTAGATAAATTCGGAGTAATGCAATCAGTCCAGCGCATATTCATCCCGAAATATAACTACAGATTATGTTTGGAAAGCTATCATGACAACTCGTTCAAATGAATTAACTCTAATATAGATCCAATCCATATTTATATCACTTGCTATCACTCTTCATCTCAGTTATGGTTTAAGCTTACACACCTCTGATTTCTCCCAACAATCTAGTGAAGTTTATGCAGCATTTATATTTTTATTTCATTCTTGTTATTCTGGCATCATAAAACGTTTATGTTTACAACAGAAAAACTAACAACAACGACCTGCAATATAATTAGAACAAAGACTCATGGGATTGGTACATAGCACATCCATAGCGCTGTTTCTTATCCATCGTGGAGGAATTCATTCCACTTGTTTGAATAGAGTAGGCTACGCATAGTGCTGAAAATCCACTCCGCGTTTAGCTTACCAACAGCATCTCACCGCATGCAATCGTCTGTCCATTCCACAAGATCAAGTAGGTAATATGCATACCGTTGAAAGTCCACTCTCCGTGTTTTGCATTTGGTACAAAGTAACTCAGTAAGTGAAATGAATCGTGTGAGCAGGAAAGGAACAGATTCCCGAGGAGGTAATGTAACGTCAGCTCTGTTAATTGCCCCTCACACTGTAGCTTTGGCTGAAACCTTATTATTTTTGTTGTATGTCCTCAAAATTAACTTAAGGCCACATGTTCAACTACTAAACAATGAAGTAGCCTAGGGTAGCCTATTCTTGGTTGATGATGAGTTGTTTGAATTATTTGCTGCCTGCACAGGCATTGGATATGAGGAAGTTCTTATAGGCAAAATCCCTATAGTCAGTTTTAGGAGATTAATCAAGCTATCTTAATGTAGGACTATCATTTAATTCAAACCTAGCTCTTTATTGTCAAGAATCAGTCTTCTCTGATGATATAGGTTAGGCCTATTATTGATTCACTGCTTGAAATAGCAAACATAGTGAGTGAATCAGGGCTATTTCTTTAGAATAAGCTTAATTAACATATAAGTTGCCTATTGCATAGAGTAGCCTAGCCTACCATTGCCCGTGATATCAGCAATAATAAAATTTCCACATAAAGTGTAGGCTATTGTGAGTGTTGGACTGCAGCATTCTAAACTTTTATTGTGAAGTATTTTTGTTTCAGCATTTTCATAAAATGGTGCTTTCTGACAAATGTAGTTTTTAGAATTCAGATGATGACAAGACCACTGGGTGAATTTAAACAATTAATGAAACAATCAATATGTTGTTGTTGATAGGGAGAACAACCAAGTCAATCCATCTTAATATCTCTTGAAAGTGAGTCAGAGTATTGTCCCAATACAGACGTGGTCCGAAAATTTCATCCAAATCCGTGCAGTACTTTTCGAGTTATGTTGTACACAGACAGACAGACACACAGACAGACAGACACACTCCGGCGAAAACATAACCTCCTTGGCGGAGGTAACAATAATAATATTACAAAACATCAAGCTGTGTAACTGGATCCTAGACATTGTGATGGGCTCGCCACGTGTGGTGAAAATCAATGGCTGCATAGACTTCATGTTGGCCTGACAGGTGCTTGGTGAGCTGAGCTGATTCTCCATGCTGTCTGTTTACATAAGACTCTATTGCCAGGTATGATGGGCTTCAATATGATTCACAATTTTACTGATGATACTCCAGTTGTGGGTTTCCATGATGGATGCTGTCTATATCGAAAAGTCATAATTAACACATATAAGAGTCCTTTTCAAAAATGTTGTCCATTTTCAAATGTATATGTATACTATATATTTTGTATAATATTCTAAAAAGTTTGTTCTAAACTGTAAACGAAAATGGAGAAATTACTTGCTGGAGGCCATTAGTGTGAGACAAAGTTGCTGTGAGACATGCTGATAAAATTCTGTGCTCTTGTGGATGTGTTTCCAATCGGGGCACACATTTTCTATC
This sequence comes from Sardinella longiceps, assembly GCA_027497455.2. NCBI lineage: Eukaryota > Metazoa > Chordata > Actinopteri > Clupeiformes > Clupeidae > Sardinella > Sardinella longiceps. Next base: position 7,040,690 of record JAODXP020000008.1, on the reverse strand, counting down.
CAGTATACAGGACTGTTTGCGGCACACTACCTCCTCAGACCGTTCGCCTTTGTTTGCTAACGTTAGCCAAAAACTTGTTTGAACGCACCTCAGATCAGTTCAATCCCCATTCTAAATATAAGGCTCTATTGGCATGGGATATTTAACTGGAGCTTACTTTTGGGAAATGAAAGTTATATAAATTATTTATTTTAATATGAGAGAACAGGGTACAATGCTTGTTGCATACATTCTACATTCCCTTAAAAAAAACAAATAAACAAACAAAAACAAAAAACAAAACAAAACAACAACAAAAAAAACAGCACCAGGTGCAGTCAGTGATAAACACAAGACTTAGTTTGTAAACACAAAACACTTTCATGAAGACAATTATTCACGATCCAGTTTTCTTCCTCCTGGGTCACAAACAAACAGAACTAGCTAGCCCCCTGAAACTAAAACACAACATTTCTCTAGGACGGACTAAAGAAAGGGAAGAGCTGCACCTCTGACGTGTTTTGTTTGTTTATAGTGCTGGCTATGTTGGACATAAATGTCTGATAAGAAATGCAAACAAAAACAAACATGACTTCCATCCTCCATCAGCACCACGGACAACACCTTTAAGGAGATGAACTTAGAAGAAGCAGCAGCAGTGGGGCACTGGTCAAGCACCTGGAAACAACAACAGGTCTAGAGCACCAGAGAGTCAGCAGAGCAGACTCCTCAGCAAAGACTTCCCTGTAGACCTGACCTGGTCTTCTTGCTGACCAGAGTGGAGAAGACAGCTTGTCAGGGAGAAACTCAAAGGAGTCTTTCCAAAATCTGGACCTGCTTCTACAAGTTCACCAACTTTCTGCCACAAAGAGCAAACTCACTTGCATCAGTATCAGGTATACAGTTATTTTCCCTAGTGACCGTTAGGCATTCCACAGAATGGTGAAAAATGTAGAACTCACCCTCCGCAACAAGCTCCAAGCCCTCCAGGACATGTCTGAGAAAAACACAAAATCATCAAGGACTGCAACCACCCATATACAATTTGTTTATCAGATTACTTCTAGACTTCGCTGCAGCAGCATCCCGCTCGGGACCAGCAGGTTAAAGAAGAGCTTGAACCTGCAGGCCTTCAGAAAGTGAGATCAATAGGGAGATGCTATAAGGAATTGCTTTGGATTTGTTTCTGTACATGTTATGGACAATCCAATTTTTCCATCACATCTTTTACTTATTGCTCCTTATATATTATGAATATATTTAACCTGTAACGAAGTGACATTTCTTAGTTCCTGAAGAAAGTAAATTGAATTATCTCTATATTTAATTGCAAGATCAACAGTGAGAATAACATTAATAATTGACTTAAAATGTGCCTATTATAGAGCTGCAAATGACTTGCATCTCAGCTCCCTCATCACACATTCATATTGCATCACACCTATTTATTTCCCTGCTGCTCTTCATTTCAACCCATTCATTTCTAGATGTACAAGAGGACAAGTGATGGCAAAACAAAAGCTTCTTGGAGTTATTCTTTAATCTGTGTGTGACATTGCTCTCCCATTGTTATGAAACATTTTTGCTGTTTTTAATGGACTCTGACAAGTGAGTAACTATTGCTAGACTTCATTATATACTGTAAAGGTCAAACAGAGATGAGTCAGAGTATTTGAGATTTGAGATCTGTATTGGGTATTTAAGACTCTCTCTCTCTCTCTCTCTCTCTCTCTCTCTCTCTCTCTCTCTCTCTCTCTCCCTCTTTCTCTCTGACCTCCTAAAGTGAAGGAGAAATTGGATGTTGGCAGGCAAAGCAAGGTGGATTTACAGTAAATTCCCTTCAAACAGAGTGCATCTCTCTGAGTGATGGCTGTATAATTTACACTGATAAATTTCTTTAAAACAAAATGTTTCAAACATGTGCTTCAAATTGTCATACACATCTACACACTCTGTGTGGCTAACATACCAACACAGCATTATGCACCTCTATGGTATTGCTTTTTTCACATGTTCAACTGTGACTTCTATTTCATGTCTATAAAAGTGATTTTATAACATATCAATCTAAAATCTCAACTTAATATGATGATGAAATGTAATTCTGAAAGGTCTTTCAGCACACACACACACACAAACACACAAAAACCTAACCACACCAACACATACACACACACACACACACACACACACACACACACACACACACACACACACACACACACACACACACACACACACACACACACACACACACACACACACACACACACACACAATGCAGCCCACATCAATCTTGGTTTGCTCCCAGAGTGCACATTTCTGTTTCCCCGTATCCCGAGGTGTCCCACCACATCTAGCTCAGACATCAAACTATGGGCTGCAAAAGTCTAAATGTGACGTTGGTTGGGTTTGGGTGACGAACGACTGCAGAGGGCCCTTTGTGACTCCTTTGTCACATAATCACTCAGAGAGATGGAGATACGCTGCTCAAGGGTTTCCCTGACCCTCACGCCTGCCTCCCAGATACACATGATGGAGAAGGCAGCTCTCCTGTGTGTGTGTGTGTGTGTGTGTGTGTGTGTGTGTGTGTGTGTGTGTGTGTGTGAGAGAGAGAGAGAGAGAGAGAGAGAGAGAGAGAGAGAGAGAGAGAGAGAGAGAGTGTGTGTTTTGTGTCTATAGAAAAAAAAGAAGAAACCAAACAAACCACAAACCAAATAAATATTCCAAAAATCTTGCAACTTACTGTTCTCAACTTTAAAGTTCAAAAATGGTTCTCTGTTTGGAGCTGTTTAAGGGTACAGTCGATTCACTGAGCAGTCAGCATGTTATACGACACTGTCTGTGCTCTGGCAGACATATTTACACTGACTGATTACCTCTCTGGCCACATCACCCCTCCCTCTCTGTAAGTGTGTACTTTACAGTATGTGTTTGAGTGCGCATATGTCTGTGTGTGTGTGTGTGTGTGTGTGTGTGTGTGTGTGTGTGTGTGTGTGTGTGTGTGTGTGTGTTCATCTTGACCACAGATTCAGAGTTCACAACTTGACGGGAAGAGATGTCTGATGGGCAAGCCGTAAAGCCACTAAGAGCTGTAAGCTGATAGCACTGTGTCCATCTCCTGACACACCCCCCACGACTGGCCATTTATTTAAACACAGCATAAACACACACACACACACACACAGAGAACCAATTTGGATTCCCCCCTCTCTTGCATGCACACACACACACACACACACACACACACACACACACACACACACACACACACACACACACACACACACAAGGCAAGGAGAAAAATGATGGAAGTAAATTAATTTTTATACATACACACACATGCACACATACATACATGCAGTCTTAACTACAAACATGATGAGAGTATGTGGCAATATTTCATATGGATAGGCCTACATTTTCAGAATTTATCACCAGATCTCACAAAATATATTAGTGTGCCATAACATGCAGTACGTGTTTATTCTGAAAGTTATGGCATATATAGAATTTTCTAATGGAGTTTGCTGAATCAATATTGCTTCACTCGTAATATTTGCTGTGAACTTATACTTTATGCATCCTCACCTGACCCACCAAACACTCACACACACACACACACACACACACACACACACACACACACACACACACACACACACACACACACACACACCACACACTGATATACCTGCTGAGTTATTTGAGAAAACTCTTACCCTCTATCAAATCAGGAGCTGAGCATCAAACCCACTGGCTAAATAAACAAGAACAGAGAGGGGCTCTGCAGTTTTCTCCTTAAAATCTCCCCCATCCACTCTTTATCCCTCTCCTCTCTATTGACCTTCATCTGTCCAGCTGTATCATCTTTTGTCATGCTTTACCAATGTTGTTCTTAGACATGCTGTATGTCAATTCTATGCCACGGAGGAAACTACCCGTATCATTATAACATGTCATACAGTACCAACAAGCACACAAATGTATTCATTCTTTTTGAATGATGTCAGATCCTGTTTAAAAAAAAAAAATAATGTTACATCACCTTTGTATGTCCGCTGTAGACGCACAGTTGTGCCACTTTCACTGGACTGTGATGCCGACCTATGCTCTAACAATGACATCATCCCACTCACCAGGAGAACACACACACACACACACACACACACACACACACACACACACACACACACACACACACACACACACACTACGAGGGCACTGTCAATACAGACAGGTGATGACAACAACAAGCAGGCATGAACCTGAATTCACCCTGCACAAACACCAAGAAAGGAATACAAAAACACATCCCTGGTTTCTAAATATAATACATTTTTAAAATACATTTAATCCTTTTGAATTTTCTCCCTTCCCTTCCTTCCTTAGTTACTATTGTAATGGAACAATAATGCCTTTTTTCTGAATCTCATTAAACAGAAGAAGTCATTCCTTTCCACTGACAAAAATAAAGCTGCCGCCTTTTGGCACCATTTCAAATCCCCATTCATTTGTCATTGACAAGAGACAGAGAGGGAACCATTGAGTTCATTATGGCAGACTGGGTCAAAATGTTTCATTAATATTAAAAAAAAACATACAGACACTGAAGTGTGTGCTGAAAATGTAATTTACAGGAGGCATATTGAGACTTGTTTGTGAGAAGCGTTAATTTGAAGTTGATGAGGGAGACAGTAATCTGAGGCTGATGAAACTTGTGGGGGTGAAATTGAACAGAATGAAAGCTGCCTGCCAGCAGACATAGATGAGATGAGGGTACTGTAAGCTAAGAGAGAGAGAGAGAGAGAGAGAGAGAGAGAGAGAGAGAGAGAGAGAGAGAGAGAGAGAGAGAGGCAATGAGACGCTGCCTGGTTAGATAGAGAACATAAATCATCAATTGTAGACAAATGCACAACATCTTCATGCAAGTAGCCATACTTTCATGAAAATCTGCTAGCAAACACCTTTGCACCTTTCTCACACAACATTCTTTGCCTTTGGCCTACAGCTTTGTTTCATGTAAATGTCTATACAAACTGTATGACACTATGTATGATACTGAGGAATTCATCAATGTTGTCCATTTCTCAGTTGTCTGGGAAGAGCCAATGATTCAGGTGTAGACAACACATAGAGATGTGTTACAACAGTAACAGAACAAAGTTGTAATCTAAATCATATTAAATGAAATGTTTCCTGTCATAGGATTTACACATGCAGGTCAGCAAGGTGTAATGACATACTAGGCTGCATCCAGATATTACAACGGTCTTTGGTATTTTTTGCCCTCAACGGTGCCTTCCAGGCAGCACTGCCTTCAAGGCACTACTCCCCTCAGTTTAGGGTTAGGATGAGGGTTGAGGGAGTTAGGGTTGGAAGGTGCCGTTGGGGGCAAAAAACACCATTGAGCATACAACCCAGTGTCATTGTGGGAGTGTAGGTACGCTTCCGCAATGAGACTGGGTTGAGATATTACTGTCAGTGATCAAACAGCATTATGTATCAGCTTCTGAACAGCAATATATGTTATGTATAATACTGAAGTGAAAGGTCCCACATACAGTTGTTCTACTATCTTGGCATCAAGACTTCATGATGTGATTGTAAAATTTATATATAATTTTGCTATTGGTTTACTACAGTATAAATCAAGATCTCTCTCTCTCTCTCTCTCTCTCTCTCTCTCTCTCTCTCTCTCTCTCTCTCTCTCACACACACACACTCACTCACGCACGCATGTGCACACACACACACACACACACACACACACACACACACACACACACACACACACACACACACACACAGTAACAAACCCAAAACCCCTCTACCTTGCATTTCAAATGTAATTCAAATTCACCCATTCATCTTTTTTGCTTATTCAGCAAAGTTATCTGTGGTAAAAACTGCCATCTAGCAGCCATGATACTCTGGTGTGCCATCATGAGCTCTGATTTATGGGCATAGTATCAAACCCTAGGGGTTTTGTATGTCAACTCAGTATCCACAGCAGCCCAGCAGGAGGGATTTCACATGTCTGCCATCACCACAAGGGGTCAACAATTAATCATTTGTGCTATGTGACAACTGCCCTGTCATTTTTCTTTTGGGAGACTATGCAATTAGGCTGTGTGAGGTTTTTTACTTCCCTCAGTGTTCTGGATCATTTGGAGCTAATGTTTAAAAGAAATCTGTGTGTTAAAAGATAAAAAGGAGATGAAAGTTTTAGCCAATAAAAGCAACAAACAAATTAACACACAAACACATATTGCAAGTGAAATAAACATGCATCAATGGAATATGTGTGGAGGCAATTCTCAACTTCTCTAATTGCAAGCCTAAGCCTATTGCCTTGATGTCCATTTCAGCATATTTCTGACTAGCCTTTGTGTGCAAATACCAGAGAGGCTGGAACAGGAGCAACTGGCCAAGATAAGAGGCCAATCCACTTCCATATTCCGCTAAGGCCATTTTGCCAGCGAGGCATTTAGAAAACAATGGCACTCATGGACAGCATTAGTTTACAGATTTTGTTTACAATGCACTTTGCTCTGCAATTAATCTCATTACCCATACACATCAGTTTGAGTGAACGGGTAAATGAATAAGCATCTTTCCGCATCATCATAGCACAGTAAAATTTGAGATTGCCTGTTTCAGCGGCACTCGGAATGAAGTGATTTCAGACAGTGTTGTGAGCTTTCCTCAGGCTGTGCTGCTTTAGAGGAGCTCCCGTCGAGTGCCTTGGACAGATGGCTGCTGAAATAAACAGCACGGCTCCCCCAGTAATCATATGTGCAATAAATGGAGCTGGTTAAAATCCTGTGGACTGACTGCAGATGGTCCTCAGATTCCGTCAACGTCAATGTCAGACGGCCATGAACCTGTGATCCTCTGACTGCTCAAGACCTCCTCAAACACACCACTCACCCAGAAAAAAACAGCAAATTACATAAGACATAACGCAATAAGATTAAGTTTAGAAAGATGCGGCATCTTCATGAATATTCCTCCCTCACAGTCTTTCTCTTTCTTATACTGTACATCAGTAAGAAGGTCACTCTCCACCATCAATTTAACACATAATGGCACAGGCTAGTGCTTTTATATTCAGAAATGTGTTGTTATTGTTTTTGTTATTATTACATTTGTACAGTTTATGTCAAAAATAAGATCAAGTGATATTTTGCAAGCCTAATTAACCCCTCATATTTAAGATGTGTACTGAAATGTTTTTTTGCCTAAACAATGCCTCGCTCTGGCCACCTTAATTGAACTGCAATGGCTTTGTGCTACTTGACATCACCTGTAGGCTTTGTTTTAATTCACCCATGTTTTAGTGGCTAAATTTACAATTTTTCCATATGAAAGAGGGCAGAACCATGCCTCATGTTCATGATAGCTGTTTGACCATGCACAACCTGTAATTAATCAAAGCCAATGTAAAAGTGGTTTTCCATTCTATGTCTCCTTTAAAATAAACATCAATTTCCGTACATCACATCCAACCTAACTGACTGTTTTTTTTTTGTTTGTTTTTTTTTTAAACGTAGTCCAATTATGTTCAATCGGTGCAGAAAATGCATACAAGTAATAACTTCCTCTAAAGAGCACTGAGAAACAGCTCTTTACTGTCCGTTCTGTTTGTGTGTGTGTGTGTGTGTGAGAGAGAGAGAGAGAGAGAGAGAGAGAGAGAGAGAGAGAGAGCATGAACTTCAAACACTCTACCCAAGAGCGTATATTTCAAAAGCCTGTGAGGGGGCCGAAAGAGAGAGAGAGAGAGAGAGAGAGAGAGAGAGAGAGAGAGAGAGAGAGAGAGAGAGAGAATCTGTACGGTACTCTTATGTAGACTAATTTCAAAGGAGTTTGATTAATAATTGAATTAATCCACCAGGTATTCTGTTAACTGGGTTAGAGTTGCGCACACACACACACACACACACACACACACACACACACACACACACACACACACACACACGCACACTCACACAGTCATCCAGCCCGGCTGGCAGAGGAGGGCAGCAGCCTGCCATGATCGTCATGACACCGGGAGTACTGTAGAATCATGGGTAAATATCATATCCAGAGGAACCCTTTGCATGGGGACCTTTTGCCCCAGTTAGCAAAATGTCAAGTGCTCCATTTCTCCAAGATTGCCCTTAAGCCTATAGCAATTCGGCTGTGTGTGTGTGTGTGTGTGTGTGTGTGTGTGTGTGTGTGTGTGTGTGTGTGTGTCCACTCTCTTTGATGTGATGCAACACAGAGGCATGCGTGGACAAAGGGCCACAGTGTTCAGTGTCCATCCGAGTGAAGTCTTTTTAGATGATGTGTGCTGTGTGTAATAACAACAGCCATGGCGGAGGGACTGAGGCTTTGGGGCTGCAACAGAACTGAGTTCAATTTGCACCTCCGTGAGAACACACAGCTGCAGTGTGGGAGAGAAGGAGCTGTGTGGGAGCAGGGATACCACAGGAAGTGTGTGTGTGTGTGTGTGTGTGTGTGTGTGTGTGTGTGTGTGTGTGTGTGTGTGTGTGTGTGTGTGTGTGTGTGTGTGTGTCTGTCTGTCTGTGTGTACATCTGTTTTCGTCAATTGGCACTTGCACTATGTGTGTTTGGTGTGTATGTGTGTGTGTTTGTGCATGCGTATTTGCACTACATGCATATGTGTATCAGTGAGTGTGTGTGCACGTTGGTGTGTGTGCGGGTTTTGTGTGTGTGTGTGTGTGTGTGTGTGTGTGTGTGTGTCCGTCCATGTGTGTGTGTGTGTGTGTGTGTGTGTGTGTGTGTGTGTGTGTGTGTGTGTGTGTGTGTGGGCCACTTGTCCCTAGCCGTGCCTGTGTGTGGCAGAATGTAGATCAGACATCACAAGGCTGGCTTTGATGGGGGTTAAGATGTGCTGACAGGCTCTGCGTTAGTGTCTGGCCACTGAGCTCCTCTCACAGACTCTGACCTCCTTTTAGGCCGGCCAGGTGCTCCTCCTCCTCCTCCTCATCCTCCTCCCTCTCTCTTCCTCCTCCTCTCCTCTCCTATCCTCTTCTCTTCTCTTCTGTCGCTGGCTGGACCCTCACAGCTCTGTGTGCAATCAAACGCCTAAGCCCCAAAGCATGCCCACTGTTTCAGCTGGCCAGCGCCACACTTTTGATGAATGCATCCAAAATTCATGGGGAAATTGTCAAATCTAATAGTCTCTCTGAAGGTCAAAAAATATTGCACGCTGAATATTTCATAAGTATAGTGTGTGAGCATTGTATGATGTTGAAAGTACTTTTTTTTTGCATTCCCATTTTTCTACCTCTGTGAAAGCCTAGATATGTCCACAATTTTAGCAACTATTTTCTAATCAACATTTCACATGAAGTGCTACTTTGAAATAGTTTTATTCACAATATTGAACATATTTTGAAATGTTTGATTCATTTTAAGGGGCACTTTCATTATAATTTCATTATTATTTATTTGTACTTTTACCTGCATAAAGGACATTGACTTGAGGATGAAACACACTTGCTATGGTGTATGTATGTAGTTTTGCCTTACTTTGCCTTAGCTCACTGTTGGACAGGTCATACGGTGAGAATTACTCTCTGGTGGCTGGGGATTGCTGTGAAGAGAACACTTTTAAATGTGAAAACAGCAGACTATTGAATGTTGCAAGCCAACACTTGTGTAGGCCTACTTATCTAGGAAATAATCTGCTCCAAAGGTCACAAATATCATCTAAAACATTAAATGTCACCACAGACTTATCGTCAAATTAGATCTCACAGAGTTGACCAAGATGGTCCAAGGTATGTGAGATTCTCTGTCTCCCACTCTTTTTCTGAATGTCACCTGGAGGTAGGGAGGGTGCTTTTCTGATGGCACAGCAGCTATGGCTTATTAAGTATTGAAAATATTGATTGGGTATAAATATTGATTGTTTAAGAGAAATGTTCGTACTGCATACGTTAATAACTGTTGAAGGGAAGAAAGATTGTCAGTTGTGTCAATATGCTGGCCTGAACTCATTAATCTAAGTTCAAACAGGCATATTTCAGTTTGGAATGATTCTCTCTCTCTCTCTCTCTCTCTCTCTCTCTCTCTCTCTCTCTCTCTCTCTCTCTCTCTCTCTCTCTCTCTCTCTCTCTCTCTCTAAATGTGTGTGTGTGTGTGTGTGTGTGTGTGTGTGTGTGTGTGTGTGTGTGTGTGTGTGTGTGTGTGTGTGTGTGTAAACACATATATCCTAAGTATTTGGTTGGAACTGAAACCTAATTTCCAGTTCTATTTTTTTTTTCACCCATAGGAATCCGCTCTGCTCTGGTCTCCCTTTGTCCACCATCACTGGACAAAGTTATTTTATTTCAGTCACATAATTAAATTTCCATGCACCATCTTCACACTCTGAAGTCATTCTTCCTCAAGGGAGGAAATTAACCGGCATCTATCCAGTCTGTCTGTCCCTTACTGACTCAGTGTGCTCCACATCTCCCGTTGTTTACAGCCCTCCCTTCCTCCCTCCAATGCAAACAGTCCACTGTAAAACTCTGCAATTTATTCTGTAGGGAATCAATAATCAGGAAGAATGGGGTATGGAAATAGATTTCCAAAGATAGATCTCTGAAAATGGCAGTAATACATCCTATTCTTCTATTCTGGCTCCATACACCATTGCCCCAGACAGTTACCAACTTGGGAGAGTAGCAGAGAGTTGATATATTTGGAGTGCTTGCAAAAAAAAGGTTTGTTTAAAGAATGTATGACAGTACTTAATACAATGGCTGACATTTCTCTGACAAATACTGTCTGAGGTGTTACACCTCCGAACACTTGACACTCCAAAACTTGAACTGCTATTATTTAACCTAAAAATAATGTAAGATTTATAGCCAACAACCACATATTCTGACGCATTAGAATATCTGACTATTGCTTCTTCCACAACTATGACCACCGCCAGATGTTGCTTGAGTTCCCTTGATTCATTGTTTTACAGTGTTTTTCTTCCTCTGTGCCAAGGACATTGAAACACCAGGCACTGCAAAACTTTCTGGGCATGTAGACTTGACACTTGACCAGACACTTGAATTTTAGCGCCTAGTAGGTTAGACTGAGGGTGGGGTACTCGTCCCCTGCTGTTGTCCGACACAGTTTTTGGAGAATAACTTGAGAAATGTTCCACCTGAGCAGATGAAATTTTGGTGTTATGTAGGTCTAAAAGAGCTGCATCAAACAAGCCCACACACACACACACACACACACACACACACACACACACAATTTTCGCCAGCAATCCCCAAGACACTGAAACCTTTGAAACTTGGTGGGCGTGTAGCCCCATTAGCCCATGGCCCGCAGTAAAGTTTTGTCTCCCTGCCTGTAAAACAGAGAGTGAGGGAACAGTCCACTGAAGTTTGGGCAGAATTTTTTTCAGCTGACACCAATAGTTGGTGCTTCTGCATATTCAGTATCAGAACCATAGCACCCCGGTAAACAGAACTACAGAAACAGAAGATATTTAATAGGTCTTATAGAAATATGCTACCATTTGATTACTCTAATTTTCCCCACAAGTTAACTATTGAGTTTTATCTTTCTCCACTTCATCCAGCTGAGTCTGACTATTAAATGGAACTACAATAAAGGCCTACTCTCATTCTGGCACACAGAAATAATTCAGGAAATTTGATACCACATCTGAAAATAATATCTCCACTCATCTCATGGTAGGTAGCAAAGCCCCTTGATTATTACGCTAGATGAGAGTATAATTCCATGTCATACCAGCCTAGAATATCATGATCTTGTTTACTTAGTTTACTTAGCAACTAAAGAAGAGTCAAGTTTTAATAAGTAAACTATCAGAACTTGTAGTCCCTTTTGAACAAGATGCTACCAAGAGAGGTACTAATCTGATTCAATGATCTATGTTAGGATGGAACTAAAAGTGCTACTGTTGCAAAGAACAGCTGGATGGACAGGAGAAAGGGGTAAAACTGAAATGTTTGAAAACTGAAAGTCCTCCTCAACGTGTATCAGTGGACACACAAAAAAATAACAATATTTTGGAGCAATTACCATCTATGATTCTGAGGACATTGAAACATGGGTCACTTCATATAATTTATGAACATTATAATCTATTTTTGGTCCCTAGGCAGGAGCGGTTTCTGGCATGGGCAATATGGGCGGTCGCCCAGGGCGCCATCGTCGGGAGGGCGGCATCACGGGCACTGCGAAGTTTTTTTTAAATTATTATTTGAAAATGACAATCGCGGGTGATCCGGTTTTGCTTCATTGTCTTTTGGAAGCTTTGGTACTGGTATATCTCCACCTAAAATAGAAGTATTTGGTATCAAATAAAAGTAGACATCCACTTGTAATGTACTTACTTGAGAATAAGGGCGTTCAATTTCAGTGAAAAGATCGCCCCCCCATTTTTAAATATCTATCTGGTGTTATAAACTTGGCTGCTGGAGTTCCATCTAATAACCAAGAGCTCAGAAAATAAAACTAAACCAAAACAATCACTGCACATTATGATATAGACCTATAATTTGAACAGAAGAGTTTTCTATCACCCATTTGCAGAAAATGAACACCCCAAATCCCTTAAGGTTTGCCTGCTTTCAGACTTCAGTGCTGAAGTCTCACACACAAGAAAGGGGAGGGGTTTGGGGCTCAGATCTTCTCCTTTGCTGTAGAAGCTAGACATGCATATAGTAGAGTAACTAATAGCTACCATAAGTACCATAAGAGTTTTGCAAAAAATAGAAAAAAATGGAAAGTAGCAGCAATGGATATTTAACTTTGTTTTATTTTTATCCTCTTGTTCTAGGCCATGATAATACGATGAGGCGTGCTGCGTCATTATTATTATTATTATTATTATTATTATTATTATTATTATTATTATTAATTATAATAATTATAATAATATTAATTATCATTATTATTATGTTTTTTTTTTTGGGGGGGGGGGCACCCAGGTGTTCGCCCAGGGCACCAAAGAGGGTAGGACCGCCCCTGTCCCTAGGCTCAGTTCCTTCCCATTGCTAGTGCCCCTGGAAGAACTGTAATGCTTTGGCCAACTAAATATTACAGCTACAGGAGACACCCAATGAGCTCTATTGAGAGTGTAAATGTAGCCAATTTGGCAAGTTTTTAGGAAGCAAATGTCTGTTAATGGGGCTAATGAAACTTGGTGGGCATGAAACCCCTCTAGGCTCATAGCTATTTGGTGTGTGGCAATATCTTAACAAGAATACAAGGAAATTGCAGGTGTCGTGGCTCAGTGGGCTAGAGCGTCAGACCACCACTTCGGGGACCTGGGTTCGAGTCTGACCCGAGGTCATTTCCCGATCCTACCCCATCTCTCTCCCACTTGTTTCCTGTCATCACTATACTGTCCTATCTGATTAAAGGCAAAAAAAGCCCAAAAAATATCTTAAAAAAAAAAAATACAAGGAAAAGTTGCATACTGTACTTTATTTGGACACCTTTAAGAACAATTAAAAATAGCACATAGTGTGGTGGCAAGGTTATGTTTAATGGCATGGATTGCTGACTTGGTCTTTGGTATGTTTTGTCCTCAACGGTGCCTTCCAGGCAGTGCTGCCTTCAAGGCATTTCTCCCCTAATTTAGGGTTAGGATGAGGTTTAGGTAGTGCCTTTTAGGCTGTGCTGCCTGGAAGGTGCCATTGGGGGCAAAAAACACCATTGAGCTGCTGACTGATGACATGTTGATGACAGGTACTCTTATAACATACTCAAATATTTGTAAATATAATATAATATGCTTATGATATTCTCTGATGATTGCTCCAAATACCCACTGTCTATTCATCATTACTAAGACCTCATTTTTGGCAACCATGAAGGTCTCTGTGTTTCAGTATGTATTTCAGACAGGACATGTAAGAATAATTATTCATAATTATTCTTACACATGATACTTTTTTTAAACTAACCATCGTCAGTGACACACTGCCAATAAATAGATTGTACAGATGCAACGAATCTCGTTGTCACATATAGATGTGTCAGAAGGACCATATGTGCATAGACAATAGCCTAAAGATTCAGGCAACATGTGGAGGGTTCCTCAGCCACACACACCCTCCCGTCACACACCCAAGCACATACACACATGCTCACACACACACACACACACACACACACACACACACGCACACACACACACACACACACACACACACACACACACACACACACACACACACTAACATGTATGGATGTGTGCATGTACATTGAAACACACACATGGCCTTTATCTTTTTCTGTTGTTTAGGAGTCTCTTCCCCTCTAATCTGGGCTGTGTGGGCCATCCGCCTCCGTACCTGATGCTGCCGTGTGTGATGCGGACGACAGCCATTAGTCTTCATTAACTAGCTGTTTGCTTTCCCCCAAAGCCTCAGCCCCGGCTACAGATTCAATTAAGCCTGCAGATTGGGCTCCAGCTTCCTGGAGCTACAGAGAGAGAGAGAGAGAGAGAGAGAGAGAGAGAGAGAGAGAGAGAGAGAGAGAGAGAGAGAGAGAGAGAGGCGCACAGAGGATTAGATCATAATCTTTTCCAAGGAAGCTCAGGCTGCCAGGAGCTTTGAGTGGCTCATTTAACCACCTGAAATACTCCCCTCTCACTCACAAAGTGAGCTGGAATATTCATTAATGTCTGTCATCTGCTCTGTGTATGTTATCAACAAGAAAAGACAATGAGGGTGAGAAGAGAGAGAGAGAGAGAGAGAGAGAGAGAGAGAGAGAGAGAGAGAGAGAGAGAGAGAGAGAGAGAGAGAGAGAGGATGATGATGTTGATGATGATGAGTCCTCTATTACAAGGTTAGGTGTATAAAGGGTGTGAGATGAATGGAAAATAACAGAAATCACAGGTAATTACTGGGTTGTTGATTCAATGGAGCCAAAGGGTGAAGAGTTGCACCATGCCCCTCTTAGATAAGACTCTGAGTTCAATGTGAATTCAACAACAAAAAAAAAAGATTATTTAATTGCAGGCACATGCTAATGAGCAGCCAATTCAGGCTACTTTCAAATGAAGATTCACAGCAGTGAGAAGGGAAACTCTTACTGAGATATGCTAATCCTATTGGATATCAGTCAGAGGAAGAGGCTGAAGGCGAGATTTGTCAAACCACAATGGTGACTGCATCCGTGGGCTGGTGCTTGTGCTATCTTGCATTTGTTTACTCTTGTTCTACCAGATTGACATACCAATAATAAAAACCTGTTTTCTACATAAAAATATATTTTACATTTTTAAATACATTTTAACTGGATTTTCACAATTTCAGAAAGGTGATGCATTAGTTTGTAGTATTTACGTGTAAGATACTCCTAGTGGTGAGGAATTCAGTTAGTTGTCTTTGTTTTACAATGTTCACGTGTTATACAATTAAAAAAGGGATTTGAATGAGCATTGTAATTTAATTACACTACATCTCTGTAAATTGGATTCAAACTAATTATCAATTACCAGCTGACAGATTTTCTTTAATCCCTTGCATAAATTGAACTTCAAAATAAGGCCTTGCAAAGCATATTAATGTGGAACTAACAATGTAGAAAGGTTAATATCCACTGTCACTGATGCTGGGTCATTATGATTGAGTCCACTGCATGCATGCCAGTTTAAGCACTCTCAGTTGAAAGAACACTGTTAACGCTAAATGAGTTCTCCCTGATGGAAAGAATATTCACAAACATGAATAGACTAATAGTTATTAAAGAGAGGAAGAAGAAGTAGAAGAAGTTGGACATCCCTATATAGTGTGCTTTGTATCATAAACAACTAGATTTTCATATTTGCCAAAATGTGGGGTGGAGTTGTGGAGTGTTAGGCTAGCTGCCTAACAACAGCTCATATTCTAGGTTTGTGCAGAGTGCAAAAGTGATGATGATAAGTAGACAATAACAATAACCTTTTCTAAAGCCTTGCCGGTCTTTTTCTCTATTAATATCAGTAAAGCCCTAATGCTAAGAACACAGAAGCACATTTGGAGATGATAGGTGATGGATCAATTGACGTAATGGTTTCAGACGCAATTTTAGCTACCCCTTTCTTTAGGTCATCTACAAAGTGCTAATAAAACATCTAGGCTATGATAACATGTGTGGTGTTAGATAGTTGCTGTGTTGGCTCATACATACAGTACACTGCCTGATCCATTTATGTATTCTGAAATTTTTACACTAAAACATAATGCAAGAGTGAAAAATAAAATGATTAAATTTGGGGTGTTGCACAACAGGCCAGAGTCGGCCCGGCCCTTATGGTGACAGATGCAGCAGAGAACTCTATCCTCTTGCACCTGCACAAAACAGATCCAAAGTACCCTTGCTTTTCCTATAGGGAAAATGATGGACACAATGTCCTGACAGGCATGAATTTGTGCAGCAGCACAAACACAATAATGAACCATAATGACAGACAGCTCTTCTAACTACACACCACATCCACAGACAGAGAGCATGCAAGGTGTTGCTTTCCTCTGCCTATGTTATTTGATGCATTGCTGGTGAAATGGACACATTTTTATAAAATTACCCTTTCAGACAAAATCAAGCATTAGCCTAATTCACTTATAAATTCAATCAGCACGTTGTTCTTTAAACTACTATACCTTGTCCTTTGGAAGAAGGTTTCTCTACCTCAAGGTAATACAGGAAGTCCATTTCAGGAAGTCCTTTTTTTTTTTTTATCTTCCACTTTACATTCCTTAGAAACCACTAAATCTTATTTCTGATGCCTTGTTTCTGTAATTTTGGTGGCGTTGATTGGTTCCAAAGTCAAAGTCGCTGTAATGAGTATGAGTGACACTAGTCTATCAGTGCATAGAACCCAATAGAAGCCATGTAAGTGGATGGTGCACTTCAGAGGTGCGCTATATGGCTGTTCAGCATTTCATGATGAGACTTTGACTGCCTACATCTGTTCCAGCTTTGCAGTAATTTGCCATAACCTTCCACTGTCACGCAAAATAAATGCCTGTTGAGGAAATCTTAAAGTAGGTAGATGACATAAAAAAGGGAAAAGAAAATCTGTTGCAGCCAAGCATATAGTCAAGTATAATGACAGCATATGAAATATATGGAGTGGAACACATACAAGCCCTGGCAAGTAACATGAGTGTTAGTTGTGGTGGTAAATGTCTGCCCTCTATCTCTCCTTCATGGCTAAAGCCATCTATGCTGTTTCACATTTGGCTATGCATCTATTTATCTAATAATACACAACATGCATTCCACTGTTTGAATAAAAAATATGCAGGCATGTACTCAGGGCCGTTTCAAGGTACTTAGGGGGCCCCAAGCAAACAGGATGTGGGGGCCCTTCACTCCCCGTAAATACTTACATGAACCACATTGTTATAATTTTCAAACACCATCAATATAATAATTTGTATTGTACAGTTGTCTAACTCCAGTTTAAAGTCATTTTTTGTTGAAAAACATCACCAACTTAACTACTAAAATGATTAAACAGTCAATCTTGGGGGGCCCTTTAAGCTTGGGGCCCCAGGCAATTGCCTGGTTTGCCTGCCTTGTTGCGACGGCCCTGCATGTACTAACTATGCAGAAATGTATGTTAGGAATCAAAAACATAGCCAGGAAACCGTCCAAGTTATATGGGTGACTTCATTATTTTCATCAAAATATTTGTGTCCTGTTTTCTCTCCATGAATGCACAGACTCTGAGTGAGTTCCATACAAATGCTCTCTCCCTTATCTCCCTGGCTCTCTCCTCTTGCCTACCTTGGCTTTTGTGGCTGAAGTGAAAAGCATATAGTGTATGTGTATCTGTTTGTGTGTGTGTGTGTGTGTGTTTGTATCCATCTGTTTGTTTGTGTGCGTGTGTGTGTGTGTGTGTATGTATGTGTGCAGACCAACTCTGAGTACATCTGTCGGTCTAACTGTCTCTCTACCACCCACCACACTACAGCACACCACTGGGGACTTATCTGTGTGTGTGGCTGTATGTTGTGTTGCGCTGGGCTGGGCTGTGCTGTGCTACAGTGAGCTGAGATGCACTGTGCTTTGCAGTGGCCAGAGTGAGGTTTGGCTGGGACTGATAATGCTTTGATAGCTGAGTGCAGGGTTTGTGAGCCACTGGAGTGGAACAGTCTCCAGCCACTGACGCCCCCATCTGCTCCAGTCACTGATAGGCCCATCTGGCCCAGCCCAGGGATGGAGTCTGAGCTGATGCTGATGCTGGTGGGAGACACTTACTGTAAAGCAAACTCCGACTGGCTGACTCCAACTGGCTTTATGCCTTCTGTCCTACATACCAACACATGACCTCCAAACTGCCAGCACAAGGCTGTGCTGAGTACAGGAAATAGCATAGAGGTACAGAATATTGCAAACAAATGAAATCATTAGTATTACAAAATCAGTGTTTCGCCTAAAGAATAGCCTGCATGTGTCAGACCTATTATTTGGATAGCTGATGTTTCATTTCTGGGGATTTCCCCATGTGTTTATTCATTTATTTATTTTAATTTTTAAGTGAATGGTTAAGAGCAGGATAACCAAGTTAAAAGATAAACTATGAGTAGCTTCATGCCCTGGTAAGTTAGGTAAATATGGTGTAAAATAAACTCTAACTGGCTTCATACCTATGATACCTGAAGAAAAGGTATTCCTAGATGCTGTTTAATATTTTGAAATACTGGAAATATTGAATTAATAATGGTATTAATATTGATATTAAATAAATAATCAGTTTCAGTTTTTAGACTGAAAACAATCAATACAGTACAGATATACAGTACAGTACTGTACATGAGATGTTGTTTCATGCTTATCCTGTTGCTGACTTCTACTCTGTGTACAGTATTTGTTTACTTACTGTTGTCTATGATGCTACAGGCCAAAAGGAAGTATTGCCACCTACTGTATTGTCGCAGAGTCAAACACACTTCATTCAATAATTTGATTATGTCAGATGTGTGCTTGTGCAATCAGATAGATAGCCGGTCAAAGAATAAGCTTGATTTCACAGCTCAATTCAGATGTGCATGTAAATGCACTAATTTTATTTCTGTAAACAAAATTGTCATGGTAAAGAGATGTATCAATTTCTGTATCATAGAAGGATAAAAACCCACCCACCCTTTATAGAAGCATATTCATTTTTCAAACACAGTACCTAACTGATATATCACATTAAAGCAATAATGAAAAGCATCACATTACATTCATCAAAGTGAAACATGCCAAACTCTAATAAAAACTCTCCTCCCACATAATTAGTGCAATGGTAGTGGTATCAAATTTGAGCAAATTTTATCTGCAGAGTATCTTGAACTTCCTTCGGATTGCATAAAGTACTGTATTATCTTATTTGATCTAATCTAGCACTTTAACTGGTAGAACTACTTCAACAGGTCATCATGGTTCCCATATTAGAGAGCCCTTTGAAGAGGCTGAGATTCCTTTTCAAGGGGTGAAGGTTGTGCTGGTAAGTGGTGGTGATAGGCATGAACAGCATCTAAGCTAGAGGCATGAAACACACCTCAGGTGGCTTTCCCATCACTTTTTCCACCCTCAGGAGCCACAGGGGATCAGATTTGGGTCGGATCTCTGCAGACCTCCACCAGAGGTGTCCCTGCAGAAGGGCCTCAAAGCCAATCCAGGCCCAGGCACCACAGCAAAGGAAGGAGGGAGGGAGAGAAGGAGGGAGAGAAGGAGTGGGCTTGGCAGCACAAGCAGAGGCGGAAGCCGATTTTTTAGCGTCGTTAGTCTGGTCTTTTAGATGTCATTATTACCTCCGCCAAGGAGGTTATGTTTTCGGTCGCGTTGGTTTTTTGTCTGTTTGTTTGTCAGCAGGATAACTCGAAAAGTACTGCACGGATTTGGATGAAATTTTTCGGACAATGTGTATATTGGGACAAGCAAGAGCTGATTCGATTTTGGTGGCGATCGGTGATCCAGAACATGATTGGGAATTTATATTGTGTCTGTGACCACATTGCCTTGGCGGAGGTCTGTGCTCTCTGAGCGCTTTTCTTGTTGCCTCTGAAATATTTTCATTTTTCTAATATGTTCTAATGAGATCTGTCTAGAGGCTTTCATTGGTCTATGCTACAGTATGACCAAGTCCAAACAGATTTTTGTACCATACAGTACATTTTGTTGTAAGTTAATGAAATGAGAGTGTAAAATAGTGACATTTTCATGAAGAATGTCAGTCAGACCATAACAAGTTGAACAGAGGCTGATCATTACTGTAATACTTGTCCTAGTTTGTGAGGCATAGTTTTATGGCTCCAAAAGCAGCATTCAATGCAAGTTCATTTTCAAAAGCTGTGTTTTGATCATGCCTGTGTTTGACAATTCAGATTGTACTTTTAAAAACAGTTTTGAGCACAATAAAAAAGACCATTCACCAGTTAACAATTATACTCCAAAAGACCTTGTAAATGTTTTCTTAGAAGTGAATAAGAGTCAACAGTTTCTACATGAGGGACTAACTCACTCAATTCCCCTTCTGTCTTTATGACTCAACAAACTGACACATTACAGAGCACAATTCCCAAGATAGAATTGTTATTAATTCACACATTTCTTCTTCTCCTCTGATTTTTGTTTCTGTAGAACATAACAATACACTTTGGCAACTTGTATAACAACCCAGTGGGATGTTAATAGGCACCTGAGGAGCAATTAATTGGCCAAGCCCAACAGTCACATTCATTGACATTAACCATAACTGTTTCATGAATAAAACACAAACACCATCTACAGGGCTAATGCCAGTCTAACTCTAAACTGTCTCCTTCGTAATAAAGAACTCCTGGGCCCTGTGTGTGTGTGTGTGTGTGTGTGTGTGTGTGTGTTGATGGCACAGCCATGATTTATTTATTCAATGATTGTTTGCAATTTCAGAGCTCAGCAGTTATGATGATTGTGTGTGCTCCCATTTTTGTTTTGGCAATTCCAGCTTCCCCATGTTAGATGTTGTTCTTTGATCTGATCCTATTTGTTTTAGCCATGGCTCGAGAGGCCTGTTGCATTGTCCTGGAGCAGTCTGAGTCACTGTCAAATGTGTGGAGGGAAGCAAGATATCAGTTTTCATCAGCTCGGCAGGCAGTCGGCATTTCATTTCTGTTCCACGTATACACGCTGGAAAGGGAGGGATAGTGTAAAAATATTCTTTTCGTGCTAGGCAGATTGGATGATGTTAGCCAATTGTCATTCTCAGTGGACCGTGGTCTGTCATATGCCGTCTCCATGGCAACTGATTACGCGCCCTGTCAGTGTTCTGTGTGTATCTTGCAGTTCTTGGGTGAACTGTGAAATAAAGCATTGAGCCGCCCTGACAGCCTTGGTCGGCACAAAAAAAAAAAAAAAAAACAAACAAAGAAAGAAAGAAAAAAAAGAAAGAGAGACATGTCGGGAAGCTGAAACAAAACGGGCTAAAGAGAAAAAAAATGTGATGTCTTCCGAGTTGTCTGCCTCATACTGTAGTGCGCCAACACATTTCAAATACTCAAATACTGTGTGTGTGTGTGTGTGTGTGTGTGTGTGTGTGTGTGTGTGTGATTCATCTGTTGAAGTCTCATGCTGGCTAGATGAAACAAAAGAGGAACACGTCAGAAATCAAGCGGCCTCTTTAGCATACTTCACTATCCATGGGCTGCTTAAGAAAGATACAGTATTGGGTATAGGCCTACAACAATGCAGAACTTATACAACATTAGACAGTGAATTGAGAAAATCTTTTTTTTTTCTTTTTTGAGAAAATATTGCTAAAGTACTATGCAAAATACTAAGTTTATATTCAATTTTCATTCACCACAAGCAAAGGGGATGGGGAGGATCCCTTTTGGCATACATACCTCTACCAGTGCACCCAGCCCTTCATATCTCTTCCCTTATGACACATGGCCATAGATCGCAGCCAGCATTCGTGAACAACACTTTAATTGCTTAAAACTGTGCGCAGCGAGACAGCAGAAACCTTGACTGGTCCCCCCCACTTCAAAGCTCCGTTTCCTAAGTGAAGCCGTAATTCTCACTTGATCACTTCAAACGGAATGGCACAGCAACGGGCTGCTAAGGGAGATCAATACAAATTAAATACAAGGCTCCATTTGCAGGGGTGAAGATACCCACCAATTTCACATCTCCCCGCCCACTCGCAGTCTCATCCCATCAAATGGAACACGGGGAGCCCCAGCCAGGGTTCACACGACTGAAATGAAAACACACACACTCACACACACACAGAAAACTTTAGGCTGGGGTGCAGCTTCTGCCTCATCCTGGCGGCGTTATTGATTTTTATTGTTAATTTTAATTTTTCTCATTTTTATGTACAGGCCTATCTTTTTGCCAAGGTAAGAGGGCAGGCAATGAGATTTTTAAAACTTTCATAGCTAGATACCAAGAGAGACACGAGAAATATAAAACTACTAAAACACAAAGAAAGAAAGAAGAGAAGAGAAGAAAGATGGTTTAAATGTGTCCTGAAAAAAATAGGCAGGGTAATAAATTAGAGGCGCTAAGATGTGCAGCGGTATGCAGTATCTTATAGAAAATAAGAAGTGTGTGTGTGTGTGTGTGTGTGTGTGTGTGTGTGTGTGTGTGTGTGTGTGTGTGCGTGCGTGCGTGTGTGTTTGTACACCTGCTTTAAAACTAAAAGAGCACCCCTCACACACACACACACACACACACACAAACACACTCAAAGAGAGAGATGCCCCACAAGTACTCTGCACTTTGTACACTTCAAATGCTTAGTATTCTTATTAGGGCCTGCATAAGAGCTCTTGTATTTAAGTGCCCTGGCTTCTGGAATCTGATTGATGAAGGTCTGCATATGGAGCCACAGATTTCTACGTTGAAGAGGTTGGATGTGTGTGTGTGAGGATAAATTGGTGAATGTCTGTGTGTGTGTGTGTGTGTGTGTGTGTGTGTGTGTGTGTGTGTGTGTGTGTGTGTGTGTGTGTGTGTGTGTGTATGTGTGTGTGTGTGTGTGTGTGTCCTCTGTAAAGAAGGGAAGTAGGAGAGCCAGCCCCTCTCACAGCCACCCAGTTCTGCCATCATAAGCACGTCCTCCTCTCAAAAAAGCTGGAGTGTTTCTGCCCTCTGGCTTCCCTGTGTCCGCCCCCAAAGTTGAATGAAACAAGTGTCCTTGTTCTCAGTCACTAGAAGTAGCCAGAGCTTCAGTTTCCACTACTAATTCCCCACTGTCACATCCAGCTCTGACTTTGTTTTCAACTTCTGAACCTGGGGGAGAAAATGAAGGTGTTTCGCTATGAACATAGGTATAGATTTTGATTATCAGTCTATATCTATAAATAATTTGACCAGTATTTTTAAAAGCTGTTAAATTCTAAGGTATTTGAGGAGTTTCAGTATTTTTAATTATTGTTTTTATAGAGATTTCTCCTTCCTCTGTTCTCCTGCCCCTTTGCTTGGGAACCTTTGTTGTGGTGAAGGTGTCCCTGTCATTAGTGTTGTGTATAGAAGTGGGATGTTTTATTGTGTGTGTGTGTGTGTGTGTGTGTGTGTGTGTGTGTGTGTGTGTACTCCTCATTGCTGTATACTCTATTTTGGTCTAGGACACCCTTGATGAGTTAGCAGAATGGTTATGTGAGGCCTCTGTATATTTTTTTTCTTTCTGCCTGCTCCAAGCCGAGCTGTTCCAGTGGGTATTTTTAAATGTTTCCTTTGTCCTCGGAGAGGCATCTAACACAAGGTGTCACACCCTGGGCCCTGATTCTCTTTGCCTCATTCTGTGAGATCAGCCAAAATGAAGCGGGCGAAAATCAGCCTCTCCTTTCCAAAAAAAAAAAAAACGGGGGATGGATAGTCAAAAAGGGAGATGGCTTTACTCCTTCCACAATCTCGTTTGGTCCATTTTTGGCTTTAGCCTAAAACAAAGTGTGTCCGTAGGAGATGAGATATTGCAGTCCCTTATTACACTATTATTTGAATAACAAGCTCCTTCGGTCTCTCTCTCTCTCTCTCTCTCTCTCTCTCTCTCTCTCTCTCTCTCTCTCTCTCACTCTCTCTCACTGTCTCTCTCTCACACACACTCAGAAATAATTTAATAATCAAGAAATGCCACTCAAGAAGGCATCAACAACGTCTTTGAAAAAGTTAAACAGATAGTTAGCTTAGTGTTCTTAACCACTAGCTGACTCTTAATCCAATGATCTCTGGGAATGACAATTGTCACTTGAGAAAACATGAAAACAACACTTACAGCCGTCCCTAGCCCAGACTGCCCTCAGACACACGATACAGTATCTCACTACCATCTCTGCTGTGCCCTTGGTGTACTGTATATACGTGTGTGTGTGTGTGTGTGTGTGTGTGTGTGTGTGTGTGTGTGTGTGAGAGAGAGAGAGAGAGAGAGAGAGAGAGAGAGAGAGAGAGAGAGAGAGAGAGAGAGAGAGAGAGAGAGAGCGAGATGTATGCCTCAGTGGCTCTGGCTGAAGTCCGCTCTAAAGTGCTCTACAGGGGCTAAAGGTGAGATGCCTCATCCCTGGTTGTCTTACAGTAAATGCCAGTGGAGACCTTTAAAAACAACCTTCTGCATTCTGAACTTCTATATTATATAGAAGTCTTTTAAGGACACTTCACTATTTTGACCGATTCAACAAGGTTCAAACACATGTGTGCATGACCATACTTACTTAAGTCTAAAATTGCAAATATCTATTGATGCAGAGACAAATTATCCAACAGTTACCAAAAGTCACATTTTCTTATTTGAAATATTTAAAAAATATTCAACTTCAACCAAAAATGTTTGTTATGCCTTTATCTCTATTTATTAGCTTGATGTTTCAAAGTAAAAGTGCTGTGTACTTCCAACAAGCCTGTGTGCTTACTAAAAGTCACAGTCCTTCCAAACGCAGAATTGAATCACTTTGTACTTCATCTGAAGCAGTAAGGCACATAGATGTGAGTAAAAGGCTGCTATTCTTACAATTCCCATGATTCCAGCTTAATATAACAAGGAACTGTTATTTTGTTAGATTGTGACTATATGTGTGAGTAGCTTTATGCTGTGAGGACACATTCTCAAACATAGGTGGTAGACAACTGCAGTCCTTGTGCAGATGTGACACCAAGAGATCCTAAGGTGTGTTGTGTGTGTGTGTGTGTGTGTGTGTGTGTGTGTGTGTGTGTGTGTGTGTGTGTGTGTGTGTGCGTGTGTGTGTGTGTGTGCGTGTGTGTGTGTGTGTGTGTGTGTGTGTGTGTGTGTGTGTGTGTTTGCGCCAATGTTGAGGTGCAAAGGGAAGTGGAAGTGGTAGAGAAAAATCTGTCATCTGGGTATCAATCTACATAACGCCTGCCCTCCCTGTGTAGCACTATGGCTTTTTTGTGTCATATCCTAAGGTGTGTGGGAGTGTGTGTGTGTGTGTGTGTGAGTGAATGTGTGTGTGTGTGTGTGTGTGTGAATGTGTATGTGTGTGTTTCTGTGCCTGTGGGTACATGACGACATGTGTTTACAGGCTGAAAACAACGAGACCCAAGAATGTGGGGTTGATGGGATGTGAGATGCGGTTGCAGTTCTCCAACATCAGAAATGACACAAGCTCTGTTCTGTGGAACACCGATAAAGCACCTCTTAAAATCAAAGTGCAGAGAAACTCGGAGTGCCGAAATTAATTCTGCTATCATAAAACATTTCTTATATTGAATCATCAATCATTAAGTCACACTGGGTTCAATTCTGCCCATACTAAAAGATCTTAAGTGCAGCCTGCATTAAGAACAGGTCCTCAAGCCTCTTTATGTCATCCTGGTCTTTGTGGAAGCCTGAAGATGGCACATGCATTATATATGGGCACAGCGTGCATGTTATGCGCTCATCTAAGGATGGTGTTTGCATGGTGTCGTACAACGCGTCCTGATCTGTCAGGCTGTCTCTCATCATATGTTTTTTTTTCCCCTTCACGGCATGTGTATGCTGAGGTGCCTGTCAGTGGTGCATTAGTTTGCATGTTGTCCATGCTGTCAGTGCTGTGCTGTGCTGTGCTGTGCTGTTCTCCTGGTGTGCCACACAAGCGTTGGGTGGATGAATCCCTGCTGGGGGATAGCTTGTTCCTGCGCCGCAGGACTCTATGGGAATCAGGATAGCCAGGCAAAGCAAGATCAGGAGCTCATTTCCATTGATTCTCCCTTCAGTGTAAATGTAAGTTGCTGTTCACGAG
The DNA here is from genome assembly GCA_027497455.2 of Sardinella longiceps. NCBI lineage: Eukaryota > Metazoa > Chordata > Actinopteri > Clupeiformes > Clupeidae > Sardinella > Sardinella longiceps. The sequence continues at coordinate 7,014,519 of JAODXP020000008.1, read as the reverse complement.
TCTGTTTCCCAAAGGCATAGTTGCTAACCAGTTAGCAGCTAAGTTAGTTGGCCATGAGAAATTGTGTTTCCAGCCAACCAAGTTGCTAACGTAGTACATTATTTTTTTGCTAACTTAGTTAGCTACCTTTTAGAAAACGGACACCAGGCCCAGCCCAAGCCTTTATGGAGCCCTAGAGCACAATTTAATTTGCCCAAACAGGAAGTGAGTGTGTACCCTACCCACTGTTTTCTGAATTATACCTTTCAGGCCTACCATACTGGTGCCATTTTGGCTATTGCATCTAACAAGAGTGCCAAAATAAATTGATTAACTTAATATTGGTGCAGTAACTGTGAAGATCAAAATGAAAGAAGTTTTTTTTTTTTTTTAATTATTAATTGTTTTTGTGTGTTTTACGGTGTGTTACGGTGTGTTTTACTAAGTGGGCATGTAGTTTGAATATATCTTTGGCTGGCCCTGTTGGCATCGACTGGTTGTTTGGTTTGTTTGTGTGCATGTAACATTGATGCGAACAGATGGATGGATGGATGGATGGATGAATAGATGGATGAATTTTTGGAGGTGGTGATGGTGACTGTGGTGCAGCCTATCATGGGACACCCTGCAGCTTCATTAACTGAAGTAATCACCCAGAGATATTCATCATCATGAGAGGACGTCAATGATTCATTTATCACCAATGGAACGCTCTCCAGACAGTACAGTCCAAACATCGGTAATCTATTTTTATTTTCCCAAAGTGCTTGATTTGGCTTTCCACTATATTATATATAAAAAAGATGTCAGGGTCTTTGGTTTATCATATTTCCTTGCTAGCGGCAAATGTGTTTTGTTATTTGTGAATGTATTTTAGATAATGCCGTCATTCGCACAGGCCTTCCCTAAGTGTCAATGGAGCTATTCTGTGCTCTGAATCCTGTCAAAGATAGTCCAGATAGTTTTAGTTTGTTTGTGCTTCATGACATCCCCTGTTGGGCTCATAATCTTAATTAAATCTCCTGGACGTCCAGCTCTACTGTGTTGCAAACCCCCCTGACACAAACAGGTTGTGGTCTGTAGGTATGCAGAGCTTCATGAAAATGCATGCAATGTGAAAGGGAAGATGTATGTAATTCTTTCAAGAAAAGAATTTTATATACATCATACATAGATGTTATTCAATGTGAAAGGATTGCTGCAATATTGACACAATACCATTTGCACAATACATTTTATTTTCCTTGTATGTTTCACAATTTAACAATATTTCAAAATACTAAATATTAGTATAACATTATAATAATTTTTCCATTTCAAATTTACCATTTCAAATGGTGTCATTAAATGTACAGCATAGGTTTGGGTATGTAAAGATAGAATTGCAATGAATAGCAATTACCTACTGTATATTCACTTTCTACAACAAAGTTTATGGTAAAAAACCCACTGACTTTCATCCGTTGCTCCAGGCTACATGTTCAGTGTCCTGGCATGACTCACTGAGAAAGTGTGATTATCAGTTTCCTTTAATGTCCTGATTGGCTTCAGTGCACCTGCGTCTACTTTGTTGGAAAAGTCATTCTCTCTCTCTTTCTCTCTCTCCCTCTCTCTCCATGGCTCGTAATCACAGTCACCTTCATCAGTTGGCTGTCTTGAGCTGCTGTCGCAGACGGCGCTGATCTAATGAAGTGGCCTTGTGCTTGTGTACGCCGCGGCCTCCTCCTGCGAGATCATGATGACTCGTGAGCGCACGGGACGCCCATCTGCTGGAGTCCGACTGCATCGTCAGCGAAAAACGCGTGCTGCTGTGCCGGGCGCCCACAGATAATCGCCGCTGGTGAGAGACGCAACACTGCTACAAGCCCAAGGTCATGGAAGGTCAACCACCCCTCCCTCCCCCTCTCCTCCCCATCTCACCCTCACCCCGCCTCTTCAGTATCTCCTCCCCCCATCCTCTCTCTCCTCTTCTCCCTTTCTGCTTGCATCTCTCTGACGGATGGATGGGACTTGGCTCTCTCCCTCTTTCTCTCCTTTTCCTTTCTCTCTCTCTCTCTCTTTCTCTCTCTCTCTCTCTCTCTTTCCCTCCCCCTCTCTCTCTCTTAGATCTCTGCTGCTGCCTCAGGGACCAGAGAAAAGACGCCTACGTCAGTTTCCCCCTCACTCAGCGTGACATATGCCCATATTGCCCTTACCAAAGTCACGCTGAACTAGTACATACTTGGAAGGGGGGTGGGGGCAAGAGAGTGCAAGTAGAGTGAAAGGGGGGAGAAAGAGAGGGAGCAGGAGGGAAAAAGGGAGCAAGAAAGGTTAAGGGTGGGGAGGGATGAGAGTGGAAAGGAAAGGGCCTAGGTGAGATGGGGACGAGAGAGGGAGAAGGTGGGAAGGAGTCAAGAAATGGGGTCTAAAACAGGTCTGGCCCAGTTTAGGTTGTCATCTGACACATATCCAAACTCTGCCCTTTAAGACATCCATACATAAAGTATGTACTGTACTGTATACAGTATATACTGTATATTGTATATACTACAATTTTTCAGATGTTCAGTTAGCCCTGACCTTTTTTACTGATGTCTTTCTCTCCATTGCAAATACTCATGCCCCCCTTAAAAAAGTCAGGATAAAAAACAGAAGTAATCCATGGTTTTCATCTGAATTATCAACCTTGCTTCGATCCAGAAACAAGGCCTGGGCTCTGGCTAGACATACCAAAACAGATTCAGACTGGGCCTCCTTCAGGATAATTCGTAATAAATGCACATCAATGGTGAGGCACCACCTCAATATGCTTTCTAGTTCTTACAAAAATCCCACTCTTTTCTGGAAAGCCTTTAAATCTATTAATGGGAACTCAGTCACTTCACTACCCACTTCTGTTTTATCTGACTCCTGTCGGCTTCAAAATCCTACTGAAATATGTGAGGCTTTCAACAAGCATTTTTCTGTAGCCGGCCACATCTTCGAGGAAAGCAGACCTCTTAACTTAACTCACAGTTCCGATAGTATTCCTTCCTCCAGTACTGGTCAAGCTGGTGTTCCACTCTCCATCTCCCAATTTTCTTTAAATCCATTTACCACCATTGAAGTCCTCCGGGCACTTAATGCCTTGAATCCCAGGAGCTCCACCGGTGAGGATAATTTGGATCCTTTTCTCTTGAAGTTGTCAGCACCTCTAATCTCTGAATTATTAACTCACATTTTTAATCTGTCCATCTCCTCCCATACTTTCCCTCTGGTATGGAAAATGGCCCATGTTACGCCCCTACATAAAAGTGGGGATAAGGATATCCTGAATAACTATCGGCCAATTTCAAAACTACCCTGTTTATCTAAAATTTTAGAGTCACTAGTGAATAACCAATTGAAATCCTTTCTCTATTCTGACTCCATTTTAGATCCACACCAATCAGGCTTCAGGGCTCAACATAGTACCATCACAGCTGCCTCCCTGGTCATTAACGATATAATGTCTGCTATTGATAATAAGAAGCACTGTGCTGCCCTTTTTGTAGATCTGTCAAAAGCCTTTGATACAGTCGATCATGACTTACTTCTAAATAAACTTGTTGTACTAGGCTTTGACTCTAACGCCTGCAATTGGTTTCAGAGTTATCTTAGTGAGAGATCCCAATGTGTAAAATCAGGAACTCTTAAATCTGACTTTTTGCCTTCAACAAAGGGAGTTCCACAAGGTTCCGTTTTAGGACCTATCCTATTTACCATTTACATTAATGACATAGCCTCATGCATTAATAACTGTCATATTCACCTTTACGCAGACGACACCATCATTTACTGTATTGCTGACTCTCTTAAACTAGCTCTTGACAACTTGCTTTTAATGCCCTGCAAGATGCCCTATTTAAACTTAAGCTAGTGCTGAATGCCAATAAAACTAAATTCATGCTATTTTCTGGCTCTAAGAACTCCATCTCTAGGAACGCACATCTTCATATGTTGACTGGTGTTAACATTGAACTGGTATCAGTCTATAAGTACCTCGGCATCTGGTTGGACGACAAGCTTAAGTTTTCTTATCATATTGAGTGTCTTGCGAAACAACTGAGGCAAAAGATTGGACATCTGTACAGAAATAAATCATCTATTCCTATCTCTTGCAGGAAAAAGATAGTTGAAACTGTTTTTATGCCTGTTTTAGATTACGGGGATATTATTTATAAAAATGCCCCCCTGTCCTCTCTTAAAACCCTGGATGTAGTATACCACTCTGCTATCAGATTTGTAACGGGTGCTAGTTATAATACTCATCATTGCATCCTTTATGATAAAATTGGCTGGTCATCTCTCACTGAAAGGCGCTCCAGACACTGGTTTCTGTTCATCTATAAGGCTCTAGTAGGTAAACTTCCATCTTACATATCCTCTCTGTTGAACTGGTCCTCAGGTCCTCATCATACTCGCTCCCACAGTTACCTCCAACTTAAAGTTCCTTATGTACGGACAGAACTAGGCAAGTCAGCCTTCTGTTTTGATGCCCCCAAATCCTGGAATTCACTACAACGCACCCTTCAGCTTGAAACCCTAATTCCCTATGATCAATTCAAGAATTTAGTGGCAACTATCCCTACCCCTCCCTGTACCTGTTTTTCTTGAATTCCTCTTTTTTGTTCTTTGTTTGTTTGTTTGTTGTTTTGTTTTAATCTTAAATTGTTTTATTATATAATTCCACTACTGTATTAATAACAATGTCTGAATATTTATACTATACTTTATTTTATGATATTTTTATGTAGTTGACTATGTTAGTCAATTTTAAATAATTTTATTGTATCTCGGCTACATCGCAAAAAAGAGGTCCGCCCTCAATGTATTTCCGAGAGAAAATAAAGGTTCAATCAATATACACATTGGTCTAAATGCCTAGGAGGCTGTGATTAGCATGCTCACCACATAGAAATATAAATGATGTAGAGTAGGGATGTGGATGATGAGATATTACCATAGTTTAGTTCTCCATCCAAGCATTCATTTCAGTGGGCAATGATGAGCATTGTGCCAGATTTGAGGGGTGTGTGTGTGAGGCAGTTCCACGGCCACTGGGTCTGTCTTCCTTGTTCTCATCCGCCTCTAATTTTGGGTTCATTTAGGTGCAAATGAAGGCTGCACTCTCACAGAGAGCCTTAGCCATTAAGTTCCGCTAGTCGGACTCCTCGGCCTTTTCCACAGGATCCAAAGCCATAACACAGCGTAATAAAAAGACATGACCATCCGCCATTAGTACTGCCATGCTCGGGGAGCCATGGGAAAATATTGATTCAGCTAATAATAATAACAATAATAAAATACAAACCTCTTCCAGTAGGGGAGATGGGAGCTAAGAAAAAAAAAAAGTCCTTTTCGCTCACCGTTTCCTTCAAAGTGCGCTTTGATGGAGCAAGCTGAATAAGAGTGTGCGTAAGCACTTTAAAAAAGTGCCCATCAGCTGGCGGGCTGGAGCCACACAAAGCCAAGCAGCATGAAGAAGTTTGCCTCACGGTTCTCCCAGGCTAGAGCAGGTCTTCAATAAACGTACCCGAGGAGGCCTGCGGCGGCAATTGGCTGTGAAATGAATCCACTAAGAGTGGCGAAGGCTGTTGGATTCTGTATTTATTGCGGCATTAGTCGAGTCTTCCCCCTGAAGTGAAAATAAATAAATTAAAGTGGAGAGAGAGAGAGAGTCACTCTCTGGATCCCTCTATACATCAACAGAAATCCTCTCTTTTTTTCCCCTTCACTTCTTCCCTCTGGTATGGTGGGAGCTAATGCTGATGGATACTGCCGGGGTCGGCTGGTTGAAACAGTGTGAAATGTCTTCCCTTTCATGCACACACACACACACACACGCCCTCACACACACACACACACACACACACACACACACACACACACACACACACATGCACAAATGCACATACACACACATACATGTATGCATGAATGACATGATTTTCACAAAAGCATACTAAACTAATAGAATGAATTGTTCTGTTAAAATGGACTGAAATATTTTGAAATGATCCAGTATGGACATGCTTGGCATATGTGACAAGAGCAGAGTGCCTCTGTGTTATCCACACGTCTATAGGGAATCAGCCTAGGAATCTTCAGCTGAAGAGTTGACACAATCTGCAAATAATTCCCCCTATACTCCACAAAGCAAAATGCCATGGCGTGTGATGATAGACGATGCAGTGCCATCATAGACTCCCATAAGCTTTTCTAGACGTGTTTATTGAAATTCAGATAAACAAACCAACAAACATATTGCTTGATGCCTTTAGTTATACAATAGAACAAGAGCGATCAGCATTCATATCTGCTTGTCTCCATATCTCCGTCTGCTGGGTGCTATAGCTGACGTTAATCCATCTTTCCACATGTGCAGCTATATACATACAAATGCTATGGCTTCCTGTTATAAGCATCTTGGCTCGGGTAACATGTTGGGACGTGGTGGAGAATGACTGACTAGCACGCTAACTCTGCTTGACTCGTCCCTCTGGCTGTACACAATTAGGGTGAGAGAGAGAGAGAGAGAGTGAGTGTGAGAGAGAGTGAGTGAGAGAGAGAGAGAGAGAGAGAGAGAGAGAGAGAGAGAGAGAGAATACCAGATGGCTCAGTTCTCGCCCCTCTCGCAGCAGTCCCTTCGCCAGCACCGAGTCTTTAACACTGGGCCTGTCGGTGCCTCTATTTGCACAGACTGCTCTCTCTCTCTCCTCACTTTTGCTGGCTGCTAGGAATCTGTCTGGTGGTGGTGTTGCGGTGCCTACAGTCTGGGTGTGCATCACGCTGTCTACTTGGGTGTACTATATGTTCTTTTCCCAGCTGCCCACTGGCAAATGCTGACTATAAAGAAGAGGAATGCTATAGAGACTGCTCAGTGGTTTATTTAATGGTTGGGAGAGGCATTGCGGAGAGAGCTTTGTTCTGCCATGGTTGAATATATAAGGGCAAAGAATGAGCTGTTCAGAAAATAAAAGAAAACACACAAGACTACTGTGTTATAGTACGGGTTGTTATATGTTTGAATTGCTGCAATTTATCAAATGAGCCCGCCACTAATATCAGGGCAGCAAGTTTTGTTTGTGACATAATCTGTAATCTGTTGTCTATGTTCATTAAAGAAAAGAAAAGAAAGAAAAGAAAACAAACAAACAAACAAAAAAACATGCACCTGAAACCCTCCCAGAAATTACTCGAAGTATTAAACACGTTAACATTTGTGTGGGTGCTTTTCACTTTCTGTGTCTTTTAAATGTCCAAGTAAAAAACATTTCACCATGCCTACCTTTTTATAAGGGGATAGAAGATTGAGACCTTGGCCATTCAGTTACAAATACAAAGGAAGAATTGTGAGTCAAGCAGGGTTAAAAAAAAAAAAAAAAAAAAAGACTAGCCTCTAAATGCAAACAGAACATTAGTGTAGTCTCCATCTCTATGTTCTATAGTCCATGTTCCCAACAATAGTCAATGAAACCTTTCTATGACCTGCAGTACCTCCAACTTCAACTTTATTCAGCAGCAGGACCATGTAATTGCTAGAGAACTACTTTGTACTGTGTGTACATACTCCCTGTGTCTCTGGCCTGGCTCTGCTGCCATAAGGCCAGAGTTTGAGTTATAAGACCATCCACCAGGGGGACTCTGCTTGGCTGGGTTTACTCACTGTGTGCTGTTCTCCTGTGCCAGTGAGCCACTGCTGACTCAGTTTCACAGATCAGACCACCGTCTGCAGCATTGGAAGCTGTGGATTCAAACACGCCACACATCAAACATCACAATAATCACTATATTGTTTACATTTCTGACTACCTTATTAATAACGTCAATGAGGTCCATCCATTTGATTTTTTACACAAAACAGTGTATAACCGTACAGAGCGCTATTGTATAGGACAGCAAAACTAAGCTAGCTAACTAGGCCTATGCTTTAATGCACACCACACCCGCAATACTGTACATTAATAATATATTCAACGGCAGTAACCTTAAAAGCTTGTAACAGTCACCACGACAATGAAGTGTTGACATAGTTTAGTCTGTCTGGGACACAGTATGACCCAGAGTTGTAGTGTTGGTGCTAGTGTGCTGCTGTTGCTGTTCTACTCAAATGGTTTCATCTGATGTCTTAGGATTAAGTACTGTAGCATTACTACTTCTGCTCACTGGGAGGTTGGAGCTAATGGTTGTCACCGGTTGTTTCCAGTGGAGAGGCATTGTATTGCTTTTAATGTGTAATTGAGTCTCTCCTTTGTGTGTTCATCATGCATGCCTGAATACTCACAAATACACACACACACACACACACACACACACACACACACACACACAGAGAGAGAGAGAGAGAGAGAGAGAGAGAGAGAGAGAGAGAGAGAGAGAGAGAGAGAGAGAGAGAGGAAGGCAGTGAGAGATTGAAATTACTCACGGCATAAATTAAAATTTAAAATCAAATTAAAGGAGACAGTTAACAGTCTTTCTGTGATCTAAGTTTCTTTCTGAGCAGTCAGGACTGCGTTCTTTGAAAACTTACTGTAGCAAAAGGCCAGCTTCTCAATGATGAACCTCCAGAGCCTCTTTCTCTCTCGACTTATTTCTGAATTGTCTCCCTGAGTCTCTTTCTGCACAAAAGGAGGAGCAGGGTTTGAAAGGGCCGTGGGCGAAAGCCAGGACATTTGCTCTGACTAGATTGTTTTCATCAGTTCACCACATCAGAACCTGTACCAGGATGAGGTGCCAAAAAGTACACTCTCCTGATCAGATGGGAGCCACAGTAGAGAGCTGTTTTAGTGGAAAAGATAAAAGTTTCAAAGTACATTATCTTTTTCGAGGTGGGGTGTGGGTTGGAGGGTTTGTGTGTGTGTGTGTGTGTGTGTGTGTGTGTGTGTGTGTGTGTGTGGAGGGGATAACATTAAAGTCAAAGAAGTTTAATGGAAAGTTTTACTTGCTTCACCGCGCTCTTCTTGTGACACAGTTCTCACTCACGTATGCCGGCCCATATGTGACAGTGGCTGTTTTATTCTTTCATGGAGAGAATTTCTGGGCCGTTCTTAACAAGGGGCGCACCTTGGAAAGGTTGTGCAGAGAGAGGGAATAACAACTTACTGCTGTAACTGGTAGGGTGTCCCTTGGGGGATGGTGATACACGTCACTCTTTCCCCAAAGGAATCCAGGTTCCAAAAAGATGAGAGAAAAAAAGAAACTAAAGAAGTTTTCTCTTTGAGGCTATTTTGGTCACGGTTTTGTTTTTCACGTTTTGGTCAATAGTGTTCTAGAAAATTCTGTCAAAAAAAAAAAAAAAAAGAGGTCGTAACCCATTCCTGTCTCAGGTCATAAAAATAAGAGATAGAATATCTTTATTTTTCTGAATAGTCTTATTTATATATCACTGTCACAAGGCAACCGTACCGGATCTCTCTTCGAATTAAAATTCATCTCATGGACATCACCATGACATCTGTGTTTAAATGTGTTTTGAGAAACACATAGGCTATAGGCTTTGCAGGCTTATATGATATATGCGCTTCATGGAGGACTTATACATCATGCTCTCTTTTTTAGAAAAAAAAATGTTCAGTTTGAGTTGTTGAAATTCAGCCAGTGACTTAGCTTCCTATGGATGCACTGATAAGAACAGCATGAACCAGACGCAATCCATGCACATAAATATTACAGTCAATGTTCCTCTGGGCTAAAACCTGGTTCAAAAGATTGTGTGTGTGTGTGTGTGTGTGTGTGTGTGTGTGTGTGTGTGTGTGTGTGTGTGTGTGTGTGTGTGTGTGTGTGTGTGCATGTCCCTGTGTGTATAGGTGTGAGAAATCATGTATTATGTTTACACGTAATGTGAAATATATGGATAACTATACATTATTAAATCATAGCCTTTTTTAATGACTGTTAACTGACTATTAACTGTATTGTTGTATTGCATTAGTCTGTTTCTTCTTTTCTAAAATGATGAAGAACAGTGTCTGATACAGTGAACAGTGTCCACACACAAACGCATGACAATGACATTACAGAATACTAAACAGATCATTGTTGCCATTGCAATCTCAAGCTGTATTTGCTAATAATTCAAAACATGACACTCTTGAAAGTGATTTTTTCCAATAAATATCTTGGCAACACGATAGACTGAAGAAGTGAGTACCGCATCACACCTTGTTTGTTTGGTTTTCATTAAGTATAACTGGGTGAGTCTAGAAGGTTAGCATAATATGCATTAGACCATTTGAGGACAGTATGTCAAAAATTTGAAAACTCAGTTTATCTACTTCAGATGGCCTCCAGTAGGCCTATCACTAAACAGTATGAGTCATTTTAAAGGCAATACACACAAGTTTGATAAACAGCTAACAAAGAACAGTTTAAACATCCATGATTTCAATCATTATATGGGGCTTCTGTGAATACTGTAATGTCCCGTTCACAAACCGCGGTTAATGCATTTTGCAAAATAAAAGCTCTGTGGTTAATATTTGGGAGCAGCTTATTTAATGGATTTTTTTTCCAATGTACCACTGAACAATCAGCATTTTCAACCTGGGAAACCTAAACTATGTAAAATCTCCCCTCTGGCCACAAGGTAGTGCAGCACCAAAGTCCTAACGCTAGGTCAGATTCGTCTCTGAAAACAGGTAGGCTATGTTCGTCAACTTCAAACCTTGAGTAGGACACAAGGAAACAGAGACTGAATCCTAACACCTCCTCCTAATCCCTAAATCAGATGATCATATAAAGTAAATACATGCCAGTCTTTGTAAGGCTTAGGTGGGACGTTGAAATGATCTAAGTTATGGGCCATAGAAAAATTACATCTGTGTTAAATGTTCAACAAACACAGGTCTGATGACCATCTCATCTCCCTTACTTTAAGTCATTTTGGTGTAATGGTCACTACAATGTTTGCATGGGCCATACCCTGACAAGGTGACAATGACACACACACACACACACACACACACACACACACACACACACACACACACACACACACACACACACACACACACACACACACATTTGCTTTACAGAAAGAAAAAAAAAAAAAAACAGTGTCTAAAACAAAGTGACAATTTCCCTACAATAAACATGCATGTCTTTAATTTGCATTTGCCTGTGTTAAACTGTTTCACTGCAATGCCCTCTGAACAGCAGAGCAAAGAGTCTAGGGACTCATGCAAATGTCCAGATCAATTTGAAATGTAATCATAAAGTTCTTTTCCTCTGAGAATTTACACGGGGTTGCCACGGCATTACATTTTAATGACTATGAGAGCGTAATCCCCTACGCTATTTTGAAAAGGCTTAGAGTCCAGTTTACAGCTTTCAGCATGCCAAAGCTGACATTAAATGAATGAAGTTATCTGTCACTACTATTTTAAATATATTTTTTGTATGCCCTCACGAATATGTTACTCTATTAATCTGTATTTACTATGCAGGTCCAACTTAATCAAAGACAGCCTTGTCCTGAGAGTTCAAACAGAGTTTAAGTTTTCAAACCTATCTACCCCAAAGCTCTTTCAGAATGCTCTTTTATCATGTTACATAGCCTCTTATGAATTCACAATACCCACTCTCAGTTCTGTAATTGTTCAACTGGTTAACATATTTCTGGACTATAGGGATTTTCACACACACACACACACACACACACACACACACACAAATATTGAGAGAGAGAGAGAGAGAGAGAGAGAGAGAGAGAGAGAGAGAGAGAGAGAGAGAGAGAGAGAGAGAGAGAGAGAGAGACACTTACCTCACTTATGAAGCCTATTACTGAATAAACTGTCTGCTGAAAGTAGAAATGGGCATTTTCATTACATACTATGTTATCCCATATGGCCATTTAAAGCCACATGAGCCGACAGAAATCTGTGGACAACATACAGCTCAGCGTTTGAAACAGATATTGATAAAATATAACTATATAGAATTCATATTAAAAAATGTTTCACTGACAGTGTATTTGTAATAAATAAAATATCCAACAAGCCAACACCACAGTCACTATCCAGTACAATAACATTTTCCCCTCAGGTCATTTGTATACAGTACTGTATATATCAGACACCCTAGCAGAGCCTTTTGGCCTAGCAACACTGTCAGGCAGGGCAGTGTGCAGCAATCATCATCCAGGAAATAATAGGTCCTTATCACAGGATGCTACTTTGGCTATATTTAGCCACTAGCTGTACGTATGACACATTCTAGCGAGGTGGTGAGGTATCTCTGGCTTCTCTGCTATGCATTAGTGGAAAAGGGTTCGAGGGAGTACCACAAAAAAAAGGAAAAAAAAAATGCAGGCAAGGACAGAAATGTGTTTAATTACACCCGTGGGAGGCTACTGTCAGAGAGGAGACGTGGCTAAGAACAGGTTCTGTATCCTCTGGTGGAGAAGAAAAAGGGAGGAGGAGGAGGAGGTTAAAGGAGGAAGATCACACAAATGGAGGCATGGGGTTATACTGTATGTGTTCAGTGGGCCATATAGCCTGTGGCCAGATTAGATGGAGCAAGAACACCTAAGCAATGAGAACTGTGCATCTGTTGAACACATCTCTGGGGGCATAGTTATCTCTTTTTTTTTTTTTTTTTCAACACAAGAACTGACATGCAGTTGGTAGAAATATTTATTTCATTCAGAATATATGATTTTATCAAGCAAAATTGCTTCACACCATTTGTATGTAACATATTTAAGGACAAATGAAATAAAACTGATACGTATTTACAATATTTCACATTTACAGCATTGCAACACAGATAATGTAGAAGAACAAAATAGAGACTTATTCTAATATAAGAATAGCAAAGCTCTGAGAGGCGCTCATAGTGTTCATTATCATACAAAGTGCATGACGATGGAGGTTGATCATATGTCCCTGACCAGTGACCAGTACGAAGTTGCTATGAACTAAAAAGAAACAGTTTGGCATTATAGTTGTTCTGACCTTTTCTATAGGGAGAAGAGTGTCAGCCTGGGCAGCAGATGTCCCATTCAATCTGTTCAGATTACAAAGCAGAATGTATAGGTCATCATATCACATGCTGCATGGTAGGGTCAGCAGAAACGCTTTCCTGTGTTATTTCATTATTATCAGTCCTTTCCTCAATATCACTTTCACTTGTCTTGCTGAGACAGAGCAAGATACCATATTTGTCTTAGCTTTGCCCACGGTCTGGCATTGCATCTTACAGAGTCATGTAAACTATATTCAGCGCTACATATACAGTACATACATGTATATACACATTAAATGTAATGAATGTAATATAACACAATATGCGATCTTATATGAACAAAGGAACAGGCACTGCATTGCAGCACATTATAAATTGTGAATGGTTTGTAAAAGCTTGTGCTACAGGCTTAGATGTTATTACTCTGTCATCAGAGCTCTGTTGAGGTTTAGTGTAATTCGCTGATTACTGCATAACACACACAGCCAAAAGCCAATCCATCTCCTTTAATGGATGATTGACGCTCTCATAGAAATGTCAATATTTATTCTATCATCATTTAGCCTGCTACCACCTGCAGGTATATGACCTCTGACCCAGCAGGGTGTTGACGTCGCACTTTATTTCCTGTTAATGGACCACATATTTCTCATAAAAATATATTGTGCCGTAATTTGCCATATTGTTACTCTAACTGTACTGTAATACTACTGTAGGTGTGGAAGTATTTTATACAGTAGATACAAAATGCAAAGCCATATCAGTAGCCTAGCTATTAGTCTCTAATAGAAATTGTCATTATTTATACCCCTTAAAACCAGTCAACCAACCACCAAATACATACAAATGGAAAAATAAATAAATGTGAATTTTAATCATCTGTTTACTAGTTTAGTTATCTATTTAAAGTTAAACTACTTTAGGAAGCAACTTACACAAATATTTATTCCACCTCTGCATACAAGAATATGGCTGTCTAACCTCAGTGAAATACTACCTGTCAGAACTCTGTTGCAGATCCATCTTACCTGTCAAATATGCAGCATCAAGGACGCCGGAGTCATCTTGCATTTAGAGTTAATCAACAAAGGCCCCTGGCATAGCAGGGCTGTTTATCAAATGCAACGCTCACACAGGCAGCCAGCATGGGCGCCTGGGCAAGCAGCCTTATCCTTTTAAAGCTGCTCTCTGTGGAGAAACTGCTTAGCTCCACAACAGATGAGAATAATGCTCTTATTAATGGAGGTCCACCATGGCCATAAACTAGCCCCATCTCACGGCTGTTAAACACATGTACACAGTTACCTTGCTCAAGGCCTCTGCAACAACCCACTCTACTTTCTCTTTGCCTGACTTGAGGGTTTTAGCATTGAAATTAACAGAACTTAATGACTGCTCTTCTGCCAAGCCTCTTTTATAGCACGTCAGTGTTTTTTGGTTGAGTGCTTGTTTACTAAAGGTCTCGAGCTGTAATATGCACAACATTCATCTGTATTAGCCTTTTCTAGTTTTCTCTCAACAAACTAAAACTAAAAAGAGCTGTTGAAAAATATTTAACAGATGAGGGATACATATCATGAGCTTGCCCACACCAAGCGTTTATGGGCGATGCTTTGAGCAGTAACACTTTATTTTAAGGTTCACATATTAGCCACTTATACATAGCTAATTAATGCCTCTATTACTGCATTGTAGGCATGTGTTAAGCAACATTAATCATTTGTTAGGCGTGTATTCACAAATGTCTTATGCATGACTAATTAGGCCTTTATTATTGATATAATCCTAATAATGCCCTAATAAGCTTTCATCTCCACTTACTAAGTAGTAGTACCTACCAAAATAGAACCTGTATAACCCGCTAGTATACTGTCTGAATAACTCCAGAATAGTGAAAGAACACTTGTAGAATAAGCAAGTATATACTGCAGCTCAACGTCATTGCTGTATGTCACTGCCCACAAACAGGAACTGCCACATCACAAACTAGCCATATCTGGTATAGAAGCAAAACATAGTGGCAGAATAATTCCAGTTATAAACAGTGATAAACATAGGAGCGCCTTGAGCTGCCCTACCTCACTCACATCAGATGCAGCACCCCCAAGGGCTCAAGCATCTCATATCAAGTCCATTGAAAGTTATTTCAGCACCGATATTGAATGAACAAACCAACCAGGAGACCATAAGAAGCATCAGGCGGGATTTTTGACATAGCTCATCTCTTGCAAACTTACAAAACACTCAAAATTTTATTTCAACATACCAAAAATGGTTGATAGCCTTCATGAACAATAGGCAGTTAATGTCACACTAACATATTATTATAAATAGCCTTGGAGGAATGATTTACGGTGGAATTATTTATTTTTTTTTTTGGAGCATGCCTTTGCAAGTAGTCTTTTGGCCCACCTGTTCATGATCAGCACTCTCCTGATACAATCAATAAGCAATCTGCTCAATCATGCTTGTCATCTAGCTCCATGAAAAGGAGGAAAGGGCCGAGTTACTGTCTGCATGAAGTTTGCATTTTAGAGGGTGGTGAATAGTCTGTACTGAGAAGTTGATGATTGTGAGACCTGACAATCTGGTTAACGACCGTACAAAAAGCCATTTAGAAAAATTTAGAAGCAGTGGTGGTAGCCTTGAGAGACAGAAAAAAAGAGATATGGCAACAGTTCTCTAACTTGTTTTCTAACGACGTGTTTACTCTCTTAATTATATACAGATCACTGAACACAGGTATGCCAAGGTCTTCTGGTGAATGAGCACTTTTGTCAGCCTTTTGAAAAAGTCTGCATTGCCTGTTTAGGTCCAAAAGTGACAATACTGGAGGTTGTGGCCATTCAGTCAATCTCATGAACAACTTTGCAGTTTGGTGTCTGTCTTCAGGGGCCATGATCTCTCATCTGGACATGGAATTAGGTTTAGATGAGGTTTAGGGTGCAAGTGCAGGATTGTGTGACTAATAGAAAACCTTCGAGGCTAAATACAAATAAAAGTAAGTGCCAGAATGACTGGCATTAGGTCTTAGATTTGGCATTGAATCCAGTTGCAGTGATTGTCTTAGTGGCACTTAATGACAATTTCTGGTGGTCATTTAGGACCAAATAGCACTACAAAACAACTAGCTACTGTACCATTCAAAAGCAATCGTTTGGATGGTAAGATATACTTGAAAAACGTTTGAAGAAGCTATATTTGATAATACGTTTCTTCAGATTTCCCCTGAAGCCCCGCCTCCACAGTACAGGATGAGTGCAGTGGAGAGAGGAGGGCGGGACAAATGGCAGTTGAGTTTGATAGACATATTACTATTCATTAATTTCAATCGGTTGTTCAAATGTTCAAACTTGGTTGTTCAAAAGAAAAAAATTCCATTCGGTTTGTTCCACAGGTAATTGTGAATTGTGTAAGAGAATTTAATTAATTCATTACAATCTATGTGTGAAGGGAATTTTAAGCAATACATTAAAAAAAAATCTGCAGGAAATCTCCAACGCTACTTTTAACCTTCTGTTTGACAATAAATTTCAGTTTAATAGCAGATAATATATTCCTGAATGATTGCAAAACCTTGGAATAAAAAGATCCTTGATAAAATTACACATTTGACAAGTACATACCAAAGCACCCAACTCTGTCTCGTGGTGTGACAGGGTTTCATAATACCTGAATACCAGAGCATTGCTATCCTATCTAAAGCAGGTCAAACCCACCAATTACCAGGGATTTCTCTGTATTTTGTGCAATTTGGAGGCACAAATAAAACACCGCCTCGAAGAACCGTGAAGCCTTTAGTCTCCGATGGAAGGGAGGAGAAACCCTTGTGGACTTCCTGTGAACTCTTTGGCCTTCAGACTAAACGCTTGCTCTTTGGTTAAAGATGCTTTGTTTGTTTTTGCCTGCCCTTCCCTGACCCAGTGCTCATTAGACGGGAGAAAGATGGAGACAAATGCTGCCGGCAGGTGTTTGCTGCAGTGGGGTAGCAGCCATGCTAGGCCAGATAGTGGTAGGTAGCAGCCTTCACAAACAAGCTTGGCCCAGATCTGGCTCTTCTCTGTTGGAGCCGAGTTGGAAGCACAACCCCCCACCGTTTCACTGAAGCTAGGAATCTCTAAAGGATCTGTGTTTGTTTATCTCAAGTTCATTTTCAACAAAGAGCCTGAGTAAGGCACGGAACGTTGCAGTAACATCCTGTTGCAAAGCAACGGCCATTAGCATCCTCTGGAGATATGATCCTTTATCTGCGCACACACAGGTCAATGCCTGATGTGGATGGAGAGAAGGTATGTGGGTTATGTCTCTACTTCAATGACTCTAGTTGCACTCCTATACAAATGCAGGATCTCGGAGACCTTGAGTCTGTGGATAGTACAGTCACACAACTCACACAACTCACATTCTTCATTACCCTATGATTTGCTTGTTTGTGTGTGTGTGTGTGTGTGTGTGTGTGTGTGTGTGTGTGTGTGTGTGTGTGTGCTTGTGTGTAGGAGTGAGTCTGTATGCGTGTGAATGTATATTTCAAACCAATCCATATCCACAGCTACCAGATCGACATTTCACTCCACTTATTCCCGCGGTAGCAGCAGCAGCACTGGCAGCAGCAGCAGTCTTGCACATATGTTTCAAAGTAATATGAGCAAAGTAATGAAAATGTGAGGAGGCAAGTGCACCAGGAGAGAAGAGAACACCAGAGACAAATTGCCTTTAGCTGCACAGGCCAACTTCACACTGGCTGCACAGTGCAAACAAGTCCATTTAGGATTAACGTGATTGGCTGGTCCTGATAGCGCCTGTCAGTGGCCGCGCTGGGGTCTGCTGCCACAGTCGCTCTGTGCACACAAAGGCGTTTGACTTGCCTGTTCAGCAGTGACCTCCTGCATCGCAGGCAAACACCCCATAATTAATGCTCATTCCGTTTGAAAAGTGATGGATTGGCACTGCAGGCCTGGACACTGACACACTCACACACACACACTCACACACACACACACACACACACACAAACACACACACTTGCTTTCTCTCTTTCAGTTTCTTATTTCATTCCCCCCGTTTTGTCTCACTACCTTTCCTTCAAGCTGCTCTTTTTTAACTTGACTATCTCTCTCTCTCTCTCTCTCTCTCTCTCTCTCTCTCTCTCTCTCTCTCTCTCTGTGTGTGTGTAGAGGTGCAGCAGTGTATCTCCTGCTGCATGGCTGATTCTGAAAGGCTTGTCGCGGCCGTTGCTTTTCGCTAATGTGCCTTTGGGTGTCAGCATGTTATGCCTCATGCCTGTCTGTGCCTCCCTCCCTCATTCTCTCCCTCTTTCTCTCCATCCCTCCCTTGCTTTCTCTCGCATTCTCCTCTCTCTCTCTCTCCCTTCTTGCACATCAGATGAATATTATTTTAAACAGATGCCCAATATGGCTCCAAACTAATGGTTTTCCTTCTCTAACAACTGTGGTCGAGAGAATGAGAGAGGGAGACAGAGAGAGAGAGAGAGAGAGAGAGAGAGAGAGAGAGAGAGAGAGAGAGAGAGAGAGAGAGAGAGAGAGAACTGTCTGTTTGAGTAATAGAATGAGTCCAAGGGTCAAATGTGTGCTGGCATCCTGTGTTAGGATACAACATGTGCAGCCTCTCTCTCTCTCTCTCTCTCTCTCTCTCTCTCTCTCTCTCTCTCTCTCTCTCTCTCTCTCTCTCACACACACACACACATACATACACACACACAGTCTCTCTCTCGCTCGTTCTCTCTCAGTGCAAATGTGGTGACACAGCTGGCACACATATGCATGACCAAGTGCAATGAAAAATAAATGTTTACACAAAGAGTGTTGACAAACTTCACCCAAAATAATGCTTGTTGTTTATTGTTTATATCACAATATCTGTAATTCGTTTTTAATATATCCCACACACATATATCATATATAAAACGTCAACATCAACATACAGTTTTTTTGTTTGTTTGTTTTTTGTCCTAACAGGGTTACATCAGGATACACAGCGGCAGGAATAATACAGTGCTGTATATGACAGCATTTCTGCTTTGCTGTTTGTCCAAAACAACTGCATAGTGGAAGTTAAACCTGCTGTCTAAAAAGAATTTCGTGTTAATAATAATGGTGTGCATAATTCATTACACTCATTTTATGTTGCTTCTTTGGGGAGCTTGTGGAGCGGTTGTACTTGTTTCAGTGCCAAAGCTTCAAGAAAATTCTCTGAATCCACACAAGCACAACTAGATGAAATCAATGACATCCTGCTTGATGTATGAACATATTATCGACCTAATGACTTAAGGGCAGGATGCACTGGAGGATGTCCTGAATCATTTTTTTTTAAAGATATGATTTCCATAATACAGGCATGAAGTGAAGTAGACATCAGTGTAGTAGTGTAGAGCCAAAGCTAGTTGGCTGGTATGGCATCTAAGTGACAGATGTGGTGTTATTAAGTCAGAAGTTCAGGACCTTGTCTTAATTACGCACACAGCATTGGCAAAGCTGTCAGTCACCAGACAGAATTATGAAAGTGATTGTTGTATGTGATGACTGCGCTGCCATAGCGACGTCTGCAGGGGATGGGAGTTTGGGGGGGTGGGGGGTGAGTCAGGGTGGGTGGGACCTGCTTGTGTTGTCGCCGGCTCAGGGTCTTATCAGCCCTCTTTCAGGAGAAATAATCAGACGCTCTTTCAGGGCTTTTCCGCAGACCACAGCGTAAGCAAATCTGCGCGCGAATACATCTGAATAAATTTCATTAAGTAAACATGTTTTAGCCGGAAAATCGCTGTCCTAATTTACACAAGCTCCTTTTTTCCCTCCATTTGGGAAACGCCTCATGAGCTAATTCGTAGCACTCCGCTCAAGCTGATATGAGGAGATAAAGTGTTTTCAGAGAACTTTTGGCACTGTGAGTAAGACTTAGCATCAGTAGGCTATACCATGAGAAGTCTTAACTCTCTGTTTGCCACACTGCATGTTGCTGGAAGCTTTTTTTTCAGCTGTCAGTTTGACATCTGTGAATTTATTTACACATTTATTTTATTTTTTTTCCTTGAATTGTTTCTGAGGCAGCAAATATGATGAAAGCATTGCTGAGACGGTGTTTTTTTTTTTTTTTTTTTTTTTTGATGGTATTGAACATAACAGAGGCGCTCATGTCAGCATAGGTCCAAATATGCTTTGTATGACATGATAGGTTTTTTGGTTCATTTATTTATTTGTTTATTTATTTGTTTATTTTCGCTTCTACCTTGATCTGCCAGTTCTTTAAAGTTCTCTCTCTCTCTCTCTCTCTCTCTCTCTCTCTCTCTCTCTCTCTCTCTCTCTCTCTCTCTTCTGAATTGTTGTGGTCTGGTAAAGATCAAAGCAAACACAGAACACACTCTTTCTTCTTCCATTCTTTTCCTGCATGTAAGACAGGAGGAATGCTGACATGCAATGTGTGTCATGACTGAGGATATTTATTGCCACTATTTCACATGAGGCTTATTTGTGTGTGTGTGTGTGTGTGTGTGTGTCTGTGTTTGTGCGTGCGTGCGTTCGCGCGCGCGCGCGTGTGTGTGCGCGTGTCTGATGTCAGTTAAGATTACAGGTGTGTGACAGGTTACAGTATGTAGGCTTTATTTATTTTGACATTTCCTTACTATGGCTAGGTCAACTCATTATTTTATTTTTATTTCACCCTTGTGATTTTATGAAGAATACGGTATAACTTTACCATCAACTATCTCAGCAAAAGGTGACTGGAAAGAACAAACACCTGTCAAGAGAGACAAGGTGGGGCAGTTGAAGCCTACAGTATGATATACCCCCACAGCACAGATAGAAACACACCTTATTAGCTGACAATCATCCTTATTACTGCAGTGTAGATCTGCTTCAGTAGTAGTATATTTGTAAACAATGGCGATGCAGTCAAGACAAATACAGACACAGCCCACTGCAAAAGACCTGATTTGTGAATCTGTATGAGCAAGCCTAATCTGCTTTCATTTAAAGGGCTAAATCCATGCCCCACACGGAGAGAATCAGTGGTTAAAATAAATATTACAGTATGTGTACAAAGAATTTAGATATTAGTCCAAACTGTGGAGGTTTCTAGAGTCTGTTTCATTTATCATTTGGTTTTATACCCATTTTATACAGATGACAGGGAATTCTCTGAAGCCCCAAACTCTCA
Source organism: Sardinella longiceps (assembly GCA_027497455.2). Classification (NCBI taxonomy): domain Eukaryota; kingdom Metazoa; phylum Chordata; class Actinopteri; order Clupeiformes; family Clupeidae; genus Sardinella; species Sardinella longiceps. The sequence goes on along the minus strand of JAODXP020000008.1, from coordinate 6,993,405 downwards.
CCGCGTTTAAATAATGACATGTAATATACAACAGTTTACTTAGTCTTTCCCATCTTTAATACCCAATGCACTGCACCCTCTCTCTTGTTACATGCCAAATTTATATGCCCCATTTACACCTTGTAAACACTAAGCACACACATTCTCTCTCTTTCTCACACACGCACACACAAACACACACACACACACACACACACACACACACACACACACACACACACACACACACACACACACACACACACACACACACACACACACACACACACACACACACACACACACACTCTCTCTCTTACTGACCTGATACACAAAAAAACAAACTAAATAACAAATTAAACATGCAGACAGAGTGAGAGATACAGAATGAAAGAGAGAGAGAAAGAGATAAACATAACAATGCATAACAATTATCTCTATCAAAATATGACTACTGCACTGACAACATTTGTAATGAAACAGTAATACATATATCCACATACATCATTGTTTTTGCAAAAATGTAACTGCATTCATAAGAACTTCAGTAAGGTAATGCTTAGGCACAGTAAATAAAGTCAAGCACATTGCATATAAGTACATTCCTTCACATTCAGATGTTTATCGCAGAGCCAATATAAGAGGTTAATTATTTGCATAGATTGGCTAAACCAACAAAATAAGAAGTAACAGCAACATGCACCAAGCATATGACCAGTGGTACAGTATGTCCAATAATCAATGTAGTCTTTTCTATGTATTATTGAACTAAACAAAGCACAGGAGTGCTGTTAAATGGATTGTGTAGGCAAAGTACTGACCAGCCATCCTCCCCAGGCTACTGTACAGTGTGGGTGCATAGTGATGAAAGAGAAGCTTCTTGTTCATTCAGTCTATAATGAAATGATAAGAATGGCAAACCAACATACTCATAATATGACAATGTTATACTGCCTGTATGCTATGGAGCTAATGCTTCTGTGAAAAGAGCATAAGCTACACAGAGAGCACTAGCACTGTTTGTTCCCTGTGGCTACAATGATGGCCATTTTTGACAGATGGGTGCACAGTATACACTATAATCAATATGCGATCAATAATGCTTCACTATCTAGCAAAATGACTCACTGACCTGTTATGACACGGCTAAAAGGCCAGAGCAGCGCACACAAGTCACATGATTTGCTTTGATTTTGCGTTTGCATTAGTTTAGCTTGCGCTGTGTTTGAGTATTTCTGTTGCATGCCGATGGGAGTGCAGAAGATCTTCAAATAGTGTGCATAAAATATTATGTTCATGCTGGATGTTTCTCCCTCTCTGTGAAGGGGAGCATTATTTGCCATGCCATGCCTGGACACAAAGATTAGTCAATACACAAGGCTCTGTTTCCCTTTTCTATTTAATACAGATGAACCCAATGGTCCTACACTGCATCAAGCCCCCTGCTCCTGAGCAAACCTGTTGTGTTTAAAGTGTCAAAGCAAAAGAATGTTGTTTACATTTGTTGTTTATGGCTACTGTGACCAAATGATAAACAAAGGGATCATAGACATCTATCTCGTTAGAGTAATTTGTTTCTTATCTTTTTAATTCCACAACTTTTGTTGTGTTTCTGTATTCAGACTTAAAAAATGGAAGAATGTTTATCTCTCACTCAACATATTGGCATCTACCATTAACATATTATTTCTCTAACAACAGTAAGAAGCTAATGGGCTCAGTTTTTCATTTAAATATATTTTTAGCTTTGTTTTGACAAACTAGGATTATTTATTACAGACATTTCTCATCCTATTTGTCAGTATGGGCCTGGTACAGTAAAACTACTTCAGTATACACACACACACACACACACACACACACACACACACACACACACACACACACACACACACACACACATGTGCACTCTCTCGCTTTCTTTCACACACACACTCGCACACACAAACACACTCTCTCTCAACACTCACATTCACAGATTCTCTCGCTGCCTCTCTCTCTCACTCACACACACACACACACACACACACACACACACACACACACACACACACACACACACACACATGCACATACACATATACATACACACACATTCACCAGCACAGCACACATGAGTACACTAATATACACAGACATGTGAAGGGCTGCTCTATGAACTGGAGATATCACTGAAATAACAGCCTGAATTTTTACAGCCTCCAACACACCATTCAAGTAAATAAGAAGTAAATCAAACAATCCATGCATCACCAACAACACCAACAGCAAAGCCCAATCCCATTCAGCCCTAATTTCATCAGTGCTGTGTGGAGCTCCTCATCAATATCCAATCGCTGAGATGAGCGCTGAAGTGCATTCACAACAATATACTCTGGCATCATGGCTGCTCATTAAAGCCAGCAGGGAAATGTTTCCTCCCAGCTGCAGAAATAGCTGTAGTGCTGCTGCTTCCACAGATAGTGATGGAGGGCAGGCTGCCGGTGCATCATGGGAAACGCACTCCTGCTGATGGATATGGCTACAGACGGGGTGTCGCACATGCACACATTGTCCTTGAGCGCAAAGAGAAATGGCTACAGCCACCGCTGCTGCTGCCGCTGCTGCTTCGGGCATTGGTGAAATAACACACGGACCCTTCCGGACATGACTTAACTGGACAGCTCCAGAGTAATGAAATATATGAGATTCTTAGCTCTTATCCATTTTTGATGAAAGGAGACATAGTTCTCAGCAGTTTGTATTTGTAATATGGCTGAATTAATCCCAGTCTTTGCCACTCTTTGATCAAATATACTACTCTAAGAGCTCATTTTGCTGAATTTTGTTCTCATATCACATATTGTCTAGACAACCATAGATTTCAAAGTAAATATTTAACAGCAGTGTAGAGCATAAGGCACATTAGACTTATTAGCTTCTACACAGCTAAAAGAACAGAGGATTTTTTTTTCTAAACTTAATTTGAGAAATAATTAGATAAAGAGAATATGCCCTGGCTACCAGTAATTAAAAACCTTGTGTTCGGCCTGCCGTCCAGAATCACATTCTGATAAATGAATCCAAAACCCAAAGCAGACGAACACATTCATCTTCCCCCTGCTGCATCCACGGTCACTATTGAATTTTGTGGCCACCTAAATGGGCATTTCTATTGAAGTCGCCAGTAAATAAATTGTATCCCTCAATTACATTAGCCTTTCACCCGCACAATCACACATACTAAACCATCGAGCTGTCCTGAACTCAACGTTTCACCCCAGCACTGAAGGGAGAGTTTAGCAGGCTAGTGTGTGTGTGCATGTGTGTGTGTGTGTGTGTGTGTGTGTGTGTGTGTGTGTGTGTGTGTGTGTGTGTGTGTGTCTGTGGGTGTATATGTGTGTGCGAGAGAGAGAGAGGGAGAGTCCGTTTGTGGGTGTATATGTGCTAGTGTGTGTGTGTGTGTGTGTGTGTGTGTGTGTGTGTGTGTGTGTGTGTGTGTGTGTGTGTGTGTGAGTGTAGAACAGTGTGAGAAAACTGATTTGAACTTCAGAAAACATCTTTTAAAATTTAGCTCCAGTGAATATTGCCTCAAGGATCATGTGAATGACAAATGATAAATAAATATTTCCCTTTTTTCTCTGCCACTCTTTCACCTTGTGGATTAACGCTGAAATAGGATTTGTTTGTTTGGGAATTTCAAGGTGACCTGAAGACTGAACCACAACCTCCTGCTACAGTAGGACCAATACAGTCAGTTTCATTAAATAAATCAGTAGACTGCCAAGTAGCTTCTGAACAATTATTTTATTTGCATAGCAGCTAGTTGAAAGGCAAGAAAAAATAGTCTGTATTAGAGAGAGGGTCAAATGTCCATATTTCTCTCATTCTTTGATTTGATTCCAGTTGTTATCACAAAGATTGATGTACACACAGCTTGTAAACCAAAATCATCAACAACAATCTCTAAACCGAGGAGCGATGAACCTAAATTTGACCCTCGTGTTGAAACACCATCTGGTTCATCCACACGTTTCCTCTTGCACTCCCTTTGCCAAAAAGACAGCTAAGCGAACGTTGCCTCAAAGTGAATATTCATCAGCAAACTCTGTCACACAATTGCGAAGTTAATTGGAAAGGCAATGTTGTTGGCTCTCCTTTGCTATGCTAAACAGCAAAAAGCCTGCCAAACACAGACGGGTATATTGACTGACATAACATAATGAAAGAGAGAATTGTTCGCATCTAATTTAACAAAGGAGAACTGTAGTTTTTCTCTTTTTTACCCATTTTTTTATGTACGCAGTGACAATTTTTCTTCCATGCGAGCCAGAAAGCATTTGTCTAAGCAGCAGGTCTTGATGGCCTAGAGAGCCTTCTCAGCAAACTATTGCCTCCCAACACACTAAGTCCCTCTCCGTATATATCTGGCTCAATCACAGAATCATTTATTGTGCCTCCGTCTTCCATTACTTCCACTCTAGAAAGCCCATGGACTTGCTGAATCTGACAAGCGGACTGGGGCCAGGAGACTCACAGACTGACTCTGGTCCTCTGTGGCTTTCAGGCTGGCCGGCTCTGGAAACACACAATATTTCTGACAGTGTGTTATCCTCCTGGATATGTTAAGCTGCAGAGTGGGGCTGATTGCATCCATTGCATGTCACAGTAAGCCAGGTTTTCATTTGCCTTAAGCACAACACTTGTGTGACAGAGATGACGAGTGGTTTAATGTGGCAACAGCAATACGTATCCAGACAATACTGAGAGAGAGAACAGATAGAATGGCTTCCAACACCTGAAATCATGCAATCAGACACACTGCACTAACTGATAATATGCAACAACCTACTTAACTGACCCTGTTATTTACTGTACATGGATGATGATCACTGATCAGGTGCTGCCAGGTATGTAAGAGAGGTTGGATAGTGGGCATGACTTTCACTTATTTGGCAACCATACAATGATGCCATCCCTGCTATTGCCAATACATAGAATGGTGGTTTGTTATTGGCTTCATTTTCATAATAGAACAAATTAAAATGGGGAAGTTGGCATAAGCCCTCTTCTCTGCCAATGGCAAGAAATGATGTCTGTGGTGACTTGAAGCCAGTAAGACAGAAGGCAACTCACAACGGCATTTTACATTGGATTCCCATTTAAAGTCGGAAGTGCGGTCTCAAAAAATGGTGGGTGGACTGATACAGTTTCTCAAGCTCTAGTCTACTGTGTCACAGTATTCTATTCTGGGGAAGAAAGAAAGAAATCAGAAAGTTACTTCAGATCTAACATCTACATTACCCATGCCAGTTTTTCCCCTGAAATGTTAAAGGTTTATGTTTTTTTTTCTGGGTCAACTGTAAAGTTGGCACTTAAGCTAGTGTTTAGTCAAGGTGGCATGACGACAGATCTGTGAATAGCCTACCAGTAAACAGAGTCTAAGAGGTTGGGTTTCAGACTATTTCTTCCACTCAAAGAAGTGAAACATGGTGTATACCTGAGGCTAAAACCATGGAGAAGCAAGGATGTGGTCTTAAGAGAAGGTTTTCTGTTTACCCAACCAAAAGCCATTAGAGAGTACCTCAGTCTCAGTAGTGCTGTACAATAAGAATGAGAACCATCCTGCCTTGCACTATACAACTGATTGCTTCAAGGCTTTTCATCGGAAAAGAAGGGGTAAACCAGCTTGGCCTGGAAAAAAAAAAAAAAAACACACACACACACTTTTGCATGCATCAGGAAGAGAGATGCTTAAGCAAGGGCACAGCAGTCTGTAACTGTGTTAGGCATTGTTCTTCGGTATCCTGTTTCTTCTTTTAGGAAAATGGTTCAATAGGCAGTTCGATACAGTTAGAATTAAAGTGGGTATTTTGAAGCAGTCGTCACACTTGGTTGAGTCAAAGCCCTCTTCTGGCCTCGCTGCACGAATAAATCTCACCAAAAATGTCAGCCTTATAGGACAAAGACACCTGTCTCTTGGCAGACTTTACTCCAGTGTTGATATATATTGATCCAACCTGCAGAATGTCAAGAAATAGAGGGGAAAAATGGTAGAAGTTTATATAACTTGGAACATTTCTTTTAGATGTTTGTTTGAGAGTGTGTCTGCTCCCAGTTTGCAACAATATTAATTACATTATAGTCATTAATATTTTTCATTCAATTTGAAACCCCCCACTGAATCCCACTGAGGTCTACTCAATGAATTTCAAACCCCAGCATATTCAATTACACAAAAATAGCTTTGAGCTATCTGCAGGTTCATTTATTTGTAGTATTGAATATTTACTTTTTTCTGTTTACTTTTAATAAGGACTGAAGGACAAGAACAAAGGTGTTTTTTTCTGTTTCCAGGAACTATCTCTACAATTGCAAAGTCTTCAATTCCTTGTTTTAAATAGAAGGACCTTCATACCACCAACTAGCAGGTGGCCACTTTGAGCTTTGTAAGGCCTTTTTTGAAAATAGCTTTTTCTTTTCACCTAGCGTGCACTATGCCTTTAGCAATAGTATTGTGAGACTTTTTAAAAGCAGGCTAGTTTGACGCTATTTGCCATTTTGCAATTCCAACTAACTTTCAAAAGTCGTTATAATGCTACAATATACAATAAAGTTGGCTTCACATCAGATTTCTCCTTTAAAAACACTAGACAGCTCTCCCAGAGGACTGCCCCATCTCCTTTGTCTCTGGAGGCCGTGTGACCTTGACCTTGACGCTAGTGAGTTTCCTCCAACAAGGTTTTGCTGAGCTAAATTTATTTTTTTTCACCCAGTTCATTGTGCTTGGGCAGAATGGCCCACATGTGGACTCTGTGGTCAGCAGAAAAGGGAGGTGAGCCATGAGTGATTGCTTTGTGTGTTTGTGTGTTGCACCTCCCCACATTCTGACTGTCACACAAGCCTCTCATCCTTTCAAGCTGCAGAATGGGGACTTGAAGCATGGAGCAGCATTTTTTTTTTTTTTTTCTGGATGCATTTCTTTGGGGGGGGGGGGGGGGGCTTTTTGGCCTTTAATGGGATAGGGCAGGAAAGGCCAGACTGCAAGTTAGTGGGGAGGAGATGAGGTGTGAATACAGGAAATGACATCAGGCCAGAATGAAACCTGGATTCCAGTGGGTACTGGATGCCAACAGTACTGCTTTTCTAGGACCCTTTCCTCTACAAACACACACACACACACACACACACACACACACACACACACACACACACACACACACACACTCACATTGATGCAATTACACTAAGACACATATGCATACAATCAATATGAGAAAAAAAGACTATTTTATTCATTTATAAATGCATAATAAATCTTTCATATTAAACTGACTGTTACTGTTTGACTGAACACAGCTTCTGTGATTTGAGCAAGTCTGAGAAATATATTATGACACAGGGTCTCTGATATGCACATGTCAACACATGCTCTAACTGCCCTGTAATGAGGCCTTGCTCAGCGTTAGTGTTTACATAACAGCATGACTCCAGTGTGTGCTGAGCCTGAGCCCTGTCGTGCTCCTCGGTCGCATGCATTTGTGTGTGTGTGTGTGTGTGTGTGTGTGTGTGTGTGTGTGTGTGTGTGTGTGTGTGTGTGTGTGTGTGAGTCTGCGTGTGCCTTCAGACCCTCCTCACCTCACGCGTTCTGGCAGCAGTCACACTCACTTCCCTCAGAGGCCTTTGATGTCTGTGAGGTGGAGACGCACAGCAAACAAACGCTAACAAGGCCACACCAACCACCCAACCAGTCAGCCAGCCAGCCAGCCAACGAGTAAAGCAACGAGCAGAGAAGCAAACAAACAGAAACACATCATACGCACACACCCTCTCTGAGTCGGTGCCTGCCTTCCTTTGATAGTGTCACAGAAACAGCATGTTAACAGTCATTTACATGCCATCTGGCCTTCGGAGGAGAAAAGAGAGGCAAGACTCATCAAAAACAACAGCAAAAAAAAAAACAAAAAAACATTAAACTTTGACATTTTTACACACAGGTTCCTCGTCACATTTCACTGTGACAAAACACAACAATGCTCCTTTATCATCCTAGCCAATCAATAGTGGTGGGTGTGTAGGCGCTGTGAGTGCCTCGCCTTTTCACCCTTGAGCGAACATCACCAACTTAAGATTTATGGGCTTACTAATTAAATTTCACAAACCTGGCAAACTTTCTAGCTACTGCTAGCATGGCGACTCCTGATTAATCCGGGCTGAATTCATTATTATCTTGTGGTGGTGTCCTGGGTCTCCACCGTCGGCCCCTAATTAAAATGAATAATGTTGCCAATATCGCATCTGAAGCAATCAGCTCTCCCCTCACCTGTCAAATCCATAGGCCTGCGTGAGGGATCCAACCTTGCCTTTAAAATTGATGACACGTGCAGAGGCTGTTCTTCTATTTCATATTTACTACCACTGTACAGATGAATACCACTACAGGTCTATAAAATATGTATTAAGGAAACTGTCAAGGTGGCATCAGTGAATATATATTAGGGGAACAGAATGAATAGACTGACATGCTTTCCTCTACAGGAAAAGCTACAGTAGCTGATAGTATTTTGAAACGTTGGTAGCCACTAGGATATCAAATAAATGTTTGTAGCCACAAAGATATCATATTGTTGGGTTCTGTGTATAGGCAATTTGTCATTTTCACCTCTAAATTGTAGATAACATTCTATAAGTCAATTATTTCATGTAGATTTTCCATTGAAATGTAAGGGATATTTTGTATTAAGCATACAACCAGTACAATTTGCTAAACCATACAGAGGAAACTGATTCTATCCTATAATTGAGTGTGGTGTGGGGTGTGGCTTGAAATAGTCTGCACCATAAACAACTGTGCTATCTGAACCATATGAATCTGAATATGAATCTTTCAGCCATTTTTGACATGTTCCACCCTCTTCTTTTTTAAAAAATCCATGCATATACTGTATGACTATTCAAATAACCTTGCCACCCCAAACTGGAAGCATTCTAATTTAAAGTGATATGTGACCATTTGGGAAATAGTGTAATTTCCTCCTCTCCTCTAGTTACACAATTTAGTATTATTAGTATTAATTCTCCATTGCATTACTATTATTAAACATAGACATATAAATTACAAGTCAGTCTCTCAGGCTTTCAGGGTACACAATTGGGGAACACTTTTCATATCAGTGAATATGGGGAGACAGATCTTGTGAAACTATTTGACTATTTAACAGTATAAAAATCTCACATAGCCCACCACCCACCCCCATTCACACACACACACACACACACACACACACACACACACACACACACACACACACACACACACACACACACACACACACACACACACACAATGTCATGTACCCTCTCTCAATACCTCAACTCTGTAAATCTTGAGGTGTTTTCACAACTTTCCAGTTGCCATGTTTCTCTATCATCTGTTTACACAAGACAGATGTCTGGTTTATCCAACAATACAGTACTCTGTGAAGAGTGTGAACTAGTCACTGTGCACTGCCAATGTACAGTAAGTGCACAGAAACATCAATGGTTTGTGTGATGTGCTAGTGAGAAGACCAAGGCACACACTTGCACTAATAAAGAACTAAACTCAGAGCGTGACTACAGCTGGATGATTGACAGCCATAATGACACAAACAGCTGTTTATTTATGTTGACAGGATGTACAGTTCTCCTCAGGGGATGCAAGATCTTAAGTCTGTGTAATCGAGGTATATGACATGTTGGGGAAACAGACACATGCATGGCATAACCAACATGTTTATATTAGTGTTTAGATTAATTGGAGATTTATACAAAGCGACTAACAACAGAATAACACTGCAGTGAGGGGCAAAGGAGTGGCTGTAAGTCTGTCCACATGAAAGAAAAAAAAAAAAAAAAAAAGGTTATGAGCTCTGATTTAAACCCTCTGCTTTCGTTACCTTGACAACCACACATAACCACTGAGGAATGGCTATTTTCTTTCTTTCTTTTTTTTTTTTAATCTACGCCTGTACACACACAGTTACTGGAGCTAAATTAAGCCGTCACCGAGAAGTGATTCACCTAACAAATGCTATGACAGTTTGGGGCCCATCCCCTCAGTGGCATTCACTGCGTGAGTCACATTATGCTCTCTTTTTTTTAATTATTTATCTCTCGTGTGCAACAGCACGTCTTGTCATTCAGAATTGGTATTATGGTGTTTGTCTAACTCCGTGTGTTACACAGTTGGCATGGCTCTTCGTGATTCAAAAGGGGTCTCATCTGTCAGACAGTGGCACCAACTGTCACACTATCTTATGTCACATTGTGTGTTTGTGTGTGTGTGTGTGTGTGTGTGTGTGTGTGTGTGTGTGTGTGTGTGTGTGTGTGTGTGTGTGGCTGTGTCAGTCTGTGATGCCTTGTTAACTTTACTTCCCTCTGCCTACACTAGGAAACAGCCGTCATTCATATGCATGCTGGCATGCATGAATTATTGATGGTATTAATTTTCAAACATTTTGCCCAACGTGAGTCAGGCATGATTATTTGCAAATGGAAAACATTACCTCATTAAAATTCTAATCTACACAGGTCAAAGGGAATGCAGAACATCTGTTGCTCTCTCTCTCTCTCTCTCTCTCTCTCTCTCTCTCTCTCTCTCTCTCTCTCTCTCTCTCTCACACACACACACACACACACACACTCAAGTACACAGACAGACAAGACGGAGAGACACAAACACACACACACACACACACACACACACACACACACACACACACACACACACACACACACACACAGATTTCCTTCTCCTATTACTAGCTTTATTTGGCCCACAGGGATATCTTCTGTACACGGTAGTGGAAAGAATCGATTTGTCACTTTCAAGCTTACAGAGTGGTCACGTGTTATGGCTAATTTAACCGAATTGAACCAAAGTGTCAAAAGCTGGTTACATTGCATGCTCTGAAAGGAGTGATTAAGAACATAAACCAGACAAACCTCCATGTTTGGAAGGGATGCAAATTGCAGTGGCTGCTAGGCTTTGAAGGTTTCCTTTGAAGATGCTATCTCCAGGTCTGTTTTCCAGCAGCCAGGTTGTGCAGACATGTCCCTGTCCTCGCCTCCCCAAAGAGACATCAGAGACAGCACGTATCACAGCCTCCCATTAGGTTTAACCACCTCTCACCGGCTATGCTACATGTTGTTTCACCTGTCATATATTGACAGATATTTTATATTCATAGAAGGCAACCTCGGGAATGAAAATTAAGTTAAAAAGCCAATATAATTAGTAAATAATTGTTTTAAATTAAATATTTTATAACATGTAGCACTGCACTCCTTATAATATACTACATTATCAATAATTAAGGATTTAGATGTCTTCAATATCTTGACTTGACACTTAGATGGCATGACTATGTTTTGTAAGTGAATGTGAAGGACACTATCATTGACACAGTCATTCTTTATAAACAGAAGAAAAACACTATTCAAAAATGCAGACAAAATACTCTTTGTAAAAAAGCTCTTAAATATCAAGTAATTATACATGTAAAATGAACTCAAAATCCAGCTTGGAAATATTCACTATGCATCAAAAGTATGACCGCAGACATTAGGCATCTAAGACCATACACAACACACCCACTGAGACTTCAGCAGAAAGAAAAAAAAATCTAAAGTCTAAAGCACAATCTCAGCTCAGTGGGGAAAAACTCCTGCATCATTTGCTGTGGGAATTGATTCAGCTTACTTATGGAGAAGCCTATTCAGCACTGCAATTTCTCCATCTCATCCATGCTGAAGGAGTCACATCCATTTTCCCTTAAACTGAATGATTTGTGAAAGGCTCTCACTCAAGCATCCCAGTGTGCCAGACCCCAGATCCCCCCCCCCCCCCTCCTTCTCTCTCTTCTTCTACTCCTTGTTTTGTTCTAGCCAAGGCCCAGATATAATTTGACACTGGGAAGATCCACGGCTTTCAGCCGCTGACATTCCAGCTTGTTACCTTTCAGTGGCAAAGCCCATGGAATCCAGTCCATTGACACAGCTTAGGGATTTAGGGATGGATTAGTTCGAGAGAAGAGTGGAAGAAAGTACAGAAGAAGAAGAAGAAGAAGAAGAAGAAGAAGAAGAAGAAGAAGAAGAAGAAGAGAACCGATTGCTGTCCTCCTGCATGTTTGGTCCTCAGTGCCGATGTGAAACGTATCACTGGCTTCTCTGTAAGCCCCTACCCACCCCACCCCACCCAACCCCACCCACTCCCTCCTCCCTCTTCTTCGCTCACATTTACACTTCCTTCAATTAGAGTGATTCTGGAGGCTGGGCCTTGGCTGCACCATGGGACCACGCAGCTCAGGGTGGGCTTAGAGGCCTTGTAGAGCAGGCAGACAGGATCTATGGCCATGTGGCCCTTCAGCCTGTCAGGTGGGGGAGAGATGGAGGAAGCAGCCGTCTGCTCCTGCAGGATCCTATATACACTATATCTACTGATGAATGACTCTATGGGTTTAACCTAAGTGGTGCCACAGGAAAATCTATGGTGTACTGAGGAAACTATAAAGTTCTGCAGTAAAGTGTTTGGCTGTTCTTTTGAATTTCTAAGATTTGTTCAGTGGTTCAGGTATAGTTTTATAGAGGATGGATATGAAACACAGAATCAAGAGTATCACTTTGCTCATGCACTGTAACATGTATATACAGTAATACAATCTTGTTATATCTAAAAACTTATATTAATAATGTTTCAAACATGTCATAAGAACCAAGAAAACACATGCACATTGTAAAGCAGACAGGCATCAGGTGTGCCTCTAACCGCAGTAGTATTCATAAACATCTTGTTTTTCTTAAACAGTCTGGGATTGGCAGGGATAGATTTCTCAACGAAAAAGGACAGAAGACATTGCAATAACCAGGCAAGCAATAATCCGTGGTTGTTATATAAAAATGTTTATTGGATTGATATTTTAATTTGATGGGACATTCAAGATACAGAAACTGAGCACTGTTGAGGCCCAGGGCTATGGCCCTGTCTTCTGGGACCAATCACATTTTTTAGCTGCAGTTAAAGACCCCAGAGTGTCTGTGATATTCTCATTATGCTTGTTTTTCAGCCTCATGAACTTCATGCTCACCCTCAGCTAGCTCCTTCACACACACACACACACACACACACACACACACACACACACACACACACACACACACACACACACACACACACACACACACACACACACACACACACACACACACACACACACACTCCACAGCTAGCACACACACACACACACACACACACACACACACACAGCACACACACACACACACACACACACACACACACACACACACACACACACACACACACACACACACACACACACACACACACTCCACAGTTAGCCCTATTTGGGATTCATGGTTACATTATGTCCATTGGCTGCACTTAGGTGACCACTGTGCATATATTGGGTATGCTGAACAATAAAACAGCAATTAAGTAACTTAACCTTGTGAGGTCGGCTGCAGTTGACTTCACAGAGCTATGATTATCCAGCAACACCAATTATCTACCTAGCCCAACTGACTGGATATACACCCACATTTATGCACCCAACTGTTTGTCAGTCAGAATGTTTTGTTTTTATCCTTAACCATGCTATGTTAGATGCACTGATTTTAAAGTTTTTTCAAAGGTCAAATGTATAAAGTTGCAGATATAAAAATAGAGTTGCATATCAGATTTACTTTGTAGAAGTTTTCTCTCTTGTTGCATAACTTTTTTAGCGCATTAGTCATGGGCAACAACAAGAGTTATGTTTGCCTTGTTCGCAACAGAAGGTGATCAGAGATGGCTTCATTTCAGACAATACTGTGTGATTAGTCAAAATGACACACACACACTGTGTCAGCGTTGAGCAAATACTCTCTCTCTCTCTCTCTCTCTCTCTCTCTCTCTCTCTCTCTCTCTCTCTCACACACACACACACACACACACACACACACACACACACACACACACACACACACACACACTTCCGGTTCGTGCTTAGCAAAGGTCCAGTCACATAATGCATTTTATTTTTATTTTTTTCTCTTTTCCTCTGTGTAAGTTTGTTGTTTGCCAGGCTAACAGATTGCTGTGTCCTTGCTTCTGTCCAGTTGGAGCCTCCCGTTTCTCGCAGCAGGATGACAGTGTGGGCTTCTTGCTTTGTCACTCCCCCCTGTGTTCAGCATATCATTTAAGAGAAGTGCCGTGGACATACTGGCTTTTTACGGATAAAAAATGTTAAAAATCATGTTCCATTTTGTCCGCTGTTGTTATTGTCAATTGACAATTTGATTCCATGTTCAATATCACTTTGCTTATAAAACAACATGTTTGTAAAAATACATCATAATATTTCCATGAGAAAAAGAAAACACCATCAGCAACGGTGAATTCCATCTGGAATGAAAAATGCCTTTAAAGTAAAGATGCCAACAGGAACCATATGCAGGAATTTTTCAAATCAGATCCAAACAAAATCTCCTGAAAATGGGCTTTTTGTCCAAATGTATGTAGAAACAATGAGAATGAATTCACAAATAATGTGTTAGGAATAAATAGCTGTAGCAGTCATCGTCATTTACAGTAGGCTGTGGCAGTGGACTGTTGAGACTCAACATTAGTATGACTTAAATTTTCCGTGCATAGAACAGGATCAGGGGTGGTTCTATCCTCTAAGGTTCCCTGGGCTAACACCCTCTCTGGCGCCACTGCCCCCCAAGATGTCGCCTTAGACCCTGCCCCCCATTATGATGCCCCTGAACAAGATAATACATAATAACTGAATTATTCATTCATTCAGTCATCTTTCAAAGGTAATTTTGCAAATGTCAAATCTCAAAACTGCAACAAGCCCTCATTTGAGTCTGTTTGTTGCACATGACAGAGCTAAGCAAAAGACCTGAGACCATAATCACTCTCTCCCAAACTTCCATGAGGTACTTTGTCCTTGGAGGCTTATTTATGACGAGGGACAGCCAAAAGCACTTAGAGTGGTATTTCATTTCTGATAGCGATCTTGACAAAAGGTGTTCCTGCATCTGAGCAATGTGTGCCATTACGGCATTGGGCACCTGTAGATAACAACGTCAAGCGTCATCTAAAAGGTGTAATTCTATGCCATAATGGTGCCGGAATGGGATTATGGATTTGATCCACTTAAGCGTTGCAAGTAAGTTATTTTTTACCCCATAAGTCAGACAGTTTGTTTACCCTTCCTCATGTGTCAGTATACACATTACATGTCAGATATTTCAGGCAATAGTTATTTTAATACAGGGGTAAGTTAGACAGTAAAATCATGACAATTTTAAAGCACCCTACGAGTATATTTGTGACTCTGGCTCTCTACCTATGATTCTGACAGTTGTGGTATATTAGCATTTTATATTTGTAGGTCAAACATGTATTTTGTGATATGTTATCAAATGTGTATCTAAGAGTTTATGTGTTTATATTTCCATTTTTTCTCATTAAGCAAATAATAATGATAAAAAAAATAAAAATCTTTTGTGGGTTTGCATTTAAACTGCAAACCTAAGCATACACATCTGACTTAACACCACTCAAGGAAAATTGAGCACCCTTGCCACCACATTATCTAAAGCCTGAAAGTGGATTAACGTTTTCCTTTTTTATTTTATTTTTGGGCCGGCCCCAATGTATTCTTCCGGCTCAGTCCGAGGAAATCCTATTACAGCCCATATCTCTTTATAAGTCACACAATCTTAAAACATAGAGAGATTCACATTGAAGGGTGAATGCAGTCTCTGAGTCAAGCTTGCTATCCACGGCAAACATTATCATGGTTTTCATACAACATACAACCAATTTTTTCATACTTAAATTTGCCCTCAGTTTGACACACTATTTCAGGATCTTTTGTTTTCTTGCATTTTTGTGGTGTTTTCAGGTTCTTATTGAAAAGTGGTGGCTGGTACTTATTTACATCAATAAAATGTAAAATAAAATGTAATAGCATAATGACTTTTGATAATGATGAACAGACCCAGTGCAGGTAAATGCTCTCCATTGAAACATTCTGAACAAATGGTTTTGCAGTAACATTTTTGAAAGGTTTTGTAGCCTTTGTAATATAAAAATAACTTGTTCTCTGGTGAGACGTGAGACATTGAGGAGCGTGAAGCCCCCTCCTGTGATCATCTGTTCCTGGCAAATAGCACCGTCCTTTCTTTCTTTGTCTTACAGCAATTAACACTTACGTCTGTAATTTCTTACTGCACCAAATCATAGTTATTGCACTACCATGCGAGAAATATAATATAATGTAATATTGTTTTTTATTTATTTGTCCGTCATATTATAACAGTACAGTAGGCAATCACATCCAGTTTCGACCAAGTTAGGCCCCACATTTTACTATTTTAAGTATGACCATATGAATGAAGATCAAATGAAGATTTTGTTGCTATTGTTGTTTTTGTTGTTTTGTGTGGATGTTGTTGTTATTGTGGTTCAGTCCCTCTCTCTCCCCTCACTACAGACGTCTCCCCAGCAGAGATGGGCTCCTCAGAGGGTGTAAATGAAATGGCTTCTGCTTCATATTTATAAGATTTTTTACTGCTGCCTTTCCAGAGCTGAGAGGCAGGCAGGCAGGCAGGCAGCTCAGTCCAGCGGCGGATTGCTTTGCCGTGCAGGTGCAATAGATCGATGCTCAGAGGGAAGGAATACAATTAGAATGACAAATGGGAGCGTTAGGCATTCTGACCAGCCAGCAAACACTGTCTGCCTGACTTACAGGATTTTCCTATATGGAATTCATTACTGCACACGTGACGTCACACAAATCAATGGCATCCCAACAATGCACATCTGCTGCCACGCAGAACAGATCTCAGATCTGCTGACCTTGACAGACTCCCATGTGTATTTATTCATTCATTCATATGTATTTATTTCAACAGTGTCCCTAACGCCTATGTATGAAAATAACCCTGCTTTCCTAACAAAGGCTCACAGCCTGCATAAGATGGCTTCAGACCACGATTCCTTTCACAATTCCTTCAAAACCACAGCCATCTTGACCTTCACTGACTGCAACTACGTACATGGTTTTAAGAAAATATTTGTGCACTTGGGAATGAAGAAGCAGTATTGTCTTTGAAGACTGCATTAGAAATCACTCAAGATCTTTAGTCGTTTTTAACATGAAGAAGTGGTGCACTCCTTCAGCTGGTAATTGGCCATACATCAGAGATCAGCCCTCTCAACATCACCCTCTTGTCCTTGTACTAAGAGGGGGAGCACAAGAGAGCAAAGGCATTGCCATCACAAATGACACCCGCCAGAGAACATTCACAAGAAACAACATACTTACAACATACAATACAGGAGAAAAGAATAATGAAATCACTTAACTGTGAAAGCCTGAAACACTTACTGTAAATTCTCTCTCTCTCTCTCTCTCTCTGTCTCTCTCTCTTCTCGAGCACAAGAACAAGTAAAAGACCTTACAAGACTATCATGAAGCGTAAAGCATGCATGATTGTCTTTTTTATAATAGTGTTTAAGATTCCCCACCCCTCATTCACATATACTGCATTTTTAACTGAAGACCAGTTATGAGCTGGTAATTATGGAGCTGAAAGTCTTCCCACATATCAGGCCATAAGTGGAGGCCTGGAGGAGAGCGAGCCGGACAGGAAACAGACAGGTGTGCTTTTCCTCTCCCACTCTTCCCCGTGCCAAGCACAGGGGCCCCAAGTTAGGATTCCTGCCGCGGTCCATATGGTCCGATTCAGAGCCGCCTGGACTTGGCTCCCGACCCATGGAAGCCATCCCGCATCCAACACTTTTAACCTTCTCCATTCGGCTCAGTGACTCTAATTCATTAGCACACACACTAGAACCTTTCCAGAGGCAGAACTAGCAGAGATACCAATGCAGAATGTGTAGTGAGTATGTGTTCTTTGTGTTTATGGCACTGGGTAAAGGATACCATTTACCGACTTCACTTTTGAGTCTGTATTTAGGGCCAATCAGTGCTTTAGAACATATTACTCTATTAATACATAGACCTATTTTTGTTAAAGAAACGATAACAGTCATCAGACTCCATGAGCACTAGGATGTCTTCCCAAAGATGGCCATATCCCTTCTAAGTTTACTCCCCCGTGGACTTGTTTGGGTTGTCCCGAATACATCAACTGTCTGTTGCTCTGATTGGTTGTAGTGCTATCCTAATGCGTGCACAGGGAGTCTGAAACAACAACCGCTGATTTCGCTCCAGAGATTGAGCCAGGCCTATCAGTCGTGACCAGACTATACATTTGGATGTTATAGTCTGCATTGTCAGGCCACAATTAAATAGCACAAGCTCTGGAAGGACTGGATAGACCATCACAACTATTTGATTAGTTTTAATTGGTCTTTCACCCCCCCCCCCCCCAAATGAAAAATAAATAAATAAATAAGAAAACAAAACAAACAAACAAAAAAAAAAGTAAGAAAGAAATGAAACAGCAAAACAAACAGGGGTGGGGGAAAAATAAAAACACTCAGCATTTGAGGCGCTTGATTGAATATTCTTTGTTCTCTGGAGCTACCTAAACAACTGAGCGATGGAGACCTGTGAGTGTTAGCCTGCAAGCGCATTGTTGCACTGCAAATTGGAAAAAGATAAGAGTGCAGCCTGCAGTCATGGAGCTAATAATTGCTCTGAGTGCCGGACTGAGTGACTGTTTGTATGCATGAAGCCCTCGTCAACACTGATTAATTAAAATGCTGATTGTCAGTCGTCTGATTCTCCCCTCATATTTACACTGGGAGGCAGGCAGAGACTATAAGCCTCTAACACCTTTAACTGGTAACTGGAGACAAGAGCGGCCTTGAAAGTCAATACTAAATAAAACACTTTTTGTCTGATGCAATACTACTCCTCTCTCTCTCTCTCTCTCTCTCTCTCTCTCTCTCTCTATCTCTCTGCTGTGTGCGTCTGTGTGTGTGTGTGTGTGTTGGTTTCACGGGATAGAGGGACAAATTTCAAGACATTTCAAAGAGCTATGAGGACGCTCCGGTATAGAAGGACATTTGCCTGTCCTCATAAAAATCAACATTATAAAACGTTTTTTCAGCATCTAATAGTACCCAAAATGTGTTTTTCTCAAAAGGCTTGATATACCAAAAATCTGACATGTTGTGTAAATCTGTGTGTCCGACACTGCCCCCTATCGATTTTTGGTGTCCCTGCATGATCCCATACACAGGCGCGGGAAATTATACACAACGCGGGAAATTATACACAAACCGCGAAATTAATGTTTTGCTGCATTTTGATTGGCTGGATGGAAGCATGTGACGCCCGAGGCTGAAAGTTCCGGAGTACTTTGGAAAAGGCATGGTGGACAACCTTTTACTGTCTATGTGGACAACGAGAGAATCATAAGCAAAGGTAATGTTTAATTACATTTGAATGACAAATTGGTTAGTTATCATACAGTGCTAGGACATGAACCTCGGTTAAATTATATGTTTAATGTTACAAATGAATGACCTAAAAATTTGAATATGCTGGGGTGATACAAGCAATCTAGGTAGCTAATCCATCTAATACAAAGCTCAAAGACAGTGGTAATGTGTGATACAGTGAATTTACACGGACTACATTCCATGTTCAAAGAAACGTTTTTATTTTTAGTGCTTCTCCCGTTCGTTGGTTTTGGTCAAGTTCACCCACAGGTAGGCTACTTGGCTAGGTAGCTGTGCTAGCCTGAACCAGTGCATGCTGAATAGCGCGTGGTCACGTTGGATAGACTAAGATTTTTATCAAGTAGCAGCGCTTTATGAGTGCATTGTCAAACAGCTAAAATACGTCTTTTGTTTAGACTTCATCCTCCACACGGCTAGATATTTGACATAGCCAGCTGCGTCTTTTGTCTTGCTACTCAAAATTAATTTTGCTAATGTGAAGTCCGCTAGCAAGCTGAATCTAAACATAAAGTTTAGCATTAGCTGGGTAGAACGAGCTACTGACTTAAAGCACAAACCAAAAACGGCGCAGGAAAATGTCGGGGGTAACTTAGTTCTCAACGTGTTAATGATGCTTTAAGTCTGAATTGTTCGAATATCTTTCAACTTAAGTGGCAAGGGAGGAGATGCCTATCTGGAAAGCTGAAGTAGCTTTAAAACTTGGCAAGTGCGCTATTGACATACATTCTTTTGAACACACACATGGATAATGGTGGATGATAATCAGTTGTTTAATGCGGCAGTGTATTAAGATTTTTTTCTTCTAAAAGACAGCTGTCCTAAGACCGTGGTCTCCAACCCTACTCATGGAGAGCTATTGTCCTGCCTATTTTAGGAATCTCCCTACTCTAACACACCTGATTCTAATAATTCGCCTAACTGATCAAACTCACTGACAAGTCTCTGCTGCTTGATAACAAGCTAACAATTAGAATCAGGTGTGTTAGAGTAGGGAGATACCGAAAACATGCAGGGCAGTAGCTCTCCAGGAGCAGGGTTGGAGACCACTGTGCTAAGATCTTTGTGGGAAGATAGTGCTTAGCTTAGAAGGACTTTGGTTTTGCCCTATCGTTCTAGATTTTCGACATACTGTAGCCACTGACGTCTTTTGTTTGTTTCTACTTTTAGCCGCATTTGCTAATACATTCCCATATCCGGTTTGAACGTTCTATTTTCGCTAGCTTAACACTGCTTCTTAAGGCTACCTGATCAGAGTCAGGGCAGCCACCTGCTTTGTAATGCCAGAATTTGATTTATATGCGTTGCTTAGCTGCACAACATGGCTTATGCAGTTGTCAATCAGTATCTGAGCATGAGATAGAAGAGGAGGTAAATCGTGACAACAGCAGGGAAATGTAATATGAAATCATTGAATGCAATAGTGGCATAATATAATATATTTCAGTCAAAACCATTGTACTAGTAAGATGAAAAGTAGTGAAGAAGTGTTCATTAAGACTTTCTTGTTCTTAATTTCCTTAAAAATGTAGTCATGCCACGGAGAATTACTCCACTACAGGATGCCATCCAACACATCCTTGAAGGCAGAGACAAGGAATCAAAACTAGAAATAAAATATGTTAATCAAATTAAAGGTAAGTGACTTTGACAAACTATAGACTTCGGGGTTACTTCACTGGATCTTGTATTGATATTGTGATATAGTGGTTTTAAGTCTGTGACTATGCGGAATGCAAAATATATAAATGAATAATAAACAGAGTTCAATAAATTTAGGTTGATTTTAGTTGGGTTTGGGTCTGTTGTATGCTACAGTTGGGGTGTGGTGCATGCTGAATTTAAAGAATTATAGAATTTGTATAGTAGCAATTTATAGGAATAATTGACCTTTGGCTCAGTTCCGCCAAGCCCCGCCCTCCCAATGTTACCGTTGCTGCTCGGACACGCCGTCACAGCTAACTACATGACATGAATGGTTTACAATGGCAGCTTTCGCAATCGATATGCTGTCGCAAGAGGCTATTGACCAGTTTTGGAGTCACTCATTTAATATCTTCAAGGATTTTTATGCACTTATGCGATGCAGGGCTATGTGCAGAATTTCAAATTTGGATCGCGTGTAAAAACACTAAAATTAGAGGCACGTGTATATTGATCACAAAGCAAAAGGGAGAAACTTCATTTGGCATCAATTAGCTGTGATGAAAGATGTAGCATTGAAAATCAACATTGTTCGTGTACTGCAAGTAGTTTTACATTTGTTTACCATCCATCAACTTTGCTGTGTCACACTAGAAAAGCCCTGTCATGTAGCTGCTAGTCATTTGTGAACTGGCCTAGAAGTTTCTTATGCTAGCCTAGTTAGTGCAGCTGTAGTTGGTGAAATCTGGCTATAAATCTTTGGTGTATCAGAGAATTCCAATAGAATAAAAGTATGCCAGATAACTCATGAATGTTTTCTCATTTTTCATTTGTGAACCAGGTAGCTGTGCTCACATCGTTGGTTTGATGTATTATGTATACAGGCTTCGGACCAAGTTTTGTTTGGATTTGAAAAAAAGGGATGGAAAATTATTATTTAGACTCTCACGATGCCAGTTATCACTGTTGGATGTGCCTCAGGAACATCGTTAAGTCATTTTTTCTGAAATCATTAAAAAAGCCTAGAAAAGATCAAAAGTTACCCAAGTTCCAATGGCAGTCTATGGAGCTAGATGCTGAAAATGTCTGAGTCTGTTATTCTGGCGACAGTTAGTTAAATGCTATTGGTTTGTTTGTGTTTGATGGATGGGGCTAAGTAGCGCTGAGCCAAAGGTCAATTACACTTAATTTGCAGATTATTTTTGATCATTGCTGGGCTGAATCAGTTGTATTCAGTGGACAATCTGCTACTGTCTGTAGGTCGTGGCATCTTCACTTCAGGCCTTTTCGAGCAAGGAGACTTTGTGGTAGAGTACAGAGGGGAGCTGATTAACGCAGCTGAAGCTGACCAGAGACGTGAACGTTATGACAACACGTCTTCAGTCTATATGTTTGACTTCATGTGGAATCAAAAAACATGGTGGTAGGTGTAGAATGACCTAAATGTTTCTTTACATGTTTTTTACATTTTAATAGTGAAAAGGATGTCTGAACTGGAAATTTCTTGTTGCACTTAAAAGCAAAACGCTGGCAGTTTTCCATTGTAGCCTATATTCCTGTAACTGTGCATCAAACAACTATAGTTATAAATGTATTGGATGTTTGAATTGCCAACAGTATAGCTGTTTACAAACTCAGAATAGTACAGTTATAAAGTGTCTCAGTGTAATCATCTGTTTGGTGCATAATGCTTGTAAATCTCCAGTATTGATGCAGCACTTGAAGATGGGTCATTTGGCAGACTGGTCAACGATGACCACAAGGCTCCAAACTGTAAAATGAAACTCATCACGACAGATGGGAGGCCCCATCTCTGCCTATTTGCGGTGAAGAAAATTACACCTGGAAGAGAAGTCACCTATGACTATGGTGGCAAAGACTGGCCCTGGCGTAAAGAGGTATGTCACTGTAAAGATGTTTCCTACGAATTGGTATTGGTAAGGTTTAAAAAATATTAGTAAAAATATTAGTGCTGTCAAAATATTGCGTTTATTTGTTAGCGCAAAACAATTTTTACAGCGTTATTTTTTAATGCGATATAAATGCTCATTGAGACTTGGTGAACTTGTAGTTGTCTGGCTGTTAACTGGAAGCAAAACAATAAGCACAGATTTTTTAGAAAGAAAGCGAGTTTCCCTGTTGGGTTGATAAGCCTCTGGTGAATAAATAGAAGAGCAGCAGTGTTGCACCAGATCGCGTTCATTGAATGAAGGTTCACGGACTCGTTCATAATTGATAAGCTGATAAACAATACTGTGAATGCATTCATTATGGTGTCTGAATGCCACGTTCACTCTCTTTCATTAAGTTCAAGGTGCCAAATTTCATTAGAGCCTTTAAGGCGATAAAGTACACTGTACAGTCCTATAGTCAATAGCTGTGGGTGTGCTGAAGTTGCGTATGGATCAAGAGTGATATTGTAGATATAGGTTTGAATATGGCAAAGGCAGCCACTAGTGTCGCACCGCTGCATGTGTCATCAAAACAAAAAGTAGTATGGAGAAAGTGAACCATGGTTTCTGCACTGTAGGCTAAGTCCTAATTTACAATGGTGCGTAATGTGTAGCCTAATTTTATTTTGTATCATCCTGTTTTCAAGGTTGTTGAGGGAGCTGGTTTTGTCATCCTATCTATTTTTGTCATCTGTTTATTGATTTTGCTTCATACGTAAATGGCTATAACATTACATGTTGTTGTGGTTTGCAATTAAAAAAGAAACACATTTGCAAAGCAAGCCTATACACTTTTCCATGTTGATAAGAGTATTAAAATGATAATTTAAGGGGCATTTAGAATATATAAAACTGATTAATTTGCGATTTATCACAAGTTAATTATGACATTTATAAGATTAATTGCGATTAAATATTTTAATTGATTGACCGCACTAAAAAATATATTTTGACATCTTGATAACCGTGAAATGTAGGATTAGGGTCAGGGTCTGCAATTTTGGGGCATCAATTTTCATGATTCTTCATAGATGATTTTAGCTTGTTAGTGCCAACAACCAAGAAGTAAGTTACTGCTTGGTTGTATTCAGTCTTGTTTTCAGTCAGTTTGTCAATATTTGTTAATCTACACTTGTATGTCAGCGAGTCTATCTGTATTTTTCATTCTTTGTAGATTCAGCCTTCTGTTACAAGCGCTGCTGCCAAAATGTCATCCACAGTCCTTACTGAAGGTCAGTGTTTGTTTTATTAAATTAAATGCAGTTTCCCACAGAATGTTCTGAGACTGTTATCCCAAAAGGGAGGGGTGGGGATTGCAGCAACTTGTGACAGAGCATCAAGGATTGTGGTGACTTGTGGTAGAAAACAGTGGTGAATAGGCCATATATTTCTTTGTGTCACCTTGCATGCACTTGGTAAATGATGGGAGCCTCCAACCCTGTGTGATGCACCTCCATGCTTGACTACATACGTCTGTTGTCTAATTCAAAACAGACCTGAATCAAAGGTTTTTTAAAAAACGTTAAGTAATGCAAACAAATGAGACTGGCCCAGTTTGTGATGGTGAAAATATTTTCTCATATTCCATGTTGTATGGCGGGCCTAAGATAATTCCATTGACATGCAGCGTAGAATTTTTTGTGTGACGGATGTGAGTTGAGCATGTTATGTCCATGCGTTTGTATGACCTGAGGAAAGCAAAGCACTTTATCTTCTTGTATTCTCTTGTACAGAGGACAAATCAGAATGTCATTCATCCAAGTCAGACATCCCTGCCTGTGAGGTAAGTTTGATGTACTTGTGTTTTAAATGGAGCAATGGATAGACACACTCTGGTGTTAAACACATTGACAGAATCTTTGAAAACATCTCAAAGCTACAGAGGAAATGTTCTCCATTCAGTATGGATGGTCTTTACTAAGCATGGTGTCCCCCCAACACTATTTTTTTTCTGAGTGTGCCACACACGAGGAGTTCACTGATGGAAGTGTAAGAGTTTGAGCAGTGATTTCTACATGCATCCAAAAGACAGTGTCCTTGTATACCTTCAGTTTGTCTGTGTGTCACCAGAAGTTCCCCCACTTGTAAAATAACATACTAACAGTCTTGTACCTTTCCCTTTTTATTTATTTATTTTTTTAACTAATAACAATCCAGTCTGGGAAATACTGAAAAATGATTACAATTACTCTGCAGATAATGTCTGTTGCATTGTCTTAAATCTTTTTGGGCCTTTCTTTTATTGTGTACCTACTGACAGTACTTACAGTAGGAGCCTTGAAGAACAGGGATATTGGTGGATTGACTCTGGCTTAATTGTACCCCTTTAAATACGCATTCTTAATTGTGGCATCTACATGCATCTTTATGGTGCAGTGTCCTGTGGCTTACTGCTGAAATACATTGTGTAAATGTTGTATCTTAGATCATATCACATCTGTACCAGTTGATGGCAAACTTCATCTCTGTGTGTTGTTGTTTATCTTTTTTAGGTGCAGTCTGTCATAGATCAGTGTGTCACTTCCTCTGCTGAAGAGGTGAATGGAGACATTGGTGTCCAGCATCAGGAGGAGACGCCCCCTTTGTCAGACCTTTCCAGTGGTCAGTTACAGTTTTGAGTAAATATAACTTGTATGTGTGAATACATGTCTTAGCTGCTAAGGTTTTGCAGCATGGAAAAACACATGGTCACTATATTGAAATTATTTTGTTTGTCTTCACTGACATTGAGTAGAAAAATCTGTCACGGGAAGTGAATATGTCATGTCCATATGTTGCAGTTTTATGACCTGAGGAAAGCAAAGCACTATATCTTGTATTCTCTTATACAGAGGACAAATCAAGATCAGAATGTCAGACATCCAAGGCCACGCCAGAAATCCTTGCTTGTGGGGTGAGTTTGAATGTACTTGTGTTTTAAATGGAGCAATGGATAGACACACTCTGGTGTTAAAGGAACACGCCACCGTTTTTCTATACTGAACTATGTTGTTGCCTTATCTTAGACGATTTGAAGCATACCTCTGTCATCTCCGTGTGTGCACTCCATCGTCCTAGCGCGCGGCGTTACGGTGTTAGCACTTAGCATGGCTCATTATTTCCTCCAGATTCAAACAGTCGTGAAGACTGAAGCAACCAAACACTTCCAAGTTTTCCCAATTTAAATACGGTTATGGGAGTAGTTACATGATCCAAGTATGGTTGAATAAAGTAAAGCATGGCGATTTCCTGAGCTGATAAAATGGATAACTATACTGTATGGCTGAATTATATTTGGGAGCACTTCGGCGTTGACGCAGTAATATCATCACTTTCGGTTTCAGGAGTGAAGCTATTATTGCGCTAACGCCGAAGTGCTCCCAAATATAATTCCGCCATACAGTATGGTTATCCATTTTATCAGCTCAGGAAATCGCCATGCTTTACTTTATTTAACCATACTTGGATCATGTAACTACTCACATAGCCGTATTTAAATAGGGAAAACTTGGAAGTGTTTGGTTGCTTCAGTCTTCACGACTGTTTGGATCTGAGGAAATAATGAGCCATGCTGAGTGCTAAAGCCGTAACGCTCGCGCGTAGGACGATGGAGTGTACACACTGCAGACTGACGAAGTATGCTTCAAATCGTCTAAGATAAGGCAACAACATATTTCAGTATGGAAAAACGGTGGCATGTGTCCTTTAAACACATTGACAGAATCTTTGAAAACATCTCAAAGCTACAGAGGAAATGTTCTCTATTCAGTATGGATGGTCTTTACTAAGCATGGTGTCCCCCCAACACTATTTTTTTTCTGAGTGTGCCACACACGAGGAGTTCACTGATGGAAGTGTAAGAGTTTGAGCAGTGCTTTCTACATGCATCCAAAGGACAGTGTCCTTGTATACCTTCAGTTTGTCTGTGTGTCACCAGAAGTTCCCCCAATTGTAAAATAACATACTAACAGTCTTTTACCTTTCCCTTTTTATTTATTTATTTTTTTAACTAATAACAATCCAGTCTGGGAAATACTGAAAAATGATTTACAATTACTCTGCAGATAATGTCTGTTGCATTGTCTTAAATCTTTTTGGGCCTGTCTTTTATTGTGTACCTACTGACAGTACTTACAGTAGGAGCCTTGAAGAACAGGGATATTGGTGGATTGACTCTGGCTTAATTGTACCCCTTTAAATACGCATTCTTAATTGTGGCATCTACATGCATCTTTATGGTGCAGTGTCCTGTGGCTTACTGCTGAAATACATTGTGTAAATGTTGTATCTTAGATCATATCACATCTGTACCAGTTGATGGCAAACTTCATCTCTGTGTGTTGTTGTTTATCTTTTTTAGGTGCAGTCTGTCATAGATCAGTGTGTCACTTCCTCTGCTGAAGAGGTGAATGGAGACATTGGTGTCCAGCATCAGGAGGAGACGCCCCCTTTGTCAGACCTTTCCAGTGGTCAGTTACAGTTTTGAGTAAATATAACTTGTATGTGTGAATACATGTCTTAGCTGCTAAGGTTTTGCAGCATGGAAAAACACATGGTCACTATATTGAAATTATTTTGTTTGTCTTCACTGACATTGAGTAGAAAAATCTGTCACGGGAAGTGAATATGTCATGTCCATATGTTGCAGTTTTATGACCTGAGGAAAGCAAAGCACTATATCTTGTATTCTCTTATACAGAGGACAAATCAAGATCAGAATGTCAGACATCCAAGGCCACGCCAGAAATCCTTGCTTGTGGGGTGAGTTTGAATGTACTTGTGTTTTAAATGGAGCAATGGATAGACACACTCTGGTGTTAAACACATTGACAGAATCTTTGAAAACATCTCAAAGCTACAAAGGAAATGTTCTCCATTCAGTATGGATGGTCTTTACTAAGCATGGTGTCCCCCCAACACTATTTTTTTTTCTGAGTGTGCCACACACGAGGAGTTCACTGATGGAAGTGTAAGAGTTTGAGCAGTGCTTTCTACATGCATCCAAAGGACAGTGTGGATGGTCTTTACTAAGCATGGTGTCCCCCCAACACTATTTTTTTTCTGAGTGTGCCACACACGAGGAGTTCACTGATGGAAGTGTAAGAGTTTGAGCAGTGCTTTCTACATGCATCCAAAGGACAGTGTGGATGGTCTTTACTAAGCATGGTGTCCCCCCAACACTATTTTTTTTCTGAGTGTGCCACACACGAGGAGTTCACTGATGGAAGTGTAAGAGTTTGAGCAGTGCTTTCTACATGCATCCAAAGGACAGTGTCCTTGTATACCTTCAGTTTGTCTGTGTGTCACCAGAAGTTCCCCCAATTGTAAAATAACATACTAACAGTCTTTTACCTTTCCCTTTTTATTTATTTATTTTTTTAACTAATAACAATCCAGTCTGGGAAATACTGAAAAATGATTTACAATTACTCTGCAGATAATGTCTGTTGCATTGTCTTAAATCTTTTTGGGCCTGTCTTTTATTGTGTACCTACTGACAGTACTTACAGTAGGAGCCTTGAAGAACAGGGATATTGGTGGATTGACTCTGGCTTAATTGTACCCCTTTAAATACGCATTCTTAATTGTGGCATCTACATGCATCTTTATGGTGCAGTGTCCTGTGGCTTACTGCTGAAATACATTGTGTAAATGTTGTATCTTAGATCATATCACATCTGTACCAGTTGATGGCAAACTTCATCTCTGTGTGTTGTTGTTTATCTTTTTTAGGTGCAGTCTGTCATAGATCAGTGTGTCACTTCCTCTGCTGAAGAGGTGAATGGAGACATTGGTGTCCAGCATCAGGAGGAGACGCCCCCTTTGTCAGACCTTTCCAGTGGTCAGTTACAGTTTTGAGTAAATATAACTTGTATGTGTGAATACATGTCTTAGCTGCTAAGGTTTTGCAGCATGGAAAAACACATGGTCACTATATTGAAATTATTTTGTTTGTCTTCACTGACATTGAGTAGAAAAATCTGTCACGGGAAGTGAATATGTCATGTCCATATGTTGCAGTTTTATGACCTGAGGAAAGCAAAGCACTATATCTTGTATTCTCTTATACAGAGGACAAATCAAGATCAGAATGTCAGACATCCAAGGCCACGCCAGAAATCCTTGCTTGTGGGGTGAGTTTGAATGTACTTGTGTTTTAAATGGAGCAATGGATAGACACACTCTGGTGTTAAACACATTGACAGAATCTTTGAAAACATCTCAAAGCTACAAAGGAAATGTTCTCCATTCAGTATGGATGGTCTTTACTAAGCATGGTGTCCCCCCAACACTATTTTTTTTTCTGAGTGTGCCACACACAATGCATCCAAAGGACAGTGTGGATGGTCTTTACTAGCATGGTGTCCCCCCAACACTATTTTTTTCTGAGTGTGCCACACACGAGGAGTTCACTGATGGAAGTGTAAGAGTTTGAGCAGTGCTTTCTACATGCATCCAAAGGACAGTGTGGATGGTCTTTACTAAGCATGGTGTCCCCCCAACACTATTTTTTTTCTGAGTGTGCCACACACGAGGAGTTCACTGATGGAAGTGTAAGAGTTTGAGCAGTGCTTTCTACATGCATCCAAAGGACAGTGTGGATGGTCTTTACTAAGCATGGTGTCCCCCCAACACTATTTTTTTTCTGAGTGTGCCACACACGAGGAGTTCACTGATGGAAGTGTAAGAGTTTGAGCAGTGCTTTCTACATGCATCCAAAGGACAGTGTCCTTGTATACCTTCAGTTTGTCTGTGTGTCACCAGAAGTTCCCCCAATTGTAAAATAACATACTAACAGTCTTTTACCTTTCCCTTTTTATTTATTTATTTTTTTAACTAATAACAATCCAGTCTGGGAAATACTGAAAAATGATTTACAATTACTCTGCAGATAATGTCTGTTGCATTGTCTTAAATCTTTTTGGGCCTGTCTTTTATTGTGTACCTACTGACAGTACTTACAGTAGGAGCCTTGAAGAACAGGGATATTGGTGGATTGACTCTGGCTTAATTGTACCCCTTTAAATACGCATTCTTAATTGTGGCATCTACATGCATCTTTATGGTGCAGTGTCCTGTGGCTTACTGCTGAAATACATTGTGTAAATGTTGTATCTTAGATCATATCACATCTGTACCAGTTGATGGCAAACTTCATCTCTGTGTGTTGTTGTTTATCTTTTTTAGGTGCAGTCTGTCATAGATCAGTGTGTCACTTCCTCTGCTGAAGAGGTGAATGGAGACATTGGTGTCCAGCATCAGGAGGAGACGCCCCCTTTGTCAGACCTTTCCAGTGGTCAGTTACAGTTTTGAGTAAATATAACTTGTATGTGTGAATACATGTCTTAGCTGCTAAGGTTTTGCAGCATGGAAAAACACATGGTCACTATATTGAAATTATTTTGTTTGTCTTCACTGACATTGAGTAGAAAAATCTGTCACGGGAAGTGAATATGTCATGTCCATATGTTGCAGTTTTATGACCTGAGGAAAGCAAAGCACTATATCTTGTATTCTCTTATACAGAGGACAAATCAAGATCAGAATGTCAGACATCCAAGGCCACGCCAGAAATCCTTGCTTGTGGGGTGAGTTTGAATGTACTTGTGTTTTAAATGGAGCAATGGATAGACACACTCTGGTGTTAAACACATTGACAGAATCTTTGAAAACATCTCAAAGCTACAAAGGAAATGTTCTCCATTCAGTATGGATGGTCTTTACTAAGCATGGTGTCCCCCCAACACTATTTTTTTTCTGAGTGTGCCACACACGAGGAGTTCACTGATGGAAGTGTAAGAGTTTGAGCAGTGCTTTCTACATGCATCCAAAGGACAGTGTGGATGGTCTTTACTAAGCATGGTGTCCCCCCAACACTATTTTTTTTCTGAGTGTGCCACACA